>JAVJGG010000094.1:23899031-23951173 GCA_035590195.1 Aviceda cuculoides | reverse complement strand
AGGGTTGTCGGGCATTGGAACAGGCTGCCCAGGGAAGTGGTTGAGTCACCATCCCTGGAGGTATTCAAAAAGCACGTGGACGGGGTACTCCATAACATGGTTTCGTGGGCGTGGATGATGGTTGGACTCAATGATCTGGAAGGTCTTTTCCAACCTAAATGATTCTATGATCTCTTCATATTTCAGGTCATCATAGTATTTTACATGCTTTTGGACTTATATCATCTTTCACCTTGCTTTTAGGAACAACATGAATGTGGCTGCCACTACACACATGACTAGCTGGCAATGAGACTGATATGGCAATTCCCCTCTCTTGCAAAGATAAAATAAAACAAAAAGCTTCACACAGCACAGCTCTTGCCCTAGACCATCCCCTCTTCCCCCAATCACATACACAACTGTAGTTAATTATGAAGTCAAATCTGCAAAATTGTAATGTCAAAAGCAAATACCTGTTTGGTTTTCTTTTTTGAAAGAATGCATCTTACCAATATTCCTTTGACAAAACATCATTTTAACAGATTATTTCGTAGTATGGAGCAAGTATCATTAGCTGAAATCAGGGAAAGCTCAGGGTGTGGTGGTTTCCTATGTGCGTGTGCTTTTGTGTTTGGTGTTGGTTTTTTTTTTTTTAAAGACTTTCCTTTGCAAGGCTTTGCTTTTGTCTCCTGCCTTCCCACTCAAAATCCCCCTCCAGTTTCCCATGCCCAGAGCTAATTAAACAGATAGGTTCTGAAGGCATCCAGCTGCCTTACTTTAACCCAACAGTTACAATAGAATTTATAGAGATTTACAAAAAACCCCTTCAAACACAAAACCACAACACACCAAACAAACCAAAAAACAAACAAGCAAAACCCCTAGTTCTATTCCTCAATTTAAAGCTAATTACATACTGCAAGTCCATCAGGTCAGGTCAAGAATATTACGGTACAGCACAGACCTCTTTGGCTTGGCTCTGAGCACCATAGCAAGTCCACTGACCCCAGGAAAACAGATCCGTCCATAAACTCAGAGTACAGCCACAGCCATTACTATTCCCCCCTCCCCATAAAAAGCTCCACGCACTGATGCAGCACAGAAACACACAGGAGCTGCAAAGCTGGATGGCTACAGTTAAAGATGAATTTGTGTTCAGGTGGCAATCATATGTCAAATATTGATATCCTTCAAACTCTCCACCTAGCAAAGGTGAGCGATGAAGAGCTCCTAACATTTTTTGCTCCACTTTGTTGTTCCCTTGGAAGAGTCCCACCCTCCCCTTTGTCTTCAAAGGTACACAATGAAGACCAGCACATGGTTTCTGTGTCTGTAACTTTCACCTCACCAGCTGCACCAGCAGAACCATTTACCCTTTGCTCTGCATTGGGAAGTCAGGAAATGTTAACTTCCAAGCTATTCTCCCCAGCCCTAGAGCTTCTTTTTTCTATAAGATCCTCCTTTTCTTACCTGGCATAACCTTCTGAAAGACCGTGGGTGTCCAAATTGCTGGATAATACTACTTTCAACGGTCTGTCATCACCTTTGTTGGGGAAGGACACCAGGGCAGCGTATAACCGCAGTACACAGGAACAGCCTCCTGGTGGAAAGGAGACCCTAGCAGCTGGGATAGGAAGAGTTAGGACCACTCATAGGTCCTCAGGATAAGAGCTAAGAACCAACCCCACTAGCAGGAGATGGAAATGATGTTTTAGGGATAGGTGTTATCACTGAAGTAAATCTTCTGCAGACCTGATGTCAGCCTAGGAGTGGTGGGTTAGCACTAAGCACTGCATTAGAAGCAGCTGAGAAAGTGGGAGTAGCAGATGCTGATTGTACGGCACACATGGTGGTTATCTGCTAAATAACTGAATGTCATTCATTCCCCTCCAGATCAAACCTTTACCATGCTGGTGAAGAACAAAAGGGGCATTTCACAGGTCCCTACCTCAGCATCCTAGCTGTACTGGGACTTGTTGTGCGACTTTATACATTGGTTCATGTGAAAGCGTAAGGTCAAGGCACCAGTGAAGGAATACCTGGGCCTGTGCTGAATGCTGTGTGGACCTTGTTAGAGTAACAGGTGTGGGTTCTACTCAGCTGGAAGAGAGAGCGATGAGGCAACGCACCGTGCGATGAGTATGAGTGAAGACTCTACTCCTCTGGTTCAAAATTCATGAGCAGCTGAACACTGAAGAACTCGACTCTGATATTCATTCTAGCTAGTAATTAGAAAAATTTTCAGTGGACTGCAAATGTCAAATATTATGTTCTTATTCTCAAGATCAGTTGTATAAATAACATTGCATTTTATTATATCCAGTGAAAAATATGCTCCTTCTTAAGTATAAAACGTCATACAAATGGTACAAGTGTACATTCTGGGCAAGTGCAGGTTAAGGTATCATGTAGTCACAGCCTCAAGCAGTTAACTGACAGTGGAGCTTGCTCTGGATTTCTCCTCCTCGTGCTTCAGTCGTTACTCAGAGAGGGGGAAAAAAGAGAGATGTAGCCTGTTTCTGAGCTCACATCTTACTCCTGCCAGTTCCAGGAGGCTGCCCAGGGCACACACCTGAGCTGGGTTCAGGGTCACAGTGGCTGTGAAGCTGTTTGCCCTGGCAGGTGTGTGTAGTCTTCCTGTCTCTTGTGGTAATATAGGAAAGAATTACTTTCTGTTGGTGTGGCAGTGATGGGGAAAGAGAGGCCTGTGCAGTCATTTTAAATAATCAGTCACCTTGCCTGGGCTAAAAGCTCCTTAGAGAAGGCAAAATTTTACCCTTCAGGATCTACAGTTCACAGGTCTGTACTAATGCCTTCCTCACCCACTGGTGAACAAATAGCAGCAATGCCTTTACAAGGAATGATTAGGTAGAGACATATATTTATAGTTAATTATCCCGTTAGGGCAGCAAGAGCAGAGTGAATTCCAAATGCAAAAGACTGCCCTCCCCTTCCTTTTCCGTACGGATTATATTAGCCCCTCTGGCATTTGCTTATTCCTCTTGGGAACCTTTTCAAAGCATTCTCAGCTCTGGGCTTTAATGCCTGGCATTGCTGATGTGCGGAATTAAAAATGTAAGGCATATTTGCCACCTTCTGTTTTTAGATTAGCAACAGACAAAATGGTCCTTGGCCTGCACATAAAGCCAGGAGAGCCCAAGGGGTGCAGCTGCAGTGCAAGCGGAGCGGGGAGAGAAGAACCCACCGCGGGGTGGCCCGCAGGGAGGGGGGCAAAAGTCCCTCTGGAGCTACAGGAGCAACTGGAGGAGAGGGAAGCTGTGGAAAAAAGCTCTGTCAAATGGTCATTGCTGTATGGGAGCTGGCACAGAAACCTGGTGAAGTGTTATTTCAGGAGACGAGAGAAGAATGTTTTTGTCTATAGATAGTCCTTTGGCCAGGGAACGGAGGGGGTTATAGCTTAATTGCTATCTGCAATTGTTAGCAGAGTGGTTTGACAAAAGATAGTAAAAAACCTGATTTTCACTGGATGGTCCTGATGTACAAAACTAAAAATTTTTTATTACAAACAATAAAGAGAATGGGAAGTGCATTTTCTCCACCCTTAATGGAATGATATTAACAGCTCTAGCATTTGCTTTCTGAAGTGGCCTACGGACATTTTCCAGACACCATTCTACCTGTTTTCCAATTCGTCTTGTTTACTGAGTATTTTTTAAACCCTCAAGGCATAGCTATTAAAGCAGTACTTACAAAAATGGTCTCTCATAACACTTTTGAAGGGTATTCTCAGACAGCAGGGTTACCACCACTCCGGCAAGACTAGAAACCAGAATAAATTTCTAATAATTTACCTTTATTTTTATACTGTTCCTTTGCTAAATAGAGCAGTGTAGTTCACAGGCACATAACCAGTGTTTTAGGTGCCACAGGGACATTTGCCACAGGTTTAAAATAATCTTGAGACTGTGGTGGACTTTTTTTTTCATCCATGGTTTCAATTTTTATCAGAGCAACTTCTTGCATTTCCTGCTCTGAGTCACAAGTTTGTGCAGAACAGCATGGGAGCTCCTGCAGTATTTTATGTAAGGGTTTATTTGTGTGCCTTTACAGAGACAAATCTGCACAGTGGGTTGTAACGTATTTTTTCTAATTGATTTTAAATTCTGTCCTCCCGCAACTGATCTTTGATGTTACTATGAGTTTGCTGGTTTTGTGACTACATGACAGACTCAGTCTGACATCGCTGATGAGGGAGAAGTATCTGTGGGGCAATTCCTCTTGAACTAATGCCAGTCCTGCTAGAGTGACTTTGGCCCATTATGTTCAAGCATCTTTTGCTCTCCCAAGGACATTCCTTTTCAACGCTGCAAGCCCACATGGTTTCCTGGACAGGATGGATTTTCCTTCACATAATAGTGCAAATTAAGTGTCTCTGTCCTTCAATAAATTTAGGACGTGTGTGACTGCATCTCAAGCTGGCAAGCAGCACAAAAGTAAAAAAGGACAGAACATGGACTGGAGTCCCTGGATATTTTCCATCATCCGGTCCTTAATGCTCACCATAGCTCCTCGCTTCCCACGCTGGCTGCCAAGCAGAGCCCAGCCAGCTCCAGACACAGGGTTAGGGGACGGCTGGGTCAGTGGGGGCTGCGCTGCAGCTCGGTGCTGCTAAAGGAAATACTCCTCTGCTCTAAGGAGGCACTCACATAGTTGTACTGCCAGCATCTGCTTCCTCTTAAACTTCTATTTTACTCTTGCGTTTGACAGATGGACCAATGATGGGGAGATGAGTGCTGAGAGCCTCCGGCTGATTTCACCAATTTGGAACATGACTGAGAAATACATATATTTTTATCCCTTGCTATTTTCACAGGGGTTTTACTCCTTTCATTCAGCAAAGGCCAGAGCTCCAAATCAAATTTGAATTTCGTTTAGCAAGGAGTAGAGCAGAAGATGAAGGTGTGAAGGTTTGACTGATGTAAACCATTTCACCCATTTTCATGTTTTTGCAGGCCTGCTGAATATTTCAAACACAGTTAACAAATATATTCTTAGTGCAAAGACTGCCTCTGGAGTAGAAGCAGCAATTTTTGATTTCCAGCTGGATTTCGCACCATACTCCCAACAGGCTGCAAATAGTTAAGATTTCTCTCGGCTAGCCCCTCGGTTGTGTTGGTCAGGTGTTACAGTAATTCTGCCATTGTGCTTGCCTCCCTACTTGGGCTCTATGCATTTTTTTCCTTTCATGCGTCCTCAATTCCCAAACTTGCAGTGGAGCTATTCTCACCTTATGTCCTGCCTGAAGTTCACAGGCTCTATGTGCTAGTGTGAGTTGGTAATAATTATGCTTCATGTTTGGGAAAGACAGTGGTGAAGGAGTTGAAAGGAGATTCAGCAGAACACTTTATTAGCAATATCACACTGGAAGGCATCAGGTCTGAGCTTCGCAATCACAGGCGATTGTGAAATAGTTATCCTAAAGGCTTTCTGTAGTAGCCTGAAATATGCTATCCTGTTATACTTACACCCTGCAAATTAAAGCACTGTGGAAGGGCAGGGAAGGCGCCTAAATACTACAAGCAATTTCACATTTGTCTACCCTGTCAAATGTTCTTCTCTCAATTCTCACAAAACACAGCACTGTAGTTAGAAATCAGTTTATTCTGATGAGTCAGTGCTCATAGTATTATCCTGGCACAACTGAGGCACTAGCAATTAAACCTTTTTCTCCAGTTGTTCTGACTTTTTAATCACTGCCAGTTCTCCTGTGTTTCTGGCTTATTACTTGCTCTGAAGGAGCTGGAGGCAGATGGCTGATCAGGTATCACGGAGACATGCCATACTGATGTCAGTCTAACTGCAGAGTTAAAATCTAGTGTCTGAACAAAAAAGATTGGATTTATATAATGACTCCACCACGGGGTTATGTTGCAGCATCCATTAAAACAAGAGCAAAACAGCACTGGATACTAATATCATAAAAGTGAACCAGCAGTTAATTGTGTGATTGGCTTGGTTAATGTTTGTTATAAATTACAGTAATTAGCAATGTAAACTAAAGTCAAAGGCATTTCTTCCAAAATTTAACTATTTCTAATTTCTTTTTAAAACTGTACAGCTGGGGGTAGCTAGTTATGAGGCTGAGGGTGACCACCACTGGACTGAGCTGCAGAGAGCAGGCTGTTCTGCAGGACGTGCGAGTCTGCAGGCTTCCTCTACAGCCCTGCCAGCACACTGACCCTGCCTGTTGACATCTTCCCCTTCTGGTCTACCTTTCCAAACAAAGCCTACTAATTATGTGATGTTTTGTATGAGACGAATCAGCATGAGACCAAGAAACTCCTAGTTTGTGGTTTAAGGAATGCAATGCTAAACATATTTTGCCTATAAGTATTTTACAGCAACGGCATGCTGCCCTCTCAGTGCTTTATAAGGCCAAGTGGATAATCTTTCCTTATCTCCTAAATATGTTTTGTGTAATACCCTGAACAGCATTTGCAGCTGATAATAAAACCAGTATTTTTTATGGATGTTCTAATTTTACAATATCTCATTTCATTATTTGTTTACTTAGTATAAAGATGTTACATTCTGCAAATATTTTCTTTAATGCTGACAGTATTTTGAACGCATGTCAGAAGGCGAGTGCTGGGTTTTTTAACGTAAGCAGAAGAGACTGTCTGAATGCCAAGTAGGGAAAGATGCGAGTGGAATGAGAGCAGGGGAAGTCACATCCAAGAGCAGACATGAAGGCTCCTAATCCTGTAGCTGGGTCTCGATCATGCAACAACTTTTCCCTAAGTTCAGAATTGAGACTGCTTGTGCTCTTCCTAAGGGGAAACAAGGCATTTCAAAAATATCTCTGTAAAAGCTACATGGTTATGGAAACCATTAAAATTAGCCAATATGAAAGTGTGTGTCAAGCCTTGCACCTCACAATAACTTATTTTGCATTTCACTTATTTATACTTAAAAAATTTTCTCTTCATTCAGGACTGCCAAATGTCTTGATGCTTTTGGTTTCCCCCCTTTTGATTCCTTTCTTAAAAGTCTGAATTAAAACCTACCTATCTCCTTTCAAGAATCCCATTTCTGTTAAATAAAAGAATCAGAAAAAGGGATATAAAGACAGCAGAGAGAGACCAAGATTAAATGGAAATGAGATTTTGGTAGCCTGGCTGTGATAACTCCATCGTTTCCTCCCTCTTTGCCTCTCAAGGGCTGAACCACAAATGGCGAAGACATCAAGGTGTCCTGCAAGCACACGGAGTTACTGAGTTTTCTGCTCGGTACATTTCCTTCCTCCAAGACTCTGACAAAACTGCAGGCATCACATACTGTAGGAAGCATCCGTGGTGCAGGAACCTGATCAATGCCCTTGTCACTGGTTCAGTGCTAGCACTTCACCGAGACCACACAGGACGGTGAATACTTCAGATGACAAATTTGCCTGCTGGAGCACAGGCTGTGGGAGCTCTTGCGGCCACTGGTGTTTTAAACCCCTGTTGCTATGCTAGATTGTCACTAGCTACCTCAACCCCGACGGAGGATGTCCAGTCTGATTCCCTTTCACATCCGAGAAAATTAAAAATAATGTCTTCTAGGAGAGTGTCCTGCCCATGAGCTAATGTTCCCTCCAGATCCGAGAGGAAATGCTTGGAAACACCTTTTTCAAGGTATTCCACTGTGCACCATAGACATAAAGCTTCCTTGCATGTAATAAAAATATTGATATATCTTAACAGCCTACTGTTTAAAGTGTTAACCTGGCTTGCCTTGCCCTATGAACACTTATGTATTTTTAAATTGCCGTTGGATAAAATGCACAAGCAATTCCTGAAGCCCTCCAAGGGGGAACGTATTCTTTGGTTTATCTGCAATAGGAGTGAGTTGGAAGTAGCTGCTCAGCTGCTAGGGTTTCTCACAACTGAGGTACCTTTGGGGCACACAGTCCCAGAACAAGGCAATTGGGAAACATGAACAACAGATCCTGAAGTTGCTATAGACTTCATCTGCCTGTGGGCTTAAGCAGCAGCTAAATGGAGTTAGGGGAGCAGAGGGATTTTGATGCCAACGTTCCTTCCTGGATCTGGACCTCAGTGCAATGAAGCTTCCACTGGTTTTCAGCAAGGGGTCTGTTGTTTGACCTCTGGTCCTCCCTTCACTTTCAAAAGAAAGGAGGATGCATAATAAGATTACCATATGCCCCTGATAATACTTGCAGTAGCTGTTAAAGAGATAAAGGGGATTCATGGATAACCTGTATGTACCCAGAGGAAATTGATTTTCATGGAGAAAATGGCAGAATCCCTCTTTGAAGTGTATACAGTATTTGCCTTTTCCAGAAAAAAAATACAGCTAATTTCTTTATGTGGTTTTGCAGAGTTCTTAAACAGTTCTTCAGTGTGAAAAGTTATAGTTTTTTTCCAAGTACGTATAGATCTTTGAGCATTTAACAATGGCTAGAAACACAGTCTACACTGAAACGTTTGTCCAAACTCTATTGATAAATACCTTGTTATAAATGTAGTCGAGATGCCACCACATATTTTCCTTAATAAGAAATAAAGCATAGTCGTGTGTTATTCTGATTTCAGCAATGCTGACATAGCAAAATATATATTCATATATTCACTTTACCAGACAGTGCCATAAGGACACAACTACCACGTTTCCAAAGAGGTCCCACAACAGATCCCATACTAAACAATGTTCCAGCTTCATTTTCAATGAACAGGGTTTTCCTTTTAGTTTAAAAATGGGACATCATCTGAAATGTACATACCCTTACCCAAGCTGTGGATTAATTAGCTGATTCAGCTGATGCTTCTATTATGGAGCTCATAACAGAAGATGTTTTATGCTCACCTCAGACTCAGCTTTGCCTACTTTTAGTTAAAGCTCATTCTCTTTATAAAGCTGATGGCAAAGGTGAACACACTCAATATGTTCTTATAGCCTCATTTACGTATGTTTTATATCACAAGTCTTTTGCTTTATCTAGGTTATCCCACCTCATCCTTATCCTGGGTAATTGAGCAGTGAGCGTATAGCAGAATCGGGTAATGAAGAAGGAATTGTATATCTTGGGCAAAGACTGTACCCCGGGTAGCCTGCCAGGGACTTTCAGGGAGGCTGGAGGCAGCTAAAAGTGTGCTAAGTCAGGTTTGCACCTTCTGGATCTGGCCGCAGGGTAAGAACCCCTCAGTGGGGCAAGGAGCTGCTCTGTTAGTCGTGGCTTTGAGCAGCAGAGTGGGCTGCTCTGAAGTTACAGGGAGCTGGTTGGTCCACAGAGCACTTTGGCCACATTTCTGACTCTTCAGCTTGTCTTCTGGACCTGTCCTGAGATCAGCCTGAGTCACAGCCTTACACGTGGGACTACAGGGGCAACGCAGACGGGCAGACTGTTGGGCACCGTGGCTATATAAGGCTTCACAAACAGAGGAGGGAAGGGGGATGTGGATCTTCTGCCAGGCTCCTTTATAGCACAAAGACTACCAAGTCCCCAAAATATGCAGGGTCAGGTTGTGGGTTTAAAGGCACAGATATGAAGAGCATGAGAAGGAACCACAATTTTAACTTCTTGCAGGCTCAGAAGACAGATGCATTTCTAGTCTTAAATCTTTGGAAAATGAAGGGTATGAAGCCTCGCAGTCTGCCCTTTGTAGTCTGGGTGCTTCTGGGAACTAGTGGTCATATCATATCTCTCAGAACTGCTAAAGGAGCCTTTTAAAAAAAAAAAAAAAAAAAGCAATTTAAGAGCTGAGGAGAAATGCCAGAATTGTCAGTGGTAGGCATTCTTCCTTACCCCCAGCCCACCAGGTGTGCTCAGTGGGAGGTTTTCCTTACTGGAACTGCATTAAAAACACTCTGTCCTGGACTTGATTTCCATGAGGAGAAGGATTCCACATGCCCATGTCGGAGCTTGACCCCAAGCTCACATTCCTACTGACAGAAGATACTTTTTTATGCTCCATACAACTTGATTTCAACCTGCAAATCTCAGACAGGCCAGGATCCTCTCTCAAAAAAAAAAAAAAAAGCCTAATTCCTACACATGGAGTTCCAAGTTCTCTGTGTTTCTTGGGACAATGCTTCTTAGACAGCCTCAGAGAAGAGCTGGCACTAATGTTCTAGGCTACAACCTTTCTTCACAGCAGCAAGCACAGTTGCACCTACGCCATCCATCCTACGTACTCATCTCACAGGGTTAGGGTTGCATAGCTGACATGCAAGGACTGTCAGTTAAGAGGATGCAATGTGGGGATGTAAGGCCACAAAAATGGTCCCCTCTCCTATGAGGACAGGCTGAGAGAGTTGGGGTTGTTCAGCCCAGAGAAGAGAAGGCTCTGGGGAGACCTTATAGCGGCCTTCCAGTACCTAAAGGGGGCCTACGGGAAAGATGGGGACAAACTTTTTAGTAGGGCCTGCAGCAATAGGACAAGGGGTAATGTTTTTAAACTAAAAGAGGGTAGATTTAGACTAGATATAAGGAAGAAATTTTTTATGGTGAGGGTGGCGACACACTGCAACAGGTTGCCCAGCAAGGTGGTTGAGTCACCATCCCTGGAGGTATTTAAAAGACGTGTAGGCATGGCGCTTAGGGACATGGTTTAGTGGTGGACTTGGCAGTGTTAGGGTAGCTGTTGGACTTGGTGATCTTAAAGGTCTTTTCCAACCTAAATGATTCTATGATTAAATATGAAATCCACTGTAGACAGTGAGTGAGCCCTGGTTGTCCTTTATGCTCCCTTCCCCTTCTGAAAAATCCCCCTATATATCTCTGAGCTCAGTGTACACAATTCCAAGCCCTCCCCCATCCTTTGAACCCCAGATGCACTTTTTTGGAGTTCTGGAGGTTTTCTTGCTTTTAATAAGGGAGTGAATTCATGTGAAGCCTAAGTGCTATGCTATAAGAAACATCCATTCTCTCTAGAGAAAATCAAGGAAGGACCAGTGAGAGCAGCATTCAGGGAAGTACTTTTGTAGGACCCTGTGCTAGCCTCATCACTTCTTGAGAAATGTCTTTTGGGGTAGTTCTCCAAAGATTTCATTATTCCACTCAGTGACTTGAATTTATCCCATATAAACCAGATGTATTTAGAAAAAGTTGCAGTTAAAACCATAAGATGCCATCATTGATTTATGTACAGAGCAGCAACAAATGAGCAATAAAGTTAAAAAGTAATGAGAGGTCTAGCAGATGGGGAAAATGCCAAAATAAACATTCTGATAAAAACACAGATTCAGCAAACCACCAAACCCAGCATGTTCTTGGAAGTTTGGCTTTAGTTGGGTTAACTAAGTAAATTTGCTAAGAATGTTGTTAAACTATTATAATACTAAGGCACAGAGCGTGACCAAGGACAGTTCAACATAATCTGGATATAAGAATATCAGGATATCAAAGAGAAAATGAAGATCTTACTGTAGCTCAGTTACACTTTGCCCCCATCATGCAAGCTTAAAAATCCTTCTAGAAAAGCTGCCCTTTCCCACAATCTGTGTCACTAAAACTAGATGCAGCAATGGTATTTGTGCACCCAGTGCCCTCAGCTGCTGTTCCTTGCATTGTGCCTTCACATTCTGTATGAAATTACTTTCATTTCAGGAAACTGGGCTCAAACATGGGAAAAAAGTACAGTGCAAGTGTATAAAATACCGTGCTGTCTTAATGGGACATGGCAACTTGGCAAATAACTTCTCATTAACAAGGTTTTTGGTCAACTTGGTTCCCGTTTTCTGCTGCAGGATAGGAAATGTTAGATAAATAATACTTTTGTTTTGGGGAATGTGGCCTCATTATAACTGGGGAATCCAGTGCCATTACTGCTAGTGGCTTGGGTGCAGACTCTGAAACTCAGCTGCTCCCTTATTTCCCATACCCCAGCTTTGAACCTGCTTACAGATGAGGGGAGTGGGTAACCCCTCCTTTTGATCAGAAAAGGACAGTCACAGGCTCTACTCTGTGGTAATAAAAAAATATTTTAAGGGGACAACACTGCTGCACAATCCATTGCAATCTGGAAATGAAATAGAAGGATTTTCAGCAGCATGGTTTTCTTGTATACACAGCCTGCGTACAGAAGTAACATTTAATTATATCTTTTTGGGTTAAGAACATCTGAAAATAGCCTCCAACTGCAATTATAACTCGTGGATGGCAGACGTATTTCCAGAGATAATAATCTGTTCTGGGCAGAAAATGAGACTTATATGGCTCGAGACCAAGGTCGAATTTTAAAAACACTTTTAGAGAAATAATTTCTAGGGTGATGGTTTCTCAACAGCTCTAAGTCAATCCAAGTGCAAGGTGCCACCAAAAAATTCGCCCTGCCCTCCTTCTTCACCTGTATGTTTCCTCGCTTCTCTTGGGCCTGTGCAACTGGGCAGTGATAGGAGCAGGACACTCATCCAGCTGCAAAACAGACTCATTCTTTGCTGGGTTCAATTTTCAGCAGTCCAGCTTGGGATAATCCCACACCAACAGTCTTAGTTACAAAAGTGCTTTCGAACCGTGTATAACTCAAATACTTCTCTACTGCTGCAAATGGATAATTTGGTTTATATTGCAGCAGCAGCTCAGGAGGGTGGGAGCTCCAGCGTGCGAGCCACACCACCCTGCGCGGTCTCTGCTGCTGCAGCCCTGCGCCCGCCCAGGGACTCTCGGTCTTGCGCAGAAACCCTCTGCTTGATCGGGAGCAGGGCTGAAAGGACCCGTCTATATCCTCCCAGCTATAACGCCTGGGCCCGAGCAAACTTTCCAGCATTAGAACTCAGGATGAATAGATAGTTACAAAAAAAATATGGCAGGCAACTCTTATGAGTAGCTTTAATCAGAAACAAAAGCTGAATGCTGTGCGAATGGGGAAACTTTGGTCACAGGAAACTGTATAAGCGATTTTCTCAAGTATATGTTCGTTGGCGATGGCTGCCTCAGTCTATCAAATCAATATTTTCTAAATTAAGAGGGATTTATATAAACAGAGCGTAGTCTCTAAGGTGCTGTTTATGGTCTGTCTGGTATAAATATTTATGATCATTCTAAAATTAGTGATTTTTCTAAAGTGTGCTTTTGTTTAATATAGCTCATGACAGTTTCTATGGCAAATATGCAGTTTTGTTTTTTTAAGACAGAAACAGAGGTAACGTAGAAACCCACAGTAAACAGTGCTAAAATGGTGGCTAATCAATGGAGGGTTGTTCTTGTTTAACACCAAGCCTGTACATGAGCACAGTCTATTCGCATTCAACCATAACTGGGAAGGCTTGATCTTGGATATGGTAAGTGCTCCAAAATGCTTGGAGAAGCAATAAACTTCTATGTGACATATTCTAGTTAAAGAGCTGCTGTTATGGCATAACTGTGTATGAAAATAAGACAAATAAACTAAATAATACACTTACGTGGGAATGGTTTTCCTGCATGGAACCCTCTTTAGGCTGAGTGATCAGCTCTATCTGTCTGTTTAAAAAAAAAAAAAAAAAGAAAAAAAAAATCTTGAAATTAATCGTTCTGTGATGAGATGGTTAAAACTGGGCTGTCCTGAGACAGCTCTTAATGGGTTTAGGACTGAGTTTAATGTTAGAGATGTGCTGTCAGGGTAGGTACTTCTGCAGCTGCAGTTGTTGGGATTTTCCCTGGGCATTCTCAGTTCTGGCAGTCCAGGGTCCTGGCGTCAGCATTATGGGGATAAAACAAAGCAGATAATCCATTTCCCTCAGAATTAAGAAGTTTTTATGTAATATGTCCACAGAATATACTCCAGCAAACGCCCCCTCGACACAGGCTCTTCAAGCTGTATGTACTATACTTTGCTTCTCAGCTTTTTTTCACGACCATGTAATGCAAAAGGAACAGTAGCAGCTCTCTTAATAGGGGCAAGAGGGACACAGGTTTTCCCTGAAGGATTTTGAAATATGGAGTTCATTTTGCATCTCCCTCTGCTTTAACACATTGCTGCCTTGTGCAGTTCTGGATCTTTCCGTGTTTGGGGTTTTTTTGGATAGCAGTCCGCACTGTTTGGTGAGCTGTAGGCTGGCTGAAATGATTGTCTGTCCTTAATAACCACTCAGGTCAGGACATTTAAAAGCACCGTAGTTCGGTTTTCTTTCTAGTCTGTTTTTAAATGTCTGGGTAAAAACAGACTCCAAATACTCTGACAGCAATAGCTTACATGTCCTTATGTACAAATCTAAAGGTACACCTAAATATCTATCAAAACCCAGAAATAGGGAATTTACTGCCATATGCATGTGGGACTTGCAGACTATACAATTCAGCACTTGTGTGGTAAAATCATATTGAAATTTCACCTGTCTCTTCTGTTCAATAGCGTCACCAATGTGTAAATACACCATTTGCAGGCTCATAGGTTTCACTGTTTGAAAAACAGGCCCTTCTTTATTCTCTGTTTATTAACTATACATTCATAAAGCGCCCTATAACTATTTGAAAGTATATGTAACTCCTGACAAGCTGTGGTAGGTAGGATGCTTCCAGGTAACATAAGCATTGGAGTTTCTACTGCCAAAGCTGACAGCCATGTCTCAAATGTGCTGAGAAGCAGCTCTTACCATTGACTGTACGGTTCCGGGTTAGGGTTTCAGTTTGCTGCAATAAAGAACATACCTTGCTCTAACGTTCAGCCGTGGCCGGAGTGCCTGGTTCTTAAGAGGTAACGCAGGATTGCTAAAATTAGTCGTGAGAATTTTTTTCTTGTCTTTCAGCCTGGTGGATTTTTTTTCCTCAAAAATAAATTACTGTTGGCATTGTGATTCTTACCTTCATCACATTAGCAATGGAAAAGTAGCTATAGATCCTAACTTAGCTTGAAATTTTACTGGTGACATGTACAATTGGTTTTCACAAGTCCATTTCTTAGCATTTTTCTCATTATTGCTGAATAAATTTTGCTACAGGCTGTTTGGAAAAACTGGCAAATGTTTGCCAAACTGTCTGCAACAGACTATGAAATCAGTTGGGAGCTTTGCTGGAGTCATGAGAAAAGTTTATCTTTAATTAATTTCAAACATTGTAGATCAAACTATTTGACTATAAATAAAACACCTCACAGCTTCCCAGCCTGATCTCAGCAACTGACCATCTGTCCCAAAACCAACTGAATGACTTATGCTTTAGGTAATTGAGATTCATCTTGGGCCATTTTCTGCAGATAGCAATTACTAGATCATACAAAGTTGCTGAGCTTATGGAAGCTCGGCTATAAAATGAATTCCTACTCCCATCACCTTGTATTCTCTTTGCAGCTACTGGATCTAGTCCAGATTTTATTTATTTTTTTTTTATCCATGTGTGCTGCTGGAATACCATGCTGGACTGACTCTGGCCAGAAAGAACATTGCATTCTGCCTCTTTCCTCCTTTGGCAGATGCCTTGTGTACACAGCTAATTCAGTCCACCTTTTGCTAATTTGCTGTTTTTTCATGCTGCCTTTTCCCTTCTTCACCTTCTTTTTTAAAGCTCTTTCTCATTTTAATAACATCTGTACAATTTTCAAGTGTTTCTGATTATAGTCATCTTCATCTCTTTTCCCTCTGACCTCTTGCAGCTATTCTTTTGCCATGAGCTGCATTTCCAATGTTTCTCTCTCCTTGCTTGTTAGCAAGCCCTGTCACCAGTGGCTGGTGCCACTGTGCTGCTGCTCAGCTTGTTCTGCAAAGGCTACTTGTTATTATGTGGATATTAGTCAGCCCTGGAGAGAAGGGCTGCATTGTGATTTGGTTAAGGTTGAACCCTGACCAAATAAATCAAGCTCCGTTTTGCTTCCTTTCAGAGATCAATTTATTTTGCTGCAGCCTGCAGCAGAACTAAAGGAATTGAGTCTCAAGGCCATCAGAACACATGGACATTTCTGGAGTTTGTCTGCATAAACTGGCTCAGATTATTTTCTTAAAATGGGGCAAACATCAGGAAGCCTCTTACAAACAGCAGCAAAAAATTATGCAAGTATAGAGAAAGCCCAGTTGAGAATTAGCTTTTACAGATTTGACTAGATGAGGATTGACTGTTGCCCAAAATCTTGAGAAATGGCTGGAACTGACAGCAGAATTGAAATCTCCCTCCTGGGACATCACAAAAGAAGCTGTGAAAGAAAAAGCTAGCAGCTACTCAGGGAGATGGTAAGAAAGACATAGAAGTCATTCAGATTTGAACAAAACACACTTGTTTTTTTGGAGATGAGCTCTTGCTTTTTTAGGCAGCTCTCTTACCTGGTTGTTTTACCATTCAACAATCCTGGATGCTGTGCACTTCTCCTTTGCCCTTCTTTCATTTTATCCCTGGTACTGAATGTCACTGGGGAGGTTACCCAGGGAAATTATGTGTCAGTGTTTCTGCAAGCTCTGGGGAAAGAAATTGGGGAGGTAAGATGAAGAATATTGGGCATCTCCTAAGAGCACCTAGGACTTCTGCCCCTGGCCAGGCCTGAACCCTAAGAGCTGAAACATCCTTCCCTGCTACCGCACTACTTTCCTTACCTTCTGTGTCGCCAGCCTTCCAATATTAGCATATAAAGCAATAGTTTATGTTACTTCTTGCATGCCTGGGTAAAACCTAGCTGCAAAAGCTGCCCTGGTAAGGCGTGGGAACCAGCCCTGCAGTCTGAAGAGGACTTGCTAAGCTGAGGTTCTAATTGAAGTACATCACATCTGACAGTAAGGGCTTTCCTGACGGCTGACTAAATGAGCAGCGTTGCAGCAGTTTCTATTAGGCTTTATGACGACTTCCAAGAAGGTTTCGCTTCCTTCATTTGCTCACGATACAGTGACCACCACAGAAGCAAGTCTCACACTGCGGCTTTCAGGAGAGGAGAAAGAGTTACCCCTTTCCTTCCCTTCCCTTCAGATTCTGCTGTGGAATGAAAACCAAGCCACCAACTACCCAGTGCCAGCCCAAATCCTACTGAGCAGGCTCCCCAGCTGCCAGTGGATCCTTCTTGGCATAAAGGAAACATGGGGAGAGCAAAGCCCCTGCACTTGGGGAACCAAGATCGGAGTCTCACGCAAGTTTGGGGAAGGGCTGGAAACAGTATCGGTCCACTATTTACATGTGAGAGTGAGACTCCTATCTGTAAAATCTGCCCTTCCTTTATGCTTGAATAAAAATATTGGGCATTTTTGGGACCCAATATCCTTTTTGTTGTTACTGTAGGTAGCATAAGAGACCATATGCAACTCATGCAGGTTTTTTTCAGCTAAGGCCTGCCAGCTTTGCTCAACTGTGACCTCTGGGGACTCTTTTCTCTCTGTTTGAGAATAATTCACTCCTACACACTTTTTCTCAAGCTACATGATCCTTTTCCCACATGACCATGTAAGCATATCCATGCCACGCAGCATTATATATAGGAACAGAGCACTAGGAGGAAGCACTGGAGTCTGCTGCTGCCTCCTGCAATAGAAAGAATGTGATCACATGGAGTGCATCTACTTACTCAGATCTGGTGTCGAAGGATAATTGGTGTCCTCTCGGCAAAAGTAAAAATAAATAGGGTTCAGGCTGAGTTCAACAACCTAAGGTTGCGTATTAGCAGCTCACAGTTTTCCTGGGAGATAAGGCACTTTTTGAGTTCCCACTAACAGGAAAGGAGTCAGATAAACGCCCAATGCATGGATGAGGGCACAGTGCTCACACTGAAGTGACTCATATTTTTTGGTCGTGACTTTTGTGGGCTTTTGTGAGCCATGACTACAGCATCTTTTAGCAGGATTGCCTTGAGTCACGGGCCTGTCTATTCAAGATCTATAGATCTGTGGAACCTGAGCAAGTTTATAGAATAGACTGTTCCTGGTCATGCACTGCATTATGAATCGTAAAGTGCAACTGTGTGTAGAGTGTCAATTAATTTCTATTTTAATCTCTTTTTTAAATAACAAAGCTGTATTAATAAGTAGTAGCCATCCCTTGGCCAGATCTGGCAAGTAAAATCTACTCCTAGTGTAGAAATACCAAATGAGAGTAGTAAACAACTGCAGATTATTATGAATTTCCAAATCCCAAATTAGGTCATCCAAACAGTGTCCCTTCATCCTCTGCCTCTTTTCCATTCCCACTCTTTTCCCTTGTTACACTGCGTAGGAACACAGACTTCAGAGCAAAAGCAAGTTTGCTATGGTCCTCCACTCAAACCACTTTAGGACATCTCAAGCCCAGAAACAATTTAAATTCACGTGTGAGAATTTATCATGAAGACAGAGAGGTGGCAACCCACTGCTACAATTCAATCTGCATGAGCTGATGTGGTGCGTTGACCCTGGCTGGAGGCCAGGTGCCCACCAAAGCTGTTCTATCACTCCCCCCTCCTCAGCTGGACAGGGGAGAGAAAATATAACAAAGGGCTTGTGGGTCGAGATAAGGACAGGAGAGATCACTCACCAATTACCGTCATGGGCAAAACATACTCAGCCTGGGGAAAATTAACTCAATTTATTACAAATCAACCAGAGTAGGCTAATGAGAAATAAACCCAAATCTCAGAACACCTTCCCTCCACCCCTCCCTTCTTCCTGGATACAACTTCACTCCCAGATTCTCTATCTAACCCCCCCAGCAGCACAGGGGAACAGGGAATGGGGTTTATGGTCAGTTCATCACACGTTATTTCTGCTGCTCCTTCCTCCTCAGGGGCAGGACTCATCACACTCTTCCCCTGCTCCAGCGTGGGGTCCCTCCCACTGGAGACAGTCCTCCACCAACTTCTCCAGCATGGGTCCTTCCCACGGGCTGCAGTTCTTCACAAACTGCTCCAGCGTGGGTCCCTTCCATGGGCTGCAGTCCTTCAGACACAGACTGGTCCCGTGTGGGTCTCACAGAAGCCACCCCTGTAGCCCCCCCCGCTACCAAAACCTTGCCACACAAATCCAATACAGAGGAACTTAAAACAATTTAGCTTCTCTTCAGCTTCTTTAAGCAGTGATTATTGTAGTTTCCCCATGTTGGGAAATGAGCCTATGTTAAGGCTCATACTGATAAAGCATTTTACTCCGTGTTTCGTGATGAAAGAATTTTTTTTGCTCCTGAGAATCTGTTTGCCATAGAATAGGTCTTGGCCAGGAGCTGCAGGCAGAAATAAGAGTGTTTCGAGGTTGAATGCAGATAGTAAGCAGCTCACCATGTGCAGTCACTGGAAGGGTTTTTCTGGGCAGTTTTCTCCAAAGTCATGGAACAGACCTGAATAGATTTAGGTGTGAATTCTGATTTCACATTACTGTTATGTTGAAAACTTGCAGTTGCAGCTGAATTACTTTCTTGTGCTAAGTTGCTCTATTCTACTTTCACCTATGGCCACGTTGCCATGGCAAAGTCACTCCTGCATGTGTATGTTTTAAATACATAACCTACAAAGCACTTGGGATTCCTTTGACATGGTAGGCATCTATTTTCCAGGTGATTTTCTTGTTTTAGATGAAATCAGTAAAACAAAGGGAGAACATGCTACCAGTAGGCCAATTCCTATTTCCACAACAGCATCACTAAAAGCCTATGTACACATGTTGCAAGTTGCACACGTGAGTACTCTCTAAGCACACGCCACCTTTTTATAGGATCAAGCACCTATACAACATGTCTTTCGTTTCATGCTGTTATCATGCTGCAACATAATTCCTTGTGGTTTTCATAGCAAGTATAGAAAATTAAATTATAGCAGCCTTTGGCTGAAAACAAGAACAGTGCAGATTTTATCCTTCACAGTATAACTTGTCTAAGTAAGCTATAGCATTATTTATTTATTTATTCTTGTATTAACGCAAATTTCCACTAGCCTGTCACAATGACCAAACATTTTTGATTTTATATGTCTGTGAATTAATAAAAATATGTCAAATTAGATGGGTAATGCTCTGAACATGCACATTCATCCTCTCAAAGTATTAGCCAGAGAGCTCTTCAAAATAGCAATTATTCAAAAATTGAAAAACAATTTACATATTGCTTA
Organism: Aviceda cuculoides; assembly: GCA_035590195.1. Classification (NCBI taxonomy): domain Eukaryota; kingdom Metazoa; phylum Chordata; class Aves; order Accipitriformes; family Accipitridae; genus Aviceda; species Aviceda cuculoides. The sequence continues at coordinate 23,931,272 of JAVJGG010000094.1, read as the reverse complement.
TCTCAAGCAGATTAGCAATGTTCTTTCATTTATTTATAAGGTACTCTGGAAGCACCTTTTCACTCTAAGAAGAAAGATTCTGGCAATCAGCAGAACATGAAAAGAGGGGTAGGTTGACTGCTGCAAGTTACAGAACTATTTACGAGTACAGATCCATGCCTTTTTTTCCCTCTTGTTCCAGGGATTTTCGTTACCAGAGAACGACAATCTGAGCTAAATGTTTGGAGAAAGAGAGAGCATCTAGAAGAAGTCCGTGAAATTGCTGTTTAACATTATAATGCAACCAACACTGGAGATGAAGAAAGAATACATACAGAAGTGCAGGTGCTATTCTGGATGCTGTTTGCTTCCAAGGGGTACCCATTGGGAGTACATCCCTTTCCTTTCCCTTTTTAATGGATTCAAATACATTCCAGAACTTAGAGAAAATGAAAAAGTGAATGCTGTCCAGACAGCCAATTCTGGATGCTGTACCATAGAAAATCTGTGGAACTATTTAATATATGCAGTATAAAACCTAAGACGTAGTCTATACACAGTGCTATATAGTAGGTTTTATGATGAATAGTAGGAAATCCATTATTTTCATCTGCACTAGCACTTCTTAGATGTACACTAGAACGAGTGCCATTTTTTGCAATGGTAAAATTCTTTTACGTCAAGGCTCGTGACGGTCAAATTGTTCACACGACCCAGATTCAAGTTACTGTGTTGCATTTTGTGACTCCTGTGGAATTAGACAAGTAGCCCCTTTATATCACAAGTAAATAATTTATTTCTTAACATGAGTCATGCATTATCTGTCTCAGAAGAGACCATTAGATCTGCTGCTCAAAGCCATTTTTCTGCTGGGAGTTCTTAATGAGTAATAAGGTGGTTTACAAATTCAGCATCATAAACCAGCAAAGCACAGGAGTAGCAGCGAACTTCCTGAGCCCACTTTTTAAAGTCTTCAGAAATCTTGATGTCGGGTGCAGCCCAAGGACAAGATGAGCATAGAGAGTAGTCTTTTTATGTCGGCATCACTTTTAGTAGTTTATAGGGAGGAGCAGGGGAATAAAACACCTTTTAGAAAGTAGCCAAGACAAAATCATACTGCTTTGAAAAAGACATGGACAGGAAAATTGCAGGAAGAATACTGGCTAGTAACAAGCTCTGCCAGTTCCACAGACGTACTAGGACATTAAAATCTGTAGAGGCTACTGGCAGCAGGACTGGAAGTCTGCAGGGGCACTGACACATACATGTTGTGCATCTGCAATCACCAAAGGAAAAAATTAAATCCAAGGAATTTAAAGTGTCTCCAAAACTGGTATTAAGCACAGCTTTACTTAAGAATAGGTTCATTATTGTAATTATTTTCCGTATCTATAAATGCACTTACTGTAGTTATTTCTGTACTGCAGGAAAGGACAGAACTTCACCTATAAATAGTTTAGAAAAGATGGACAGAGTGTTTCTGAATATAAGAATGTTTTCTCTTCCTGTGTTAGTTTAATGGGATAGATGCCAATGCTTTTATGAATTATGAATGCAGCAGTCTTCTTTCCAAATGAAGATGTTGGAACTCTGCCACTGGAATGAGGTGCTCATATTACATACTGCCAGCAAATTTCTGTTTCCTTAATGAAAACTAGATTACTAAATCACTTTTCTTTTGAAAAACATTACTCTTGCCTATAATGATGTTGCATAGCATATTCTCCTCTAGAATAAAAGAGAAAAAAAAAATCAGGATAGAAAGCAATTTGATTCACAGTTCTAAAAGGGAAATTTGAATGCTGTGCCCCTGATGTAAATAGCTGTTTGTATACCACCTACCTTCCTCCTTCAATAAAACATAATCCAGGTTTGTGACTGATCAGACATTTATTACTAGTCCTGTGCGTGGTTTTTCCCCACAATGATTCTCTTTTTAGCTACCTGAAACAAAGTAATTCTTTAAATTATTTTAATCACCAATATTTTTAATGGCAATCTTCCTTGAGGAAACACTGCTCCCTACTTACAAGCAGAATTTTGCAATTAAATACGATTCAATTTCTGTTTCATAAAGAATGTAGTAGCATCGTGTAGAAGCATTATGTAAAGTTTGGGTTTTTTTTTCCACTGAGTGACCCGGAGTCTCAAGAACACTTTTAGAAGAAGGGAGAGTGTTAGTCTATGACCTTTGACAAATCTGGAGGTCAAATATTCAACATGAAAAAGGTTCAAAGAAAGCCAGTGAGGCTGCACTGCTTCTGCTGCACAGGTTCCACAGCAACCAATGGTGCCACAACTGCTCTTTGCCTGTGTGTCAGCAAACTGCAACGTTACTAACAAACCCCATGGAAAACGCGTTTCATTTAATCATGTGTACATATGGCAATATGCTATATACACCTGCACATTTTGTGTTCACAAGCAATTATTATCTTCTTCTGCTAACATCTAGAAGGATTTATACAAGAGGATGCAAAATGCTATTTGTCTCACATCATTTTAGTTTAATCATCAATCCTTTCTATCATTTCCAAACCCAAACCACATCTCAAATCTCCTGTGGTGGTATTGCAGGTTTCACAGTAGCATCTCAAATAAAAGGTGTGAGTTTTCTAGAATAACAGCTCTCCCTTCATTGTTTTTTTTTGCAGTAACTCAGTATATAGTATGAAGACTGTTAGTTCACACCAAGGGCTCATTTATAAGGATATCCTCTAGCTTCCAATTTGCATGCATGTTTATTTTATGTTACCTTAGAGTTAAAAAACCCTAACAACATAATAAAAGGTAATTAGAAGGTAAGTGCACAGACAAATAAATACTACTGAAACCATATTAACTCAGGAAAACATAAAAAAGGGAGAGAATAAAAAGGAAAAATTAAATCTGATATGATAAAAAGCAGTGAAACTAGGTTCAAAAAAACCTGTGGCAGAAGCTCTATGGGACTGTTAAGCAGTGAAACGTACTTTTAAAAAAAGCCTCAGACACACCATCACACTGTGTAGCCCGCCTGGTCGTATTTTACAAATGGGGTGCCAAATCCAGTCAACTTTAGTGTTAGGCAGGCTTTGCACCCATAAAATTAATGGTAGCACTCTCTAAGACATTAATAAGAACAGAATTAGGCCACATAATTACCTTCTGATTTTTCTGTAAGGCAAAATATTACTGCATTCCATTTTCTACCCTGCATTTCTGTGGGTTAATAGTACGCTTGCATGATTAAGATATAGAGCTAGTAAATGTTTTAATTCAAATATTATTACAAACTAGAGCGAAGTCAGATAAAACCAGAGATTTTTTATTGCACAAAATAAATTATATAGAAACAATGCAACAAAACAACTCGTATTGTAGGCTGCACAACAGATGTTACAACATGAATATATTTATTGCTTTGAGAAAGGAGCAATTCAGTGCTAGTAAGCAGATTAGTTATACTTCTTGCTCATCTAGATTTTTCATAAAATTAATCCAACTGGGCTAGAGGCATCTTGCAGCATACAGGTCAGACCAAATTGTCATTTGTTATCGGCTGTTATAAAGGTGCTGTGAACATTGTTGACATTAGCATGAAGCACTCCATTTAACATCACCAGTACTGAGCCATAGTTACAGAATTAGAAATATCATTACATATCAGATATATTTATACACAAGATCCTAGAAGGTCCATTTACAGGGTTTGCATGAGCTGTTGTTCTAAAATAAACCTTGCTTACATAGGTAGATGCAGCTTTGAACGCACCCGCTTCGCTCTGCACGCCAAGGGGCAGGACCACGGGGTTTTGCCAACCCCTCTCGTACCAACACTTCCCTTACCTGATTACTCACTAGTGCTAACTCCGATAGAGGTGTCTCACTTATTTCCAGGGCCACACTCAGCTTCTAAGGATTTTAGCACAGATTAAAAAAACCCCATTCCTTTGGTAGAACTGGATGAAATTTACGGCGCTTTTTTAAATGCTTCGCAACACAATGTATTTGGTTCTTCAAAAGCTACAAGACTGCAATACTGGTATTGCACTCATAGCTCAAATGGATTTAAGCTTTTAAAAAGCTACTTTGTGGACCCTGAGATGTTAACCCCCAATGAATTCATACTGAAATTAGTTCTTAACAAAAATTATTAAAACGAACAATATCCAAATAATAAACCACATCAAAACCTGATCACTTGCAGATCTTTGTGAAGCATGTGTGTTAACGAGATAGTGCCATTACAAGTGTTCATAGTCTGAGTGAAATTTTTCTCCAATTTGACAATTATGCAAGTATTTACTCAGCTGAGTTTATATCACTGAACTCTACTGCTAGCGTACACACTCTGTGTTGCAAAACTTACTTACTTATGGGAAGGTTAATACAATAAGATTAAATTTACACAGTAGTAGCCACCCATGAAAGGAAATTCAGTGAGGAAGTGGGAACTCTGGGTCATTTCAGGTTGTAGCTACAAGGATAATTAAAGAAAGTAGCTCCACTGAGGTCAAGCTGAAGAGCTTAAGTCAGCATCAGGCCCACGGAGTATACCCCTGTAGAATCCCACTGAAATAAGTAAATAGATTTTACAAATAAATGTGGTTGCCACTCTTTGTTGTACTTCAGGAAAATTCTTTACTTTACTGTTTGTCTTTTTTCCTGAAACTGTGTTAATCCACCATGTTGAATCAAAATACAGTTAAGTCTGAGGTTTCAAATAGCCACAAAATATTAGAAGAAATGAGTTATTCTGAATTTAAAAAATACTACTTGTACAAATGCTCAGAAACTTCAGTGATGTAATCATGTTCTACACATGTACCCAGCAGTACTTCCCTTTGGAGGAAAGTAAGTATTAAACTTGACTAATCTGGCATACTTTTTCATCTGGGAAACTGCTTTTTAAATACTGCACGTAAGCTTTTGTCACCATTTTGTAAAAATGTTTATAGGTATAAACATTTATAGGTATAAACACGTATAAACATATAAATGTTTATAGATATAACCAATAGGTATAAGATACAACTGAATAATTGAACATACCCTAAAACATCCATTAAACATCCGTTAAAACACAAACATCACAAAAAAAATTATTAGTAGTTTTTGGAAGTATTATGAAGTAGAAATGTTATAAGGCAGGATGAAGCTAATATCAATGATGAAAACCAGCACCACCAGTCTATGTTTTGCAGTCAGATTTCTGATCAGACAGAAAATGTATTATTATAGTCAGATACAATTGATTAAGAAATGCATTTAGCCCAGCTGTACTAACTATACAGCTTCACACAGAATAAACATTCCATAAATCAACAGAAAATGCATTTGAGCAAAAAGAATAAAAATATGTGATTCTCTAAGCAGCATTTTGTTTTCTTTTTTTTTCCAAAACATTAACATAGATAGATATTGGACTGATTAAATATCTACAAGTGCTTTTCCTTTACAAAAATACATATATTCTTAATAGTAGGATAGACTGTCATTAACAATGACCTGTGTTTTTTTCACTTCAATTTGAATGATTTATAAGCTAAATTTTACAACCACAAAAAGGTTTATTTGTAATATGATGTTATCACTTTTGACAAAAAGCTTAAAACATTTTATATTTTAAAACAAATTAGCAACATAATGTCACAATATGTTCTATGAGCTCCTAAGTACTGTGAGGGCTGTTATATTAAAAACTGGTAACTACAGATCAAACGCAAGGAAGCATCAGAACATTATTACTGCTCACCATAGGCTCCTTTCTTATCGTAACTTGGATCACAGCTTATATAAGGACACTTAGGCCCCCATCCCAAAAAAAATCCATTGAGAGTAACTCTATATCATCTATTCGGTAGCCTGGAACATCCGACAATTCAGGCTTTGCATTAATTTAAACAAATGCAAAATATTTTCTTTTCAATAGTTAAGTCTGCAATAAGGGAAAAAATGATGCATTGCTTCATGTTTATTCTAAGAAGCTTGTATTTGAGAAAAAAAAATAGGATCAGTAAGTTTTTAGAATGAAATATTTCAGTCAGCTAAATAATTAAATTGTCTTAGTACTTTCCAGTTTAGTTAATCACTATCCTGGAAAAGGAAATCAAGATATTTGGATTTCTTTCTATTTTATACTGCACAAGTAAAATAATCGACTTCTTGCTATTCAATGGTCTCATGTCAAGGATAGCACTGCCTTTTGCTAAAAAAATATCTATAAAAATCTGTAAAACATACCTAATATCTTCTCATTATCCTCCAAGTCTGTCCTTTCCACCCTCCAAAATATCACTGAACTACAACTAGAAAACCCCAAAGTAGCTTGGTGACTATTTTGTGCTTTGGAAGGTTCACAGGATTGACAGCACGCTGAAGTTTTTTGTTAGTTCACAGGCCAGGTATAGCAGACACATCAGTGATGCAAGCCTTTGTGCTTTTCGTTGGGAACGTGAGCCATGACTCAAAGGGCTACTCTAGGTCTGTTAACTCGACCTGTATCCTACTCCTGTTCTTTTCCTTTTCTCCTTTGTTCTGGAAACTGCTGGGTGTGTCTAACCCTTCGGCTTGGTGACACAGACAGCTACCACCAGTTGGGTTCTGCCTGACTGATTCCAGGTGTAACTCTCCACCACTGCACTCCAGAAAAGTGTCAGTGCCTTATTCCAAGGCAGTTTCTGGGTGGCTTTACCTTTGGTATTAAATAGGTCCCTTAAAACTATTAGGCAATCAGATTATCCATAAAAATAGTTTATTTTAAAAAACTTTTTTTATGAACAAACTAAATATCTGACAACAAAGAGTAATTTTAAATCAATTAGTATATGGTGTTTTTCAGTAAAAAGGGAGCATCTTTCATTTTACCGCATCAAAATTCATGAGAAAACAGCAACAATGTCTACTTATGCAATATAATACAAAACGGAATTTTAGGAGTAGAATAGCATCATAAAATATGTGCCTTGCACTTTGATAATAAACATCTTTATTACAGCTTCATTTGTAATATAAACCTCAGTATGTTAACTAGCAGCACAAACGTTTTACTGTTGCAGCAATTTCGTATATTGTATAGCAACCTACTCTCAACTCATACTTTGCTTTCCACTCACTATCATAAGGAAAAAGGAAAATGCACAGTAACTACTTCTGTTCACCTCATCCTGCCAACTGTCACATTATTAACCTTGTCAGAAGCGTTTGCTAAAAATACACCTAAAAGTTACTTCAAAGAAAAGTGCGCCTAATGGTTCAGATAAACATGCAAAGTCAAACTAATGCCTCTCTTTGGTTAAAATTAATGTAAGGACAAAAACTTCCACTTGTAGACACCTTTCACTCCAGAAAGTCTCCTCCATCCCGAGCCTACAGAACCGGGTCTCTTCCTGCGAGCACAAACGGCAGCCTGCACACCTCCACCTGCCTGTAGGGCTCCTCTGCCTCGCGGCCACACTCCAGAACTGTACGGATCCGAACTGCTTACTAGAGAATGAAACAACGTCCTTACTCAACTGCAGTAGCAAGCTGCCTGAATTCAGAAGAATTATGGCACACACCTTGGATGGAAGAATCTGTCAGGAATTCATTAATTAATCAGTTTCCTATTCTGGAATCTGATGTTTTAATCTGATCTAGAGACAGTGTAGATAGTAGTTTAAAAAAAAAATTCAACGGTAGATCTGCTCGTGAAGAAAAATAGATTACCATTATAATATCACCTTTTGGAGGACGTTCCTAGAGAAGGATGTTTCAGCTGAGGTCTGAAGGCCAGACCGCCCATATGTGATAAAACTAGTGGTAAATGAGCAGTTGGAAGCTTTTCACATTTCATTTAGGGTGAACCAACCCCCTAGACTGCAATCCTTCCTCAAACAAGTGTCTTTAGCTGAACAACTTGTGGAAGCACTACCTTGTTCAAACAGGCTATAAAGGATTCAAAATTCAGAACTGTGAAAACTTTGCTGAAATCCATGAGCTGCCTGACAAATGAAACCTATGAGTTGATTCCTCATGTGCACTAACTCCTCAATGTTTCTACTTGTTGGGCATGAAATGGGGTGGGGTATGGGAATGGGCAAAAGATGTGTAAGAACCTAGAATTAATTACAGGACAGAGGGTGCCTGAATAGACATTTTAGCTGAGATAAATAATAAAATAACATAGCATGAAGTAAAATGAGATGGAAATATCCTGCATGCTATATGCCTTTTTGATGGAAGCAAACAGATGCCTTCAACCTGTCTAGGTTAAGTAAAAAAACTGGACCAAGCCCTTGATTAAAGCATCTCTGTTGACATATTTGCTGTGGATAGGCATATAAGTCTTAACTGCCTTTGGTCTTCTATATATTTGCTGTGGATAGGCATATAAGTCTTAACTGCTTTTGGTCTTTTCCAGGATAAAAATGAGTTTGATCAGTCCATGTAATTGAACCAGTATTTTATGTAGCCCCTCTATAAACAGGGCTCAATCTGTTTATTTTGAGACTTAAGACTGGCTTTGAGCAACTATCTGTTCTCTAGTATTTCTACCAGACATAGTATCTGGCTAAGCTGGATGTTATTCCTTTTGTGGCAAGTCCTCCCAAGAATATTTCTCCTGGGGAGTGAATGCCTCTTGGTGTCTTCAGTGATATGAAAATGTAAAAAAACCACAAATGGAACAATACAACTCAGTGACTGGTTTAATTAAAGGACTAAACCCTAGCCTATTGTGTTATTTTAGAAAACAGCAGAGAAGGAAAAATTGTTTACTTCTCTCACAAAGTCATGTGTAACAATTACACATGGGAGAGATGAGATGGAACTCTGGACCATTACTTTGTCTGCAGCAGAGAACAAGAGCCCAGCTTATATCCAAAGGGAATGTGATCAATCTCTTTTCTCCTGTAGATATACTGGAACTGTTTTTGATAACTGCAGAAAAGTCAAGTCAAATTGTTGGAACCTACAGAGAAAAAAAGACCAAGATCCAGAATTCAAGAGTTCCTCATGCAGAAAATAAAATAATTTCAATATAAAAGCAATTCTTTTCATATAGTTTCTGAGATAGTTTTTTTCAATTTTAAATTATCTAACAGAACACATTTCTTTTTCTGCTTGCTTCCCATGAAAGAAATCTTCTCAATACAGCATGTTTATGAAATATTCTTGCTGAAAATATTAGGACCATAGATAAAATACAGAAGCAAATACTACCCTGCCAAATGCTAATAATGGGCTTAAAAGGTATTCACTATTAATAATCAGGCACTTTGCTTTATGTAACATTTTCAGTCAAAATAATACTTTTTATAAATTTGTTTTGCATAATAACTGCAAGCTAGCTGAGTATGCACAATATACTTAGAGGACTGCATACTCCTAGGACCCAAATCCCAGAAGCTTTCATGTGAACAGTACCTACTATAGTGATGAGTCACTTAATTATTGTAGCAATCTTATGTAGTATTTCACTCCAATAAAAATATGTTTATAGGACTAGGCCCTTAGCCGTGAGCAGTGTAGTAATGCATAATGGAAGATACATTTCTTCATTAACCATCCAATTTTGTATTGTTTGAGATATTATAGGATCTTGTTTGTAAATTCCAGCTATACAGTTTGTTACTAGAGGGATGCAGCATACAGCTACGCTCAGCAAAAAGTTGCTTGTGACTCTCATTAATAAGTTACCCCAGAGTTAAAAGCAGATAGAAGTTTTTCACTTTTACGGGAAAAAAAACCCAAAACACCAAATGTGCTAAATAAGAGACAGCAAGGTTAGGTAGTAGTATGGAATTTTTTAGGTCTTATTCCTGCACAGCTAGGTACTGCTGATACAGGAAAGCCATAGAAACACAGTGGCAGCAACACTCATTTTATATTCCTTTTCTTTACAAACATGCAGTGGTGACACTTTGTCATGGAAATGCTCAGAAAGTGACTGTATAGTCATCTGCTCTAGGATGGCATATGGTGCAGTTTTAATGGAATGCTTAGGTACTCATTTCACTTTACCCTGTCTTTGGCACCCAGGAATCTGTACACGCATTCTCATATTCTTATGCTGTTCAGATATTCTTAATTGGCACAAATGAATTAAATACGCATATCTGTAGACACGTGGCACATACGTACTATACAGGAGAGAGATTTCCTGTAAAGAAGGCAATGCCTGTGTTATACAAGCTGCCCAGTTAAGATATGTACTTCACTGGCACTTCACTGCTACAAAAACTATTAAACTACAACAGCACTCAGGCACCGTGCCATTGAATCAGAAATGCATAAAGTGTAGGTGGCTAGATCATATGCATTTAATGCCATGATTCTCAGCTGGGAACATTAAATCAGATCTGTCAGTATTTTCCATGCTTAAAATGAAGATTTGCCTTCCGTAATCTAGCTTTAAGTTGCATCAAGAAAATACCATGAATTAAACCAATGTCCAACTCCAAACAAGAGGATTCATGGTTCTCTGAAGTGTGAATACAGAAAGTCTTTAAACAGTGTGCTGGGTTTGGCTGGGGCAGAGTTAATTTTCTTCAGAGTAGCTAGCACAGGGCTATGTCTTGGCTTTGTGCTGACAACAGTGTTGGTAATTCAGGGATGTTTTCATTACTGTTGAGCAGTGCTTACACAGTCAAGGCCTTTTCTGCTTCTCACCCCACCCCACCAGCGAGGAGGCTGGGGGGGGAAGCACAAGGAGTTGGGAGGGGACACAGCTGGGACAGCTGACCCCAACTGACCCAAGGGATATCCCAGACCATATCACATCATGCTCAGCATATAAAGCTGGGGGAAGGAGGAGGAAGGGGGGCGCATTCGGAGTGATGGCATTTGTCTTCCCAAGGTGGAGCCCTGCTGTCCTGGAGATGGCTGAACGCCTGCCTGCCTGCCCATGGGAAGTGGGGAATTAATTTCTTGCTTTGCTTTGCTTGCATGCACAGCTTTTGCTTTACTTACTAAACTGTCTTTACCTCAACCCACAAGTTTTCTCACTTTTACCCTTCTGATTCTCTCCCCCATCCCATCAGGGAGTAGTGAGCGAGTGGCTGTGTGGGGCTGAGCTGCCGGCTGGGGTTAAACCACGACAAACAGTCAAATATTCTATTAGTTGCCATTCAGAAGCCAATACAAAGTAGTCCTGTTTCAGCGTTCCTGCTACGTGGATGCAAACTTCTGTGTAAGATAACGTTAAACGGATTTAAAGCAATGTGTTCTTTTCTTTTTTAAAACAAATCCCTTCAAATTTGTCAAAACAGCAAGCACAATTGTTGAGAAAAAAATTGTCACCTGAACCAAGCAGAAATTATGCTTAAGCGTACTACCATTAGTTTTGTGATAAACTGAAACAGGTGTTTTATGTCAAGTTAATCTACAGTGAAAATTCTGGTATAAAAAGACATGAAATATATAAAAACTGTAAGGTGTCATTTGTATGTGCATGTAAATATTTACAAATAATACCCTATTCCTACTGTACAAAATGACTGTATATACTAAAGAGAAGAATGATTTGCAATTAGAATGCATGCTGTGCTCTTTCAAGCTGCTCCGTGAGGAGGACCTCTATATACACAAAGAATCCATCTTTCCCTAGAGACTCTGCAGAGGAGAAGGGCCCTCCCTACACAGAGTATCTTCTCGTTTCTGTCAAGTAGCACATCATAGACTGGGTGGGCAAAAAGACGACCGCTTCCTGCAGCCCACACGTGCACCCCTTCCCACCTAGAGTGTGGGCAAACCAGTGCCTAGGTCAGGCAGCACACTGTGCCTGCAGACAGGAGCAGCAGCTTCCCAAACGTTTTGCTTCCCCAGGTTCACTGGCATCTGCACAATATGTGCAACCTGGACCTGCAATGGCAGGTTTCCTAAACAGACTGCTACTGACAGCATCTTTATTTCTGCATGTCATCCGGGCTTTGGAGTGCAATGGTAGAATTCAACCCAACTATATATGGATTCCTCAAGTCATCAATGTTAGAACTCCTACTAACATTAAAGGGGCCAGATTTAATCCACGACATGCTTATTTCTCCTACAGAAACACACTAATGTACATGAACATAAATTTACAAAGGAGTTACAGCCTTGCATCTATCTTTTATACTTGATCCCAAGATAGAATTTTCACTTTGCCTTATCTAAGAATGATTAGTTCACTCTATAGTAGCTTCTGAAGAATTGATTTGGTTCCTTTTTGCTGTATGCAAAAAGCATAAGAAAGTAAAGTTATCTACAGTACTAGCAGGCATGTATTAAGTAGAAATTACGTAAAAGTACTGAACTGTAAGTATCTCTACAGAATTTGAAGTGAAAAACTCAACTGACTTTTAAGCAGAACAAAGACAACGGAAGACTACAGAAAACATATGCATTACTATGCTCCCTGCAACATTACCAGAAACCCCAATAAACATTCTATACTAGAACCATTATGCTTGCAATACCTAAGGCAACAATCACTTTTTAGCCAGCACTACCAGGTCTTAGGAAAAAAAAAAAAAGACCTGAACAATTATTTTGGTCAGACTGCTTATCTTCAGTATTGCATTACCTCTAATTTTATGGAAATAGTTTTATGATGTGACTTTAACTAATGAAAATTTCTGTAATGAATTCTAAACTCCAGATAGTCACAAGAGATATATAATGTAATTAAAGCTATATATTATTTTTGTCTTAGCATATTATATACCTCCAACCAATCTTAAAAGGAAATGCTTACTATGAAAGGCAGTAATTATGTAGAATTTTGCCTTGGTTGTAACCTTATAGCAAAATTTATTTGTTCCATAGACATTTACATTATTTTTAACTTCATTTTTAAGGAAGCTTTATTAGAAGAAATGTAATCTGACCAGAAGCCATTTTCCAAAAATAGCTAGTATCCCAAATTCCAATCTTCAGGGAAACCTTAGAAAAGTGCAATCACAAAGGCTGCGATGCTTTTAAGCAATATTAGCAGAATCTATTTAGAAGATTTAAAATTACTGTTTTGAATTACCATGTTCTACATCTCCTGTTAAGGGTAATTAATCTTCATTCACTGCAAAAGGACTGTTGCACACTCATGAGTGAGCTATACCTGGACCCATGAGAAGCTTATCAAGAAAAAGGTAGTGGCCCTATCACCACTTTTCTAAATATATTTTCTATACAAAATATTTTCAAGGTATAATCCTTAGTTATTTGTACAGTACTCTATGATTTAAACAACAATATTCAGTAAAATAGTAAGTGTGTGAAACTGCAACACCACATGGAATGAGCACTCTGCCATTTTGCTAGTGTAATCAATATTGGGACCAGAAAAATTTTCTAACACGCAAGCAAAATTATCCCATAGTTTTTGAATCTTGACTGTACACTTCATGATTTTGGCTATGATTTGCAGCACACTGGTAAGATACACAAATATCTTATGCACATTTCAGTAGCAGAATGGCACTTGGCTTGCTCTAATCGAAACAACAGAGATGCAACTGACAATTTTAAGAAAGACAATGTCCTTATTTGCATGCTGAAAATCTGGTTGTGTCCCCCTAATCCAGGCACATCCATTCATTGTGCAATCTGTCGATGGGTAAACAAATAGTGCAGGATTCATCTCAGTGGGATCTGGCCCTTTGGTCTAACCGAAGTCAATTCTAGGTCGATACTGAAGTACCATAGGGTAAGACTAAAAACAAAAGCAAGAGAAAAACAACAACAAAAACAGACAAGAAAACATGAAGACATAATTCATTAAAAATACAAAGAAAAGGCAATTAAAGATTGCCTTAAGAATAGCCAGAACTTATCCCTAAGACACATGTATATGACAATCAGTTTTATTTATGTGAAATAACTTTATACATTTCAACAGTTACATCCATACCTGTACTTCAAATCTGTATTTAATCTCTAAGTCAGTTAGTTGTAGTTATTTGTCATTAATATAAAATTCCTGTATCTGCTTTTATATATTTCATGATTTATGTTTTATGACATAGATACTTGGAGTGCTCAAACAATTCCTCTTATTTCTCTGATGCTGTGTTTGAGAAAAAGCAATCTTGAACTTTTATACTTTCTAAACCACAGTCTATTTACAGATGATGTACTTTGGTGTTTATATATACAGAGGTTCCATAGCTATACTAGTAGTCAGCACTAGTTAATGGGAGCCAGGCTATTCTGGTATTAAAAAGAAAAACAGGAAAAGAAATGAAAAGAAAAATCACATCAAATTGCCGTCAGCTGATTTTCTGAGAGATGAGGGCTAACTTCTTCCCCAAATCCAAATGCCCAAACTTGGATCTAGTGATACATTTTTATAAGTTTCTTATTAGTTTATTCGGCAATTCAACTGTTTGGATCCCTGAACTGGACAAAAGTGTTGTGGAATGGGAGGCAAGAGTGGGTGGGTTTCCAGAAAGCACCATGGAATACCTGGACGCTCATTGCTGGAAGTGCTGTTTTACTAAATGTCATTTTTTCAGTCTGTCAGCATTTCATTTAAGTCTGATGTTTTCCTCTTAACTTCATTAGGATACTGGACATTTGCTATAGCATAAAGCCCAGGAAAATCTTATTGTCTCAGCAGCTGTATGGGCTTAACTACCTCTCTGCCACAGGGCAGAGGAACATACCTAATTTAAGTCTTTTTTTATTGCAAATTTGGAAATAAAAATAATTATTACATAAGCTATAATTAAAACCCGAAATATTTTGCTGCATCCTTCAAATGCAGTACAGATGAACTTCAGTGACCAAAAAAGAAACGTATCACTGCACAGACCTATACAGGTTAATAAAATGATCACCAGAACTAAATGTGGTCATACTTGCTGGGGATTTACAAATTGAAGTGCAGAGAAATCACAACATAAACCCAGAAGTATTCCACAGTAGCAGGAGCATTTAGGAGAGAAGACAGGGAGCACCATGTGTAGTCTGCATGTGCAATTAACAAACATATATTTGTAGTATCATAAATTACTTGGTCTCTGATTTTTTTGCATAGGATATGACTACCATATTGATTAAATGCTATTTCACATGTTTTTCACTTTGATTATATAAATTGCCTCTAAAAGTACTCAAGTCTAATTGCAAGTGCAAGCAGGGAGACAGAACAGTCACCTCACTGAAACTGCCATGTAAACCAGTGAGGCTCAGTGTTTTTGCAAACAAAATTACAGAGCAACCGTACAAATAAAATGCACTATGCTGGAACAATTCTAATTATTGAAGTAGGCATGACTGCAGTGGGTCACTCCCATCCATAGTGGGAGGTGACCCTCCCCATCCTCTATCATTAATTTTTTGCTCAAGCAAAAATATTATTTCAAACTTCCAAAGTAACTTTTAGATCTTAGTTCAAATGAAAATTCTCAATGAGGAAACTGAAATATTGTTTCATATAGGTATGAACTAGATTGATTGATGAAATTTAGAAATCAACGTCACTTGCAGATTCTGGAGGTTCTGATTTGTTCTATTCTAGAGATAGGGTGTTGCTCCATTTCTAATTTTAAAAGATGTGAAAGGAATACAGTATTAGAAAAACGTAACATTTCTTTACTCCATTAAAAAGAACACATGAATTGCCATAAGGAATTGAAACCAACGTGGTCTCTCTTGATTCACACTCTTCAGTTTTGATCCCTTGCTAGTGACTGCCCAATGCTACTAATTAGAAGGATGAGATAGGAAGAGGTAGATAATCCTTCCAGACTGATGGGGCTATCAGCCTACACAATGGTATCTCTCTAACAAAAAGATAAATGGCCTAATGTCAAGTAAAAGAAACCCCTAAACCTTTTGAATGGATTCTATTTATTCATTCAATAAAGCTTTCTCTGAAGGAATGAAAATGCTCTGGCCTCGCTCATAGAGTTTTAGCACTTTGTAGTGAGGAATTATAAAAACTCCACAACTTGCATTACAACTGAAGTGCTGACAGGACCTTAATGACTGTAGTATGTACAGTTGTGAGTGCCTCTTACCTGATAAAAAGTGCCATCCTGTGAGCAGACTTGCGAAGATGAGCAGTTCTGACACCGAAACTGCGAAGGAGATGATTTTCTGATCAGATAAGAGGCATCCACAGCTGGACATATACATTTACCATTTTTTTTTTTTTTTAAATTTTCAAATGTAAAGCTTAAAATGAATTTACTTATTTAAAACAGGAAAGACTTCTCTAATGAATAAATGGATATTTTCCCTTTACTACTCTACCTCCTGTAAGGTCCACAGGTGTGCCAGTAAAAGCTCATGGTGAATAGTACCAAAGATGGAGGTAATAGATTTACTTGATCTTCATTCAAAAGAAGAGGTTGTTAATTAATTACCACCGCAACTTATAACAAGACCCAACACAGTTAGGAAAACAAAATCATAGAAGCCCAGATGTTACTGGATTTATTATCAACAGAATGTAATTTTTACAGGTTTTAATTTGTCATCTCTGACTTCAGGGGAGTGATTTAAAACTACATAAAGGAAAATTTGAACACATACCTGACCATATTATGTGTATGTAAACACAACTTACAAATTTAATCAAGAGTTGTCAACTCCTATATTCACTTAATGTTAAAACCTATAGTTCTGAGATTTTTGAAAAATTTTAACAAGTACAAATAATGTCTTTTTTGTCAAGATGACAGATACTATTGTTTCCAAACCAATGCAAGTGCCAAAAGTCCACTTGTGGGCAGAGGCTGCAGGATTAAATGTCATGAAAGAATTCCATTATCACTAAAGTTGTTGCCTCAACACTTCCTAATAGTACAGCCAATGCTAACAAAAATATAAAATGGCAAGCCAAACAAACACCCACCGGTTTCAAGGCAGTATTGGAAAAAATACTACTTAAAGCTCCCTTATTGGTGCAATATTGGGGTTTCAGCAATCACCAAATTTCAGTGCAGTATTACTTTCAAATTTAATGAATACTTGCCTATATACATTAACCCCACTAATTCCTACCAAAATCTATCCTTCCCCCTTCCCCTTCAGATTAAGGTAAAACTTTAAGAGACTTGTTAATTGTTAACTCCACAGTGTGCTTAATCCTCTGTCTTCTCTGTCTGTGCCCCAGTGCTTTTTATTCTGAATACTAGGAAGCTTAAAAAAAAAAAAAAAAAGAGAGTACAGAAAGTTTGGAATTTTCTACAGATCAGTACATTAACATATGTTAAGTGCTTAACCTTAGCTGCACTCCAATATAGCCTCCGCTGGTAGTGATAGACAACAATTCTGCACATACTACAAAGCAATAGAGAGTGAAGGACAAACAACAGCTACACACAAATGAATGCATAAAATAAAGAGAGGAAACAGAGATATGACTTCTAACAAAAAAAAATTAAATATACAAGGCAATATAATAGCTACTAAATCAAACTGAATATCAGACCTGAAAGAAATGTCTTTTAATAAGTTTAATATTGCAATTCTAAATTATACACATGCAGCAAGGAAAACCCATTTAGCTGTGTTATCTGGATATTAGTGTTATACAATGAATCTAAAAAAAATGGGTGTAGTATTAACAGAAACAGTAATAAAACATTTAGATTTCACCAATAATTTTTCAGTGTCACTTTCAATTTACGGACTAAATAAAACAGATTCTTAAGAAAGAACCGCTGGATGCAGATTCCCAACTACTGCAACTCAAAAGGTCACTAAAAGCAGATTTGCAGAAAAAGAACAAGTGTTTGGGTTTTCAGATACTTAACTTAAAACTCAGAGCAGGACTTGCATATAAACTTTGTATACCTGCTATTTTTAAGTTTCAGAATCTACACAATATACGTGTTGCGGGGTTTCACTCATATGACTTAACATAAGAAATCCAGAAAACATGCAAAATGCATTTTTAAATAAGGGTTTCTTGCAGGGCCAGAGAATATATTTTGGACCAAGCTGTGAAAGCATGTATACTCTCTCTACTAAATATACCAAAACATAATTTATTAATAATGTAACAGCATTTACGTTTTCGCCTCTTAGTCTCCATCTTGTCATATAGATGAATTCCATAGTATGATCCTTCCCCATGATTTCTCCATTGCATAGTACATCCAGCTTAAAATACAACAGAACAAACAGTAAGACAAAGGGATGCAAAATTTCAATGTCTAAATGAACTCCTAAGTGTATCTCTGAGAGTTAATCCCTCAACCCCTATCATTATAGAATAAATCCATCAGACGTACATCAAACCTGAATAAATTCAACATGCTGACAATATGCTATTTTGTACATGAATTTCCACTTTATTTTTTCACTTTTGTGATTTCAGTTAAGGTGTGGACAGAAGAAAGTCTGCTAAACTAGATAGGAAATCACTAGTAGACAAACACTCCCTGTATTTATCAACACTACACAGTACTGTAGTATTGTACTACACAAGAGAAAGCCTTGTGCTGTATTTTGAAGGCCTTCTTGCTATGTCAACACTCTTTCAAACCCAAAGATACAAACCAGAAATACCGTAATTCTAATTTTTAAAAAATAAATTATAATTAAAAAAAAAAAGTTTAAAAGTAACCATAAATTACAAGGAAAATGCACTTCTGAGTATACAAACATGATCCTTCATTGACTGAAGGCAAAGGAAAAAGAAATGATCTTACTGTGAAAAATGACTGGTTTAAACTGTATTATAGCATCTTACTTCTACCCTCCACTGAAAATGCTTGACAATTCTTTCATTACTATAGTCATAACACTGTTCTGGTTTTTAGAGGAAAAAAATGTCAAAATTTTGAAGTAAGCAGATACTATGTAACACAAGCCATTAAGGTGCCTGAGACAGACTAAATTGACACAATTAACAAAACCAAATGACATCAAAATGGCTGGTCAGCATGTCACGATACTGAGACAAACTCCTGCGTATAGCTCTGCAATAACCCAACTCAGACCTACCACCAACCAAAGCTGGGATGCTCCCAGTTGTGCTAGAGGCAGGCTGCCGTTCGTGGAGTCATTGACTCCTGTGAGAGAACTGGCTGAAGAAACAGTCTGTGCTGCGGTCAAAATTCCTGCATCCCTGGGAAGAGGGGAAGCAGAGGCAGGAGTCTCACACTTCCCAGCTCTACCCTGCATCACAACTTCTACCATGTTAGCAAATCCCCCCGGCAAACAGTCTTGGCCAAGATCAAATCACTCACACGGCAAAGACCCTCTCTCCATCAAATTACACCTATTTACAGAGAAGGTGAAAAAAAGTATCTGCATTTTGAAAGATTCAAATGGTATTGCTCCTCATTTCTTCATAATTACTAGACAGTTTCTTACAACTAAAGAAAATGAAAATGCAGAGTAATTTGGTGTATGTCTAATTGAGCTCTCCTTTTCCCCAGTAGCTACTAGCCCACAACTGTATTATGTGACTTTTTTATTAGCTGCATGGAAAGTGAAAACATTTGTTTTTTACACAAAAATACAAAAACCTAATGTATCTGTTCCACCACAGGTGAGCAAGAAACTGAATTTACTAGAACTGTATGAAGTCTTTGATTAGCAACTTCAGTCAATGTGATAAAATGATCACTTCTCATTTAAGGGTAAAAAATATAACTTGGAATATTGAACAGTACTTAGTGATTAGGCTAAAAAAGTATTCCTCAAGTTCAAATGTAATTAAGTTTCATAAAAACCTAACACTTTGCAAGGAAATAAAAATATAAGCATCTTTCTTTCAAATGTACCTCATAGGAACTTGGAAGTTTTAATTTTAAGCTGAGAAACTTTTTGATAGTTCCCACAGTCACTCGAGTAGAACAGCGGATAAATTTCTTCATTAAACCCTAGAGCAACAGCAACAAAACAGAAAAAGCATGTTAGAAATTTTGGAGTATTTAAGTAATCTTTAGTGCAAGAACAGCTGTAATTGATATTTTTTTCAACTAGTGACCAATTTTACTGCACTCTCTTCTAATTCATAATGGCACCATAGGTTCATTTTTGTTCACTTTTTTTGCAAAATTTACAAGATGACAAACAAATTTATTTGACCCATCTCTGGCTGTCAAGAAATTTCCAAAAGATACAGAAGGGAGGAAAGAAAAAAAACAAACAAACAAAACACCAAAAGCACCAAAAGCCCCAGAAGAACTTAAATAATCTAAGTCTCTCCATTAGTAACGCTGGGGGTCAAACAGATGTTACATTTCTTAGAACTTAGAATTTCTTCAGTCCTTGCGAGAAAAAGGAAGTAAAACCATCGTCAAATAACCTAGGTCAAATACAAGGAAGCTACAAACCTGAGATGTGATCTATTATCACAGATTCTGTGATCCAGAACCTAATAGTTTTGATTCAACAGGAAAGCTGGAAACCTGGGACCCCTACATGGTGACGGAGATACAGATTTCTTACTGTATATAGCATAAGCAGACAGTGACAATGCATACAAACCTTTTCTTGCTGAATCGAAACTTTCTTACTAAGATCTTCCAAAATTACACATGTAACATAGCACACAGAAAATATAAGTATTGTTTTATTAGACAAGTTTTTAATATTTTTGAATTCTTGTCTTTGTAATTTAGTAAAGCATTAAAATCTAAGTGGATTTCTAAACATTTTCTTCTAGACCCAATACCATTGGTAATCCTCCCTTCAGGAATAGAAATCAAATATCCCTAATTCTTAAAACAGCAGTTAGCAGGTATTACTCTACACATTTTACAGATGGAAGTGGCCTGCTGAAGGCCACAGACAATACATCAGTGTCAGAATCAGGTTTACAGCTCAGAAGATCTGGATCCCAGTCAGTCAGTGCACAACACATCTGGAATGCAGATTTGTGCTGGCATGGTCAGACAGCAATCCTGAAAGTGTGAGGCAGCTCATCTACAGCTAGCTTTTTAAGTACCTCTGTGGTGTGCTCTAAACTGTTGTGTAATGCGGTTATGTACCATCAAGGCTGTAGACTACAAAACTATAGTCCATAAAAAAATAAAAAATCCACTGTCATGAGTGGATTTCTGTATGGAATTGTATTTTCTAAAAAATTCCAAGATGTATTGAAATGCCTCAAACAAAAGGACTAAATAGGCATGGAAGTGGAGACAGGTCACCACATTAAAGTTTATTGTTAATGGTTATAAAATTATTTGGTCCCTGTAAAATGCTGTTCTGCCAACAATAACAACAGCACAGGCTATCTTTACTACTCACTTTCACTACATTATCTCCTGACTGCCCATTGTTGCGTAAACAGTCGAGGCAAATAGCAATCTGTGGGTCACTCCTGTGATAGTCTTTGTCTTCTTCATTTTCATCACACTCCTCATCTACTTTGGGTTTATCAGCTTTTGGGCTTTCATCTGTAAAACATGAAGATCATATTATTTAAGTTTAAAATAATTAGAAGTCACAGTATCAACAAACACATTTAAAGTGATACTTCATTTTGAAGAACACAATTTTCTTCAAATTAACTTTATACAATTTTAACTCAGTGCATTCTTAAATTGATCAATTTACAAATCTCTGAAAACAAAATTTCGCTATTGAAATTTTAATGTAATATGCAAATAACAGATTTATACGTGACTGAAAATAATTAGGTTGATGGACCACTAAAGGCTATGGCTGTCTACTTCTGTTTGCGTGCAGTGATTAAAACCCTGCAACTGTGCATCCATCAAAATCACTCAACGACATAAACGGACATAAACTACTCTGTGGTGTGGCAGTTCACTGCCAAAAAATACTGCTTTTAAATAAACAGTTGAATAACTAATCCCAACACTTGTATATCAAAGTAACATGGGCAATCAATTAATATTATCTGTCTGCCGCAATAACCCAGCAAAGACAAGTTCCTGAAACATTACCACAAAGTAAACTAAGGGAAGATAAAACTTAAATTTCATCCACTTTTGACCTAGTCTAACTAATGTCATTGTAAAAACTTCAGATGTCTCTCTCCAGAAGGATTTTATAACTGAATAGCCATAAACTTACTTATTCACCTTTAAAAACAAAAAACGTAAGAAAAGAGGAATGGTCCCCACATTCTTTGGCAGAGAGCACATATCCTACATAATCACATGTACCATGTTATCTCTCTTCACTGATGCTGTTACACGTTCCATTGATTCTTGGTTTAAAAATTTAACTCTTTGGAAAACGTACCACCTCCTACAGTTTTCAAAGGTTTAGCACAGTTGAACACTCGAACGCTAAAGCTAGCAAGTACATCTAGATAAGGCCGCAATGTATGTAAATAATAACCATACGATGAAACATAAAATGGAGTAATTTTTACAGATTTGGAATACAGTAACCAATAACTCTATTATATATATTTGGGTTTTTTTCTGTATCCCCAACTTACTTACATGATTTGAAACAAAGGCTGTTCTCTGTTGGAATAAAACATCATCACAAGGAAATTGAATAAGCTACATTCACACTTCCTGAAAAACTTTCAGATCACCTTTTGCTGTTTTCCTACACTTACCACAAACTTTTGAAATCATTTAGAAGAGTTAAGATAGGAATACAGAATAAAAACTTTAAGAAATATCAAGCTTTGCCCAAGTTTGTAGACACAATAATTACTTCATTTTGTTTAGTTTACATATTCAAGATGAGTTTTAAGCTATACTCATTACTTTTCTTTCTTACAATTTTGAAGTATTTTATAATTAGAAAAGATTTGTCCACAAGTCCCTATTAGCTGTTGACACATTTAGTTGCATGTGTATTGAACATACACTTTGTTCCTATCATCTTGCTATGAACAGAATTTACAGTATCAAACTACAGATTATTTTTTTTCTTTTTGTGAAAGTCCAGGAAGAAACTCTTTTAATCAAGCAGGTGCAGTCTACCCGTCAGAAGCATTAGTCTGAGGAGTCTGGCTACAATTCACAGATTCTTCGGCAATGCAAACGCATCCACAACTTTCAACCGTTATCACTGCCGAGTAATGGAGGAAGATTTAGTTATGCAGTTTGAGAAGTCTTGAAAGGCAAATGAACTACAGAAGTAGGGAAATTAGTAAATTTCCAATCATAAAATCATTCCAGAAACAGGTACACACACAAAAAAGGTCACATCTTGCAAGGTGTTCTGATAGAAATTCAAATGTTCCTCCATGTAAATGGCACCAGACTGTTTACTAAAAAATCCTTGTAGATATTAGAATTAATGACGTTTGTACAGGCAGCCTCCAGAAATCAATGTGATGGTCCGTTAGAGGCATGTTATTAAAGTTCAATATGATAGAATTTAAAAAAGAAAGAAAAGGGAAAGAAAAAAGAAATTTTAATCTCACCAAAATGGAATGGTGTTCTCCAAGTCAAAAGCACCAAGCCAAGAACAGAAGACAGGAAAACCAAAGCAACACCCCACCTACCTCCACACCTCTTTCCTTAAGGCATAAATTGGTGTCATATTTTTTTTCTCATCTTTCTTGCAAACCTTGGAAACCGTCTACTTCCTGTGCTTTTCTCAGATATTCAACATAAACCTGATCACCAGAGAGTGAGTCAATGTAAAGCTGTTTGCCCTCTCCCTTTTCCAGTTCAGACTGGAGAGGATCAATAAACATTTTTTTCTTTGTACCACAGCATGTTTCCTATCATCATCCACCAATTCTCTCTAGTAACCACTCTCCTAGAGGAGTCACCCATGCCTGAGATACGCTTTGTTGTTTGGGTTTTTTTTTTCTTCTGCTGTGTGAAAATTTTAAGTCCTGGGATTTTTTTACAGATCTTAGATGCTATGGTTGGGAACTGTGTTGTGACCTGTGGTACAGGACATAAAACTGATGGACTCTTTTAAACTAGACGGACTATGTGATGGCAGGGCATGGTACTGACAACTGAAACAGTCCCTTCTTACTGAAAGAATTCTCACCAAATAATTTATTCTCAGGCAAGATTCTAAACGTTTGTTTATGGCAGAGAATAGTTTAAATGCTCATAATTTGTCTCAATGAGTTGCCACAACTTTCAAATCGTTTGTAGAGCCAAATTTCCATAGCCCAAGGATACAGTCGCCAACAGAGCTGGATACAACTGTAGCTACTTAAAAGTATATTTTGAGAGTTAGAGCATTCCTCCAATTCACAAAATAATCCAATCATTCATCACACTTAGTAACTGATCTCCATTAGGTTTAACATTAAATTATGGGAGGAAGGCAAGAACCAGAAGAATAAATTGGTTAAAAGTAAGTCACATTCGACAAATTTGCAAATTATATGTCATTTTTTCTATGTATATAGCAGAGAACAATTTTCTAAACAGTCAGCAAATGTCTATATTTCGTAAAAATATTTTCTAAGTATTTTTAAAACTGAATAGGTATACACTACACAGTATGTTGTAGTAAACTAATATAATTTCATCTAAACTGTCCTGCAGTTCTTCATTTAATTATGTAATAGAGAAAAGACCCTTGTCCCTTATAATTGATGCCAAATGCAAAGCACCAAAACTAGTGAGGAAGGAAATGAAATGTTATGAAGTTGAAAAGAAGATATTATGAACAATTGAGTGCAGAAGAATATTGCAAGACATTAACTTGACAGTGATCCTTTACTAAAAATAGCTATTTCTTTAGCCTAGCAGAGCTTTCCAAAAATTCTTAAAAATGCCCAAATCGAATAGGCTATGCTATCAAAACCTTGATGTCAAATTAAAGGGGCACAAAAACAGTTGGAAGTAGTCCTCACTTAGCACCTCAATACCGAGCTCTCAAAGTTAATGGGTCAACTACAAAAAACAAAAAACAAAAAAAAAAAAAAGAAAGAAAAAAAGAAAAAGCATTTTGGAATCTATATAAAACAATTGTTTAGCATGTGTGGAAAACTGTTTTACTACTTGTCATAACTAATTCTTGACAACCTCCTACTTAACAGCTGGTCAAATTCAGTAACAGAAAATAATCTGAAAAAAACTCAAGTAGTTCTGCATCTTGCTGTATTAAGAAAATTAAGAACTCAAGTGGAAAATTGCATGAATGTTGAAAGTGAGAGCTTAGGGAAATGCAAATAAAAATAATTGTAAAACAGTTAGTGTTTGTAAAACAACTGGTTAATAGATAAGCAGCAGTACATGAAGGCCCAGACTACATTTACATAGATTTGTTATGAGTTCCTGTAGTATCTTTGAATTCAGTAAGAACAACGTACATGCATTAAGTGTTTGAAGAAACAGGGCTTAATGAGCAATGTTACTTAACATACAGATGAGAGGAAAAAAAATCATCACCTTGTCCATTTTCTTGAGGTTTGTTTTTCTTCCAAAATTCAATCTCTCGCTGCAGTTCCTCTAGTTAACATCAAAGAACAGTAATGTGAATTTTTAAATCAGTACTACAGGTATATCATTAGAAATAGCCATATTCTCTCCATCAGCCCAAACAGGTACCCCAAACCAAATGAGAAACTTACGTTCTCGAAGTCCAGGCACCAGCTTAAATATAATTTCCTCTAAGGTATTGTCCAGCCTTTCAAAGGGAAAAAATACATTTCACATTAAGTAGAAACTAGCATTTTAAATATATTTAGCCTTTAAATAACAAAAACTTTCGAATAATAAAGTTAATTGAATACTTCTGGCAAATAATAACCTATAATAACCAAATAAAACTGCAATAACCAGTTGATTTTAGCTTGAGAGACAACATGCATTAGACCTTATCTTAACCACCTCTTGAACAGTTTTCTTTTTAAAATAACCAAAGAATTTCTTTTTTAATGTATAAAGACAAAAATGAAACAAAAGAGAAAAACTATTATACTCTAAAATGTTCATTGTTTTAATTTGTGGTACATGCAAACAATTGTGTGACTAAAAGGAACAAACTGGAAAAGCAGTATCCAATTTTAAGGTCCGGGTCATGAGTAGTAAGCACAAACATGATAAACTCCATTATCATATTAAGTGTTCAAGTGCTTTGTTATAAGACTGCTACAAAAAACTGAACAGAGCATTCCGTACTCATTACAACACAGACAACCCAGTCTTTGCAGGATAAAGAAGACCACAGAGCACCCATGCTGCCCTGGCTAGACAGTTCTCAGTACCCAACATAATTCATTTAAACTATTTAAATCTGCCTTGAGTTCGTCTACCAGACGACAGTATGCAGCACAGGTATGTCGTCTGATATCCTGATATTCATGCCAGAAATAGCTATTACAGTCCCTTCCAGAGGACACAGTGCATTTACCTTTGTTGCTGAAGCTAAAATATTTTTCTTCCCTTTTCTGTGAATTTTACCTACTCTCCTATCCATTTAATTTATCATCCACTTTCTAGTTCCACTTCCTCTCTCCCCATCTCACTTATCCTTCATTTTCTCTCATTCTGTTTCCTTTTCCTTTCTCTCCTCTGCCCTCGACATCTGCTCTTGTGAACAGTAACTCCCACTGTCCTCAGCCTAAACAAAAACCCATGGCAAAACACAGTACTAAGTAATACGGCCAGAGAAATTAAGTACCTTGACATTCAGTCAGAAGCTACAATACAATAATTGCCTTTGGCATATTTTTAATTGCCTTAATTCTTCATCTCAGTAATGACATATATCTTTCTTTATACATATATATTTACAAATATACATACATGTACGTGTACATGTTATTAATAATAAGCTACAGGCCTGGTTTAAAAGATATGACTGTTCTCTATCTTTTGTTCACTAGCAGCAGCAAAGTAGGAAGAAGATGGAACGATTTTATTGTTGAGAAATGCTTAAAAGCCATTTTAACAGATAACAATTATCTCCTTAAAATAAATATATGAGCACTCCAGGTTCTCTTCTTTACAGAATTTGTATTTGTAATGGGAAGCTTACAATTAGACCTATTACCTAATCATCTTGTTCTGAGACTAGTTCCCTGTGATACCAGTCAGTTCATGGAGGCAGTCATACCATAAGAATATTCATGTTTAAGCTACAACCGTGATCCATTTTTTAATTGCTTCTTCTTACAAGGCCAAAAAAAAAAAAATCTCCAGCAAGTGAAACAGGCCTCCCCTAAAACAAAGAAGCATAGAGAGTACTTTCTCACAGATAAGAAGGAAACCAAAATCATGGGATGTCTGAGCACTTAGCTTCTGATAGATGACAATACAGGTCTACCTTTCCAGATGGTATGTTATCTCTTCCAGCCTCTCCTAGCAATACCTAATGCAACTAGATGGTACTGCTTTCTATGAAGTTCCCACAGCAGAGCACTGGGAACTTGGGAACCTGTCTTGGAAATGGAATCCATTTCACACTGTAAGAAAGCTCCAATCTTCCTAACTTATTAAGAGAAAAGAAATAAGGACTTCAAAAGAGAACATCACTACCTTAATTCAAAATCCCACTAACCATTCCTCAGGATGGTATAATACACAATGTTTTTCTACATTTATTTGTGAAAATTCCCACTTAGCACTTTTTAATTTGTCTTCAATGGCCCAAAACAAATGTCACTGGTAATGCTAACATAGCAAGAAAACCAGCATACTTAGCAAATTTACGATGTTAGCAGCAAGAACTGGCTTCATACTCTAGTCAATTCCTTTATCTTCTTTCAGAAACTAAACAAAAAGAGCCATTTCATCCTTATGAAGTGTAAATACTAACCAATACTTTAACAATGCAGAAAAAAATAACGCTTATCTGATCTTTAAGTGTAGGGAAACTAAACGTAAACTTTAGGGGAAAAAAATAGGAAATTATAAAAAGATTCTCAATTTCAGATGTGTCTTACAGTGTTCCTATTATCCACACCTGTGAGCACTCTAACAAACATTTGTATTTCTGTGACTTGCATCAAACCCATTCCAAAATAAAACTACTTGACATAAAGTTGGTCTCAGTCAATTATTATGATACTTCCTGTTAATGCTGAAACAAGAACATTAATATTTTAGACGCAACTCTTTCCACCCCCACATCTTCCAACCTCCAAACCAGAACGTATAGAAAGAAGAACCAAGCATTTATGTCAGCTTTGTATAGTTTCTTTTTTCACCTCTTCTATAATATTGAATGCCTTATAATATCAAAGCTACTCTCTGATAACTGCTAATTATCTGAAGTGAAGCGAACAAAGGCTATCACTCAGGAAAACTTGCATCCAAAGCAGCACGCTACCAAGAAAAAAAGAAGCCTGCCTTCATGGTATAACCAATGGAGACCCTACTGAATAGTGATGATGCAGAATTCTGCTAGAACAGGAAAGGGAATTCTACAATTTAACACTCTTCCTAGATTGTCATTTTAGAGCTCAATGTTGAATTTCAGACTTAGGCTTATAGTTTCAACAGACCCTAAGTGCTGCCAACTAAAAGATACATTTAAAACCTCACACAGTTATGAAGGTATTCACAATTCTGTTTATAAAGTAGTTTATAAAGTTTATCTCAAAGATCTCAGTTAAAAAATAACTATCTAGAGCGTTCAACACCATTTCTCAGAAAATGACTGCATTCCTGAGCAATGATGGGGCTGGTCTCTACAGTCAGAGTATAAGACATGTATTAAGTTATGCAGGAAACATCCCCAAAATATAATTCCATTACACAGCTCGTGCTCTTCTGCTTATTAGTTTAACAAATGTTTAAAACCGTTTCATAAAATACAACCAGAAAACTGCTAGCTATATGCAGTTTGTTGCCAAATAAACCCAATGACTCTAAAAGGAGTTTCAGGAAATAATTGCAGAGAAAATAGCTCTTCCCACATTTTTGGCTTACGGTCTCAACTTTTCTCACCCTTCTATCATTTCCTGCTTAAAGCATAGTATTCATTTCCTAAACATCTACTAGATGTTTCAGAAAATGCATTTTTCAGCTCCTATGAAATGGTGCTGTCAGAATAAAAGAAATATTTCTAAAATGCTTTTGTTTTCAGCTTATTAGTAGCCTTATGCACTCTGTATAGCATCTTCTGTTATGGCTGACAGCGCCTCAGACACTGACAGGAGATCAGAAAAATACTTATGGTAAATACCTACATAAACCCTTTTAGCCCTACACTTCCAAAAACCATTCAGATGATAAAAGACTTCAGCTAATAACACCCTTTAGAGCTGCTGAATTGAATCTCTCTCACCTATCCTCTTTGTATATAATGGAAGCATGGGAATTACTATGCACACACAAATCAGTCAAAAATCAAAGCACAACATGACAAATTGTAGCAAACACAATGACATCAGGAAATAATACCATCCCTAGTAAATTCCAGATGTAAATATTTATTTTAACATTGATGTAAGAGTATTTCTTCGTAAATTCTCAACAGTATTACAAACTAATAATATTGGGGGCTTGGGGGGTGAGGGAGTGTTGGGAACGAGGGCAGGGAGTGGATTCATCATTTCAGGAAAACATGAAGTTCTTCCACTTATGATGATATTTTTTAATTTCTCTGTACTATACTTGTAGGATGGCTATCACCTTTGTTTCAACATAACGTTACTAAAAGAGAATCCAGAATTTCAAGAAAAACAATCGTTTAAAAAAAGATGAGTTATTGTGATATAAAAAATGCAAACTCTCGAGAAAGGGTATTTTTAGTGTCAAAACTTTCTTTCGTGAGTGTCTTTTCATTAATCTGACAGCAGATTTCAATTCAGATTGGTAGATCTACACCCTGGAAAACATTCAGTTATTTTCATGATTCATTTTCTACACTGGTCTAAGGAGAAAAGAAGTGGCATGCAGTTTGGAATGCCCTAAATAATTTGAAAAAAGAAATTTTAGAATTTAATTTCATGTAAAGAATAAAAGTTATCTGGTTCATTTATTTGTTTAATACAGGTATTAAAATATTTATTTTAATTTGTACAATAAACCCAGTCTTTCTGTGTGTTTCCCTTATCTTTCCTCCTTTTATCATATCTGAAAAAACTCAATTTACAATTTACTGTGAGATTAGAAATTGACAGAATCTATGGCCAAGAACAGTTGATATATGTATTATACAAATAAGCAAAAAAATAAATTCCCTTTCAGTATAAAGATATTAAGATTTTTTACATTTTTTGTTCTTCTATTTCAGCAAAGTTGTGCAATGTCATCTTACCTTAACATTTCTAGTGGATTGGTCTCATGCACTTGGTTGCCACACCTGGGACAGTCATTGCTGTCTTCAAAGTGTTGAACAATACAAGTCTTACAAACTGGGGGGGGGGAGAAACAAAGAAAAGAAAAGAGCTTAGAGTAAGATCTAAATAACATTGCTTGAACATGACCTAATGCTGCCAGCTAACTACTTCATGCATCAAAGATAAAAGACTATTATTTTAAAGCAAATAATTACAGTGTATCTTATCCACTTCTTGCTCCTCAAAGCCATAGCTAGCTCTGCTCTGCCAAGACACTGAGTTCAGCAGCACAGGTTAGACAAGCACTGCTTTAAAGTATGCAATAGTTTTACTACTTAGAATTCTCCCAGCATCATAACATGCAAACCCCACGCCACGTAGCACAAGTAAAGAGCAGGTTCGGAGAAAGCGCATGCTGAGGAGCTCTAGCCCAGCAGAGACGATCATCGCTTCAGATGATTTGAAAATGACTTATGCACATTATTTTCTTTCTAGTGGTGTTGCTGGCAACTGAAAATACTCTTAAATACTTATTGTAAGAAGAAAGTTCACAGAAATTGTACACAGGTTTGAAGTGGCTATGCTTCCCTTTTGACACAGCACCTTGAAAAGCTATGACAGAACTTACAGTAAACATTTAATACTTGAATCTTATAATGAAAAATCAGGATCATCACCATGGCAAGTATAAACAAACCCAAAACAACAACATGAATTTAAAATCCAATAAACTGAAATTAAACTAAAGAAGGTGCTACAGTACTGTTGCTTCCAAATGATTAATTGCAGACTGTAGATTTTACTGCCATTAATAAGAAAATGGAAGCCAAGCTGATGAGAACAAATATGCCTGCTATTATTACTGCATTACAACATTCTGGATGGAGATAAACTCTATCCTCTGTTTATTATTATTTCACCTAAACTGCAATGAGAACTGCAAATTCATCAGTAAATGGACTGAAAAAATAAATGGACTGCTGCAATTGCAATATGCTTTCTGCTGAAACACTGTAATTCCTTTCATCAGTTACCTAAAGAACTAAGAGTACCTCTAAACAAGCTGGTAAATCCTAATTATAATCCTAATGTAATAAATAAAAAGCCCTGTCACCTGTAGCTAGATAACAGGGTGCATGCTTGGTCCCCTGAGGTCAGGAAGTGTCACGAGTGGGTCTCAGAGTCACAGATGAAGAAGCAGCATCGTTTTCCCAAAGGTTTACTTTTTGAATAGACATAATGGTCTGTAAAAACATGTACTAAGGAACAAACAGAAACCCTACAGGTGCTCAGACCTGAATTACTTGCAAGCAGCCACCAATGCCATTCAAGTGCACAGACAGAATTTGATTAGCTGGCCAAACGACATAATATTCTCCAAGAATGTTCTTGCTTATCTTCAAACTCTAATTACTGTACCTTTACTTTTCTGATACTACCAGTAGTCCTGAAGATTGTCCAAAAAAAATGGCTCTGGCTAAATCACAAACATGCCATGCCATTTGAACTGGAAAAAATCAACAGTCAATAACACTAATTAATATGAAATTCTGATACAGTGTTCATGAGAAAGCTAGGATGAAGTGAGCTTTTCTTTCTGAAATAGACCATCCTGGTATCATGCCATTCATTTATCTTGCTCTTGAGAAGTGAAAAATGAGCCAGTCATAAAAAGGTCCTACTCTAAGCACATGACAGGAAAATCAAAACAGAAGACAACGTGGCACAAAACCATGATGGAGAAGGCTCTTTAATTGGTAGTAATACCTGTTGTAATCACTGTAAAAAATTAAAATGTTTCAAACAGAAGACTGCATGCAGATGCAGTGGCTAAACTGCATTTAAATTTATTTATTTAAGCAACCTAGAAGTTTTTAGAAAGAAGACTGTCTAGTATATTGGGTTTGCATGGCAGGGTTTTGGTAGCAGGGGGGATTACAGAGGTGGCTTCTGTAATAAGCTGCTGGAAGCTTCCCCCTGTGTTTGACAGAGCCAATACCAGCAGATTCTAAGACAGACCCACCGCTGGCCAAGGCTGGGCCCACCAGCAATGACGGCAGTGCCTCTGGGATAAATATGCGATATTTATGTTAAGAAGGAGGAAAAGTTACTGTGCAACAGAAACGGCAGCCAGAGAGAAGAGTGAGAACATGTAAGAGAAACAACCCTGCAGACCCCCAGGTCAGTGAAGAAGGAGGGGGAGGAGATGC
>JAVJGG010000094.1:23852602-23878392 GCA_035590195.1 Aviceda cuculoides | reverse complement strand
GGTCTAGTGGAAGGTGTCCCTGCCCATGGCAGGGGGCTTGGAACTAGATGGTCTTTAAGGTCCCTTCCAACCCAAACTATCCTATGATTCTATGATTCTATTTTATGTTACTGTCCCCCATTCAATAAGGACAAACTAATGCATTTTAGTACAGAGAGACTCAATAACATCCCTCAAAACTACAATTTTTGGTACAATTAAGGTGGTGCTAACAAAACCACATAACAAAGATTGTTATAAAAAAGAGAAATTGAAAGTATACTGTTTTGTTGTAGATAGATTACAAACAGACACTTTTTTGATGAAGGAAAAAGTAGCTCCATAGTTTGTCTGGAGTCTAGGACCACCTGTCCAAATCTATAAAACATAATTTTTACTTAGTAACAAGGTCAATATTTTATTTTTAGGCCAAACATCCTCACTATGAATACAACCTTTCACTGATGTTATTGTCCAAACCACTGGCACTGATGTAAACGGCAGCCAGTTTAAATGCTATTTAGTGCCCAAAGAATATTAAAGTTGTAACCACTTACAAGAATACTGTAAGTAATTTATTTAGCATAGACAAAAGATGATGAAGATCCCTATTTCTTTGATAAGTGTCTCATCTTCAAAGCCACAGAATACAGTAACATTAATCAGACAAGATACAAATATCGACA
The DNA here is from genome assembly GCA_035590195.1 of Aviceda cuculoides. Classification (NCBI taxonomy): domain Eukaryota; kingdom Metazoa; phylum Chordata; class Aves; order Accipitriformes; family Accipitridae; genus Aviceda; species Aviceda cuculoides. The sequence continues at coordinate 23,877,727 of JAVJGG010000094.1, read as the reverse complement.
ATAAATAGTGAAAGGTAACTGCTACTCTATCACATGATTTTCTCCCTCTGTTTACGATTTTATCATATGAAGTGCTTGAAGAGCCACTAAGGTGATTAAGGGATTGGAACATCTGTCATATGAGAAGAGGCTGAGAGAACTAAGGTTGTTTAGCCTTGCTCCAGGGGGGGTCTTATCAATGTGTGTAAATACCTGATGGGGGAAGTAAATAAGACAGAACAAGAGACTTCTCAATATTGTCTAGTGATGGGACAAGAGGCAGTGGACACAAATTGAAACACAGGAAATCCCATTTAAACTCAAGGAAAAAAAATCCACTGTGAGGGTGGACAAACGCTGGAATTGTTTGCTGGATGAGGCTGTGGAATCTCCATCCTTGGCAATTTGTCTAGTTGAGCCTGCTTTGAAGAGAGGGGCTGGACTAGACAAACAGACAATGAAGTGGACTGAAAATTGGTGGAACTGCCAGTCTTGAAGGGTTATGATCAGCAACACAAAGTCCAGCTGGAGGTCAGTCACTACTGGAGTACCCCACAGGTTGATAGTGGGACTGGTACTGCTTAACATCATCTTTAATGACCTGGTGATGGGACAGAGTGCATACTCCGCAATTTTTCAGATGATGCAGAACTGAGAGGAGTAGTTAATACACCAGGTGGTTGTGCCACCACTCACAGGGACCACAAAAGGCTTGAGAAACGGGCCTACAGGACTCTTACGAAGTTCAACAAAGGGAAATGTAAAGTGTTGTATTGCAAGGAAGAGCCCCCGCATGAGTACATGCTAGAGACTGATGGGCTTAAAAGCAGGTTTGCAGAAGAGGACCTGGGTGTCCTGGTGGACATGAAATTAAACACGAGCCAGCAATGCACCCTTGCAGTAAAGAAGGCCAACAGCCACCTGGGCTGGATTATGAAGACTATTACCACCAGGTCAAGATAGGTGGTGCAACACGTCGGGAATGCCGTGTCCAGTTGTAGATTCCCCAGCAAAAGAGACATGAACATATTGGAGTCACTTTAATGAAGGGCCATAAAGACGACTGGAGGATTGATATCTATCACATGAGGACAGACAGAGAGAGCTGGGAGTGTTTAATCTGCAGGAAAGAAGCCTTAAGAAACATCTTACCATTGACTATAAATTCTTGATGGAGGATGGAGGGAGGAGTAAAGAACACTGGGCAAAAGTCTTCTCAGCAGTGTGCAGTGGAAGGATAAGAGGCAATGGACACATATTGAAACACAGGAAATTCCATTTAAACATCAGGAAAAAAAGGGTTTTACTGTGAGGTTGTGGTGGCGCATTTCTTCCCCCTCTCTTGGCTGATCTATGAACTCGGGAAGTCAGGGGCAATATAAAGAATAGAAAAGGAAAGGGAATTATTTGCAAAATGTTAGGCACCTGCTTAGAAGCCACTCTTCAGGAAAGGAATAACATAAATAGGGAAAGACAAGATCTAAGGTATGATATCAAAGGCAGGAAAGCAGCTGAATTAATACTACCCTTGAAAACTGAGCAGCTGCAGAAACAGAAGAAGAAAAGGAGAAAGAAAAAAGTTGGAGGAAAGGGTTGAAATGATGCTTATGCAAGCTTCCCATCCCCCTGATATTGTGCAAATTAGGAAACTAATTGTATCCCCTGAAGAATGGTATGGGAACATATGGGGTGACCCTGATAATAGCTATGCAAGGTGAAATAATCCTCTGTCTCCTTTAGATCCCCGTAAGTATGAGGCCAGGCCCATTATAAAAACAGAAGGAACCACTGGACCTCAGGGTGGAGCAGGAGATTGTACCCAAAAAACAACCCCATTCGATCCAATTCAGATTTGCAAGAATGCTACAGCCATAAGCCAGGGGAAACTGAAACTGAATACCTATGGCGAGTATGTCTAACTGGGAGAGATAGAATCTTACTCAATGGTGGTGAAGGCAATGGATTCTGAGGGCCTGGTGTCTTTCCAAATGCTGGACCTGAACCCCCAGACAATCCCCACTCAATAACAAGTAGAATGGCATACTGGGCTGGCAGAATAGATATATTAGAGAGAGGAGAACCTCTGTTAATACTTATTAAATCCTTGGACGAGTTCTCTACAGCTATTAAAAAAGGCTGTCTGTATCCAGGTGGTGCATGAACGGGGCCCTCTTAATGTTCCCGTCTCAGCAACTGTGGATCATGACATGCTAAATCAAATCTACCTACTCCCGATAAAATCCAAAGTGATAATGGCTTACTTTTCTAGTGTAAAGAGGTGCAAGAGTGGGCAAAACAAGAAGCAATTCAATGGGTATTTCACACCCCCTATTATCCTCAATCAAATAGGATAATAAAAGAGCCAATGGTCTGCTGAAAAAGAGCCTTAAGCCACATAAGGCCCAGTGGGACACTCGATTTTAAAAAGTACTTCACCAACTGAATAATCAGTATGGGCCTACTGGGAGCCCCATAAGCCAAGCATTCTTTGCAGAAGCTGAACCTGCTTCTCCCCCTTCTTATGAGGGAAAACGTCCGACAACGTTACAGCCAGGACAACCTGTTATGGTGAATCTGCCACAAATTGGAACTGTGCCTATGATTCTAACTAAACCTCATAGCCCACTTGCTTGGGAAGCAACTGACAGCAGTGCTACAAAACACAGAATCAGTGCTAGGTGGATTTATCCTGCATCATAAAAGGGGTAACCTGTTTGGCCTTCCCCACTGAAACTTCTCTTTCTTTTCTATTTCAGGAGAAAATGAATCTGTAGCAATGGCAACAACAACAATGGCAATATGTCCCCAGTTTAATTTCAGTTTTTCTCTTAATTGGGATAAGTGTAATCCCTTCGGTCCAGACACAAGACCCTTGGGACCATGCCCTACTAAATTATACTGGAAGTATTGGAATAACACCAAAAGATAAAACAAACCTGAACCTTGCTACTTGGTGATACATAAACCCAAAACATACCTAAAGGATACAAGAAAATGGTAGAAATTATACATAGAAGGATTTAGGATACCAATGCATTGGGCACAACCCAAAATAATGTTCCTCTAGCTCTTAGCTGCATCCAAGCACAGCTGTGGATACAATCTACTGTGGCAGCAATTATAAGGGAAGGCAATGAAGACATCTTACCCACTGAAATTCAAAAGATAAATTGGGAAAATGTAACTAAATTTGAAAGAGAATTCCAATCTTGGTGGCATCTAATCAATTTCACTTATGACCATACCAACAGTAAAGCCACAGTTTTTGTTTTGGCAATAAACAATGCTTCGGTATACACCATATACCAAATCATTGCGCTGGGATTAAATCACCATGGAACTATACTCTATCCATCGGAACACAGAGTATGGGCCCAACAAAACAGAAACAAATGGCAGACTATTGATGTTGATGCATGCATTGTACAGGAACAACAGGGATTCACTTGTGAAAGTAATACCATTAATGCTCAAGACATTTGTCTTGACACTTAACAAAATGTTTATCATTTTGAAAAACATCCTGATGAAACCCATGAAACTGTGCTTATACATGCTGGAAACAGATGTGTTTGTATGAGAACCCTTTGTGATTCTATGCTTACAGACAATACCACCATGGAGATATATAATCACTCAAATACCTGTATTTGTAATTTTAGCAGTACTGTGGGATGTGATTTTAACTATTCAGCCCCTGTCACAACGTACTAATTGCTACAATCAAACTACAAATCATATCACGACTCACTACCTACCCCCACTGGAATGCATCTTACATTGGTGAGAAAACTATTGCAACATGATGACCTGAATTGTTTGCTAAAACGAATTCAGGACAATGGACAAAACCCCCTAGTTACTGTCAATCGTGATGCAGAAAAGATACACCATATCCTGGAAAGAGTACAGAAAGATGGAGAACATCACTGGTGGGATACCTTGTTTGGATGGTCATGGACAGCGACAGGAACTTTAAGTCAAATGTTACATCCTATAATAATTTTGCTCATTTCTCTTATATTATGGTAGTTGTTAAACATTGCTTTATATATTAGAATGTGGAGAATAGTCAGACAAATATCACTGTTACAAAAACCTCCTCGCGTATATAATATTGCTTAATTATATCTGTCAAACATTTAGAATTAAGCAGACCTACAAAGAATTTCCCTCAAATTACAACTGGAACATGGCATTGATCTGTTTATAGGCACAGAGGCAAGAGGCAACCACACCGCCACTCTGTGAGAGAGAGATGGATTGACTTTTGTCACAGGGTAGATTGTGGTGGTGCATTTCTTCCCCCTCTCTGGGCTGATCTATGCACTCAGGAAGTCTCGCTAGGCCTTAGCGTAAGTGTAATGAGTTGGGCAGTTAAGAGTCCCTTGACCGTATCAGGAACTCTTGCATGGCTAAGACAGGGAGCTGCACTGACTGTACCAAGGACTCCTGGTGCCTGGCAGAGGCTGGGGATGGGAGTGGAGATAATTAGTCATTTCCTGACAACCGTGGGACATATCTCAGTCCTCTCCTGACAGCCTTGGAACATCCCGCTTCTGAATCTTAAGTAATTCTCTGACAGCCTTGGAGCCTTCCTTATCTGAATTGTAACTCATGTGAAATGGTACCAGTGCTACTGGAATCCCGGTAATTTGCTGAAACCACTCCATTTCATGACAGAGGTTGGTTGAACACTGGAAATTTTTGCCCAGAGAGGTTGTGGAGTCTCCATCCTTGGAGATTTTCAAAACTCAACTGGATAAGGTCCTGAACAACCTGCTCTGATTGACCCTGCTTTAACCAGGGGCAGTGGAATAGATTATCTCCAGAGATCCTTTCCAACCTCAATGATTCTGAGCTTCTGTGAAATACTAAGCAGAATTACTCAATAGGTTTGGAATATGCTCACTACATGTAGTTCTAGGCTGCTTGTGAACAGAAAGTGTTAGTAATTCCAGTTGAGTCTGAGCTGTATCAGAGGTGTATGCCATGGTGAATGCTGCAGTCTTGTCTCACGGCCATGACATTGGTCCCTTGTGAGTGTGCAGCATGGATACTAGGGATGCACCCAAGCATGCACTGGCTCTGTCACCTCCTTGTCTTCATTATCTTATGGGATCCACTGTGGTAAGCACCATAACGTAAACTAAACAAAAGCTACTGGGTTTTCCTAGGAATCATCACAGATCAGTATCATTATATTACACATCAGCTCTGTGTCCATCCCCATTTGCTCCATGACGTGTCTAAAACCTCCAAATTATGAAGAAGCTACTGTACATGCTAAATAATTTAAGGACAGATTTACCATTATAGTAAGCTTGCTGGAATAGTGCGTAACAGCAAAATACAGAGTCCTGTTAAACTGGGTTAATAGCTGCTTCGCATGTCCCAACTTCCCTCTTCTTTCCCTTCATTCAAGTTTTTCCCTTTCTCTTGTCCCTTCTGCATTCCTCTGCTTTTACAGGTTGCTAAATTTCTTAGAGGCACCAAATTTTAACTCAAAATCTGATGAGCAAATTTACCTGTTAGCTTCCAGAAAAATAATTGTGTTTTCAAAATACTATAGCTTTGGGGTAGAGGTGTTACTCCATGTTACTTACGTAAAAGGAGCCTAAATCCTTCTTGAAGAGGAAAACTCAACAATCTCAAACTGCAGAATATGTCCTTCCATAGTATAGAATTCTACTCAAATCAACTAAGTTTTTTATTCAGTGCACTACTTGGCTTTTGAACACCTATAGCCCAATTGTCATAGAGGAGAATGTAATTTCAGAAGTGGGTAATTCATGCTGGAAATGGGCTCTCTCTTAGAGGTGGTTCAGGATGAGAATGAGGGTAACTACTTTTAGGGTCTGGGCTACGTATTACCACTATCCAGCCCCAGGGAAAACTGTGTAAATCTGTATTGACTCAAGCTTTAATTATGGTTATTTATTGCTTTTGTTAAATCACCAAGGAAATCATACTTCTTGAGAATTCTGGGGCAACTGTCAACAACTATTCCCCAGCAAAACAGCTTTGTTGAGCAAAGAAGCCACAGAGGCATGCCTTCTGGTCTTCTGTGGGTAAAGGAAGAATCTGTGTATTATGCGGGAGGGAGGGCCAAGGGAAGATAGAGGAAGGGAAAAGCTTGCTTCTACAGGAGAATAAATCAGAAGTAAATCTAAAAGTTGACTGCAGAATTTAGTAAAGGAATAAAACAAAAGCTGATCAAAATAAAACAATTTTTTTTGAAAGGGAAAAGCAGATCTACTCTTTAGCTAACTCCAGCAATTATGAAGTGAACATATAGAATGTACATCAGCATAACGCAGCCACACAAGGGTCCAGGGTAAGCTGGGTCCCATTTACTGAAACACCTGACACTATTTTTACTGCTATTTAACAAAGCTGGCTAGATTACACAGTGCAAACATATCCATTCAGCTTCAGCTGCAGTGGGAACTTATCTTTTCAGAGTCCATCTGATCTAAAGAGTCTCCAATCTAAACTGGCTGAAGAAAAGGATGCATTAGTGAGCCTGTTTTACACAAAAATTAAAATATTTCTAGCTGTTTTTCTAATAAATTTCTGATGTCAGCCACACAGAGACATGACTGCCTAGGAATTAAACTTCCAACTCTCAAATTCCAATACAATGTGTTAATCATAACATTATTCTTCACCTGAATGTTCATTTGACATGCATTTAAACCAGACATCTGATCTCTGAGGTGAGAGATTTTACTTTGAAAAAAATAGCCATATTGAACACTTAACCTACATACTGCTATTGATACTAGCTCCTGAAAATAATCAAGATATCTGCAGTTAGTTTTACAACAGGATTGGTAAGGAATTAAAAGGTAGGTTTCAAATTTTCAGCATATGGAGGCAAGTATAACATTTTGCAAACTAAAATATTTGAAGATAAAAAGCTGGATTCTTCAGAATTTCATACCTTATATAGTATGTGTCTGTGTATTCATAGATACGTAATTTTATACACTTGCAAAATGGGAGTGAAACAGAACATTGTGCTTTAATTGCATTTTTGCATTCAGTTTTATGCAAGAGTAAATGACCATTTAAGATGACAAAGAATCAGACCCATCAACTCATCTTTCTTTTTCTTATTAACAAACATCTCATGAATGTGAATATCGTTGTTTGCACAGCCTGATACCACACAATACCTCCATGACTTCCTGAAACAAATTATTTTTATGTCTCTATGATGTAATTAAATGTACTTTTACCTCTGCTGTGACGAAGAGTTTGTTGGTTAATACACATCTAGTATTGATAGAGTGTTTTACAGCTACACATTCATTATTAAAAAGGAAATAAAAATGCACAGTTACACTCATTTCCAAAGCAGCAGTTAATATTATCAATCACTGAAACAGAAATACTGTCTCACTTTATATTTGTAATTAACTGAAAGTATTTTTGGTTGCAAACAAAATAATGTTATTACAGATTCAAGCACACACATATTATATGCTGCAGCAAGGTTTAACGATAACATTGAGTTCTTTGCAGAATGGTTAGAAGTGTACTTGTAAACTACTCTTATTCCACACATGCACAAGTACCACAGTCTCCCAATAACTAGGAGGGAAGATGTCAAATAAAGGATACCACAGGTGTCCACAGTGCATTGATAGCTCTGGGAGAACAAAGTGTCACTCCTCCTAACTCCTGTAAGCATTCCTATGTGAGAAAATAGCAGCATTACATTATCTGATAAAAAATGTGCTGGAAGCATGTGGACACTATTAGGAACTGAAGTGGTCCTCTGGTCTTCTGCTCTATTACACCTCTTTGTCTTGAATCCACAAAGACTGCATTATAATCCCATGGATGTTTCATTATCTTTGGGTTAGGTTGTGATGACCACTGCATAGGCAGAAACTGCTGATATGAAAATGCCAAATTTCCATTCTTTTTTCTAGTCCCTTCCTCACACCTCCTGAACCCAGGATGGTTATATACTATAAGTACCTTCTACTCTGTCTGAAGTACTTCCATACTTTATAAGCATTTGAGTGAACTCTTCACAGTTGAGTCAGTGACTCATTTCACTATTGATGTGAGCAGAGATGAGGAAAGAAGGTTTTCACGTAATATTCAAACATTGTTATCAGAAGAAAACTGCTCACATGAGGAATGCTAGACTGCCTACATCCCAACAGACTCCATGTCAACAAAAATAACAGCAACATTTTTGTTCCATTCCCACACCAGCACTGCTAGTAAACCTGCAAAACTCTCAGTAGATTCCAGCAAAAACTTCAGTTTCAGTAGAGGCTAATGCCAAATATGATCCTTCAGATCTCATTTTTCTATAAAAGGAATGCATTATGTTAGACAGGAGTAGGTGGAAACATAAGACATTTAGGCAAAACAACCAAAAGACTCCTGCACAAGAAAATAAACACTCCAGTGTGAGAAAGTTGAGCATTATGCAATGCATGCAACTGTATAAATAGTGTGTTTTCTGCAGTAAAAGGAATTAAATGGACAACTTACTGACCTAAGTACAAATTGTGTCCAAGACAAACCTAAATTTTTATTTTTCAATCCGTTCAAGTCTTGAGCAACTTCAGTGGGACCCACTGCTTAAATATGTACCTTGAATATTTTTGATGTGTGGATTCCCTTCTCAGTTTGTGTTAGAAATACTCATCATCTCCCCCCCACGAGAACTATAAAATGTGTTCAAAAGCACTATGAATATCTATAAAAGACTGTCTTCTTCCTTCCTGACAAATATTTTGTTATTCAGATGCTATATATAGCTTTTATAGTTTAAGTCTTGAAACACTTCCTAGCTCATCCTGCTAAATAACTGTACTTGGCCTGGCTAGGATAGAGTTAACTTTCTTCATAGCAGTTCATATGGTGCTGTGTTTTAGATTTGTTACCAAAACAATGCTGATAACACACAAATGTTCTAGCTATTGCTGAACAGTGTTTGCACAGCTTCAAGGCCTTCTCTCTCACTACCAACTGCAAGGAATATTGGGGGGTGCGCATAGATTGGGAAAGGACACAACCAGGCAGATGACCTGAACTAACCAAAGAGATATTCCATGCCATGTAACATCATGCTTAGCCATAAAAAGGGAAAAGAGAGGGGTTTAGGGAGGATAGCTGTCTTTTGCTTGGGAGCTGGCTGGGCATCAGTCTGCCTGTGGGAGGTAAAGAGTGATTGCCTTTGCCTCACTTGTTTTGTTTTCTCTCCTTTCCCTCACCTTCCACTTATCCTTCACTTATTAAACAATTTTTTTTTTTATCTCAACCCCCAAGTTTTCTTGCTTTCACTCTTCCTTTACTCTTCCCCTGTCCCATAAGGGGTTGGGGAGTGAGTGAGCTGCTCGTGGTGCTTAGCTGCCTACTGGGGTTAACCCACAAAAATAACATAATCAACAACAGTAATGTCCAATGTTTCTGTTGTGTTGTCCAGTGATGTGTGAGTAGGTATTGAGGATTTATGCACACTTGTGACATGACTAAGCCTGTATTTGTGTTACAACCAGATGTATGCTGTCCCGTTTCTCCATGACCAGATACAGATGGGTGTTTTATGACATGACCAACACCTCTGAGCAATAGAAAGAATGTGGGAGTGGGCTGGGTGCCAGATGAACTATTTACCCAGGCACTATCCAGCTCAGTCTGTAGTGTGCCTATAGGTCAATCAGCTAGCTATATGAGAATAATTTTGTGTAACACCATACATTGATTATATGTTGTCAACATAAATGCTTTCAACATACTTTCCCCAAAATAAACACAAAAAAGTCTACCAAAACATGGCCATCTACTGCACATGTTTCTCTCCTTGGGGAGAGGATGTGTTAAAAGCATGTGACAGATGATAGGCACATAGTTTAATACACTGCTGGAAGATGTTTCATTTATATGGCAATAAACACAGTGTAGGAAGCCATACAGAATAATGACATGGTCTCATAACAGATAGATATTCATATCAAGATATTGACTTTTTTTCTAGAATGGGAATATACTAGCTACAAATGATAGTATTTTGGGGTGCCATGTCACTGATACTTGTTACTTTTACTGCATTCATAGTGAAGTACCCTTTGTATTACCGAATAATCTCAACGTCCTCTAATTGAGCATGAAAATAAATTTTTTTCAAAAATAAAAAAACGCTTAGCAGTAGATTTTCATACAGAAATTTTATGGGTAAAATAGAAATCAAAATGTACGGGCTATAAGTTAGAAGTTGTTGCAAGCAATTTTTCCTATTGACTTTAGAGGGATTTGAATCTTCGGCTTCTGACTCTTAAAATAAACACTGCATCACTGTCACACACACGAAAAATGCTACCCACACTGTAGTGCAGAACTAGTGTAATCTACTTGTTATAGTGAACTGAGTATCTCTTACAGGGGCTTAAAGATTACTGTACATCTGAGGCAAAGCTCTTTCTTGCACACCACTGGAATATAGTACAAAGGTGACTTAAAGAATGTGGTTATTAACAAGGATGCTTATCAATTATAAAAAAATATTTATTCTCTAGCAGTGGTATGAAAAAATCTGCAAAATGAAGAGAAAAAGCCTGAAAGATAGGAATCCTGACTTCTTAGGATTCCTAAGCATCTGTTAGTTCTACTTACACACCACACGCCCTTGTGTTACCGTAGGGAAGCTAGGGCATACACTTCCACGCAATATGTATTTTTCTCTAACCTTATTGTTTGAAAAATAAATATGAGGCATTCATTCGAGTCTGGCTTTCTTCTTTCAGAAAGAACTCTTCTGGAACACTGATCTTGGACCGTTTTGCACCTTAGCTAGTTTGCTTTTATCAGTTGTTAAAACAACACATCTTTTCTATGTTTATTTTTAAAGAATATAAAAATATAAATGGAGAAGGGTTTAACATAGAACAAATAGAGAATAGTATTTTTACAGAAAACCAAATGGCTAAGCAGATATCTAACCTAATTTGAGATCAACATGTTATGCAAATACAGTACATAGCTCTCCCTTGTATCTAAGGGCTCTCTTTTGCAGAGCTGCAGGGCTAGCTGTTGCTTTACTTTCCATATACTTTTTGAATACTACCCACTGCAAAGGAAGATAAAAGGTCACGTAAAATTCAAATAGCCAGGTATTTTACAAAGGACCCTGCCATGCCTTTATAGTGTGCTGACAAACCACACTGGATATGCTCTTCTTGAATGCTCTTCTTGAAAACATCTCGTCTGTTTAATAGCATCCTATTGCCTTCTTGATATACGTGTCCCTCTCTTCTGCTTTTACTGAATTAGCAATCTGAATTCTGGAGAATTTGGGGTAATCACATGCACAACATTCTTTGCCAGGGCTGTGTATAATTAAACATGCAAATGTTAAAGACTGACTGCACAACCTTTACTGTAATAGATATTAAGTCAAAAAAGACCACTGTGATCATCTAGTCTGAGCTGCATTAAAAAACCCCACAAACCATAGGACTCACTTGTATTAATTCCCACCTGAAGTTCAACAGATTACTTTGACTAAATCATCCTTCTTAATTTTCAAGATTACCAGTGCCAAGGAACCTACTACAATCATTAGCAGTTCCAATCAGTAAAAAAAATTTTTAAAAATTAAAAAATCCTTAACTGTAGTCTGAATTAGCCTGGTTTTTATTACCTCATTTGCTAAGATACAGTAATTGGATTTTCTTTTAATCTGCAAGACTGAACAATCTGTTTTTGAATATCAGTTACTTTACCTCAAATGTTTCCATTTAGTTTACCAAAGATAATATTAAGGGATGGCTTGATTACTGGCTGGAAGTGCCACCTTAGCTTTATTTTTACTAAGCTGTGCCTCCGGTCTTTCATGATAAAGCATGTGTCCCAAGTCCTGTATCATTCTTTTAGGTCTTCTATATACCCTTTTCAATTTTCTGCATCCTCCTTAAGTGCAATTGCCAGAACCAAGCTCAGTATTTCAGTAGTGATCACAGCATTAACAACCACAGAAGCAATGTAATTTGACAACTGCTTGATATTCCCCTCGCCCATTCATCCAAGACTACCTTCATTCTTTTGTCTCCCCTTGGCACTGGCAGCTGATTATACCATGACCCTTCAAAACTCTTTTAGAAGTCTGTGCTTTGTGAGGGAAGAATAAGGCACTCCGTAAATAGAACCTACAAATACTTTCTACATAGTGATTTCTCTTTTGCTATTTATCCTATTCTTCTATTTTATTACCTCAGATCTTTGAGAGATCTGGAATATGCCCATGGAAGTGTATGAGACTTCTATTTGAACTCATTTAATGCCAGGGAGCTTAATTACATTTGTATGAAATATATCGATTTTAGAATTATGCTCATGGGTTTTCTTCTGCTGTTTCCCTCATGAACACCTAAACAGCGCATACTTACTCCTGCAGTTTCAAGTGAGGAGAGAGTTGGTATGATATGAATGCCTAGCCCCCTTATATGCATTCTTTGGCTTCCATCTACTTTGTGATGCTTTTTTGATTCACAGTTAAGCTGTACTCTAGTCTAACATTTGAATCAAATGTCTATTGTAGGGAAATCATGATTATATTACCTTAAGAATATTGCCAGATTATATCTCCATTTCACTTCTGCTGATGCACTGGTCCTTATTAAGGTTTTGTGTCATCTAGTTATACTACTTCTGTAATGAGTTTCTCCTCTCTCTGCTCAGTCCTTTGTTCTGGTTACCCTGAACATAGAACTAACAAACTTCTAGCTGCAGCATTTTATATCAGCTGAAGTTGGTACTTAGGAACAGTGAGATCATAACTTGAATTTCAGTTCAGTGGGCACTAAATGCATGTTTTTACATAACAGCACCTAGGATATGGGCCTAAAAAACATACATGGCGACCTTCCAGTCTTCTGTCTTGCACTTACAAAGAGAAAGCTTTTGAAATTGTACCAGTAAGTCCATCTACATAAGACTAAAATAATCAAGCCATTTCTCTAGGATTAGGTGACTGATTCCAGCCAGTCAACTTGTAATGCAAGTATACCTGGTTTTAGCCTGATGAGCTTTTACACAGCCAAATTCTAGAAATAATTACTAGTCAAAAAAATGCAAATGTAATGCTACAGGAGTGAAAAAAGAGCAATTAAGGTTGTCTACATTTAAATATGCTTTCTTGGGTTTTAAACATAACCTGATTTCAAGGGAAAGACCTTTTTTTTCTTGCTTCGTGCAAATTCACAGGTCTAAATTCAAAATTTCCACAATAAGTATAAAGGATTCAAATTGTGGCCCCTTAAATTAGCAGCAGGAATGCTTGCCAGTGCCTTCAGTGGAAATATGGAGTCAGAAACAGACCAAGGTATTTTCTAAGTGAATACTGATACAGTGTTATTTAAATGCGCGGAAGATTTCAACATCTTCAGTATTAAGAAAATGAATTTCCTTTTGACTTCATATTGTGGAGATGTAAGAATGCATCTCAAGAGTATTTACATATGGTTTTCCTTCTGATATTTTAAGGATGAAAAAAATTATACTCAAAACATTTTTAACAGTAGCAAAAAAATCTAGTACTAGAAAGTTGTCCTGACTTTGTGGCTAGTTTTCATACAAACAAGTTTTCTTACACGTAAGACACTTCAGTATTTGGATGAAGCACGAAAAATATCTTAGCAGATACCATGTACAACGGAGTAGGAACTATGCTAGTCTGAACCCATTTAAGCATAGTTTTTCTGGTAAGAAGTAATCTTTGCCTGGCCAGCATAGGCTCAACGGAACTATTTTACGTGCTATACTCTATACTAAGTGAGGTTTGTCTTGCAGAGCAGACAGTGACCTGAATTCCAAGGAAAATATTTAGAATTTCATACCAGAACTTGTACTCTAGATTCTTCTCCACAATCCTTCTGTGATTTCTTTCCAGTGTACGCAAGTTTCTTCTTATTCTGAAATTTATCTTCTACCTGGAGTTTTGATCAGTTCCTTGTGCTTGTGAGATAAGCAGGAACATACAAAGAGAAAAAAAAAAACAAACAAAAAAAACCAAATGAAAAAACAAAACCCTGAATATAAAACCTTGCTAACTCAGAAACAGAAGTGTTGCAGAGAAAAGCACAAGCATAAGATCTAAACCCCATATGTTTACATAGACAGCAGCTCCAGCCCCCCAAACTGAAAATACTTAGCACCTACTTGCTCACAGGAAAACAACTTTGAAAATGACTTTTAGTTGTTAAGCCCAGTAGCCTCTTGTGTAGGTAACTGCAACGCTATTCACTCCTGCAGGGACTTTCTAGCTATGAAGGTACTTCAAACTGGTATCCTGCAAAGATCTGATCTACTGCCTTTCCTCTAGGGAAGGAATACCGCCTAAACATCTCCTCCTCCATCTGTGCACGGTCCAAAAAAAGTACAAGCTGCTAAAGCAACTATTCTATATCGTAGAGTTGTCATTCTATGTTAGTAGCACTCAAAAAGTTCTGGAGCTCCTGCTCTACGCTCTGTTTCTGGGTATACTACACTAATTAATTTTGGTACATGGTGGGACAACAGCAGCAGCTGCACAGTCAGCAGTTGGATCTCCCTGCCCTGATGAGCTATATAGCTTACATGGAATCACTGCTTTCCTGTATTTGGTATAGGCCCAGGGACTGATGCATGCAGAGCTGGTGACTTCCAAGTGAGCGTTGCTCCTGATAACATGGTAAAATGAGCAATGATGGAGTATTGGTTTTTTTAGCCACTATTTAAAACCTGTGCAGCCCACAAGATACATAGAAATGAGTGATTAAAAAGAAAAGGTACTATAGTTTAGCAGATAAATTAACAAATGGGACACAATGTAACACTTCATGTAACAACCCTATCAGATATCTGACTGAATAGTCACAATCATGAATGCCAACATTTTACCACTCATTTTTAGAGCGATACCACGCTATGTTGTCTGATCTAGTTTGACCTACAAAGAGCTCCTGCAGCACAAGCTCCTGAGATATCTATCAATACAGCATGCTCAGCAATGTTTATGCTTACTGGTAGGAAAGCACAGGAATCAACATTTAATTGTCAATCGCTGCTTTCAGGGAATGTGTAGGTTTATTCCTGTGAACAAGGTAAAGCTCACCCACTTGGGAGCAGATCCCGCTCACTGAGGTATAAAAGAAGAGAAGGTTCTGCATTGTCCAGGTTTAAGTAAGTATTGTGGGCTTCTCTCTATTATTCTACATTTAACACTAGTTCTTTCCTAAACTATGCCTGTCTCTTCCTGCAAATACCCAATTCAGAACTCATCCATACGATCACTGTCACAGCTTCCTAAAAAACAGTTTTTTGTTTTAATAAAGTACTTCTAATGAATCTTGTTTGTTTTAATGACAAGAAAAGCAGTGAGATACGTCTGTGTTGTAAGCTGTCTAGAAACCATATTCTGGTGTTACCATGGCACTGAGCCACAGCTAATATACTCTGTCTTGATATTACAGTAACCATAGGCAGATATCTTCTCAGTTTCTTCAAGGTCAGGCAGCAGGATCTTACACCTGCTTAAAATCACACAGATGTGCCCCAATGCATATTTAGTTTAAGGACTAAAATAGCACCCTTGCACCTCCAAGCAGCACACCCAAGTACATTATGGAAAAAATATACCTGTATGACTAGTGCCTCTCCCTGAACCCAATTTGTCTATTACATTCCTTTGTCTAAATACACAACCTTTAGGCAAAACCAATCTCTTTTTGGTTCGTACCCATGAAACCAAACTCAACAGAACTCCATATCTAGATGGGGCCTTCTGAGATTAGTATAACTTCAGTAAAAATTAGTGACTCCAAAAGAGCTGAAGAAAAAAATCTATGCCTTTGCATATGTGAACTGTAACACTAGTTTTAACACTATGAATGTATATTTCCTACTAAACATCCTAGTATAAAAAGCAGTTATACTCTTTTTATTTTACTCCCAAGTGTTCAATATCACACACAAGCATACCCACTCATTCCTCTAGTATTTCAGTGCTCCCCAAATAGTAAAAAAAGAATCTTCTCCATAACCTATTCAACAGGACAACACCACGAGCCATAATTTAGACATAGAAACAAGAGACATAGAAGTCTAGGTCCAGAGTGTCCCAAGTACTCTTTAGTTCCACACACCTGATTTAAGGTTCGATACTCAGGAGTCTTAACAGTAAACAGTTCAGTTTCACATGATTTTAGCTGTACTGGTGATGTCAGAACACCAGCAAATTTGGCTACATGTGCCTCACAAATGCTAAAAAATGAATAGCCATCTGTGAACCTCTGACCTATATTACCTACTCAGCATAAAGTAGTCATTTAACATCCAAGAGGGGCAGAAACTAGTCCTCCAAGGTGGCATTCAACTTCCCTAAGCTGAGACCATTCTTTGTCTTCCCGCATTCCTCTGCACCC
The DNA here is from genome assembly GCA_035590195.1 of Aviceda cuculoides. NCBI lineage: Eukaryota > Metazoa > Chordata > Aves > Accipitriformes > Accipitridae > Aviceda > Aviceda cuculoides. Next base: position 23,861,318 of record JAVJGG010000094.1, on the reverse strand, counting down.
ATTCGACACTCTACTGTGGACAACGCCTACTGATGAATCCCCACACACTTTACAACTGTGCAGTGAATAAGGGGCGGCTGGGGAGAAAGCCTTTTAAGAACAGAATTGAAAAGCTCTACAATGGATAAATTATGGTCACACCAACAGCCTAAAATAAGAACGCTCCTAACATTTTAGCCCTTTAGCCTTAAAATAGCTAAATTAGAACAATCTAATTGTTACACCTAACCACACCCATGCCCTGTTCTATTCATGCTGTTCTTCTGTCAATGTAATTACACACATTAGCAAGACCTCTAGGTGCCAGAATGAATTCCATAAGAACATTTTTCATCAGAAAATTCCACCTCTTGCTTCTCAGTCCTTATCACCAAGCCAAACCTGGAAATGAGGATTCATAGATCTTCTAGAGATCAAAAATGATAGACTTACTGGAGATATGGGCTCTACTGCATGATGACGCTCCAGTTAAAGCCTTCAGTGTTCTGGTGTAATGCCTCATTTTCTTTCTGCCCATGATAGGGGACTACCTTACAGTTTCTCCCTGTACTAATATCCCCTTTGTTTTACAGGTGATAACCACACTTTTCCTCAAATTAGCTATTTGATTGCCATAATTACAACAAGCTCAAAGCAATTATTCCCAACTTGCCTCAAATCTACAGTTAACTGAACAGCAGAGCTGATCTAACGAACCAGTTGTACCAAAAAGGGGAAGCACCATTCTGGAGCTCGTTGATCCATCTGTAAGTCCATTTAACACATTAGCCCAGCAGAAAACTTGGTTTTATTAGTTTCTTGCTGGGTTAGTTAAACTTGATTTGGGGGTTCAATGACTTGCCAGGGCTCAGACAGCATAAGAGATAGTAGCAGCTCTTCCCTCATTCAATAGTAGTGCCTATAGATGTCTTCCGTGACCATACTCTTACATTCAAAGTTTGCTGCTATTGTTTGAGACCTGAAGAAGGGCTTCTATGCCCAATAGCTTGTGTGGTTTTCCCTATTGTATTAGTTGACGTAATAACAGCTATTACACCTTGAGAAGCCAGATGTTATAGACGAACTCCTCTGTTTGTCACTGGTTTCATCCAGCTTCACACTGAATTCACTGGAAAAGCTCCTCTGCAATTAGCGGAAATTTTGAATTGCAGACTAATCCCATGTAAATTTACATTCTAAATTTTCAGCAATGATAACACAAAAGTTACACATCAATAGTAGATTTTAAACACTTGCCTGTGTGAGGCACCAACTGTCACAGAGTATGTTATTTCAAATAAATCCATTTGCATTCTGTGATCACTGTCCACACAAAACACTTACAAATTTTGGTAAATATGTATTTGAGATGAAAACATGAACATTTATCTATGATATATCAAAAGAGTTAAGATGGAAAGCTGAAAAATATTGGTTTGATTAGGCAGCTCTTCAAAATCACTTTGTATGCAGGGAAATTCTACAGCCAGAATCAACCAAGAGTACTTAGTCAAAATACCATTTATATCATATAAAGGATCTTTTGTCTCTGCAGCTAGTACTGATGATTCTTCAAAAAAGTAAATAACAATTTTATAAAACCATGAAAGAAAGAAACATCTTTAACTTCATCCAATCCACATATTGGCTATTTAAGAGCTGATCTTCCATCTGAAATAAGAACTGTGTTTTCATTATGAAATTAATCAAGAGCCTGGTTTCTTACATATTCCATTCTTCTTCTTGAGGGAGGAAAGAAATATAATTGCACTTGCTTTAATTAGTGGTGATGCTTCTCTAAGAATTACTCAAGACTTTTATCTCAAGATCAACTACTTTTCTGTGGTGGAGAGAATTTATCTGTCTGTCAGATCTGATCTGTAGTACCTGGCACTGAAATCTATCTTCAGAATACTTAGTTTTTGAATTATATTACTTTAATGCGCTTTGCTAGTACACAAAGATTTTAATAGATGTAACACGAGGCAAAAAGTCATCCGATAAAATCTATCTAGGAAACTTATGTAAACAGATAATCCCGGCACATTTTATGTCCCAAATAAAAGTGATAATTTCTCTTTCAGGAACTTTGAACACATACTGGAATAATCTAATAAACAGATTTTCCAATCCAAATTAAATTAATAAGGTAATAATATTTTACCAGTATTGTTAAAAAGAAGAACAAGAACTAGGAAGCACAATGCGAAGTCTCCTGCTGTTGAAAGGAACTCCAGTGCTTTTTTTTTCTTCTACATTGAGCTTCAGATTCAGGAAATTAATATCTTGTTATAGGTTACATCATCAGTTTTACGTTGTATTATTATGTCAGCAACTGCTAAGGAGACTCAGTGTAAAGTCTTGGAGAGCTGCTTTTATGAATCAAGCCCTGCTATTGATCAAGGCCAGTAAGCGTTATCACTGTACTGACAAAGCTAAAATAGGAAATACAACCATACAAGTAATTTCAATCTGCAGGTACTTCCTTTCTGCATCACCAATTCACAGACTATGAAAAATGCAGTGATTAGGAGAATGCCAAGACTGGAAATTGAGACTGTTCCCTAACAGCAACTTTTTCATAGGTTAGGATGCTCAGTGAAAGCTACAAAACAGCTGGGGCAGAATACACATTACAGCCAATGTTCTTGTCTTATACTAGTTTTGTTTTTTGTTTTTTAAAAAAGCTGTTATTTACATAAATTCTCCCTATTTTTAAATGACTGAAAACAAAAATGAAATGTCTATAGGCAGATGAAAACAGAAGAATTCACCCAGGTGTGTTCTCATACATCCACACTATCTGTATGAATAGATAATACTTTGATTTCTTATATGATGGTAGAAACTCTTTTAAAAAATGTAAATGTTAATGCATATTAAAATATTCCATTTTATAGTTCTAAAGAGACATCTCAGATATTCTATTTCTGCAAATTAGTTTGTCAGCTATCGCCACTGGATAATATATGTTACTGTCTCATAAAAAGTCATAAAATCATCTATATGATCATACAGCTACTAGTTCACAGTTGTCACAAACTAAGTTGGGTATTTTCTTGGGTTTTTTGGTAAAATGGAATTCATTAATACTGACTGAAACTGCTACAGAAAAATTATATTAGTCCTGAAAAAGTAAACCATGAACATTAATACTTTTGAAGACCACTGCAAAGAGAAATTAATATAAATGTACCAGGTAACACTACATTGAAAATCTGTGTATTTCCTATACTCTGATACAGTGCCAATGTGAAATCACCTTTGTAATTACAAGGGGAAGATAAAATGCCTCTCTGTCATCAAGATATAACCACAACATTTGGTTCCTCATGGAAGAAGTCAATTGCAGCAATTTCATCTGTCTATAATCAGCGTAAGCAGTCTCTAACTCCACATCTCTGTGACAGGAACCAAGATAGCTCAGGTACAAAAAGAACCGTTTGATACCAAGTCCACAGCTGAACAAACCTCTACTCAGGGTACCCCAAGGTGTTTTGGCTACACAAGAAAACCACAAATTTTTATTCATTTATTTTTTAAGAAGGACCAGAAGATACTACGCAAATTACAACCAATCTGTCCCTTACAGAAGTTCATCACATTTTAGAATTCCTGTGAGATTTTTTCCTGCTGAACTATGTTAAAACAAAAGTGAATTCTTATTTTTCTTAGGGCTTAATTTTGCTCTTGGTGGTATTCATGGTCTCCCTCATTGGAGCTTCACATGAGTCAATCACATGAATTTAGATTTGTTATTCTCTTTCATTTGTACTGTTGTCTATTTGGAGTCGTATTTTACTTATAGAGTTGGTCTTTGGACAAATGCTCTATTAAAACTGCAGAAGAATTGTTTCAGTTTTTCTTTGCACTGGGATAGAAACACAGTAAAGATTCAAGGAAAAACATCTAAAATGAAAGGTATTATTTATTACTTATTTCCATAGAGACCGGAAGCCAAATTGGCCAGGATGCTGAAGGGCTGCAAATTTTACAAATATAGAATGAATGACAAAGTGTTCCCCAAGAGCTCATAATACAAAAACTAAGCTGTAACAGGTGAACTAAACGAGTGTGCAGGGTGGAGTTTGGAAGATGGGAATAATAAACTGGATGCAAGCAATTTTACAGCAATTACAAACTACAACCCTCCCTGCTGGTATCAGATTGTACTCACTGATTCAGCTGTCTACTATCCATAAGCAGAGAGCCATAGATTTTTCTGAGGAAGCAGATAACTGCCAGAAAGTTGCCAGAAACAATGTATCTTTGTCAGAAAATAAATTTGTAACACTGCCATCAATAATATGCATAAAATGACTCATACCCATGAATCAGGAAAAAAACACAGCTTCACCATTTATGTCCCAATGCTATTTCTTGGTACATCTCCATTAGTGATTTAGTGTGTAGGAAGGGTTCTTTTTGATAAGAATTTGCTTTGAGTAGAAGTGGTATGACTACAAAGTGGTTTTCCTCCTTGTGGAAGAACCAATACTGAAGCGGTGCACAAGGGGTCACCAAAGGCACCCCGTCTGCAGTGTGGATGGCCCATTCTTCAGCAGTCACTGCTCAGTGCCCCTGTGGTACACACTTTAAAACAGCTAGTGCAAACTCAACTGCCAGTGAAGGTTCAACGTGGGAAAGCAGTTCTTGAGCCGTAACAGACCACAGCTACTTGAAGCCTGCTGCCTCTCTCTTTGCGATGCATCAGTCAGTAACATAACAGTATCTTAAGGAAGATCCTCCCAATAACTTTTAGTCTCATCTTTAACCTCTTCTGAGAAAGTAAGTCTTCTCGTCTTTTCCTAGTTAGGTCTTTTATGAAAATGGGATTATTATGGCAAATTAGCAGGCTACTTTTTATTTTCAGCCAAACCTCAAAACACATATAAAACCATGGAAAAGAAAGGAAGAAAATTATTCCATAACAGGAAAGAAATGACCAATGTACAGAAGCAAATGAACAGTTTGGCCAGATGTTAGGAAAACTGCCAAGACATGCATGAATTCAACTACTAATAATGGGGTAAATGGTTTCAGCTTTAGGTAACCAATCAAAATTATTTGTTTCACGTGTAAAGAACTAATAGTGACAGCTGTTGAGACCATAGTGCTCAAATAACACTATCTTTCATTCCAGAAGTATCTTACACCTGGCAGTGGACAATTTTTATTTTATAAGCAATAATTAAGGTAGAGACAGTAACACTGGTATTTCCCACATGCAGCTAGACATACACAAGTCTTGTCATAGCATGGTGGAACTTGCTGCCAGTGCTACACCTGCTCTGCTCATTATGGGCTTCAGTCTTGAAGTCTGTCAAACTGTTACTTTTCATGGCACTACATTTCCTGGAAAAATGTAAAGAGAAAAACACAATCATCGGGGAAATAAGCTGCACTGTAGGAAATACCTAAGGCACTATCCGTCAATATTCAAGAACAGATTAGGTACAACTCTAATACACAAAGCGATACATCTTGGTATAGTATCAACTTTGTCTAACTATTTTCTTAATATTTTAAATATTGAGACTAGTAATAGAAAGTAAACCTCTTCCAAGACAACTACGACAAATGTTTTTAACTGAGGATTTGGGGAGCAAATGACTTCCAGGCCAATGTGCACTTGGTGCAAAGTTGTCAATAGTTGAAAAAAGGATTCTCTTTTTCAACACCAGCAGTATGTCTTTCTACAGGAGTAGTTCAAAACTTTGCTTGGGGCTGCTGCATCTGTCTAGAAAGGGTCTTTAAAGCAAAAACTGTGAAAAGGAAAGAATTTTTTTTCCTTCCTTTGGGATATTAACCATTTGTTTCCAGTTGAGATAGCTGGAACGACATGTGAAGGTGCTGTTGGCACAAGTCTTTCAGAGCACAGAATCTGCAAAGGAGGTGATAACCTGAACTAGTTTTTGAGCAAAGTACTATTTGTTTCAAATAAACGCTATAGCTTCATCTCTTTTTTTTTCTTTTTGATAAAAGGCAGTGTAAGATTTGATATATGTTCACAAATTTATCATGCTAAGGACAAAGCCTATGTATCCCAACACAGCAAAAAACAAGATACAAAGTTCAGACACTCCACTTTTATCTGCATTGCCCTCCGCTCTTCTCAAAGTTCTGCTGTGTGTCCTACAGTAATCTGCTTATCGGTCCTAAAAATGGAGTTGCATAGAAGCAACCTTAAACCAATCTATTTTATCTCACTTTATTTTGCACATTCTGCAGGCTTAAAAGTGAAACCTACAATTTTTCACTTCTACTTTGAAGCCTAAAGCACATATGGAGCAGGGGAAAATGGCTGGAGCAGAGTGGTGAGTCCACTTTTAGTATTATTTGTTTTACTGCTTTCAGCCGAGATCTGGGGGCAGAATGCCATATGCACTGTATGTTTCTGTATTCTTTGCAAGGAAATTAAATAAAAAAGGATGAATGCTATTTGACTTTTGATTTAAATGGACAAATAAAATAGTATTTTTTCCCGTTTGTTAACTTGACTACCCAATATACCTAACTTAAGAGAAGCTCTATTACAGTATGTTCACAGTTCTGTGCGGGGGGGGGGGGGGGGTGTATGGGGTGTGTGTGTGTGTGTGTGTGTGTCTTATCTTGGATAACTTCAGAATCTTCTGATAGTGAGGTGTTAAAAGCCACACAATGAACCCTGAAGTAATACAGTTTTCCCATACTTATCTGCTCCAATCCTGTAATTAATGCTATAAAATTGTTTTTGAAGTGCAAGTGCACTCAGTTCCGGACAAACAAAAGTGGTAACCTGCCCTTTCTCCCCAAACCAATCCTTTCCATGACCGATTTATTCCTCCATTCCTGTTTGGAGAATGACTAGAAGTACAAAACACAGGCAGCAAGATAAAGGATACCTGATGCCCAAGGAGACAGAATGGTTTACCAGTAAGAAATACAAAGATCTTCACATACTTTTATACTGTAAAACCAAGTGCTTGTATGTGTCAAGCACTACCTCCACATTCATAGTTCTGCATCTGTACAGGGAGAGACAGACATGTCAAGAAAATGTGGAGGATGGAAATTCCACTTTGGAACCAAGTTGGGAGTTGAAAGAAAAACTATAGGTAGGATCCAGCCTCGATCCCATTTAGAACAGCAACGGGCAAGAGGATCAGGAACAGAAGAAGTCTATCTAGGTACAGCTCTAATGTGTTTATTAAATAAACTGTCTTAATTTGTTTTCCAAATAGGTATTTATATATTTTCACTCTAAAAGAGACTAATTGTTTTTGCTTAACAAAACTAAACAAACCAAATCCCAGATTAAAAGCATCTAGGATCTGTCTCTGGCTTCAGGGTAAGGACATAGTATGATACCATTTAGCAGGTTTTTGTTTAAATTTTATTTTAAATTAATACACTTTGCATAACACATTGACTTAAATCTTAACATTAACATCCCCCTTCTGAGAATTTGGCTAAAATAAAGGGTAGCAAGTGGATACAGGAAGACGTTACCATTCAACTGCTGAGCCAGAAAAGCTGCAATTGAGTGTTTCAAAACTTTCACAGTTCACAAACTAGCCCCAGGAAACCTGGTGGGTTTCTGAGCATTGTCTATACTTCTCACATCCCATTGCGTAGCAGAAACTTACACTAACCTTTCACTATCTACAGTAACAACTATGCTCCCTCACAGTTGTGTGTGTGCGTGTGTGTGTATGAGAGATGATTCACTTGCATTTATTCCATGGAACTGATGATTCATTCAATCATCTCCAGATCACGGCAACTAAACATGCACATAAAGGAAGCAAAAATCAAGTTCTTAAACTTTGTTATGCTCAAAGGTTTATTTTTTTTTTAGAGCGAGAGAGAGAGAAAAGAAGAAATCAAACATGCGGAGAGGAACCAGGACAGGTTCTGTTTCTGCTCAAAGGCAACGTTTGGGAAACACACCCAACCCACGTGTAAAACGAGCTGCCGCCGTATTTCACCGGCGGGCTGCGAGGTGAGCAACCCGCCCTGCCCGGGCCGCCCGCTCCGGGCCAGGGCTGCTCCCTCGGCTCCGGTACCCGGTGCGGGGAGGGCAAGGCGGACCGGTGTTGCGTCCGTCCGACCATCCGTCCGCCCCCCCCGCCACACAGAGGACTTGTGCCTCTCCTCCTGCGGTGACATCTTATATAATAAGCCAAGCTAATCACGACGGAAGCGAGCCAAACTGCCACGGAGCATTAGCCAGGGATAATCACCCGCAGGAACAGATGCTTTGGACCAGAACCCGCTCCTCGCTAACGAGCCGCCCAGGCGCCTTGCTAGAAAGATCCTCGCAGGGCTGGAATCGGCTCCCGCAGCAGCCAGACGCGAAGCGCTCGTCACCCAGCCGCGCTGCGCGCCGTCCCCCTCAGGAAGCCGCCAGCACCGCGAACGGCATCAGCCTCTCCCGAGCGCGTTCCGCGGTCCCCGCCGGCACCCAGCACCGCCGGCACCCAGCACCGCCGCCCTGCCCGCGCCGCAGCCGGCTCCCTCCTCCGCGGCGAATTGGAGGAGAAAGTTACTCGGCGGCCCCTGCCCCTCGCCGCCCCGCTCCCCGCCGCCGCCGCAGCGCAGTTCCAGAGCAATGTCACGTTCAACAACTTGTTATGACACATGATCCCCCCACCCCACTCCGCGCGCATCCCTACCCCGTCGCCCGCCCGCCCGGCGGCCCCCGCCCGGCGCGGCGGGCCCCTTACCTTGCCCCTCGAGAGGCCGCGGGCACCCG
>JAVJGG010000094.1:23837800-23852039 GCA_035590195.1 Aviceda cuculoides | reverse complement strand
GGGCCCGGGAGGCGCATGCGCCCCCCGCGGCTGCGCATGCGCGGTGAGGCGGCGAGGCCGGCCGGCGAGCTGCTGCCCGTTGCCCTCTCTCCCCTCCCGCCGGAGGCCGGTGGCGGGGACGCTGTGGGAGCGGGGCGACGGCGGGCTGGTTTCGGGAAGCTCGACTCAGCGGCCGCAGGGGCTGCAAGAGCGCTGTCCGCCCCTCTCTGACAGAGGAGGGGGAGGAAGAGGTGACCGAGTGGGGACCGGCGGAGCGGCCCGCCGCGGCGGCCGCCGCTCGGCTCCCCGGAGGCGTTATGTAAGAGGCGGTTTGTCTCGCGGCCCCGCGCCGAGCGCCCGGCAGGACCGTTCCTCGGTGCGCCAGCGTCCCGGGCAGTGCCGCCGCCTCTGCCGGTGTCGCCTCTGGGGAGGAGGCGCTCCCCCGCGGGGCTGCGTTTCCCTCCCAGGGAGGCGGGGTTGCTCTCGCCGGCTCTTGCCCGAGGAGCGGCCCCCGCCGTGGAACGGGGGCGGCCGGCGAGCGCCGCTGCCCCTTTCCCGCCCCTTCCCGGGCGGGTGCGGGAAGGCTGGGGGGGGCTCAGTCCTGGGGGCTCAGTTCGTGACAAGAACGCAGCGTTACCGCTCCGTGAGGAAACCGACCCTTTCTTCTCACGCTGTTAGCGCATCGGAACAGGAGAGCTTCAAAGTTTGGGTGGTACGTGGGCACAGGGTATGAGGTGCAGAGCGTGCATCTTCCAGGAGCAAGGGTTACTGTTCTGTGAACGACTGCTGCACAGAAATACTGTATTATTACTGCTTGTGTAGGCAAAAGGTCATTGCAGCAATGGGTAGTTTCTCCTTAGTTTATTTCTGCTGTGCTGATTGTGACTCATATCCGTGGTAATTTCCAGTGGAAGAAATAATAACCAAGGAATTGATGAGAGCGTAACACGATTGCATGACATTACTCATGTATGCATTAATTCTAATTTAGCAACTCCTCACCGTTCCGTTTACTCCCATTCCACAGTCAACAATGGCAATGCATGTAATAGCAAAATATATGCCATGAGAGCTCTTTGCAATAGGAATCCCCGATTTGCGCTCTCAGTATGCACCACAGGAATTTCCCTGACTCATTTTCAGATGACTAAGCTTCTCAATCAAGTTTTCTTGAGATTTAATAACAAAGCACTCAACTTCCTCATGCTGGTAACAGAATCAATATTCCTTGTAACCTGTTTCGTGTTGCCTCTTGCGTGAAGTTTAGGATAAGGCCCCTTGCTAGAACCACTTTCCTGCAAGCCAGTAGAGCAGTTGGCCAGCAGTCAGGACTGCCGAAGCTAACTTATAGCTGAGCATTCACCTGCAGGTTAGCACCTTTCACGAATTCAACTTTCATTCTTAGATGGAAAGTAGGAGAGTGGTTTTGAAGGGTTCACTTTAATCTGTCCATGATGCTTTCCAAGTAGCACTGCATTAAAAAAAGTTTATCTAGGGAAGAGTTCTCTTGTACCTACTTATTTGCATATTTTTCCCTTTTAGCCACTTCAAGCCTTCCTGGGAGTACTTACCAGGATATCTGAGTTTAAGATGCTTTAGCATCATCTAACCAAGTCGCAGCATCACATTTATTTAGACATAAGCGTGCACTGTCAGTAAGTGGGTATTCTGAGGCTTTGCTGGTCAGACTAGTGTTGATCTTGACTGTCAGGTCAGCTGTTGGTTATAATTGTGTTTGTGATAATCAGCCAGATTTGTGATATCAGAGCAGTGCATTCAACTCCTTTGAGTTTATACTCAATGGGGGTCACATAACACACAGAGTATTTTTAGAGATTAAAAGAAATTTCACTGAAAATAAACTGGGCTGTCTACTCTTCAAGCTATTGCATCAGGCTCACTGAAAACTCAGCCATATCTGAATTGGTTTACCTGGGTCCTATCCTTAAAAGTTTTGGGGGCTTTGTGGGAGGTTAGTAAGTAAAACTTCTGACTATGAGCTTTCATATGCAGAAATAAATAGAGAAATTCTGGATCATGAAAGAACAATTCCAGAGAGAGAGACAGTAGTTCTTACTGGGGTCTTTGTTTATCTGAAAAAAGGGCAGAAAGAGAACAAATTCCTCCCTAGTCCTTCCTGTACATGAAGGTACTTGAGCACTCAGTGATTTTACTTATCCTGCATCAAAACTTCTGAGAGTTCTCCTTTTTCTAGGAGGCACAATAGTAGCAAATTGTGACACCTAGAGAGAGGGCTGACAGTGAGGAACAACTGATGCCTACACTGAAGTCACAGGAAAAAACATAACAGAAGGTAAAGACGTTCAAGGTATTGTTACAAGTAGAAAATGTAGCTACCAGCGATGGTCTAGACATGGCAGGACAGAGCTCAGAGCAGATTAGCTTCCTTCACTAAGATAGCAAGAAAAGCATACAATAAAACCAATGCGAAACATGATGCAGTACTAAGATGATTATCTCACCAAATGTTCTCTAACTAAATGATGGATGTGGGTTTCCCCTCTCATGGTTTTCTTCACAGCCAAGAGGACCACAGATTTAAATATAAGTACATACATATAATATATAATTGTAAATTTAGATGAAAGCTTATCCTCTCACATGTTTTCTCGGCTCCTAGGAGACATCAAATAGCAAAAGACTAATAATCAAAGCACGAGAGTTGGCACCACTTGCTCTGTTTGTTGCAATGTAAGACATAAAGGTCTAAATCTATTAAGTGGCTGTTAAAACCTCAACTACAGATTCCAGTTTTATTTTCTATCTTAGGTGATACCAAATTTTTAGAGTAAACAGCTTTTACAGTTTCACAGTAGACTTTGCATACAGGAGAAAAGGGTTTGTCTGGTTCGAGACTCAGTTTTCTAATTATATTTCTTTCACTTCCTCTGCTGATTTTATTTCTAATAGAGTGAGGAGCCTTAAACTACTCCCTAGGGCTCTCTTCTTGATCCCAAGCTTTGTAACATGTAGGTGTTTCCTTAAGATGAGGGCTTTTATAAGCTGTCAGTTAATTGTGATTAGAGCAACAGTCACATCTGGATCTCCTCTTCTGATTATGCATCTTTGGAGAACTGGCATGAATGTGCTTCTCAACTGTAAGCTATGCGGTTGGGAAATACTTTTTAAAACTAAAAATAAGCAAAATCAAAGTGTTTAACTTGGTTCTCAGCAGTTACTACATTTAGGGTTTTAAGTTAACTTACAAGTCATTAGTAGATTCTGCCTGGCAAATAAGTCCACATCATTTCCACTGAAGGACAAGCCATAACCTTTTGGTATACTTTTATTTTTCAGTTCCCTGGCTCTCAGTTTCTGGTTTAATATACCTAAGTCTCAGCAGGTGCCCTCCCTACCTCCTTAGGAATATTGCCGGGGTACATTTTTCCATTTCCAAAGCTTACATAGGAATTGCAATTCATGGCTTTAAAATATCTAGCTTTAATTATGCAGATTTCTTATGAGCTAGGACTTCTTGCCAGAGTGAGCAATGAATTTCTCTCTCCCTTTCATCCAGAATTTGACTACTAATCTATCTTGTTTAGCAGAGTACTAGGGCATACCATGACTACTTCCATTTGGAAAGAGAGCATCACCACTCCTAACTCCCCGTTTAGAACCATAATGCTATTTTAAATACTATTTTGCACTATGATTTTGCATGTCAGGCATTTCAGTTTCATTTGTTGTATACGTTACTGTATCACATGCAATAGGCTCTCCAAGCAAGGTTATCAGTTGTTTCCTGGTCAGCTATAGGCACCCTTGGATTTTAGTTTTACTGAGCACAGCTTAGTGGTACTCTGATTCCGGAGGATCTCATACCGACAGCGAGACTAAATTGTGAATTGTGCTGTTTGATGGATATTTTCAGCTTGAGCATTGCTTTATTTCTATTGTATAAATACTGAAACACACCGACATATGAATTACGTGGCAGAAAACAAGTGCTCTCTTGCCTTTGGACTAGACTGAGAGAGTTTTCACTCAGTTGCAGAGGGGAAGGAAGAGGTGTAAAACACCTGTTCTGCCTGGCTTCAGCTCCAGTAGGAGGAGGAGTTGCCAGATGATCTCTCTATCTTCTGTCAGCTGGAATAGCTGCCTAATTACAAAGTTGGTACAGAGCCTACTACAAGAGAATGTAAGAGTTTACTTTCTCCTCAGGACAAAGCTGTTGAGATCAGTGGGTAAACAGGATGTTTAATATAATTTATTGCTGCATTGTAAATTAATTACAAACATCTTCTAGCTACCAGCCAGCATCTGGTGCTAAAGACGAACATCTCCAGGGTTGGAACAGGGTTGGAACAGATCGTAAGCACAGCTATAGCAACATCAGGGCTAGACCCTCAACAGGGCATTCTGCACTCCTGCAAGGGCAGCAGGAGTCTCCATGGACCTGCTCTAGTGCTTTGAGGCAACTTGTATCTTGTCTCCAGTTGCACTGTTCCAGAAACTTTCTCTACTTCCTTCCATTTCACTACTTTTTTTTTTTAACTCAGCCATGCTCTGTAGCTTAGTATTATTTTGAAGCATTTTAGTTTTAATGTCAGAGAAAGGTGTTTCCCAATGGTGGTTTGAATTTCATCATTTTATGCAATATGAACTAAGGTATAATTACATTATATAAGAGACTATTACAACGTGTCATTTTGTAGGTGGGATAAAATACCTGTGAATGACTATGGGCAATCTCCCTCCAAAATGGAGAAGGGTGTAGACAGGTTGTCTCCTAGTAATGAGCTGCATTGTTTCACACTGGGGAGTTCTGCTCGTAGAGAATTGTGAGAGTAGATTTTAATAGACTAAACTGTTAACGTTCTGTTTGAATGAGTTAGCAGGCCAAGACTGATACCTGTGCTCAGTAATCACAGCAGCTGTTCCTGAGAAAGTCTCCCTCCAGTCAGTGAGGAGACAATCCCTTATCAAGAGATTCAGAGCATAATTACTGAATGGAGTCAATCCTTTAGCAGCCCAGAGACCATGCTAGACAATCACTTTTATGCTGCCAAATGGAATGAATGAAGGAAAGGAGGATGGCAGAGCAAAGTCTCCAGGAACACTTTTCCTCTTCAATTACAGATGGGGGCATAACTGGTCTCCTGCACTTCCCTTCTGTAGCCTGTCATGTGCAAAACAGCTCATAAGTCAATAGAGAGAAGCAGGTGCTCAGGAGGAGGAGGTGAAGTTAGATACCTAAATTCAGATCATGTGCATACCCTACCATGTAAACATTTTTGGATTATCCTAAAAGAAAGAAAATTATTTCTTGCATTGAGTCTTATTCTTTTTCGGTAATGTTTATTTGAGCTAATATTGAAGTGAAAGAAACTAGGACTAGACTTTTTTTAAGATCCCTAGAAATCACTTTTTTAAATTTCTAAAGTTTCTACTAAAACACCTGCAGTGGGTCTTGCTGCCAGCATGAACAGTAAGATAAATTACAACGAGTCAAGTTCACGTATTACACCAATTTCTAAATTAGAATTCAAAATACTTAAGGTCACAAGTGTTTCATCTGGTATGTTTTGTCACAGTCCTTGCTGGGGTATCTGAATATGTTAATACTAAAAGGGCAAATACACTTCTAAAGTTTTATTTGTATGTCAGCTAGAATGTAGGAATAAAGATTTTTAAAAGGTAGAGAGAAAAAAGAGTTTTGCTCACGCAGTATTTATTTTCAGTCTAGCCTGTGGACCTTGTTGAAAACAAGCAACTTGTAAGGGGTTTATATATTTAGGGTGAAGCAGTTGAGGTCTCCAGGTAGATAACTAGAGCTGTGGATAGTGGAGCTTTACTTTACGATGGGATACAACAGCACAAGGAGAAAAGGAAAAAAGGAAAGATTTGTGTGGTAAATCCATCCCACAGATCAGAGATCTTCCTTGAATTTCTTTAAAAAGAAGCAGCCGCTAAGAGCTCTTCCCACAAGATAGAGCACAGATGGATTGAAAAGTTCCTATATGAGAAGGAGCTTTTCTGATTATTAAGGCTCAACCTGTTCCCTAGTGAATACTTAGGCCGACACAGCACACAATATTGTATAAAAAAAAAAAAATCTATTTTTAGCACATACTAAAATGTCTAGTATAAAACTGTATTTTTTCTGCCCCATAACATGAACATATTTCATACATTTTTTTTATCCCCTCTGCATGTACCTGATGGCACCATCACTTGGAACACAGTAACATTCCTTTAAACTTTCCTCCTAGACAGCACGGATCCAGCAGTTTTTAATCCTGACTGATTTTTAAAACTATTATAAAAACATATGTGAGCAGTCCAAACAGTTACTATTGAGAGCTTAAATTATTATTAGGCAATATATATATATTTTGAAAGCGAGTCAGTGAAAGATTTACTTATCAGGCAGTAGTGTACTAGTATATTTTCTTGGCAAACATAGCGCAGATTTTCAACCAAGAGATAAGGAAGGAGAATTTGACAGACTGCTCTTTATACTTCTAATCAGAATGGTTACCAGGATATTTTAGTTTATCAAATGCATAAAAATTCTTCCAGTGTGTGAAAATTTTCACTTGTTAAAACATGAAGAGTCTATAGCTGCAAATCCATGCAGAAAAAATGCATTGCTTTCATAATTTGATTTGTCATATTCAAAACCAGGTACTGCATAGTTCCATAATGGTATATTGAGCATTTTTTATTTTTATCTCATTTTATTTAATGAGGTGCATGATCTCTTTATTTTGAGTTCTGCTATTTACAGATGCGTTTATAGCAAACTGAAAATGTTTTAATCACACATCCAATTGTTATTTCTCCTGACTTCACTGTGCTTAGGCAGAGCTGCCTTCGTCTTGACAGCTGGGCTACAGCTTCGTGGTAGGCAATGAAAGTTATCACAGGTGGCTTTTATTTGTTCAAGGCAGACATGTCAATACCTTGGACTGCTATATTGAATACTTCACAGAAAGCCTTAAATATCCTGTCCTTTCAATTAATTTTCAACTTTGCATATGAAAAGCCGGCATAAGTATGGCTGCTGGGAAACATGGGGACGCCCTGACGTTCCTCAAAAAACTGCAATTGCCTGTAAGGTAGTCGGAGAGAGACCACAGAATTGCAGAAACACTCTGTCCATCAGACTAATGAAAAGAAGGGTTTTGCCAGAGAAGCGTGCCTGAGACTACCATCTCTCGCCTCTGGATGATTAGTCTGTAAAGACTAGGGGAGAGAGGCCATGCAAAAGTACTTATCACATACTCCCTTCCTGCTGTTTTTAAATACGAATTACTTTCTTTGCAAGCCAACAAGTCATTTTCTGAGCAATAGGACTGTGACTGCCTGTTCCCTGCTCATTTTTGCCCCATAGCCTAACTCTCTGCCTTTCCCCAGTCTTCCCGGATGCCTGTTCCCCTCCCAACCATAGGGCACAAAGCATCGCCCACTGCCCTTCTGCATCCCTTAGAGCTCTCCACCTTGGAGCTAAGCATGTGTCGGGGACTAGCTGCCATTAATTGGGGAGGCATTAATCTGGGTTATTCTCCTCTGACCAGTTGCTGGTTTTCATGAAGCTTCCAGAAGCTTCGTGTTCTCAAAGTCTCTCTGTCTGTCAAACATAGCGGGAACTTGTCAGTAAATTCAAACATTGCTGAAGAAGGGAAGCCTGCAGATAAGACCTACAGTCCCACAGTTTGTCTATTTATTTCCTTCAAACACCCAGCTGAACTCCAGTTAGATCTAGCCCTCAGAAGTTCTATTACTACTAACCAAACAATTGCCTATAATGCTGATTAAAAGCCCAAACTATGTTTTCAGTAACCTTGTGATAAAGATATTGGTGGTTTTAATTTAAATTCAAAGTTTTGAGAAAGAGCTTTAAGCAACCAAATTTACAGACAACCTTAGTGATAAATAAATGGAAGCAGGTGGACATCTAAACTTAACACTGAATCTATTTTCACACAGCCAAAACTGTAAACAGGAAGAATCTACAAGATGAATTGGTGAAACTGAAAAGCTTTACACCCCCAAATTTTATGTAATGGAAATTTCAAGATCTCATCTAAATTCCTGCCAAATTCAGGATCCATATGCACTGCTGTGGAGTTAATTTGAATTTTGAATTTAAGGTGTTACTTCTTCACTAGTATATAGCATGCTCGATAAAGACAGATTCATAGTTGGAGGGATGAAATGAGAAAGAGCAGCAGAGCATGAGGAAACAAAGACCGGGAAAAGAAGAGCAGTAGAGAGAAAGAAGATGCATGTCAGGTGCCTGTATAATTTCAGTTCCCAGCTGCACTGGCAGCTCCTCTGCCCATTGGAGAGCTAACTGCAGGTACAGTGGCAGCGGCAGGCTTTTTCACACTGTTAGGGGATGTCATTCACAAACTCTGGAGGGAGAAGTCAAGAAAATGAATGCCACTTTTTCCATCTGGTTGCCCAAAAGATCATGTGAATGAAATCTGCCAATGATGCTAAACAGCTCACCAGGCTGGATGACTGTAATTACTGCAATTTCCTTCTTCCTCCCTCTGTGTTTAGCTTATATTTCTCTGCTACATTCTGTCCAGCCCCACATATCCTTAGTTACTGATAGAGTTCACTAAATTTAAACATACTAATTAAGTGGATTATAGAGAATCATGTAGACCAACCAGAGGGAGTCTTCATAATTGCTTAGATATAGACATTGGTGGAAGAGTAAATAAAAACGTGGACGCACAAACCAGCTGGTGAACTGCACAGTGAGAAGGCGGTAGGTTTTGTCTACCTAGGATGATATCCTCATTTACAGTCTTATATCCCTATCGCAATGCTGTAATTCAAGGAGGCATTTTGGAAAGGCAAGAAGAAAGGGCACCAGTTAAGTATAAATCCATGTTTCAGAGAAGGCTTTCTTCTTTTAAAACACTATGGTATGTCTATGTACTTTCCTAAAATAGAAAGGAAGTTACCAAATACCTTTGAAACCTATTAAAAAAGCCCTCATACATTAGAGCAGAGATAGGAAAAATCTGGTTCCTGACCGATTTTATTTCCTTCTTGGACTAAATAATTTTCATAATCTTGTTCCTACCACACAAAATAAGCTGGTCAGACCTGGTTTAGTAACTGAAATACAGGTAAAGATTCATCAACTGTATCTATGTATATGCCGAAATACTCACGATAAAATCAGATTTTTTTTTAAACAGATATCCAAAGACATTGATATTTTTGAGTGTTGATATTTTCAAATAGTTTTACTGGTATTTTAATATTTGCTTTGACAGATGGAGATGAATAAATTTAATTTTGCTGTGACTGCAGCACTTTGGACTTCAGGTCTCAAAAGCCGAGACATAACTAGTTGGACTCTCATTCAAAATTAAAATACTGTATGATACAACCAAATTTTAGTTTCTATTTGAGATGAATTCTTTCAGTTGTCAAATACCAGGCTCAAAAATGAGTCACAGTAGTTGGTGAAATAAATAATAAAATAAGATGGCTGTCTAAAGGAGAGCACACCCTGATCAGTGGTCATTTTTGGTGTAATCGGAATGCTTATCATTTGATGTTTCAGTATCTCCAAAGCCTCAGAAACCTGAGTTTTTCATTTTTTTTATTTGGGACAGAAGTTCTTAAACCATTAGATGCAGTTCCTCTTCTCTCTGCCTGGATGAGCCCCTCTGTGGTGTACAGACACCTCCAGTGTGGCCCTTGCTGCACCAGGCTGAGGGACTGGGAGAACCTGGAAGACTTTGAATGCAAAATGTACCTTCCTTCTTATAAAAAAAGTGGTACTGATCTTCTATTTATTATCACTTTGACTCAGGAGGTTGTTTGGACTGCAAAGCCACTTAAGAGTGACAACTGGAGCTAGGTGTGTCCTTGCTGCAGTATCATAGCTGCCTCACTCAGCAAGGTGAAGAAAGAAGCATACCGATGTGACAGGACACACTTATGCTGGCATTAGCTATGCTCAGCCTGTCTGGTAGATAGAAGACTTCTGTCTCCAGAACAGATTTTAGGCACATTTCATCAGCCCAAGTTTAATCCCTCCTGACAGCATGCCTACTTTAATGCCATCTTTCTTCTCAGAGAATTTCATCCATCTTTCCTCAACGCAGCTTTCACCACAGAGTTCCTAGGTCAGTAGGCCTAGGGGTGTGAAGGGTGCTGGATGGTTAGCAAGACAGGTCAGATTCCTTTATCCAACAGTTTTGATGCAAGTCCTACATGATATTCAACTAAAGGAGTGGCTTCATGACTAGTGTGATTAGGTGATGCAGTTCATGCATGCTTTATGCTTAGCCAGACTTTTGAGACTGATACTAACTCTTGGTAGCCATTACTGATGATTTGTCTTCTGAGAACATCCACCCAGTATTAAGCTTTTCCTAGTTGCAAGAGACACACCAAATCAGGACTTTTTTTTTTTTTTTTTTTCCTATTAGCAGTATAGTCCACACAGCTAACAGCTTAGAGGGTTTTTTTTTGTTCTTGGGTTTTTTAATGGCTTATATAATAGCTGTGGCAGTTTCAGTAAGCTCCAGCATCTTGCTTCCTTCTCCCACAATCCCCAAATAAGCATCACTGCAGCACACACTGCTGGTAGCCCACACTTCTCCTTTTCGATCCCTGTAGCAGCTCCTGATTTGTTCATCTTTACTCTCTGCAGGGAAGGTACCTTAGCTGCCTTGCATTCATTCTTCATTCAGCAAAATGTGGAACAAATGTTCAGTGACAGCCTGTTGCACACCAGTTTAACAGTGCATAAACCAGAAAGGCTACTGAAAGTAGCATTTGGAAATTCAGCATTTTGTATTTAAAGCTATTCAGCTTTACAGTAATGTGATGGTTCGTTCTGCAGCTAGATCTCTAGAGATGTGTGGCTTTATGTAAAACAGTATTACTGTATTTTTAAGGTGCTTTTGGAATTCCAATAGAGTCCTTTGTAAACTCCCAAGAAAGAAGTTTGTTCCAGATATTGCAACAGGAGGGGTTAATAATGCAAATGTTCCACTAACCTTAATAGAGTACTTTGTGCTTCATGTTCTCCAAGAAGTCACTAAGAGATTTTTGAAGATGCAAAAAACCACAGCAATTTAAATCAATAATAATGATACATTTCTCTGGTGGATATGTATTTCTACCTCCTAATGGAAAATCTTAAATGCTGTTTAAGCACTTCATTACCAGGCCATGTATCTTCTGACCACTAGTGAAGCTGTGTTGCTGCATTAAGGAAAGAGGTGTTCGTATTAGAGAGGAAAACCACAATCAATTTTTCAAACTTCACGGGCAGATACGGAGATGTGTCGTCCCAAATTTCCTTCTGTCTTCCCAGCCTCTCCCTCTGCTCTTTGTTCACTTCCTCTTTTAGGACCCTAAACGGCCCCATTTTTTCAGACTCCTCTCTCTCCAACACAGGTCTTACTTCCCTGTTGGTTACTTCACTCCTGTGTTTCTGTTGTTCTGCCATGCCTTGGAGGGGTTATACGTTTTCCTTCCGTAGCATCTGTAGTGGCTGCATGGAGGAAATCCCTTCATCTCTTCATGTGTGACTGGTCAGTGGTTCAGTGTGCTACGAAGAAGAGTAGAAGCACCTTCGTGGTGTCCCCACGCCTGAGTTTCTGCCCTGGCTGCTGTAAGGGGGCTGTGGGATACTCTGTATGGCCGCATGCTCTGCCTACTACATGAAAGACCTCAATTTTTTTCCTGGGGCTGAAGATGGCAGTGCAAACCTATTCCTATCCCTTTCTCTTAAAAGGCCTTCATAGATTTTTTTTGTATCTCTCACAGGATAGCTGCTTTCCCAGCAGACTATGCTAAGGCTGCAGAATGCAGGCCCCTCTCCTTGCTTAAAGAGCATCCCTGGGATTGCAGAAGAACATATCAGGTCTTTCCAGTTGTTCTCCCTCCTGCTGCACTAATATTCCCATTGGCAGCCAGCTCTTCTGAGCCCAGCCAGGAGACATTCTTGTAAGCAGAACAGAAGGTAAGGGCTACAGAAGGCAAGAGCATCCTTTTACATGTAGTACTTAGTTTTATAAGAGCATTTGGGGGTCAGGCATCATTCCCTGCCTGTATTCAATTCCTGTAGAAGTTTTTAAACATCTTTGAAGACAGCTCTTAGCAGAGCCTTCCTTTTCAAGTTGTACATTAAACATAAGAAATTACATTTGAAGAAATACTTTTGTATATGGCTTATTCTTAAAAGATTAGAGACTAACCAATCAGATGCAAATCTATTTCCCAACAGCATACGTCATCTTAATATAGACATCTTTCCAGGCAGTGTGGTTTTCCTAATAGCAAAAAATAGAAAGCTGTTCTCATGGAGGGAGGAGGAAATAATACAACACTGATGAAGTAATCCTATTGCAACACAGCCAAGAAGCCTTCACACTGTAACTTGCCATTGAATCCTGATTGTCACCTGCAGCTGGAAGCAAAGCTAATAGTGCACCTCTGAAAAGTAGCCAACTTCAGTGGTTTACCTCCATTTACACCTGAAACACTGGCAGTATGGGAGGGACCCACGCTGTGACATCTCCAGTCCTTTGTGAACATGAAGTAACTATACACAGAACAAAAACCAGTCTCAGCTCAACTTTCATCCATGCCTGGAGATTTAAGTGAAGCAAGAGGTAGATGACAGATCTTTAAAGAGTCATCACCTGCTAAAGAAAACCAGAAGAACCCAAGTGACTGCTCACTGAATGTGCTACCTTCCATCAGTACTGTAACTGGGAGGCGAGCAACATGAAAGGGAAATGTTTTCTGTGTGCAAGCTTTCTTATAGCAACAGGCAAGAACAGTGGCTTTGTTTTGGGTATAAATTTTTAAGTATAAATATGGTCTCAGTTTTCCCTTTTAAGACTTTCCTGCAACAAGGAAGTAATAGTAGAAACACTGATTTTGTATATAGAAAATAATAGGAAAACTTACAATTATCAGCTCTATAACACTGTAAGACATGAAACAATGATTTATAAGAAATATTGTCTTGTCTTTGACTTGATTTATGTCATGAAAATACTTTAATATCTCAGTAAAATAAAACCCAGTAGCTCAACATAGAATAACTGGTGGATCACTGTGGTTAATTTTCTTCAGAACTATTGAAGTGCTGAACAACAGAATGAGAATTCAAACAGCAATAACGTGGAAATGGATGATTTCATTCACAGTTTCATTTATGCAAAAATGAAGCAACAAATTACCCCCATCAAGACAAAACCGATGCACAGAATGCAGCAAGGAGCCCATCCAAGAAGAACAAGGGAAGGTTTGCAAAGTGCATTCTGGTCTGTCAAGAGCACTCACTTAATGTTTGAGTCACCACAATGCCTGTGACCTGGAACGCCCACCACTTTTTTTGTGTGTTGATTTAACTTCATTAGAGGTGAAAAAGCTGCATGCCATTGCAAGGGAGGGGAGAAGGAGGCACTAACAGGCCACTTGCCAAAGAGATTTCCCAGAAACAGAGCAATTAATAAAGGGGCCCAGAAATGCTTTTTTGTGCACTTCTATTTGTTATGTCACAAAGTGTCAACTGAAAGCTTAATGAATCATAAAATGCAGCATTTTTATGATTATTTCATCACGACTAATCCAGATATGTCTAAATATACAGGGTATTAATAACACACAAACAGCATTTGGATCTAGCTTCCCCTTGACCAAGGTCACATACACAAAAGAAAGAGTTCTGTGAGCAGAGTAGCTAACGGAGCCTGTTTTGCTGTGGATTTTATCTGGGAGATGAGCTCACTGGTAGCAAACTGGGTGTGAAGTTTTTCCTGGATTTGGGATACTTATAACTCCTCTTGTATGGAATCTTTGCATCTTGTAAGACCCGAGTCCTCAGTAGAGGGGCTTTCTCTTGTTAGGGGCACTCTTAAAGCCTCTTTCTCCCCTCTGTAACAGGCTCTTGATTTTCATGAATTTATAAGAATATAAATTGCTTGGAGACTGCTGCTGCTCTCTAATTTGGTTAAAATTTGCTAGTGGGTTAAAAAGCTGCCACAGCAGGACAGACAGATGCCTGACCGCATGCAAATCACATGATTGCATAAGCCTTGTTTCCTTAGGAAACCAGACCAAGAATTCCCAGACCCACAGAAAGGAAATTACACAGAAAGAAGAGAGCAATTTAACCAATATATTGACAACAGCTAAAAGGCACCTCTTATTGCCGAAAAACTTGGAATAAAGAACTTATCAACACCAATTTAGTGTAGATAAGCAGACACTTCTTTATTGACGGCCGGGTGCG
>JAVJGG010000094.1:23812746-23831170 GCA_035590195.1 Aviceda cuculoides | reverse complement strand
TGGAGCAGTGTGCTCCTGAAGGACTGCAGCCTGTGGAAGGGACCCACGCTGGAGCAGTTTGTGAAGAACTGCAGCCCGTGGAAGGACCCACGCTGGAGAAGCTCATGGAGGACTGTCTCCACACTGGAGCAGGGGAAGAGTGTGAGGAGTCCTGCCCCTGAGGAGGATGGAACGGCAGAGACAACGTGCGATGAACTGACCACAGTCCCCACTCCCTGTCCCCTTGCGCTGGTTGGAGTGAGGGGGTAGAGAATTTGGGAGTGAGCTTGTGCCCAGGAAGAAGGGAGGGGTGGGGGGAAAGCATTTTAAGATTTGGCTTTATTTCTCATTACCCTACTTTGATTGGACTGGTAATAAATTAAATTAATTTTTCTCAAGTCGAGTCTGTTTTCCCCATGATGGCAATTGGTGAGTGATCTCTCCCTGTCCTTATCTTGACCCAAGAGCCTTTCGTTATATTTTTCTCTCCCCTGTCCAGCTGAGGCAGAGGAATGATACAGCAGCTTTGGTGGACACCAATCATCCAGCAAGGGTCAACCCAACACAAATGGCCAGGAGGACAGGAGCATTTCAATAGGACCATATTCTCTAGACAGTCTACGGGCACGGGAAAGTGACAGAGCTATGCATCACAGGGCCGGTTAAAAGGCAGTTCTTATGCACCTTGAATTCCAGGGAGGAAAAAGCCAGCTAATATTGCCATTCTCTTCTTACTTCTGTTTAAAGGTAGGTGGAGAGGAAGGAGAAAAGAAACACTTTCATCTAGAAGTGCTTTTCCAAAGTGATGTCATGTGAACATGGAGAATTAAATCCTCTGCTAACATAGACTGACATAAATCAATTGCCTTAAAGCATTGTAGCTGCATTAGATCTGGCCCAGAGCTTCTTCAGTTTTCTTTTGGTCTTCAGATAATGTATCATTAGTTATTTCTGACATTACTAGGACTCCTTCATTTCATTCCCAGGAGGCAAAAACTGATACCTAGTTACATGACTGAATAGGCATCCTCCATGTGATTTACTACTTTGTGATCACTGAACACTCGGTGTATGAGCTCTGTTTTTCTGTTAGCTTTGTCAGATTGAGCTGCCATAAAACTCACTAGCTGAGTCAAATTTTATAATTATGCAATTAAAATCAGTAGGGAAATACTTCCACAGTCTCAACAGGAAACAGTCTAAGGTAACAGCTTTGGTGTTTTTCTTAAGATGTACCCCTCAAATCCACAGTTCTTCTATTTGGGTTCAATTTTCCAGCTAAATAGAACCATACTGTGTGGGCTGTTTACAGATTGCTGGTAACATCATTAAGGCTGTGTCTGATCACTATGCTGGGAGCATACTAGATGGAATGGGGCTTAGGCATCTCAAATGCCACAGAGGAACTGGCAACTTAAAGCCCAAGGGGGCACAAATCATCCTTTTAGTAAAGCTCTACAGTAGGTTCTGTAGACACCACATGGGATATCCATCACCAGGGGTTTCCAAGAGGAGAGGAAGAGAAAGGGAGAGTGTAAGCACCAGCAAGCATATCACTAGTAGGGTTTAAGAATGTAGTCTCTCCTGCTTTGTGGAGAAAGAATGGTCTAGATTCCCTGTGATCTTTTCTAGCTCAGTTGTGTTGGGTTTTTCGTTTGGTGTTTTGGGTTTTTTTTGTTTGCTTGTTTTGTTGTTGGGTTTTGGGGGGTTTTTTTGGTGTTTTTTTTTTTTTTTAATGGATAAGACCTAATTTATGCCTTTAATCCACAGCTGAGGAGCTACAGGTTCGTCAAAGGTAAATCACAATTAATTTTGTGGCAGTTTTCTGGATTAGTAATTACATGTGGAAGAAAAACAAGCCTCTCATGAATTATACATAGTTATTGATTTGATTTCAAAAGCTCTTGACATTGAGGGTGTAAGTAATCTAATTAGTCTTTTGTACAACAAACCTTTCCTTTCTTCTAACGAGGATAGTGCATTTTAATTACTATTGTGTTACCGAACCAGGTCACAAATTAAGTAAAACCTGATGCAGTTGGTTGGCAATGTTAACATGGTATTTCCATTTAATGTAAGCACATTAATGGTTAAGTTTGGAGAACACATTCTGCACGGTCCTTCACAATTTCTGCCTCCTCTTCCATAGCCAGAGCCATAAAACAAAGTGCCTTTCTGTTGAGCAGGGCAGCAAGTGTCCAGGAGACCTCGTGTACTTCGAGGATGTCATTACAAACTTCTCTCCAAAGGACCTTTCTTCTGTAGTTCCCTAGAGGGAAAATAGTGGTGATGTATCAGGCTGATCTTCATAATACCAGCCATCTGTCTTTCCTGCCTGTGAAGAAGGATATAGACTACCAGACACTACCGTGGTCACAAAAAGTCGATAACATCTCACAGACTTTTTACTATAGTTCTTACATCCTTTTCTGACCTAAGTAGTTCACTATAGTAGTTGGTTGCCAGGTTTTTCTCCCCTTAAATACACAGCAGAACAAAAAAACACCCTTCCCTTGTCCTTACAGTTAATACTTTCAGGGCATTTCACTTTTCTTTGAGGTCATAACTTATTAACAGTCTAAAAATACACTGCTTTTTTTTTTTTTTTTTTTCTGCTGCCTACAGCAGAGAACACATCTTGTGTCATCCTCAGCCTCGGAACTCCCTTGTGTCCCACCAGGTGCAAAGCAACTTCAATTTTATTTCCTACTGCTAAGTAGAAAGGAAAATAGATTGGTTGTCAATCATTCATAATGCAACTCTCTCATAAGAGAAGCCCAGGGAGTATTATTTCATAAAACTAGGGAGCTGTGAAGTTAAGGGCTGGTCTAGCAAGACAGAAGATTCGTACTATGGGTTTACAACTCTAAACCATGGGTTTCAAAGTCTCTTGCTCAGAGTTCTGGATTTTAAAAGACCTTATGCAGTTTGTTGGCACAGACCAGAGCGCTTGGGCAAACTTGCATTTCAGGTGCTTTCAATCTGAATGAGCAAAGGAGAGGGGGTCAAAGCTGAAGGAAGAAGCTATGTTTGGGGCTTGGTGGATCAGGAAGACTGTGGGGCAGGACAGGCTCCCAGGCAGAGGAGATCATAGCTTAGCATGCAACCAGATATGCTGTGGGCAGGTAGCAGGTAACCTAAAGACAGAGCTGATGATGTAGTCAGAGTTTGTTACCCAGAACAGTGATGTTATTTTCTTTGACTCTACCCATGCTGCTTTGCAACAGTTCCATAGGGCAGTTCGGCATTCACCCTCCCTTTAACATTGTCATGGGTTAACCCCAGCCGGCAGCTCAGCCCCACACAGCCGCTCGCTCACTTCTCCCAGTGGGATGGGGGAGAGAATTGGTAAGGTAAAAGTGAGAAAACTTGTGTGTTGAGATAAAGACTGTTTAATAAGTAAAGAAAAAGCCACACATGCAACCAAAACAAAACAAGGAATTCATTCCCTACTTCCCACGGGCAGGTGTTCAGCCATCTCCAGGAAAGCAGGGCTCCATCACGATTAATGGTTACTTCGGAAGACAATGCCACAACCTTGAACATGCACCCCCTCCCCCTTCCTCCTTCTTCCCCCAGCTTTATGTGCTGAGCATGATGTGATATGGTCTGGAATATCCCTTGGGTCAGTTGGGGTCAGCTGTCCCAGCTGTGCCCCCTCCCAACTTCTTGTGCCCCCCCAGCCTCCTCGCTGGTGGGGTGGGCTGAGAAGCAGAGAAGCCCTTGGCTCTGGGTAAGTGCTGCTCGGCAGTAACAAAAACCACCCCTGAATTTCCAACACTGTTTCCAGCACAAATGCAAAATGTAGCCCCATACTAGGTACTATGAAGAAAATTAACTCTACCACAGACAAAACCAGCACACATTAATGGTGAGCCACTGCTGAAGGGCCTTTCATATAATACGAATGCATTTTAGCACTTTAAAAGAGAAATCTAAACAAACAGGAAACCCTCATGCAAAGCTTTTCATTTTGGGCTTTTTAGAACAGAAAATCTGTTCCAAAGTTTCCTCTTTCTGCTTTACCCATTTTTTTAATAAGTGCTAAAATATTCTGATGTGATAATATAATTCATAGCATTCCTGACTAACATTCTGTGTCAGCCCAAGCTGTGACTTTAACCTTCTTCCTGAATGGGCAAGGCTAAAAATTAAGTCTTTTAATGAATCCATTAAGTCAAATATTCCACATCTACAATTCAACATTGAAAGAAGTCTGTAGTTTTCTCACATTATCTTGTTCACAGTAATTATCAGAATACAAGAAGAATTGTTGAATCACTCAGTTTACAAATTTGGCAGCCACACCAATGAACGCATAAAGCCTTGTTGTTAAATAAAAGTTAGCACTGATTAAAGCAAACAACCCTTTTCACTACTAAAAGCTACATATGCATGAACTCTCACACACAGATATTTCTCTGTTGTCCTAAAAGCACTGAAAGAAGAGTGCTTTAAGAAGCACATAGCAATGAGCTGGGACTGCTTTAAGGCTTGCACAGATGTACAAGCTGGGGACTAAGGCTGTGCACTTCCATGAGACACCAAACACTACTGCGCCACTGTATAAAAACTGGAAGAAACTACGACTTGGATTTCTGTGCATGAAAACTTCAAGGAACCAACATTTGACCTGAACCCAGTACCTAGGCCACATGCCCAGCCAGAACCAGAGCAAAAAATCCAGAATAGTGCTCAATGTGTTTGATCCTGCTGTCCCTCATATCCAGAGTGGATACACATTCAAACCACAAAGGAATCTGATTTATTTGACTAGCATCTCTTTGGGCAGTCATCCTAATACACTGGCAGAAAGGAGATGGTTTGAATTTCTGACTTCTATCTTCCACGGCTCCACAGACATTGGAAAGCTAGTTCTGGACCACAGTCAGTACCAATGCTGCATGCAACTATTTTTGTGTTTATTTTTCCTCATCTAACCTGCAGCTCTTGTTCAGCTTTCCTACACAACAGGACTGCTTGATCTGCTACAGCGATGGAGCTAGAGGCTGCAGAGAGGGCAGGGAGATGTGCTGCCCTGCCCGCAGCGGAACAGCCCTGTCAGCCTTCGTTGCCCACTGGAAGTTTCAAACAGGCATTTCTGTCCCTGCCATTCTGCCCCACAGAGATGGTTTTGCCAGTGTATTAGGAGCTCCTCATCCCCTTTTGAATCCTTCAAGCCTCTCTTTTGCTTTAGCAGCGATACAAAGCTGACAGCCTTTTGGCACCTGGATGCCACCGCCATTGCCTCCCACGCAGCGGTTGCCGCTCGCCCCCTCGCCATCACCCGTCCGCGTGCCTGGAGAGGCAACTCCACCTCCCCGCCGCAGGAACCAGCTTTATCCTCTGGACCTGGGCAGTGCCTGGTGCAACAGGACACCAGGCAGCAACACCAGCTCCAGGAACGGTAATGACAGCCCAGTCCGAGGGAAATTAGAGCCTCTCGTGGACCAGATTCTTAAGGTGCAGAAAAAGAGCTATCTAAATCTTTAATCAAGCAGGGGTCACTAGAGGTTGTTTGAATTCATTTTCCTTTGGACAAAGATTTCAACACCCAACCTGTTCAAAGGCCACAAGACCTACTTCTGCCTGGAGTTCTGCAACTGAAGTTGGAGTTGAAGTTATAAGTACACTTTAGTAAATATTTTGTTGAAAAATTCCTCCCTTGGGAAGAGGAAATAGAGAAAGCTTTCATGAATTCTGTTCAGATTTAGCATGTAATGGTGACCAAAGAGGAAGAAATGGGAAAGTCAAAATACTTTGACACTTAGCTGACATTTGTTTTGAAAACTGCCAAACAGATGCTAGAAAAAGCAAACTTTCTGCTTTTGAGTCAAGTGAAACAGTTGCAGGTAAGGAGATCTCTTCCTTATTTTACTAAGAAAACAAATCCAAGAGAATTTCACTTCGGGTCAACCCAATGTTTTTCTTTGATATCCCAGCTTAGCCACTGATGCAAAAGCCTGTGCTTATTTAGACAGCTCTGATTGCAACCCGCTCCCTGGGCTTGTTTCTAGAAGCAGAGCTCTGAGGAGGTTTTTGTTGATGCTCAAAGGGGAATGTTTCATAGGGTCAATTATAGGAGAAACTACATCAGTTAAAGCAAAAAACCCCACCTCCATATACAATTTAAGACATAAATTTAAGTTATCCTTTAAGCCATCCTAGTTGTAGAACCTATTTCAGCTACACAGGCCTTCAGGAGACCAGGTATTCCTCCACTGACAATGACATTTGTAGAGCTGAATGAGGATTAAATGTTTGAATAACCATTTATCAACAGTAGAAGAGAATAACTTCCCAAGTATGGTTGACACCTTTCTCACACAAAATGTTATTTTTTTGTTGGTGAGAAGAGAGGTAAATCATTATTTCTGCCAGTAAAGTATGGGTTGTGGAAACAATATTTATCAAGGACTTGTATGAAATCCATATCCTTGAAAGCTGTTCTTTCAGAATTAAGATGCTAATTTAATTAAACTCCAAAATTTATTGGTTTGTCTGAATTTTACCCTGCTACCTTAATGAAGTCTATTTGTATAAACCATGCACTTGTTCAAAGGTAAGGTTACAAGAACAGTTTTGGAATAGCAAAAGCTGCCTAACATTAAAAAGAAGTTTGGAGACCAAGAGAATTTACCAGCCACCATAAGAAGAAACATTGCTGTGCTGTCATGCATTACTGAGGCTTTTTACTCCAAAATAAATTGGGAAGAGAGGTAATTAGTCTGACTTTAAAAAACAAAGGTGATACTTTTAACAGCTGATTCAGATCCTATTCTCACCCCAACTTGTAGGACTAGCAAGGATTTGACAATAACTCAGTAATTCTACATAGATGAGACACCTGTCTAATTGGTAATTTTATTGCAGCTTCTATGTCTTCTGACCCTAATCCTGTTTCAGGTTTTTGTTGCCAGCAGGAAACAGATACACTAATTAGCACCAATAAAGAAAAATTTACCTTTGACTGTTGGTCCAACAGCAGCTAAATGCAGTAACTATATGACAATTTTCAGACAAATAAAAAACTACCTTTGGAATGAATAAGTCAACTCCTCTCTTTATTTCTACCTCTTACAAAATATTTTTCCTTGTGCATCTACTGCTGGATTGTGTGGAAGAATGAAAAGAATTTGGCTTTGAAAAAAAGGGGAGGAAATGCTTACAAAGCTCAGATGTAAAAGAAGACTAGAGTGACCATTACTGAAGTTTCCTATTTAAATCTTCCCCCTCCTATCACAGAAATTCACTGCACACACACTTGTGCCCTGTAGCTCTTTTCTTGTACTCTCAGTTATATCAGCCAGTGCATGGGAGAGCAAACCTGTTATTTTGAGGTGGCAGCCTTCCTGATTTCTGCTGAAATTAGCATGGGTTGAATGCACTCCCTTTCCCTCTGCATGCTTTGGTTTTGGTTTTAGGAGGTGAGGAGGAGGAAGGGGATGTCAGTTTGGCTGCTGTAAATTCATTTAAGAAGTTACCTGAAGTATTGCTCTTTCCCCCCCCTTTCACTTTTTTGCCTCAAGTTCAACCATGATATAAAAATATAGAAGACACATGACAACACAAGCTATATTTTGTATTAGATATTACCAACAGCTGAACTCCCAGCTGTCACAAACAAGTAACACTTAGCATCATCTTTCCCAGTGAAACTACTCATGATTACAGTTTTAGTATGTGTTTTCTAACCAGTTTCTGAAATATTTATTTAAGAGTCACTGTTTTGGTGACCATTCCTGGCATTGAGTGTAGATGCAAGGCTAGCTGCAGAAAAACAAGAACTATGTAGGCCTGAATTTACAAAGCAGTGAGTTTTAGAAGTGAAATGACTGGTCACAAAAGCCTGCTTTGCATCTTCCCTCTCGCTTCAGTTTCAGGGGGTGTCGACACAAGCTTGCAATGCCATGATATACTGTAGAATGAGTTTACAGCCATGTTATTTTTAGGGGATTGCTGTTGGGTATTAAGTGAAGTTCCCCACTCCAGCCAGTACTGGTTGCTTTATTTAAGGGAAGGAGCTGCTGTGAGCTTCAGTTCCAGTTCTCTGCCTGTGCTTCCCACTTGCACCCCCAGCTGCTGTTCTCTTGTTTTATGCCCTGCAACCTGTTCATAAATTTGAGATCTACCTAATTATTCTGAACTACTCAATAAGAAGTTTGCATACCTGTCACAACAGGTGCAGGGGGAAGAGGCTTGGAATGAAAATACAGAACGAAACATGGAAGTGCCATTGGAGGACACTAAATTTTTTTTGTAAGCACAGCATAGAAAAGCAGCAACTATTTTTTTTTTTGCTAGCGTAAGGACCATCTCCTTCAAATAGCTACAGATGCCATGCATGAAGTTTTGTCTTACATGGAACTGGAAGAGAAACTCCACACCTTTACTGTCAGCATGGGCCATGACCCTGCAAACATGTAAGTACCTGTACTCCCAGAGCAGCCAGTGCAGACGAAGCTAGGTAAAACTATGGTCCTTCCATGACGAAATAGCACTCCTATGGCTCCACTTTCCTGCTTTATCATGCCACAATGGAGTGCCTGGCACAAATCAGCAGAGTTTTTTCTGGCAGCCTTTATAGTACAGCCATCACAGGTAGAAGGCAGAGTAAGCTCTGCCTTCTCAGCAGCCCAGTAACTAGAATTCAGGGGATATAATGATAACACAATCCTGTTGCTTGCTTGGAGGCAACGTTGCCTGCAGGTAGCTGCATTCTTCTCATTATTTTGAGACTGTTGCAACGACTGTCCTTTGTGCCCTGGGAGACAATTACTTCCCTTGCTGAAGGGTAGGCCTTTTCTTCTCATCCTTTTGCACATTGCCAAACAACTACATAAAAACAGTAAGCAGAGATCATCAGCACGAATCCATTAGAACAAGTTTACATCTATGATTTTATGTTTTACTTGTTGTTGACTTACTGGGAGGGCTGACTGCTAAAACAACATGCAGATCACCATGATGAAATGTAGTTATTTATTTGTATTGCTTTAAGCACCTGAAAGGCTCAGCCAAGAATTCCTGTTGCAGTGCCCAAGGCCTTATCTGAGGGACTTACCCAGCTGTCAGCTAAGTAAGTGTTATTCCTTAGTGAAGGCAGGCATGGTTATTATGTGCATCAGGTTCAAGCGAGAGCAAATTCAACAGTCAGGGACTATACGTGGCTGTAGACATGTCGATAGATTGGTGCAGCAGAGGATTGTGAGATAGCACAAGAAAAAAGTGTTTACAGGGAAGCAAAGAGCAGAGTCCAGGGAGTCATCACAGCAGTGAAATGATATTTAATTATTTTGGCAAAGCACGCATTTTAGGTGGTTTCTTAGTTTATGCTCCCTCTTCTCCACTAACACATATAACAAGGAATGAGGTAAATGCATAACACAGTCATGGCAGGAGAAGATGTGGAAAAATATTTAATTTCCAGGACTATCTCAAACTCTTCATTTTTGGTTGTCTCCATTTTCTTTTCGTTTTCCACTGTGATCATCTTCATTCTTGCCTGCTCATCTCTGCAAGTTTGTACAGTACCTTAAGTAGAACATATGCTTATCACTCATTTTTCTGCTCATTTATTCAGGGTTCTGGTGGAAAAAGGGCTCAAAACAGAAAAAAAAGTCTTTTTGGTTTTAGTTTATGGAAGGAATACCCCCAGCTGGGATCATCTAACTTTCCTAAGGGATCACTTTGGAGTACACCACCTCAGCAGATAGCTAGACACGCATCAATGGAATAAACTACCTTCCTCATAGTTAGCTGTACTTTCTGGAATCTTGTATCAACATTTAAACAAAGAATGAATGCCAAACGTCACAGGTAAATAACATTAAATGCTTTACATTTCTTGTCTTATCTCCTTAGAAGTATTTTTAGTTGATAGAAGTACTTCCAGTTGTTCATATTTTTGTATTTTATGTTTATTGCAATACTTTTCCTTGGCAGGAAAGCAACTGTTGTTTGCACAGAAAGACAAACCTATTAGAAGCAATTTATCCACATGAGCATTTATCTAGGTATTCATATGGCCCCAGGCTACATGAATGTGCTCTTATACAATAGGATTTAGTAATCTGCAAACAGATTTAACAAGTGCCAACCAAGAGCTCCCTAAGCAAACCTCCACACATGATAAATCAAATATACAATTCAAAAATAGAAACTCAGTATAAGGTTGATAGAGTTTTATGGAAAAAAAAGGCTCCTCTGTTTTGTTATAGAAAACCCTGACAAGTAAAGGAACAGAGGAAACTGCTTGATAAATGGGCATAAAATTTCTATCCTCAAATAATTCAGTGACTCGAGAACTCACCTGAGACACCACATACCCAGGTTCACAACCTTACCGTGTCCTACTCTGACAAGAGCTTTGAACTCATTTCTCTTTGGCCAAGGAAAACATCCTAATCAGTAGCTACTTGCTGCTCTGCTTTTGTGTTCTGGTAGTGACAAGAGTTTAAGGACGAGCGAGTTTCCATGAAAAGATGAGATGAGTCCATTTTAGTGAATCAATATTCTCGTATGGGAAGTCGATATGCCAAAAAAATCCCGATCAGTTCTACTCCCAGTGACACTGGAGGACTTTGGAGCCGGGGTGTGCGGAGGGAGGCTCTGCTCTCCAGGCACCCCGCAGCAGCCCGAGGCTGGCAGCGAGCCCCGTGCTGCAGAAAGAGGTCTCTGCTTTGCAGAAAGCCCCTCTCAGAGGGTGGCTGAGTGGCTGCGGGGTCCAGCTTAGAGACAGTGGCAGGAACAAGCCCAGAGAAAACTTCTCAGGACGATCTAAACAGAAAAACAGCATGAAACCAAGATAGGTGATAAGAATCCATCCTAGCGGATATTTAAGATCCGAGGGACTGCAAGAGAGAAAAAGTACCTAGTTCTTTATCTGCAGAGAATAGACCCAGGTTGCTTGAGAATCTGTGATTTAGATTTAGGTTTGAGAGAAACAGGATGGAGAGAAGATAACATTAAGACTCTGAATTGTAGCAGAGCAAGGATTGAAAAAGGATGAATAGCTGGGTGGCTGCTATATGAAATTTAGTGTAGGCAGAAGGGAAAATGGAAAGCAATCAAAGTGAAATTACCACATGTGCAGCAGCAGAACCTAAAGCATGAGCAAGAGGCACAAGTAGGAGAACAAGCTTATGTTGGGTGAACCTCGAGTTATTGGAAAACTAGAGTCTTCAGGGAAGACTTAGCCTCAGGATTTTAAAGTGAGAGAAGAAAATGAGAAATTATGTGGAAGAGAGAGAAATTGCAGCATCTTCTCTTTTATATTGAAGAACTAAACAAGAAAAACAAGAAGTAACACTTACACATTTACATTAATGATACAGTTGTCTTAAAGAAAAAAAAAAATCATCAAAACAGGATAAGAGCAGGCTGCAGATCATTTTCTGTGAAGATCTTAAGACCTGACCTTTCACTCTTTGCTTTGGACTGAAGGTAGTTCCAAAGATCCTGCCTGTCTTGGCATGGAGCTATCAAAATTCCCAGTTCATTACCATAAAAATTACTTTTCACTTGACCTGAAAACAAACAGGACTGGCTTTTACTGCAACAGGAAATACTGAGATTGGTCTTGCAGTGCCTCAAAGGTTGGCAGCAAGAAGCTTTATCCTGTCTTACTCAGGGGCCAATAACTTGGGACAACCATATAAAAGTTTTTATTATCACTTTGATGAGTGTCACAATTTTAATACCACAGTTTATTCACATAATAATACCAAGGGAGCTTTATTATAAGATCACCAAAAATTACTGTTGGAGTCAAAGAGGGGGGGTTCATAATCCACACAGTACTGCACACTTGAAGCCTGATGTTGGCTCCTGTATACTCAGCAACAATTAAACTCCACTGAATTGAAAGAGTCAGGCCATCACATCAGTACAGCCTGCTGCAAAAGCATAAGCTGAAGCTAAAGTAGTGAGATTTGTCCAGGTGGATATTGACTATTAAGCTGAGAAAACAATCTGGAATCACGGAACATATGTAAAACTTAAGCTAACCATTACTGTATTCTCAGTCAGCCACAGAAAGACTATAGGCATCCAGACCAAAGCAATGCCCCAGGAAGGATTGCACCGGGGCAATGTGAGCTCTCAGAGCACCAAGTAGCTGCGCATTATGGTTGTATTTTCCATCATAACTCTGAACATCTCTTTTCCTATGGTCATTATATGGCAAGTATAAATGCACAAATTTGGTTCATTATGGGATGTCTCTGATACAAGACAAATAATTTCAAAACATTTTCTCCTGGAATAAGTTGCCAGAATGTTTTCCACATTGCAAATCCTTGTATCCTCTAAGCTTTGAAGCCTGTCTCTTGAAAATGAGAAAAATTCACAGGAAAGTTTGTCCCAAGACAGATATCAGCATGGAAAGTTTCAGCCCAAGCAGTTGCTTATAGTTTTCTTAAAATTAATTTTAAGAGGTACCTTACAGCTGCCATTTCCCCGCTAATCCTTTGTGAGACAGTCTGCACAAGTTCAACACCTTACCATACCTCTACCATTCACAGAGAGTACCTCTATGCCATTCCTGTTTCTCCTACCCATCGCATCTGGTCTATGCCAGGTTATCAACCCCCCTGTAATATCAAGAGATTAAAGAATGGAGAGAACAGGGTGAGTTGTTCTGATTAAAGAAACAGGGACAGGCTAAACCTGTGATGAAGACTCTAAAGTAAGTATTTTCAGTTGTTCACTGTTTCAAATGACTCATGTTTAAGAAGATGAATCACAAGGTCTTAACAAACAGGTTGAGGGGAACCTAAAAACCAATTTTTCCATCATAAGTAGCAAGCTGACTTCTGTGATAGCTAATGTGCCCTTTCTCTTCCTCCCTCCCTCCCATTTTAAACACCTGCTCACTATGGTCTTCACAGACAAGCTTTCTCCTCTCCACTTTTTCCTCTTTTACCACACTCAAACCTCATTTAAAAAAGCATGGGTGAGTGCTTTCTTTCAGGAAACACCACCACATAACAAACCACATTGCTCATCCCAAGGTAATGCTTGGAGGTCCACTTTGTAGAGCTGACAACCTTGACCCAGATCCTATCAATGTCCATCCAAGAAGATCAAGACACCCCCGAGAAAACTCATTTAACTTCTAAGAACAATTTCAGAGCTGGATCAACTATTATATTCTTTTTTTATTGAATTTCTAAGAGGACTGAAGCAGACTGCTTAATGCCCTAGTAACCAGAGCACGTTGATCCATGGAAATCTCTTCAGCGCTGTTCTGTCTAGGTTTCTACATCCAGCTTATCAGCTGAGCGCCTTCCAGCCTGGCATTAGAAAACACAGCTAAGGTCTGTCACATGCTGTTTGTTCTCATCTCCCCCTTCAGGCATATGCAGTAGAGTGCCTTTTATGGTACAATTTTTTTCCCCTGAGAACATACATACTGCTATATGTTTGTGTTGGAGAATGTGTGCCTTATTCTTGGCATTTGTTTTGTTGAAAACTGCAGTGATGTCTAGCTTGCAGAAGAATGCGTTTCACTGTCTTCATGGCTGTCCCAGGAAAGATTCATGTCCTTTGCAAACTTGCATGTGAAAGTGCACTTACTGGCCGTGGGAGACATAGAGGCTTGGCTGACAACTCACCAGGATGCTAGTGTGTAGGAGCGGGCAGTAGGTAAATTGAAAGAGCCTAAGACAGAATTCCCTGTCCAGTGCTCCCATTGCTAAAGGTGCTACTGGCACAGCTGCAAGACACAGGAGCTACCTCTGTGCCAGCTCTGCTGGTGCCTCCAGTGCTGTGGGACAGTGTAAATGCACAGAGCCAGGTGAGCTTCACAGCAGAAACAACACCCATGCAGAGCAGCACCCGGATCAGCCTGTGTGCTGCTTGAAGCCATAACAGCTCCGCTGCTTTTGGAGTCCAGAGGAACAATCATGCTGCACAGAGCTGCCCCATGTGAAGTCCAGAGCATAGTCAGGGATAGCTGAATGTGGTTTGGGGAAGGAGGGGATGGGGGGGGGGGGCGGGGTTTGCTATGCACTCTGTTGCATGAAGCAAACATACCCTTTGAGAACAAAATAAGGGTATCTGCATCTGTTCCCCATCACAAAACACGACCCCCATTCAATTTCTGAAACACAGAGGAGGAACTACTAGGAGTTTTGCATGTTAAAAATGAGAGTCTGTAGAAGCTTACAGAAGCATCACCGTGTAAAGTGCCAGTGCAGCAAGAGGATCACTCCCACCCTCAGAGAGCTGGTGTTGGAGGTCTCACTTGCTACACAATGCATGGAGATATTTTGTTCTCAACAAGGGGCCCATTTAATAGGGTTGTTGCTGTACCAGATGACAAGGTTGAATAACTTCTCATCCCCAGGGGTTGCTAACTGAGCTCTGTTAGAGTTTAGCACTGCTCTGGGAAAACCTGAGCTGTTTTCTCCAGTGGGCTATTAACAGAAGTTCCTCTCCCTCTTTCACTGCTGGTTGGGATGCAGGGCCCTCCTGCCCATGCTCTTCTCTCCTGAAAAGCTCTGCAGAGCCCAGCAGGGGCAGAACTTCAATTTTTCTGCCCTGGGAAGCCAACATCAGCAGACATCACCCACTCCCCAATGGCGAGAAACAAGCATTTTCAGCACAACAGCTACAAATCCCCTTTCCTCAACTTTCAACTTTTTTTCTTTTCCTTGCATTGAGCCAATAACAGTTTTCACTTGCCAAAGTGTTTTCAAGTTAAACTGAACCGGTTCCCCCCTCACAAAGCCATCCATGACATCTTTTTACTTCACACAGCAGCACCACAGGGCATCAACTCAACTCTGCTCTTCTAAGATACCCTTTAAGGTATCTTCCTGCAGATGATTGAATCTGAACTCCAGATGTCTGCAGGCACAACCTACAGTGGCCGATAATTAAACTACCAAGCAATACTGTATGGCTTTGAGTATGGACCTGCAGGATTTCCTGGCCTGAAGCCAAAGCTGTGTAAGGCCCTGTCAAACATGAAAGCAGAGGTTTATGCACTCAGTGGTCAAAGACGAGGATGAATTCAGAGACTGTTTAAAAAGTAAAAATTCAGTTTCTGGTAGGGAAACAAAAAAAAAAAAAGGAATACTACCACCATGTTGCCATGAAGTGAGTACACCTAGTAGGCATACTCAATAGGTGAGTACCTACACAAGATGCAGTCCACTAAGAATCAGTCCCATAACCCCTCAGCTACCCCTTTTCAGAAGTGAGATCACCCATATGCTCTCTACAAGCCTCCAAGATGTACAACCAGTTTCACCAAGAGATGCTCCCTCCCTTAGAGCCTCTAGGAAAGTTTACTTAAGTAAAAGCAAAACGGATTCCCTTCTCTCTCTTCCTTTTGTCTCAGCTATTACATTTCACATGGAGCCACAAGAGTTTCTCTGACCTCTCTTCACCCCCAAATTCTGAAAGCAGGTGATGACTTTGATGAAGTCCCACCAGGACCCCAGAACTGCAGCTGAGCTTCCTACCAAGGGAGCGACCAAAGACATTACACAGTATGCATGTTTCTGCATATGCCAGTGGTTTGCGTTCAGGAAGCCAGGCCCCAGAGGCCTGCAGTCAGGCAGAAAGATGGCTCATTTCAGAGGGCTACGCTGGTCTGTCAAACCAGCTTCCACAGAGCAGAGTATTTCAGCCAGCTTGAACTTCTGCCAGCCTGCACAAGAAACAAACACCCAGAGCAGCATTTGTTGTCCTCCTTTGCAAGGGAAGCCCACCCTTGCAGAGTTTTCTTACCTCTAATTATTCACAAGGATCCCGACGAGTTACATTATTTCTACAGCTTGCCACTTTCATTTCTCCCCCACCATCTCTCCCTCTGCACTCTCCCACAGGAGGTGCACTCTTGCCATCACAGAAGCACTGGACTTCCTTGAGTATCTCCTAAGTGCTTCCAGTTCGATCCCATGCTCGCTTTGCTCCACCTACTCCAGAGCCTCGTAAAAGGCTTTTTGCCCTGCTTGTTTTAGGTAAGCAAATCACCAGATCATTCTCATGGAAGCTCCTACAGATATGCCATTTTTGGAGAAAATAGAGAAGTAGCTGAATGAAAACGGGATGAAGGGGTCTCTATTTCCTGATGCCATTTATGTAGCAAACAGTTCACTATCTGCTACAGAGCTTTCCATCGCAAGACCTCAAAGCAGTGATTTTGACTTAGAAACAACTGTGCGAGGTGAGAACTCAGTTAAGGTAACTGAGAGTCTCATCTTCCCATTTCTGCCACAGTCTCACTCTGCAGCCTCTGGCAAGACTCTGAACTTTTGCTCGCTTGCTTGTTCGGCTCCACTTTACATGTGCCTCCCCAGAAAGATGGCAGAGAGCAGAAGTGTTAGCAGCAGAGGATTCTTTCCTTTCACGGTGCATGTTCAGCATGAGCCTTAGAGCAATAAATGCAGATTCTCCTCCTCCTCACACTTATTTCAGGAGCCGATACCTTATCAATCCAAAGCTGTATTTAATGTGTATTTTTCCTCTAACAGAACAACTCTAAAGCCATCTACCACTTGTTACCAGTGCTATCAAGCTGAGTCACTTTTATTATTGTCTTAAAGGGTAGGTGGAAGATCACATGGATCTTTACTGACTCAATAAAAGGAATTTTATTACAAGCTGCTGTTGCCTTTTTGTTCTCTGTTCAGCATATGCAGCAACGCTATCTGACATATTCACAATTAATTTATTCGTTTCTGGAAAAGAGGTATTTTATTTTATAGCCTTGACACAGACACATTGCATTTCCGTGAAGAAAACTGATGTGTGGGATAAAACAAAACAGCTTCCAACACTGGTCTTCTAAAGTCATTGTTTTTAATTGGAACTCACTTTCACAGAGCTGCCTTCAGAGGCACCAGCAAGAGGAGATCTCCGTCCCAGAACTGCACACGTTCTTCCTCTGCGATGTTTGCTGGGCAGGCACTGAAACGTGGGTCCACAATGTCTGCATCTCAGGCCTGCCAGGAGAGCTGGCATATGAGCAGAGCAGATGTAGCTTGTGGGAAATCAGAGTAAATGAAAAGAAGGTGTACTTTCTTTGCAGTGAAGGAAGTGTGAGCAGAAGGCACTTGTCTTATTTCATGAGACCTCCCTGCTCCCAGCATGAAACTGTTGCTTACACCAGTCTAGCCCTGGCTGTCATCCCGCCCTCATTCAGACTCTCAACCTCCTTTGCTTTGCAACAGATCAGCCTGGAATAAGCAACCCTATGAACAAGGACACCCTTAGATGGTCACACTGTGTTAGACATTACATGTCTCTATGTGACCAAGTCATATACAGAAGAGAGAACAGAAGATGACAAAAGAGGCAGGAGGGAAAGATTCCTCTAGAGGGAGATGGCACTGTACTCCTAATGGTTCCTGCCCAATTCTCCTCAGAGAAAAACACATCCCTCAGTACAATGCTTGCATCAGTGCATGCAGTATTCCAGCTCATCTTTTGCCTTTTTAACATTCAAGTTAGCTGTTAAATACATGCTGACAGGACACTAACCTGACCCCAGACTAAGGCAGCCTGTGTTAGGGTTGGATTCAGCCACACCGCGCCTGCCAAGGTGCCCTCAGAGCCGTGCTCCTCGCATGCCAGCATCAAGGGGCTGAGGATGCCTGCGGCAGACAGGGAGTCTAGACTCCCCTGCCCTAGGGTATGTGCAACTCTACCAAGGCCATGCTGAGACTGTTTAATCCTATTAAAGCGTAAGCTGGGCATACATGATACTCATTAAAAGAAAATAGCTTGCTTTGTTCCTGGGATCTAAATCCCACAGCAGCAGACACTGTGGGATAACCCACCATTATTGATCTCTGCAGGCAGGGCTTGCCATTCCAAGTTTCACTGCTTGAAGAAATCCCACAGCCCTGCTCTTTGCTCACATATGAAGACACAGTTCTAGGATCCCTACTTGGCGCAAGTGCCAGAGCTAAAGCACGTGTATTTCCCAAGGGGATTTGCAAACATGAGGGCCCAGCTAGTCCTCCAGCTGCTGCTTTACAGCAGACCTCTGCACAGAGCCCATACAGAGCCAACACCCAGTGGTCACTGTCCCCACACTGGCCTTCTCACTATTAAAGGGCAAACAGACAAAAAAGGGCATGTCATCTTTTACCCCCTATGCTGGATGTTCCTAAATCTCTCACTGTTGCTGCCAACTTTGCACGCATACATGAAAGTTACAGGATGCAATCTTCAGGCTGGGAAGGAATAAAAAGAATCGGCTGGTTGTTTGAGTCAGCAAATAAATCTGGTCAGGAACAGTAATCATTTATCAAAAGGTGGTGTGCTGGTTTTGGTTGGGGTAGAGTTAATTTCCTTCATAGTAGCTAGTATGGGGCTGTTTTGGATTTGTGCTGGAAACACTGTTGATAATCCAGGGATGTTTCAGTTACTGCTGAGCAGTCCTTACACAGAGTCAAGGCCTTTTCTGCTTCCCACCCCACCCCAG
>JAVJGG010000094.1:23793076-23812528 GCA_035590195.1 Aviceda cuculoides | reverse complement strand
GAGCCCTGCTGTCCTGGAGATGGCTGAACACCTGCCTGCCCATGGGAAGTGGGGAATGAATTCCTTGTTTTGCTTTGGTTGCATGTGTGGCTTTTGCTTTACTTATTAAACTGTCTTTATCTCAACGCACAAGTTTTCTCACTTTTACTCTTCCAATTCTCTTCCCCATCCCACCAGCGGGGAGTGAGTGAGTCACTGTGTGGGGCTGAGCTGCCAGCTGGGATTAAACCACAACAGAGAGGAAAAATGTCTAGGAAGACAGGCTGTGCAAACTCATCCAGATTTCCTTGTGTGTGGAAGGTGGAGGAATTCCATAGCACATGGAGCTCTTTTGCAGCACCCAGCTCAAGCACAGGATTCAATATTTCCAATGGTTTTAGCCATCCCCAACACTAGTAAATTTAACAGATTATATCAAAAAGTCTGAAACATGAAGAAATTTTCCCCCTCCAAACCTGCTTATTTTTAAGATACTTGTGCTGCAGTGCAGCACACCAAGTTGATTAGATATCACCTTACTAAGGAAATGATGAAATCAACATTGTTACTTTTATTCATTCCACCTATAATGAGTTGAAGCAATTCCTCCCACTCACATGCCATTCAGAAAGATGCAGCCATGTGTATCCAGGTAACCACTGCTGGCACCACAGAGCTCGCTGCAGGTGTGTGCCCAGGGACACATCTCCCTGGAGCTCAGGAAAGCAGCAAGAAGGAAGGGGCCAACCTTCCTGAAGCAGTAACACAGCTGAACCTACAGAAACCAACATACTTGTCTGCCCATCTTCCCCAGAGAAGCCTGGTGAGGGTGTCCAGACACTGGACTGCTATGTGTATACATGAAGCTATGCAACAAAAAAACAGGAAGAGAAGCAGGAAAACAGCAACAAGGGGCAGACAGACATATGCCTGTAACCAAGAATTAAATGTTTTTCCTTCCTGCATGCATATTTCCTGTCTTGTTTCTCTGCATCCCCAAGTACTAGAGCATCACCTCCCTGTCTTCTGATAGCAAAAAGCCTGCCCCCCAGTAATAACCATAAAACCCGTTATTTAAAGAGTCTACTAGCTGATCCTGCTTCCCTCCCCCCTCAATCAACTGAGCTGTCATTCTCCCCTCCCCCTTGATGCTTGCCTCAGGTAACTCCCTTTTAGATCTTCACTAAGAGTATTAATTCACTGAAGAATCACCACAGATCTTTCCATGCTGTTTGCATCCACTAACAGTTTACATAAAGCAGAAGTCCACCATTCTCTATACCCAAGAATCTGTTTTTGTTTTTTTTTTAAAGTGGTGTCGTCCAAAACAAAACTTGAATATAATCTCTTTTTTTGCCACAAAAAAATAACATTACACAACACTTCCTCCTCATAGCCAACTGAGTGTTTTTTTCAGAGGCCACGTAGTCAGTTATTTCTTAAGAAGGTGCTTTATATGCTGTCTGAGGCAGTATTCATACTATCCCACATATCCCTGCTGTTGCTATGGAAATCATTCCTCCGTAAGCTGATGTGCAAATGCAGGTCTCATTGCTGAGTACAGAGGCTAAAGGTGTGCATGAGTCAAACTATTTGCTGTGCATTATTCCTCTGCAGCCTCGCTGCTGCAGGGGTACGGGGGAAGGAACAATTAGAGTCTGTAACGAGAGCATCTGTAACAAGGAGCTCCGGAGAGAGTTAGCAGGGTATTAGCAATACTAGATAGTCACAGGAAGGCTCTGGCTGAGAACCGCAGCCAAGCACAATTTAGTCATCCAGCTCACCTGCTCTAGGTGCTGTGGAAGTGACAGGATTCAGGCACAGGGGGAAAGTAACTCACAATGCACCATCATGGATACAAAGCAGACAGCATCCTGCCCTGTTTGTAGACCTGTAGCCACTTGGAAAGGTTGGTTATAAAATTAGGCTTTTAACAAGGACCTGCTGTCAGCTACAGAGCACTAGAGGCTACAGAGGTGCCTCTCCAGGCGTTCGACTCTGGTGAAGAAGCAAGTCCAAAAGGGAAAGATGCCAAAAAAAAAAAAAAAAAAAAAAAAAATCAAGCTCCTTCACATCTGCCATGTTTGGGAACTCTTCTAAACATGGTTTTCACACTCCTTGAGACCTATGACTAAGTCCTAAGGTAGATATTGGAGCATTCCCAGTCAAAACACAGCTTAATGTCACAGCAGGCACTGTTCAGTAATAACCCCTGCCCTCTCACAATGTAACAGAAACAGAGGAATCTGCTGCCTCCAGGATTCAGCAGCAGAGATGAAGCCCTTGGAGCAGAGACCACGTGCACCAGCTGCAGAGCTCCTCCGTGCTCCGCTCCCGCCAGACACAGACACCTCTCTGCTTATAGGAGTTCGTGTGAACATTTCAGCTTCCAGAGCAGACAAGAACACCCCACACACATTTCTTTCTCCTTGCCCTGGAATACTTGGTAGTACTTTTCATAGATGTATTGCAGTAAGTAGTGTGTCTCGGGGCAGCTCCCATGCCTTGGTGCTTTCTTAGTTCAGTGTCCTACATTCCTTCTGCAGCCTGGGGGGAACTGGGGTCAGGGAAGGAATAAGGGGTACAAGGCACTCAGATTTACAGTAGATTTTTAAGAGGGGCGGGTTTTTTTGACAAATATTAGAGTCACCATCTGAGGGTTCAGGATTTTTTTTTTTTTTCTTCTTCAAATGAGGAACTAGAAGGCAGTAGCAGAGAGAGGCAGATTCACCAAAAAACAAACACAGGATTTTTTCCTCCACCCCACTGAAAAAACTGCTCCTGCAGAAGATCAGCAGGTGGTCCATCACATAAACTAAAGGTTTCTATTCACATCTTATCCTCTTTCTCACTGTTCTACAAGAAATACAGGTATCATATCCATCCTCTCTTCTTAATTATCATCTGTCCTAGACATTAAGGAACTCTTAAAAGCATAAGTGGCTTAGAGTTAGAGTCACAGAAGTTAGTGAAGGTTTTTGTGTTTGGTTG
Source organism: Aviceda cuculoides (assembly GCA_035590195.1). Taxonomy (NCBI): domain Eukaryota; kingdom Metazoa; phylum Chordata; class Aves; order Accipitriformes; family Accipitridae; genus Aviceda; species Aviceda cuculoides. Next base: position 23,809,558 of record JAVJGG010000094.1, on the reverse strand, counting down.
TTTTTTTTCAGTCACCCTGGGGAAAGGCAGCTAGTTGAAGAACAGATTCCAAAACCCCAAACAAAATCCGAACATCTACACAACATCTCAGATCACACAGGCAATAATCTCAAAGCACAACTCCTTAGAGGCACCATTATACATGACAATTACACACAATAAACAGGCTATAGCATATTACTGTAAACAAAGCACGCAGATCTCCCTTACCCATAGCCCAAAATAAATGTAGTGCTTACTTCACTTCAGGGCTAGAAAGGAGACTGCTATCACCCAAAGCTGCTCTGCTCCAGTTTACTTTCCCACAGGAGGCTAGTCGGGTCTCCTGTCCTCTCTTATTACTGACCTGCCAGGAGGTCAGCCGGTCAGTGGTCCTTAGTAGAAACACCTGCTAGTTCAGCACAGCTTATTAGCAGAGTGCAGGGGTAGCTGGGATTTAAAACAAAAGAATACAGTTAATGATTCTTTATGAAGTTTGTTGTAATTCTAACTATCCATGAGCTGTAATGGGCGTTTTTATGTTATCTTTCTGGTTAAAAACAGCTGCATTCAGACTTGATCAATACCATCCTAGTATTCTAATAAACTGTTACACCATTTAATGAAAATATAATAATATGCAAATGGCAGTGTTTCCAATTGCTTTAAGAAGATATGGTACGAATGTGAATAAATTACATTAAATCATGCTGTCATAGAGAAGTATCTTGTGATTTATAAGTACCTACCTTATGTAAATTAATGCCACACAATTCTGCAGCCCTGTGGATAGGTGTCTTTTGTGTTGTGGTATGAACACACATACTATGCCTCAAAAGCTTCCAAACATGTGGGTGGGAGTTGGACAATACAAATAGCGTAAGAAACTAAAGGGTTTTATTTCAGGAACAGTTTAGTATGCTAGAATATAGTATCAGAGATTAGTGGTTATGGATTAGAGACTCACTTTCACTGTCCTGTTAGAAAGGGTATAAAAGAAACAGTGAAGGAATAGTAGAGGAATAGCAAAGAGCCATGTATACATCTGCATTTATTATAATAATCACCATTCCTTTTATTTTTAGTATAATGGTATTCATGATGAATCATATTGTGAGTGTAAATTTAAGAAGTGTAATCGTGAACGGATTTGTTACAATCTGTTTGCAAGATTCACAAGTGCAGACACAATGCCACTGTAGGAGGGACTGGGAAGGATTCTTCTCATGCACATGAAAGACAAAACCTCAGATCCACTATAAATTTAAACTCTGAACAAGTTCCTGAATTTGCTAATCCATTAGTGTTATTTCTTCCTTCCCAGCTGCATAATTTCATGTACACTGCTTGTTTCTTGGTATCCAGTTCAGAAGGTCAGTTTGAGCTACAACACTCCTTAAAAATATTAGATACTCTTCTGTAAAAGGTGTAAGTGAATTCAGAAATCCAGATCAATCAAGTGATAGCTTGGCTTCAATAGTTTTCTAAGACTGTTCCTTCAACACAGAAACCCAAACTAAAAGCCAAGTCAAACACGGAGACAAGATTCTTGCAAATGTTGAGAAATCTTACCCTTTGCAGGGATTGCTTCATTATGAAATGAAAGATTAAATCAGTACGTGAAGAGAGGATGTAAATCAGAGAGAGGGGAAGAAGCGTTACTGACTCAAAGTTGTAACTTTTAGTTTTCCCTTGGGACAGACACTATTTTTCTGCTTTGCATCAGAACATGTTCTTTCAGCTATGGCAAAATGACTTAAAAAGGACTTTTACCTCTCATATCTCAGCAACAATTGCACCTTAATTTATGTGTGTGACAACAAAAGGGGACACAAAATATACAAGCCAGTGCCAAATTCTAGAATTAAACTGCAGGGAAGAAGGAGGGCTTGTCAGCATTTGAGAAGCAGGGTCCTGTATATCACCCTCCATATGAGGTGCACCCTAAGACGTCAAAAAGTTCTCAGCTCCAATTAATTCCCACAGGCATCTAGCGGCTCAGCACCAGGCAAGTGATCTCAGTGCATTTCAGGATGAGGCCATTTCCCTACTTGATAACAAACATTGCAGTGCCTCTTTATACTGATTCTATACATATAAGTACACTCTAGTAAATCTCATTATCGACACATCAGATCAAAATTGGTGTTCTCTTGGCTGAACATAACCCAACTTGGCTTCACTTGACCAGCAACACACCCTGAGATACAGATATAGGAAGGATATTTTCATCTGGCTAGACTGTTAGTGAAACCAAACACTATTCAGCTTTCCCCGCCACTCCCCTTTGTTGCTGGATTTATTTTGTGAGAACATTTGTCCTGTAAACAAAAGATAAATAATGTGGTTGTTTTTGTCATTTTAAAAATAATCCCAGAACCTTTATAGTGTTTAATGCAACGTGTCCTTTCACAGGAGCAGAACTGGGCTCTAGTGTTTTTTTCTGTTACAAAGCGGAGAAAGCAAGTGATGTATCCTTCTCTTCTGTATGAGACTTTGTCCCTGAGTTCAAATCTCCATCTATCAAGTCTATATTTAGAGCTGGAGAAAGACAGACAATCATGTATGATCATCAGATGCACCAATTCTACTGATTTGGGGTGGCAATATGCAGCCTACCATTTCAAGAGGAAACCTCACAGTTATTTGGCTGCTGAACATCAGGAAATCCCAGCCAAGTTGTTGCTGTGCACACAACTGAGTTGTTCCAAATATTTTCACTAAGGAGTCCAGCATATCCAGGATGTGTCTGAACACGATACATGATCAGGTCAACTGTGCCACCCACTTGTGTTTGGACTGAAGTGCCCTGAAGGTGCTGGGGCCCACGTGGCACCGGTGCAGTGTGTGTCCCTAACAGGTCCGATGCGTGGGCTACATTGTGCTTTCTGCTCACTGGCCTGCACTGGCATCCCTACACAGTGTAGTAGTTTGTGTGCTTTACAGCTCATCAGGCTGTTTGTGGCACCTCATTGTATCTTAACAAAACTATTTCTAACAAAAAGCAGATTTTCATAAGATTGCAAAATTCCAGGGGTTGGAAAATTAACTGACTCACAGAAATATTCTTTCAGATTAGTTCTACAGTGTAAGTCAGTAGAAAGGCATGTTCTTCCCATAAGACTGTGTTTCTGATCTAGGAGTACGGCTCCAGACGATGTTAGGATGACAGCTCAGTATCCCAGCTGCAGTGGAGAATACACAGTTGTCCCCATGTGACACGAAAGGTGACACTGTCCACAGCACACAATTTTAGCCATTAGACATTTGTTATGAATACCTAGCTGCTGCAGCTGGGAATATTTTCTAGTGTGAAGGGCTTGCATTCCCTGTCCAGACAGAGTAGAAGGGAGAGTCAGCATCTGCTGGGGGTATTAGTCCTCAGCCAAAACTCTGCAAGCTTCTGACCCCACATGTTTTCCCTGGACTTAGAGGCTCCATGAATGTGCAGCTGCGGAGGCTGCAGAAGTGGCGTTGCACTTGCTCTGATGGGGAAGTATGTTTGCAGCTCCGTGTTCAGCTCCTCAGGGTAGCCGAGTTTGTCCGCTTCTGACTGATGCTTCTAACAGTTACTTGACTCCTCTTTCTCACTTGGGACTATTATGACTAATAAATACCTCATGTTATTTTTTTAAGACACTATTAGCAGCTATTCCCTTTCATCCCTCATGCTCGAGCCATCTTAATGAGGTAGGAAGTATGCTAAGCTCGAAGAGTTCACTACACTAGTTCAGCCTAGCAATAATCCCGCAGATAACTGTCCTTGCAAGTTGGGAAGAGATAATTGTGGTGGAAACTCATCTATGCTTAGAACAAGCAGCATTTGGTGAATTTTCCAGAGAAGCTGTTTCCATTTCTCTCCTGTGAGCAGAACTGGTATTAATAACTTGTTCCTGTCAGCTGAGAAGTCTTGTGGTTGAGTTTTTGTGTTTAGTTGACTTTGGACAAATGTTGTCCTGAAAGAGAGGTGAAAAGCCTTGACACAGAGGCGAGCTGTGCACTTCAACATGGCGATGTTTGTGGTCATTTTATTGCATCTAGCAATGCCTTTCACACAGATGCTCTGCTTCACATGACAATTCTTCATGAGCCATCTCACTGGCTGACAGCACACAGCCAGCAGGACGTAAGTGAGATAAATTTGCTGTGTGCTGGTCAAGGAGGGTAAAGTGGGTTTGTTTGGGTTGTTTGTCATCTTAAGTGAACCGGGGCAACCAGGGTCAAGTCCAGTATAACTGTGGCACAACCTTCTGTGAAGATGCTGAAGGTAGCACCTATTTTGTGGTTACTGGGTTTTTAAAAGGCATTGTAGACTAATTTATGATTTGGGGATTTCTGCTTTTAACTGATGGTGCTCTTACATAGCAACAGAAGAGCGCAAGGGCTTCTTCTGTTAGCACCATCTCTGTTTTCGGACATATTAGCTTCAGCCAGCTGGTTTTTAGCCAGTTTAAGGTAAGAGCTGATTAAGAGGGAAGCTACAAACTCATCTATGGCATGTCAGGAGACTATGGATTTTAGGCCATACCCTTCAACTCATATAAATTATGATCTGAAGAGTGTACTATCTGGAAAGAGAAACAGAGAGAATATCCTGAAATACAGATAATCCATGGGTAAAACTTACCAGTTCATTTCAAAAACTTTGAATTACTTGCTTGAATGAAATACTGGAAGTACTACAATTCAAAATGAGTTGAAATGTCCAAATATGTTTGTAAATGCTGTGTTTGAAGTAACTTTAAAACAAGATGGTTTTGGCTACTCTGACAAATACAGAATTATAGCTCCTTCCAACAGGTCTAAAGCCATTAGACGTTCAGTATCTATAGCATAATAATGCAAAATAAAACACGGGTTATGCCTAGGATAACACTTCTCTCTGCAGTGAATAGTTCATTAGGTCTTGTTATGTTTTAATAACCTATATCACATTGATTCACTTACATTTTATAGACTCTATACATAGATTGAATTTATGTCATTTGTGCTTGTGGCTATTTCTGTCAAGATGAAACTGGCAGATCCTTACACTGTGATTAGCGTTCTGTATTTCAAACGTCTGTCAGCAGGTGGTCAAAACCATCAGCTCAAAAAGGAACTGGTCTGCCTCTGTTACTGGCTCTTGCACAACGACATGACTTGTGATTTGCAACGCAAAACCCGTGATAACCATAGAAACAAAGTAATTCCTATGTGCAGAGTGAGTTTTCTCCTATCTAACTCTCTCGGCTAGTGGCCAGCATGTACACCCTATACTTACATGTTCTCAAGGCTTCTGTGGGTACAGTTACACCGCCCAGTTGGTGCAGCAAGCATGGGGAAGGGCTGGGGTACAATTTGCTGCAACGCGTTGTGGCTCTGAGGCTGCATGTTCACCCCATGCCTTTGCCAGCAAGGAGGCTGTCGTAAGCTCACAGCGTGCACGGCTAGTGTGGTGGCTGCTGGAGGACCCCGCACCCACGCTGGCAGTGAGCCTGTCTCCAGGGCATCCCGGTGTGTGACTTGACTCTGACCCCACCAAGGGAAGGACTACAGGACTCCAAGTATAGACGCAGGGGAAATTTACCAAAAAGAACACCTCCGGCACAATAAATAACTCGTATAAACAAACCCTAAGAGAAGCATGCAGTGGTCTGTCTGAAAGACTTTGCTTACAAAGAAAGACTACAAAAGACTTAGGAACTGGCACCTAACAGAACAACAGACTTCTAGCAGGAATTGTTAAAAAACCAAGCATCTCTCAAAATAGATTTTATTCCCTAGCAATTTTGGGGAGAACATGAGTTCAGCCTGGAAGTAAACATATGATCATTTAATGATGAATAGTGCATATTTTCAGATCAAAAGTCAACAGAACACAGCCCAAGCTTATATTAGTCCCCAAGTTTTGTGTCAAGAAGTGCTCTGATCACTGAAGTAACTGCTTTAAAGAAAATGCATGCCTAAGAGGAAGCACTCATTAAGCTGTTCATTGTTGGTTTTTTCAATACATGATTATTTCTGCTGAGCTCAAATCTTCCAACCACTACCTCACTCTATTTTCTCAAGTTCTGTTTTCTTGCCAGCCATCTCCCATATTGCCTGCCTTGATATGTGTGGAAAAGTCAACTGGTCGTGCTCACTGGTTGGCCTGGTTCTTCCTCAAACAAGTGCCTGTGCTGAAAGAACAGGATGAGGTTGCTAATCCAGAATACGTGGAGTGGCACTTGGCCTTTAAATGCGAAAAGGCAGTCTCTAACACAAAGCAAACGAGAAGTGATCTTTCTGGAAGTACACCTCTTCCTCTGGCTCTTAAACTGCTAATGTGATCTGAAGCCAGACGTAAGTGCCTTCCACAGAGAAGCCACCTGAGTGAAAAGCAGGTGAACAGGGTGAGTCATCTGTTGACACGTTCCAGCCTTGACTAAGCCTCTAGCACTCTCTAGCACTGATAAGAAACGGGAACAATCATGTGAGATAAAAGTGCCAAAGATGAAACAGAAGTTCAAATGCTACTTTTTTACCATATCTGGGCACCACCACCTATTTTTACGAAGTTTTTATTGACTGACCTGCAATGGTGCGATAACAGTTTTAAATAACTTCTTAAGGGTAAACACTGACTTGTCACTAGGATAGTGAGGAGACTTCACTAGATTTCAAAATCTACTCCGTATACTTTGTCAGTCACCTGTATGTTATATCTCTGGAAAGAACCTATGTTATCACGGAAAGGGTGAAATAAGAAGAACTCCTGCATAGCAATGCTTCTTTAAGCTAAGCCAAGGTGCACATCTTTGCATGGTGATTCACTGTGGGGACCTGAGGAGCAAGGAGAGGTCACGGCCCAAAACACCACCTCGATCTGCCTAACACTGGGGTCCTAAGGATAGCTGTGGCTCTCATGGCTAGATTAACATGATGCAGTAATTTAGCTTAGTCATAGAATTGCTGGAATATTCATCTGTTCAGTTATGTATTTATAGGTTCATGCTTTTAAAAATATCTGTAGACACCACGTGGACTGATTCCACCCAACTGTAACTTTGTTACAAACACGGAGGTGCGCTCAGGCCAAGAACCTGCAAGTTACCTGATTCAGTTTCCAAGTTGGCACCTAAGTCCCCCAGAATTTCTGAAGGCTAAGCAATTGCTAAGCCCACTATGCTTGGTTTTATTTTCAGTAAGAAATGGATACATTAGTCCCTGAAAGTATTAGAAGATACAGTTTTCAGAAGTGTACACTTCACTGGAGTGCTCTGTGCCAAGTCAATGGCTTTGGGACAGTCCATCAATGCAAAATGCCTTATGACTATGGGATTGCTTCAAAACCGCCCAGCCCACTTGCCTTGGCATTTCCAGGTTGTAGGGGTTACACCATTTTCCAGCTGTTAGTCTGAGGTTCACAATTTTCCCTTTCAATCTTTTTTTTTTTTGTTAATAAAATTGTCATATAGATGTCAATGAAACACTATCACTTTGTGAAAGCTGCTACCATGTGTCCCCGCCATTATTTTAGACAACAACAATCAAGAAAATGTTTCTTTTCCCCACATTCTGAAGGCTTCATTAATATGGACAACTGAGATCTTCCTAAGTAGCAAATAATCATATTAATTAATGAACATGTGAAACAAAATACAAAGAACACATACACTTGAAGGGACTATTCACGTGTATGTGAGTGCCTTTAACTCCAATGGAGACAAATGGGAGATGCACATACAAACAAAAGGGAGAATACATTCACCACGCTAGATGGAAAAAGGCCAGCCTGGAACAGACTGGAATGCATAGAGGGATTTAAAGCAGGATTACAGATGCCTGTGGCAACTGCTCTCAATAAATTGTAGTTAGATCAAAGAAAAATAGAATGCTTTGATAAGAGATTAACAAGTGCAGTTCTCAAATGTACAGTTGTAATTAAAAAAAAAATTACATTTTAACCCCTTACTCAAGTTATTATGTTTTTTCCTAGTTTTATTTATGAATTACTGCTGGCACCCAGGGATAAAGACAGCTTTTTCAACATCTTCATTCTGTTACAGCCAGCCACCAAATAAACACACAATCATTATTTTTATTCATGCACCAAGAGTTCTGATATGGGACATGAGCTTGGGGGGTGGTGGTGTCAATTTTAGAAAGACTAGATGACATACTACAGCAAAATGGTAAAGAGATAATCAGACAGCAAGGCTGCAGCTTTCCTTGAGTTGCTAGCTAAGTGCTTACCAACTTGTAAAAAAAAAAAAAAGAGGAAAGCAAAATGGGATTTGCTTTTATCTGTTTTCTAGAACCATTTCTTGCCCTAGAATATAATGAACACACGCACACTATTGCTTACACAGCTTAGTAAAAAAAGTAGTTCTGTTACTGAAAGGTCAGTGGAAAATTAAGCAGTAAAGTCATAAGTTATTACAAATGTGAATATCCTTCCATCATCTTATATGAAATGTGAAAGTTGCTTGGTTTATTTTGTTAACTTACAGCTAGCATGGGAAGATGCATTCTGACTGTTCCCTTTCAGCATCAGAAAAGCAGGCAATCCAGCACACGTTCTTCAGTGGCTCTGGGACCGTAGAAGTATTTGCAAATGCTTGATGCTAACTTCTGAGCAGAAAGGGTAGGACTTCTCCAAATCTGAGCATTTTAATGCTGCAGTTGTCTAGAAATTCTGTCTTTGGAAAAATTACCTTGACATGACTCTTCCTCATTTCTGAAAAAAAAGTTCAGACAGTAAAAGTCAAATCTGGCACTACAGCCTTATGATTTTATATCTGGGAACTACTTAATCTACACATTTTTCATCTGAAGGTAAAATCTACCATTTTCTCCCACTAGTTCCTGGTTGTGCAAATCATAAGTAGAAAGTCCTCTGCACTTGCAAAGTGCATTTAGTAGTTGACTTTCTCAATCAACTGGCACTGACAGGTGTAATATTTTACTTGGAATTAATTCATTTGGTTCAACAGGCTGGAGGTCTGCTTCATAGCTATATGTGCTCCTGTAAATGATACTGTAACGCCTTGAGAGTGCATTCTACCAAACATTCATTTCCAGTGAGAAGATGCTTTCACCCTCTCATCAACAATTTATGGTTGATATAGAATGTGGTGCTCTTCCTCCCTTAAAAATCCCTAGTGAAAGCAGCATCACTTCCAATCTCATCAGCACAATTTTCCATGAAATCTGAGGCATTACGCTGAGGGAAGCATGGACGCATACTCTTGGGATTAATTTCTTCAAGTTTTATTAGAGGTGGTATCACAAATTCAGTGTTTGAAGTCCCTGTGTCTGTGTTTCTGGGATAGAGGCTGCACGTGGCAGTGGGTCTCAAAAATTAAATTACCATTGTAGGACGTAGAATATGCCAATAGCATTCTTATTGCGGGGTAGATGTTCAAAGCACGTGGCAATGCTTTGTTTTGGCTCTTTTCAGAACACTTTTTTTCTCTTGTTGCTGATTTATTGATTGACTTTTGATCAAAACAACAATTCTTATATCTCCTGTCTGTGCAGGTCTCCAGGTCACCTACTAGGGATTTCTGATAGGAGGTGACAAACATCATATACCTCTCAAGTGAATTTTTTTTTTTCCCCTCAAAAGAGAGGGAAAAAAATTCTCCTGATTGCTATGATCAAACACTAAAAAAGGAAACCCCAATAGGAAATTGCAAGGACAATCTCTAATTCATCTGTACATGGCTACAAATGCAGCAGTCTGGCATGCTGAGCCACCATGTGCAAATGTAAGAGTTTGACTGTGACCGTGAGTTTGACTTCTGAAAAATAAGGCTCAAGAACATTGAAAAGGAAAGGAAAAAGGTTTTTTAGACCTATTTGGGCTGGAAATCAGACAAAGTTGTTGTCAGTCTGAGATGTCCTATACTTCCTCGCTTCAGGAAAACCAGGAACCCAGTAGAATTTTGACGAACATGCAATGTTTCAATATTTTTCTTCTACTTTCTGCCAAAATGAAGAATTGCAGAGAGACTTTATGAAGAAAACAAAATAACTAGCCAAAACTTCACAAATATTTCACAAGCTTCAGTTTCTTGGCAAAGATCCTGGTGATTTCTTATTTCCTTCAGACCAGTTCTCCACTAGTGTTGCTAAGCGGGAAAGCAGTGCCCTTTCCCCTCCTCATCATGCAATGTGATATAAAAGCACAAGGTTACTCAACAGAATTGAATGGCCGCTCATCTGAAATAACGACAACACAGTGGTCTGAATCAGAGTGCCAGAGAAGGCAGTAGCCTCTTCATTCCGTTCAGACGGGAACATCACTGAATGTATTCACTTCTGCGGTCACCTAGAAAGAACCCTTGGCCATCTGAAAAGTTGGGCATAGATAAATGAGAAAATGTCATTCAGTACTCTCAGTTTCTTGATTTTTTTTCTTGTATCCATCACAAAAAAAAGAAAGCATGTGTCTGTTTTTACATTTCTTCATCATCAAATTCAGTGTTTCATTTGGATTAATGCTGTCCTGTATCCTCCCCCTCGACTGCCTGGGGGGAGGAAAAAGAAGGCTCCTCCTGGTGTTTCTATCATATTATAGTGAGAACAGCCTACCCTTACACTGGCTTTGCCACACAGATGGTCTAAAAAGACATGAAAAAAAAGCAAAGCTCACGGAAAATTTCTTACAGGGTATGTGAGTTAGATATGGGCAGAGTATGGGCTTAGTACAGCCTCAGTAAGAACTGGCTAGTCACAGCCTAGTCACCTTCCTAGCTCCTTAATATGAATACATTGAATACATTGCAGTTTACAGGCCCAGAGAAACCAATTTAGATCATTCACTCCTCTTTCCTCCTTTTTCATGCATTCCCTACATTTTATCCTGAAAAAAACAGATTACAGAAATCTCATGCCAAAGTGTCGTAACGGACTCCTGTAGAACTTCTGTGTGTTACAGAAGGGCACAAGATTTTTTCCAAGCTCATAATCTGACACGAATTTGCCTCTGACTATGATACTTTAGAGAAAAAGTTAGGTTTGGGGTTTTTTTTGGTTGGTTGGTTTTGGTTGGGTGGGTTTTTATTACTCTCTTCTCTAAAATTAAACTCCGATTACATTTTTAGTATATGCACTGTACCTGTAACAAATTGATAAAAAAGAGAAAATTGGTTTTTCCATCTGTGTTTGCAGTCACAGAAATACTTACCCTCTAGCCCCGAGAGGATGACCAACATAATATGATATAACGTAATTCCAAACTTGCATCAGTGCTTTTCCACCCTCACTGGTATTACGGCAATCAAAGGAGATATTTGTTAAAAATAGCTTGGATGCAAATCCAATAATATCTCACTGCCAATGAAACCTCATCTCATGAAAGGGCGGGGGGGATCTTTTCACCAAATTTAATATGAAGCAGATTTATGCATTTACATTTTAATTGCAGTATGTTAAAAGCAAAAAAAACTCATAAGTGTGTTGGTTTTTTTCCAGGTAATAGCATTTTTCAGTATCTCCTTAACCTGTTTCTAACATTACAGAGGATATGGTTTCAGTAAACGAGAAAGAGAGAGGCTGCTGTGCCTGACTGCATGTAATATACCAGTGTTGTGACATACTATTGTTTTGCTAAGAGATTACAAAATCAACGTTCTATTAAAACATTCTTATATTTTTAAGCAAAATCCATCCGATTCTTTCTCACCTTGATTCCCTGAGCTCCCTTTTATTGACAAGATGCAGGAACCTCCCTGAGGTAGAGCATCTGCCTGTGTTGCATCTAAAGATCTCAGGCCAGCCTCAGTGCCAGTAAAGCAGAGAAGGTCTTTTTTGTTTTTCCTTAGCTCCCAAGATATTTTTACTGGCTGAAAATAATGAAAGAAAACAACAGGCAGGCTGACCTGACTTGGTTCTGGGGAAACAGGGAGAAGGATTAACCAAAGCCTTATCAAGAAAGAATCAGACGTGTTACATGCAATGAATGCCAATCCATGTGGCTGGATGCAAAGCAGATCTTTTTAAAAAAAGTCTCTTTCCACAGGATGAAAGGTCTGCTTGAGAATAGCATTCATGTTAATGCAGTTTACTTGGGTCTTGCCAAAGCATTTCATTTCATGGCATATGTCAGTATGATTAAAAAGCATGCATTATATGGAATTAAAAGGATGCACTTTGGAAGAACTAAAAGCTGGCTCACTGACAGATCACAAAGTGGTGAGAGTAACGAGTGGAACTATTTCCAGCAGATTCCCACAAGGATCAGTTCCTGGTACAACATCGTTCAGTATTTTCATCACGTGTCCAAACAATGATGTAAAACCAGTCCCAAGATGGCTGGGGGCTGGAGCACTTACCATGTAAGAAACGGCTGGGTGAACTGGATTTGTTCAGCCTGGAGAAGACAAGGTTTCAGGGAAACTAAGAGCAGCCTACGAGGAGGTTACAAAGAAAGCAGAGCCAGGCTCTTTACAGAGGTTTATGGGAAGAGAATGAGAGACCATGATCATAAATTGAAACAGGAAAAGCTTCAACTGTATAGAAGGAAAAAAAATCACTATGGTGATACTCAGGCGTTGGATCAGGATGGCCAGGAAGGTTAGGAAATCTCTGTCCTTGGATGTTTTCAAGATCCGACTGGATGAAGCCCTGAGCAACCTTAAAAAAAAAAAAAAGTACCTTTCCTTTCCTGACTTACTTGGAGTTGTTCTAGAGTATTTATGAATGGCAGAAACCTTTTAGACAACTCCACATTGATACAGAAAAACCTTTTTGCAGCAGCTGAGGGAATATTGTACTTCCTTGACCACAGCACCGGCACAGGTGTGTTGGAGCAGCAGGACCTTGACCTATGTTGCTGACTAGGAAGGCCAAGTAGCCAGCAGATAAACCCATTTGGCCACAGATAACAACCCTTCTGGTGTGTTTTGCTGTACTTGCTTGTTAACTGAGACCCATTAAGGTGAATTAGCCAGATTCATGTTGTACAAATGCCATCATGATAAAGCTCACAGCCTCAGATAAATTCAAATCCCTTGTTTTTAAATAGAAATCACAGTATATTTTTTTCTACTATGTGAAATCCCCAACTCAAACGTCATTTGAGGAGGGTTTTTTAAGCCCTACGGTAAGTGATGCAATTATTGACTCATTGCTGGTTTGGGTTTTGACACCAGAGGACTGTGCTGGCCAGACCAGCAACCTGCCAGACTGACTTCTTTGTTTCTTTGATAACAACTGATCTGAAGAAATGGAATTATAGCCTCAGCCTTTAATTTAATAATTTCTTATATTCTGATTTTGTACTTAAGACTAACTTTATATTCTTAGGTGAAATAGTTTGGGTTTTTTTCCCCTAAGGAGACAATGTGTTTCTCTTGAGTAGTTCTATACACAAAAATATACAGTGGTAAGAAGTCTCCAAGTTGTTTTAAAATGGATGATGTAGCAATTCCCTGATCAATTTAGAAAAAGCAGACAGACATATATATCACTATATTGAAAAAGTTAGAGCATGAGTGGTATAATTTGTATATGATAGTTAACTCATACCCAAACTGCTTTTTGACAATAAATATCAAAGAGAATATGTTAGACAAATAAAAGTGTTTTCTGCCTTTTATGGAAAACAAACAGCTGAAAAAGAGGAGGAAACAAATACAGTTCTTGCAATATACTATTATTTACTGCTCTGTTGTATGTGGATATATGAGACATGCTGGATGCTCACACAAACTGAGAAATAAACAAGCCATTACACACCAACAGACCACTAATCCAGGAGGAGTAAGCTATGGGTTACTGCTTCTTACATTTACCTTGGGTATGAATTTAACCTTGACTGCACACACATGGAACGCATTTTGCTGGATTAATAACTTCTTAGGTGCATAACCACTCCCCGGCAACTGATTTTTTCATACCTTTACTTACTTAGCAGCAGGAGATGGACAGAGACAGCCAGGCACAATGGTATTCCAAAGGGCAACATCTTTGGATGCAAGGGCAGAGCCAAGGGCAGAGTGCTGGAAAATGTAAGATAGCTGAATACAGCAGTGACGGCATTGAAAACATGATTGTAATACACTTGACAGGAGGTGGCAATATCATCTGTATCACACATAATGCTTTCACTCTACCATTAACCTCTTAAAAAAATTAATTACAGAAATTCTTTACACTATTCAGACAAGTGCTCTTTTGATAGCAGGGAACAGGGTGTGCCATATAGTTTTCTCTCTGTCATGCTGAACCGACTGCACTTTTATGTTTTTCTCTGTGAAGCTTTTTTTGTGACAATATCCGATTGCCTTACACCTTGCAGATCACTGCTCTGCCCTTATCCTTTAGTGGAGTGGCAAGAGTTTTTCAGATTCCCATTACATATCTCCCACTGACCATCTGCTATTACCACCTTAACGAGAAATCACTTGTTGAAAGGTGATTAAGTGGTTACAGTCCAGCACAAGGTTGCAAGCTCATTATACTACTTCCCCCTACAATATTAAGCAATATTGATAAGCATCCGGCCGAGAGTCTTAGCTGATATGAATCAGTGCATTTCTACTATTTCAGTAGGGTTACCTTGGTTTACATGACATTTAGCTTAAAAGCATTTATCATTAGGTTAATTTAGATTCCAGCCTTTGGTTAAAGTGGGTTTCTGTGTGCCATCCTTTTCACACAGAAACTCAGGATAATCCGGGAAGATTCTTTTCTATTCTTTATTATTCTTTTAGTCATCAGGGATAGGATGTTTTAAAGGCAATTACTGAACTAGCTCTAAATAAACTGGGGGTTTTTGGTAGCACTCATGATGTGAGAAGTGGGTTTGTGTTTCCCCTCAGAGCACTGAGGTTTCCTGTAAAGCTACTCTGGCTCTGGATTTATGTACGACTTGCAGAGGAAGAGCTATCCACTTAAACATTCCAGTTTAGGTTGTGCTGAGTCAGTTTTATATATCAGGCTGTATAAAAAAAAGGAAAGCAAAAAAAAAAGGAAAAGTAAAGGCTGTTTAAAAAAAAAAAGGAAAGCAAAAAAAAGGAAAAGTAAGTTGCAAATACAATGGGGCCAGAGGTAGTTCACAGGTTCTTAAATAGTTTTTTTTTCTTAAAGCAACCCCCTACATTTGTCTTCCCACATCAGGCATCTGCTGTGATCTGTTTCCACTAAACGAGAAGTAGTCTTTGCAGCCACCCTGTTAGGGCTGCGGATTTCAAGACAATCTCCCAAATAAGTGTCACAGAACAAAACAGACCGAGATAAGTTGTTACAGCACATCTGTAAACAAGGATACATATATTCTTGTTTATATATATATTTATGTATTAATACATTAGCAACAAAAGGAGGGCTAAGGAGAATCTCCATCCTTTATTAGATGTGGGGGGAAACAGTGACAAAGGATGAGGAAAAGTCTGAGGTACTTAATGTCTTCTTTGCCTTAGTCTTTAATAGTAAGACCACTTGTTCTCCGGGTACCCAGCCCCCTGAGCTGCAAGAAAGGGATGGGGAGCAGAATGAAGCCCCCATAATCCAAAGGGAAATGATTAGTGACCTGCTACAGCACTTAGACACACACAAGTCTCTGGGGCTAGGTGGGATCCACCCAAAGGTACTGAGGCAGCTGGTGCAAGGGCTCACCAAGCCACTTTCCATCATATATCAGCAGTCCTGGCTAACCGGGGAGGTCCCAGTTGACTGGAAGTTAGCAAATGTGACATCCACTTAGAAGAAGGGCCAGAAGGAGGATCCAGGGAACTGCAGGCCTGTCAGCCTGACCTCAGTGCCAGGGAAGGTTATGGAGCAGATCATCCTGAGTGGCATCACATAACATGTACAAGACCACCAGGGGATCAGGCCCAGACAGCATGGGTTTAAGAAAGGCAGGTCCTGCTTGACCAACCTGATCTCATTCTATGACAAGGTGACCTGCCTCGTGGATGAGGGAAAGGCTGTGTATATTGTTTACCTGGACTTTAGTAAGGCCTTTGACACACTTTCCCATGGCATTCTCCTGGAGAAACCGGCTGCTCATGGCTTGGATGTTTGTATTGTTCCCTGGGTAAAAAACTGGCTGGATGGACGAGCCCAAAGTGGTGGTGAACGGAGTTAAATTCCGTGGTGGTGGGTCACAAGTGGTCTTCGCCAGGGCTCAGTGCTGGGGCCAGTTCTGTTTAATATCTTTATCAATGATCTGGATGAGGGGATCAAGTGCACCCTCACTAAGTTTGCGGATGACACCAAGTTGGGAGGCAGGGTGGATCTGCTCAAGGGTGGGAAGGCTCCACAGAGGGATCTGGACAGTCTGGATCGACGGGCTGAGCCCAATTGTACGAGGTTCAACAAGGCCAAGTGCCGGGTCCTGCACTCGGGTCACAACAACCCCACACAGCACTACCGGCTTGGGGAAGAGCGGCTGGAAAGCTGCCCAGCAGAGAAGGACCTGGGGGTGCTGGTTGGCAGCCGGCTGAATATGAGTCAGCAGTGTGCCCAGGTGGCCAAGAAGGCCAACGGCATCCTGGCCTGTATCAGAAATAGTGTGGCCAGCAGGAGCAG
>JAVJGG010000094.1:23760667-23792859 GCA_035590195.1 Aviceda cuculoides | reverse complement strand
AGACCTCATAGCTCTCTACAACTACCTGAAGGGGGGTTGTAGTGAGGTGGGTGCTGGTCTCTTCTGTCGGGTGGCTGTAGATAGGATGAGAGGGAATGGCCTCAAGTTGAGGCAAGGGAGATTTAGGTTAGATATTAGGCAAAATTTCTTTACTGAAAGGGTTGTCAGGCATTGGAACAGCCTGCCCAGGGAAGTGGTGGAGTCAGCATCCCTGGAGGTATTTAAAAGACATGTAGATGTGGCACTTGGGGACATGGTTTAGTGGTGGACTTGGCAGTGCTAAGTTAACAGTTGGACTCGATGATCTTAAAGGTCTTTTCCAACCTAAGTGATTCTATGATTCTAAGAAAAAGCCTAACCGAGCTGCCTTTTATCATAGAGACAGATAGCAGGAGTACAAAACTGCTGTGAATAAAAGCCCGGCAGTGTGATTCAGGACATACCACGCTGGGGGAATGATAGCCCGGCTGTCTTAGGTTTGGAAAAAAATGTTCTGAAAGGTTCTCTTGCTGCCACATACTCTATTTTAGTTCTGGGGCTCATCCTCTAATGTCATATATATTCTGAGTAGTAAAGGAACCACCTGATGTCCAGCTTCATTTCAGGGAAAGGGAGGGCATAGGTATGATGGGCACTAGAAGACAAGTTTGGATGTACTCAGATTACTGGGAGATAGTTCAGAGGAGAGACACCTTGAAAGGTCAGTGTCAGGAACACAGCATGCTAATGATGCTAATGATACAAACAACACCCAAGATAGTTAGGTCTTGATTTGGGGAAGCATTTATGTACATGTTGTACTTGAAGCACCTGAGCAGTTGTATTCATTTCAGCCAGGCGACCTGGATGCCTACAGCCGGGCTTATACCTCACCAGACAGGAGGTCCAAGCACTGCAGAATGACAGAACTGATTTTTCTTGGCATTTATCCACACTCTTTAAATGCAAAGATTAGTGCATCTTCCTTTTATAAAATTGCCTTCTGCTGGTGTTCACTCTCCTGCTTCCAGGCTACTCTGATTCACAGCACAAGAAAAGCTTTTCCAAAGGACTCAATAACTCCTCTTCCCCAAAACACACACATCATCTGTATATATTTGTCTGTAACCCATCTAATTTCAAAAAATGAACAAATACTTCTGTGCCCCTATTCTCTGATATCCAAAAGGAAAATATTGACTGTGAAAACAGTATTAGTTTTACCTATTTTTGGCATAATAGGACATAATCTATTATTCTGCTTACAATCACTGAGAAAGTCACAGAAAAATGTAAAGCTTGCTGTTTTGAGATCTTACACTGATTGTAACTTATCACGTCATAGGCCCTTTTAGCACCAGAGACATCATTCTGGTTTAGCAATCCCTTCAGAGAATTCCTCCAACAAATATAGAAGACTGCCATCATGATGAGAAAAATCCTTTCCCCTAAAACTGTTTATCATCCAAGAATAAATAGCAATGAAAAGAATGGCTTTCCGAGACTTAAGGGGTCATAATCCATTTATTAGGAAGATATTACTACAAGTACTGTACATAAAGCCACTTACCCTATCCAGTGTCTTACAGTCATATGAATGTCAGTTTAAAAAAAAGTTAAAAAAAAAAAAAAAAAAGAAGATGAAGTTATAGTGCTATATCAACAGACAGCTGTCCTAGTGGGCACTGGGAACACAGAATGATTCACATTGCTGAGCCGTGCAGTCATTGCCAAAGGAATGATGAGCTCACATTTCAGTCCGATTCACATACTCGGTGTGGTTAGACTGTGAGGCTCACCCTTCCTCGCCTAACTGACGCCCCCCTCCCTGCCTCGACACCAGATCTGGCTCGTTAACATGTCTGGAATGAGCGCGAGCCTACCTCTCAGCTGGCAAGCCCAAGGGGCATACTTGGATTCCCAGGTTGGAAGATTATCTCATTCAGGCACAGTTCTCCCAAAGATATATAAGCAAAGCTGGCGTGGCGGTCCCTGCAGAGCTGGCCTGAGCAGTTGGGAGTTTCAGCCATACAGCCTTCAAACACCAGCAAATATGATGATGATGAAAGTAGAAGAGCTGGTAGGTACAACCTTCTTTCATTTATTCATAATCACTTTTCTTTCTAGACTGTCATTCTATCAGGCAGAGAGAGACAACCTTTGTGGATCTTCGAGGTGATTTAGCAGGTTACCAGCACTGCTGTGCTACAGGTGCAAACCCTGTACATACTGTATGTTACCCCATTATATTCTCAGTTTAACTTTTCCTTGGAAGGGGGCTCACCACTGATACAACTACATAGCTGTTTGGATTTTGCATCAGAACATAGTTCACCAGGAAGAAGAGACTGACCAAAATTTAGCTATGTATTTTCATTTGACCTTGATTTCAGTTTTTATTTATTTAGAAGCTACTAAGTTAATGATCACACTGAGTAATTCCAACCTAGTAAGGGACTGGGAGGAGGTATCAATGCAGGGAAACTGAAGTATTTTCTGATACTAAACAAAGAGTTTAGTAATAGTACTATTTTTTAATAATAAACTAACAACTCCTACACCCACTGCTGTTCACGGTATAACAAGCCTTTGAAAAGTAATGTCTAAACCAGACCACAAGTAATGGGACATTCCACTGCAGGGTTCAGACTAAGAATGCCTGATTTGATCAATAAACTGGAAAACAGGAATGATCCAGTAAAACACTGGAACATAATGCAGAAACTGCTTTTTTTGCCAGATGGCTATGTTAAGGTGCAACTGCCATACAGCCTAACTAGTTAATGCTGCCTTAAATTCTTTGGCAAGGCCCTGACAGTTTCTCTAGTGTTAAACTCTACAAAAACACGATTTTACGAGGTGATTGAATGGGAAAGCAGTCTAGGCCACGTGAATTTACTGAACCACTCTCAAAATACACAACAGCTTCTACTAAGTTTAACAAGTTATCTCTTTGTACATACGTAATTGAGCTTCAGAAATATTTCTGAAAGCTATTGAAAGCTGTGCTGTTGCGCAGCATCACATAGCTTCTGGGCGGGAACTACCTTCTGCTATTGTGCCGAGTGCTATAAATGGGAACTTTGGTACTGACAGCAATGGGTAAAAGAGCCTTGAAGTTACTCAGCAACCCAATTTAACTGCATTGGATGGGTTTCAATAAAACTGTAAGGTCCCAAGGGAGAAAGCCTCTGCTCCCACTCTACCCGCTCAGTTCCCCTGCTCAACACTTGCAGGGTGCTGGTGGCTGGTCGGGGTGGCTTTTTTCCACCACAGCCTTTTACAGACTTCTGATGAGTCTGACACGCTGGCGAGTGAGCAAACAAGAAAATCCTGAACAAAAAGGATGCTCTTTCCAACTCTCTGGCTTTTGTCAGTACGGCAGTACCTCGGACCCAGCCAGGCAGGGAGTTAGACTGTGAGCTGGCCGCGTGGATCTTGACCCAGGTCCTGAAGATGCCAAGGGGGAGTTGCTGTGTGGACGTGGGAGGTCTGCCCGCAAGCAAGATTGCTCTAGCCATTCACATACATGGTTAATCCAGGCACAGGCTGAATGAGCCCTGCACTCTGTCTGTCACACACTCCTAGAGCAGGACAGGAATGACACGCAGTTAGCCCCTAGGTAATCCATGTTCCCAGGGAGTGGCTACTGCAGTCAGGAAACTGCCGCTTGGATTATATCACGTTTGCTTTTACAGGTGACTGGGAAGAGAGCGGATGATAAAGAGACTGGCAGCTTCCTACCTGAGGACTTCAAAAATGGAGAGTATGAAGCTGCTGTTAGATTAGAGAAGCAGGAGGACCTAAAGACAGTCTCTGAACACTCACTGACCCGAGGTGATCTGGCTTATGAGAAGGAGAAAAAACTAGAAGCAGAGGTAGGCTCTTGGGTTTTGTGCTTGGCTTTTTTATCATCCTGTGTGCGCTTTCTGTTGCAGCCCTTGCAGTTTTGCCTCTTTCTAAGTTAGAAATACATGCATGATGAGCTAGATAGACCCTTGGGAGATCACCACAAAAGGAGGCTGGTCTAAAGTCCATTGAAGGCCACGGAGATCTGCTGAATCCTGTAGCCTATGGATGCAGGCAGTAACACTGTGAAGAAGAACCCCAAACTCCCCCTGTAACGTCTGACTGAAACCCTGGGGGCTCCCTCCTGCCCAGAGCCCTCTGCTGCTAGCTGTCAGTAAGCGGGGGGAGCAATCATAGCCAGTAAGACACCTTCAGCTTGCACACCTAATGACTGCCACCAAAAATAACTGATCCAAAATAGATATGACTGCATTTCTGAAGCCAGAAGCCTTATCTACCATGAAAACATTCTTTTTTATGAAAACACTGCATTATGCTTACTAGCACATTTGGGAAAAACAATTACAAATGAAAGTGATACTGGTCTATAGAAAAGTACCATTTTACATTCCTAGAGCATGACAATTCTCCTTCTATCCCTAAGAACTGATGCTTTTTTCCTCCCAAATACAGTACCTGTAACATCTTAAATTCTTTGGTGAATAAGCAACTAACTGGCCTAAAAATTTAAAGTTATTTGGGAACGAAAGAGTCTAACTAGCAGGGGACATAAGATTCTTTTCTGAAAAAAGACAGGTGGGAAAGTGAGCCTCAGAAATATTAAAATAAACACTACTGACCTTCACCTTCGACAGAGATCGTTACTTGCTACAGAGTTTTTTTGAGTTCCTCCAAAACAGGGTCCCACGAACTTTTTGGGTTTCCAGTTGATCCACAGTCCACTCAGCAAACATAATTATTTTTCATTAAGTCAGTGATCTTCAGATCATACCCTAAATGCAGAGAAGAATAAAAAGAAGAGGTGGAAATAAGTGGAATAAGAATTCAGTTGAAAAAAAATGTATACCATATGACAGGGTCTCACCAATGTATTTACTCTTAATGAGACCATGGGACAGAATTTGTTATCTGTATTCCCCCTGAGTTACCCCTTGTTTGTGAATCCCCCTCCTGAAGTCAAGGACACCTCATGGTACCTGGGATCTCAGTTCAGGCAACACATTTGCCCTTGATGTTAGCAGTGCCCCACACTCACTTCATGCAGGGATGCTTTTTACAAGCAGGCTTGAAGAAGTCTTAAACATTTATTGAACTGCCCCTCCAAGGATACTGAGGACATTCTTTGTAGCTTACCAAAATGTAACACTTGCTGACTGAAATGCTAAGAATGGTATAAACCTTGCTCTTCACTTAAGGGTATATTTTTCATCAAAGAGGATTAAGTTACAATAAATCAGGGGCTGCATCATAAAAGTGGTTGAAGAAAAAACGCTTGGTGGAAGTCAGCTAAAACTGCAGGGGCTTCCCAGCTCTCATAAGCTGCACATGAGATTTCTTAAATTGCTGGGCCAGAAAGGACCACAGTGCTGCTTTGACTCCTGGCCTAAATTCATGCTATCTAAGCCCACAACATATGGCTGAAGCAGCGTTTAGGATGAGGTCCAATGGTGTATGAAAAACTATAGATGACGCAGCATTTCTCACATGCTTAGTAACTTATTCTAATGGTGAAGTAGCCCTAGCTGTAAAAAAAAAGACAACTTATTTCAAAGTTCTTCCAGTCTTAACAGAATTCAGCTGAACAGTATCACACATTGTCCTGCCACTCTGAAAGGGAGAGGTAGTCACACTCCACTCAGCTTGCTGGCTTCTCTCATTTATTTCAGCTGAAGAAGAAGAAATTAGAGGAGAGGTCAAAACTTGAAAACTTGGAAGATCTTGAAAAAATTATTCAGCTGAAGAAGAAGAAAAAATGCAAGAAAGTGAAAGTGCCCGTTTTAAAGGAACCTGAACCAGAAGTTATTGTAAGTTATTTCAAAATACCTTCTTCTGGGCAAGCATTGATGGGGTTTTGCACCACACACATTTATGCCCTGTATATTTCTTTCCATCAGACAGGACCAGTGGATATACTCACATTCTTTAGAGCTGCACTGGAGAATAAGTTGCCAGTAATTGAAAAATACCTGTCAGACAAAGGGGATCCAAACGTCTGTGATGAGGTACAATCTTCTTTCTTACTGCTAAGCCTCCTACAGAAGAGAGGTTATTGCAGAGCAAAAATAACTTTTATCACTAGGTTTTGTAGCTTCTACATTTATGAGGAGAAAAAAGGGTGGGAGGAGGTAAATAAATGCTGGAAGTTTTGTAATGATAAAGGCGCCACTGGGACCCTTTGAAATAATATTACCTCAAAAGAATCTTTATATTTAAAAGAAAGCTGTTGGTGCCCAGGAAACCCTGATTTTCTGTAACTGGTAATCTTCCAATGCTACAGATGAAAAGACAAGAAATTTCTCTGCAGAACGACAAAAAAAGTGATGCTGCCTGCCCTCATACTCCATAATGCATAATCTGCATTTGAAAAACACAGCGTAGCATGTTGGAGGGGGCAACTCAACAGACATAATTTTAAATTTGAATGCCATACTGCAGATATTTCTCACACCCTTTAAAATGCTGGGTAGGCAGCTCTCAGCTATCAGGATGCTATTAAAATGTAGCAGATTTCAGGTCTCAAAAGTATTAGCTGTTGAAAATGAATCAGCATGAAGTATGTATTTGCCATAATCCTAGGGAGGAGGGGAGAAAAGATTTAAAGATATCTCTGTGCCATATTTAATATCTGACTTTGCACTGTTTTAATTGCCAGTACAAACGCACTGCATTGCACAGGGCATGCTCTGAAGGACATCTAGAGGCGGTGAAAAAGTTGGTGGAAGCTGGAGCCCAGCTTGAACAGAAAGACATGGTATGCACATCAACTCACACTTCTTTCAAAAAACTGTTTTATAAGTGCCAAGAGAGGCACTTACAGAAGTGCTCCATATAGAAGAGGAGCATTAAAAGGCCTGTAAGTTTATCCTTAAAATAACACTGTTGAGAAGCGGTTTCAGGAGGGGGTGTTTGCCTCCCTTTGCCAAAATGGTTGGTGGAAAACAGGAAGCGGAGGAACAGTAGGTTGCCACGAACAGCAAAGCCTAACTCGGGGTAAGAGAGCTGAGGTCAGGCTGCCGCTTCAGCCTGCTAGCAGGTGGTGGAGATACCACTGTCCCACGCCTGTATCCAGGGCTCAGTGCAACACGTACATTCTCCACCAGGATTTCAAGGCTGCACTCTGGAGAGACCCCTGCTCTTCCAGAATGCCAGCCACAAGGGTAGCTGAGTATCAACAGCTTCTGCAGCCGTTTTTTTGCTGCTCCTCTCCAAGCTCTTCCTCCCTTTGCTAAACAGTTGGAATGGGCCAGCCTTGCTCCCCCTCGCTTAACCCAGCAGCGCCCGGAGCGTAAGAAACAGGAGGAACAACAGGCAGAGCGAGACCTTCAAGGGCCATTCCACCCGTCCCGGCACAGCTGAGGGCAGAGAAACAGAATCTTGTAGAGGAAAAGGGTTCTAATTAACTTTGTGGACCTGCATAAGTTCAGACGTTTTTTTTCTAAAAAAGAGAACTATTCTTTCCCTTGAGCTTCATTTTCTATGCATTTTAAAACCCAAAAGGCATCAGATAAAAAATATTAACTAGCACATACCAGCCACATACCTGGCTAAAGACAACTTCTAAGTTCACAGAATAGACAAAACACATCCTCTCTCACAGCAGCGTTGCCAAGATCTTTGTCTTTAAGAGCAATATGCAGCAAGTGTGAAGAGTGAGAAACTCGCAGAACTAAAGAAATTAGGGCAAAATAAGAAATGCTGTTACTAGCAACAACTCAGTGATCACAGTGAAGTGCTTTAGGTTAATTTGCATGAAAACTATTTTTGGATTAATTTGATCAAAATGTTTCGTGTTTTTTCTTTTTTTTTTTTAAATATAATGATGAATTAAATTACTTTCCATTTGTTTTTCCTGCTGCAGCTTGAATCTACAGCCCTGCACTGGGCATGCAGGGGGGGGAACCTGGATGTTCTGAAGTTCTTACTGGACAAAGGGATAAACAGAAATGCAAGAGACAAGGTATGTGCTTATGGGACTGCAGCTTTTTAAACTGGAGCTGAAAAGCTGACCCTTACTCCAAGTAGATAATTTTTGGCAGCCATTCTTGAAGTGGTCTTTACCCGTTCCATGCCACTGACTGCTTCCTCCACCCACCTCTCAGCTGCTCAGCACCCCTTTGCACGTGGCTGTGAGAACGGGTCAGTACGACTGCGGGGAGCACCTCATCGCCTGTGAAGCGGATCTCAATGCCAGAGACAGAGTAAGTACCGACAACTTCTTACCCGTCAGCTATCAGGTAGCATCAAGCTGCTGCCTGCCTCAATAGTTCCACGTGCCTGTAAAAACCCTGGCTACGCAGCTGGGGCTGGACCACGGCGCTGGACCGGCAGGACTGACACTGTGGTCCATGTCTTGTGCCTCTAGGAAGGAGACACGCCGATGCATGATGCTGTGAGGCTGAACCGCTACAAAATGATCAGGCTTCTGATTCTGTATGGAGCAGATCTAACTATAAAGAACTGTGTAAGTAACAGCAAAAAAAATGCAGTAATTCAAAACGCTTTAGAATAAGTTTCCCTTCAGAGCAATTTCATAGGTTTCAAGGCTGAGAGCGACTATGGTGAACAGACTTAATTAGAACACTTCAGAGTTAATTAAAGCAGAGCTGACACAGGGAAAGTATAACTTGGGTGAGGTCAGGGAGAAGAGGAAAAACCAGTACCTCTTCTAAAACCAGAACCCATCAGCTGCAACTTAAACCAACACCTTTCTATGATTTATTTTAATTACACATAGCATACATTGAAAAGATATAACGCACAGACGCTCTCTGCACAACTCCTGGGCTTCAACCACCACTGAGACAACAAAGATCTTAGCTTGTCAGAGAACTCTCCTTTCTGTTAAACCCACAGCTGATGGCGAGCCCAAGCACTACATCTAGATGACTGGCTGTTAACCTGATGGTTGGGCAACAAATCCCCGCAGCTCAGCAGAGCTTCAATTTAAGAAGCCCCACACCTGCCCGTTTGCTCACAGCCACCACAGCAGCAGATGCATTGCTGGAGCTCTGCGACCACTTTTTAAAATACAGCGCATCACAGACCCTTTCTCCCAAACCCGAACCAAGCAGCAGTGGGATGGACTGTGGGTTTTACCACTACCAGTCAATGTTTTTGATTGGCAATTAATCAAAACTTCAGGGGGCAAGGAAGAAACCAGTCACCCCCTATTCTCTGCCCCCACCCTCCAAAGCAGGGCCACTCCCGGCATTATCCTTCATCAGAATATGAAAACGATGAAAGGTACAGCCGTGAAGGCCAAAGACCTGCTCTCTCAGGCTTTGTCTGCACACAAAAGTTGCTCCTACTTAATTTAGATGTGGTTCGTAACCTAATTAAACGAGTACAAACTTTTATCTGAATTCTCAATTAAACGGAAGTGTCTTACTGAGGTTTCTTCTAAATGTATTTCTAATCAGTTTAAACTAGATCAAAAGAAACACCTGCATGCTCTACTAGTCACAGTATTTGCTACTATGGCTTAGACTCACTGAAAGTCAGGGAGGTTTCATCATGAGTCTGACCAGGACTGAGACTAGATCTGTAGAGCAAAAGGACTCTGATCTCAGGGAGGCAAGAGTAAGTCGGACCCTGTGCGTGCACAAGGGTCTCACATCAGACAGATGCACTGTACAAATATTTACGGAAGAACAAAGGACTCGGTAGTCACTGGCTGAAGTTAAATCTTGCTTCCTCTGCTTTTTTAACCAGCAAGGGAAAACCCCTATGGATCTTGTTCTTCAGTGGCAGAACGGCACCAAAGAGATATTCAGCAGCCTGAAAGACAATTCCTATAAGAGCGTCCATCTAGGCAAGTTATGAAGAGAGAAACCAGATCGCTCTCTTTTTGCTACATTTAAATGCTTCATATGAACTTGGAGGAAAATAGCCTTGAACATAATACTTTTATTGAAAATATTTATGGTACTGGATTATTTGAGGCACCTTCATTGAAAACTGCAAAATGAACATGGAAAGAAATTATTTTAAAAGGCAGTTGAGTGTTAAAATTCCACTGGTTCTAAAATGGCTTTATTTATTACTATTTATTATTTATTTATTTAAAAAGTAATTTTTAATGATTCTCAGTATTAATTTAGCTGTTTTTTATAGAGCTTTACCTCCTAATGCAATCTTTGCCAACAACATAAATCCTTTTGTCTTAGACGGCAGCATTTCCAACTACATTAGCAACTTCCCTCAAGCCTTCCAAGAGCTCTAAATAGCAAATACTTGCAACCGTTGCCTTGTCTCTGCCAAATTCTCACTATTAAAATAATATGTTCAATGAGTGGTGATATGTGGAAGTGCAATGGAAGAAGGTGTACTGAGGTGCCAAGCGGATTTAAAGAAGCAGTTGAGTAACAGGGTTTGCACAGGGTTTGGCAATCATGGTTGATAAAGAGCTCAAGGAGAGAGCTCCAACCATCATGTAACTGTTTGGACTGTGGGATTCAGATGCAATGTTATGAAAGTGAAAGGAGGCAGTACCAGGAATGTGAATTTTTTTTAAGCTAGACTACTATGAAGTCTGATGATTAAAGAATGCAAAAACAGATCATGTATATTTGTAAATTTGTACTGCTTTTTCTGTACATTTTGTACTGACCTATTTCAGATTAAATAAAGAGTGATTCTTTTTATTTGCTGGAGTAGACTATGGAGTGGGGAGCATGCACAGGGTAATTCTGTCTCTTTCTTTAAAGAAAGTTCACATCTTGGTCATGCAAAATTCTTAAAAACTCAAAAAAAAAAAGTTTCAGCTGCCTAGAGCAGCCAGTCCTTGAGCTACCTCCCTGCCACTGTTGGATAAATGCCATCTCTTAATTATTGTATTAAATGGAAACACATATACAAAAGCAGAAACATAGTACTTGAGTACCTAGGAAAACAAAGTTACAGTTTTTTTACTGAGTTTGATTTAAAATCTCAGTTTCTCACCAAGTCAATACTTACCATGTGCACCACATGAGACACCTTCAGTTACCCAAGCCAAGGGAGAGGCAGAGTCCTGCTACGAAAGGCAGGCTTTAGCAGAAGCAGAACAATCTTAACAGTGCTGCTAGCAGGGGCATCAATGTCCAATTTCATTGGGTCATTGCACGCTGCATTCAGTTAAAATTCTAACGCCCTATGGCATGGCCTCCCACCAAAATACACCACAGGCTCCCACACACCTTCACCAACCCACGTCAGTTGGCTTCTAGCCAGCAGGCTTTACAGTCTGGCCAAGGCAATGTCCAGGGCAATGAGGTGGGGTCAGGAGTGGGCAGTGATGAATAGTTGTTACTGGAGTGCCACTTGTGGAGACTAAGTGAATTTACAGAAACCCCACAGAGGAGCATGCGGAAGAAACACCTATTCTGTCTGCAGCCAGCTATCCTAGACTAAGGCCAACAGCTTTTGACAGATGAGACTTTTCTCACACAAGGACCATAACTCATTGAGTGTCACCTTGCCAGCTGTAGGCTTTATTTGTGAACACACTCTTCTCCATAAAAATTACAGCACACCTCTGCTCGCTGCCCTCCTCTGCAAGCCACTACTTCACTGCTGATTTCTGCACAATTACCCGGACACTGGGAGCATGCTTTGCAGGAAATAGAAATTACATCAGTGCTGGCTAACTCGGTTCATTTATCATCCTAACCAAGAAGCAGTTCAATTGTTCAGGCACCAAAGCGGCCAGAACAATGTGCTTCAGGAAACTGTGGGAGAAGAAACTTTTCAATCAGTTCCTGAAACACTGTATCTATGTAAAGGGCAAAGATATAGACTGTAAAATTTTTAAATCAAGTCAAACAAGTAGCAAGAACAATCTCTAGTATCTAGAGACAAAAGCCTCTTTCCATACGCTAGTTACCAAGCAACTTTTTTCATGCTCAAGGTAGGTTATTCTCTGGCCAAGGCAAGATAGTATGTCATTCAGAAAATGGCACCAGACAAACACGTTTTGCTGCTTCTCTGGTTAGAGCATCATTTTGGAGGTAAGTCCATAAATGACAAACTACTCTGTGTGTGTGCATATATATATATATTACATCCCAATACCTATAATAAAATACTCAAATCACATAGTCAACAAGTAAAATAATAACACAAAGGAAAAGTATTTCATTATTTGTTGAATGACGCAAAAGCTGTTGTGACTTATACCAGCATTATATAGAACTGTTAGTCTACTGAGAACTTCATCTACTCTGCTCAGATCAGTTACTAAGAGCTCAGAGATGACCCACCGCAAGATTTCTGCAATATTTTACATGCTACAACTTCCACTTTGCAACTTGTTGTCAGATGCAAATAGAGAACTGGAATATTCACAGCAAAACTGGCTCAAGAGTACCCTGAGTACAGCAGCTTAATTTTTATACCAGTTTAATCAAAAGAAAAACTTCAGTCAACATTTGGAAGAGCTCTGAAAATGTTCTGCTGATTATAAATCTGTTATGATTGCTTTTTTGGCAGCCAGATTAGGTTTACTGAGGCATTAACAGGAAGGAAAACAAAAGGCAGGAGGCAGCAAAATGAACATTCTCACATAGACAACACTGCCAGACCAGGACATAAAGAAGGAAATGGTGCAGTAAAAATGTGACGTGGATGACTGCTCAGGCCTAGGTGAGGCAGCTGTTATGCTGTGACTGCAACATACCACGCTGAGCACACACTCAGTGTAACCTTGGCCTCTTCCTTCCCATCTGCAGTAACCATCTCACATTACTGTGTGGTTTTAAGAGCTGCAGGACAGGCATAGCCTTTGGGATGCGTGTCTGGCAAGTCAGGTCAGTCAGTCCTACTGTAACACAAATCCAGGATATCTCCTAGCAAGTGACAGATCCTGGGATCTTTTTTATAGCCACTCGTCATGAAACAGAATGGGAAGCAGTTTGTTTTTTTTTTTTTTACTGCACTATTATTCTTCACAGGCCACTGAAGGTAAACTTCATCTACTGGCTTGCGGTTGTAAGGTTTAGTACAGAGATGTGTTTAGCACTTGAGAAACCATAAGAGCTAGACTTTGAAGGTGTGCATTTTAAGAAACATTTTTATTAAAAAAGGAATGCACTTGTACAACTGAAAATGTCCATATGTTAGAAATGTTGTGTTGAGTTTGCACTAACTCCAGAAGACCTAAGACAAGGTAGAAGGGCAGTCTTCTGACCTTGCCCAGAAGCTCAGCATGACCTTTCAGATGTGGTGAACTACCATTCAGCAGTCTCATTCCCACAGCCTTCCCCACTTGAACACCAGAAGAATAATTCTTCTCCAGGCTAAATAAAGTAGTAAGGGAGGAACTGGGCTAGCTGGAGGGTGGGGGAAGACTCAACACTGGGTAGAGATAGGATGCAGGCTTCTGTTGACAATTAGTTCAGTCCTCAAGCTTGAGTCTTAACTTTTTTGCAGGCTGGCAGTGTTGCTTCTTCCTCCTCAACCTTGCGAGGCTTCTTCACCGTGTACACTACCCCACAGGCACTCTTCCGAGTTTCTGGAATATACAAGCAGAAGCTGCAGTACCTCAAGAAAAACGAACTAATGCATTTAATGCATCCTCATTTCAGGTGTCCATGCCCCAAAGCACAGTTCAATATGTTTAACAGCCAGCCAGTCAGCACACACAGCAGATAAGCAACCTGCGTGGGCAGGAGCTGGGCATACTCTGCATTATGGAGTGAGGAAACTAAAGGGGGAAATCCAATGGTGGGTGTAAACTACAGCAAACATAAGGGAAAACTGAGATCTGCAGGAGTTGAGGAGCTGCAGACACACAGAACCATAGGAAACCAGGCTTAATCAGTTCAATAGCCACAGAAGGACACATTCTTGAAGCACTGTCAAAAGCATTTCTGAGCAAAACATACTGTTCTTAAAAGAAGTATTCACATACCCCAGGATTCTTAAACAGACTATGCTGGCACAGCTATATTGGCAGAGGCTCCCCTACACATACCAAGTAAGTGGCTTTATGGTATTCAAGAATATTTTAATTTACAGAACCCTCAGCATTACCATAGAATACTACTGTGTGATGTTATCAAACTCCTCACATGTTTGCCAAACAACCGAGTGAGCCCAATCCAATTTCATTACTACTCATGGGAGGCTACTTTGCAAAATTTGAGGTAGAAGATATTCCCTACAAATCCTCAGGTAGCAAAGAGGCTCTGCAAGAACGTTGCCAAAATATATTGACTTATTCTGGGCCACTATTCCTTAGGGGACAAGGAAACGACATCTGCTATTTAATTTCACAGATAATATAGATGACGGTCTTGAGAAATTCCACATAAACTTGACAAAAATTCTTCCAATACACTGTCTCTATGTAGAGGAGTAGCAGGCTGGAGGAGGACCCTGTTCACAGAAATGCCCTCTCCTAGAGATCAAAGCCACCTGCTATGAACTACAGCAGGTTCAAGACCCACCTCTACTGAAACAAGAGATGCAAACCAAATTCTACTGTGCATTTGAAACTTAGAGCAACTCAAGTTGTTGGGAAGGTGACTAGAAATCCTATCTACCCAACAAACTTTGACAGAGGCAGAAATGAAGAGCTAGATGTGACTGCTCGGTCACAAAGTTAAACTGCCATCAGAACAAACAAACAAAACATCAAGAAACACTAAAACCCAATAAATAAGCATGTGAAAGGGAGGGTAGAGATGGAGAAATTGGTGCTACAGTGGAAAGCAAGGGTCTAAACTGATTGCTAGAACACAAACTGTGGCATCTCTTTGCTGCACTGACACCAGGACACAAAATACAACTGAAAACCTTTTGATTTCCAGTGCAGGGGGTCACACGCTGAATTTCTGCTTTCTTAATATTAAAAATGGGCAAGTGGAAGAGAGCTACTGTGAGCTGCCTCTGCTGAGAGCATAATGAAGCAAGTTTTGTTTCATCAAAACCCTTCAAGCCTTTCTACACTGTACGAAACATTTTTTTCTAAGCAGCAAGCACTCAGGGTATTTGATTTTGCATCAAGTTTGAAGTGGTCCACACTGAAGAGCAAGTCAGAAATAGACCACATAAAGAAGCATCAGAAAGAGACATGGCAAAGGTTGCTTCTACACTCATGCTGAAAGAGGGTAAACGCAAAACACATGCATCCCAATTTTCTTGAAGTCAGTAACGTAGTTTCTGCTGACGTCACTGAGATCAGCATTCAGCCCTTTCTGAACCAAGGCATAGTTTCACTACAAAGCACAACAGGCAGATCTGTGTTTTGGCTAAACAGTTTATGACTTGTTAATGTAGTTAAGCAAGTACTCCAGTACAGACAGCACTGTCAGTTCAGCCACTGGTTTGCTAACATGGCAACAAGAGAAAACAAACCACCCTTGCCACACAAGCTCCTCTTCATGCATTGGACAAGGAAGCTAAAGCCCCAAGCTGACTTGCTCTATAAGGTCTTGGAGCTTTTGGAAAATACACATTAACACGAACTTAGTTTAACAAATGCACGTTACTTAAACAAGCTTGCGTGTGCTTTTCACTTACCTCCATGAAGTATGGTGGCTCTGCAGTTGGTAGACACAGCTGCCTTGGCTTCACTTTCTGACAGGCCAAACAGCAAACCTCTGTCACCTTTGTTCAGGATCAAAATGCACAGAAAGGAACAAACAGAATAGGGAAGTCTGTCTGCATGATACGTTTGCTAACTCTACAAATAACTGGGAATTAGCAAACTGTAACTCAAAGTGACATTTTGCATAAGGTTACCCAGAGGCAGGAAATTGAGGCACCCAATTCTCCTAGCTGCAGTTCCCCAGCAGCCCTCCTGGAAAGCTCCTAGCAAAGTTGCTTTTTTCCAGACAAGAAGCTGTACTTCTGAAAATAAAAGTCTGTCAACCAACACAGGAACATTTTTATACGCATAATCAAGCAGAAAAATTACCCCATTGAAAACTTTAGTTTTGGGGAAAGGGCACTGTCTAACACAAAAGCATTATGCTGAAAAGTTCCCAGCCACCTTGAGCAGGGATGACACCAGATTAGGTAGGTTAATTTGAGTTGAGCTTGACTGCTCTTTTAAGAAGGAAGGAAACATTGTGCATAAAATCCTTCCAGGCCGCAGGCCCTCCCACATGGTTCTCATGATTCAGAGCACACTCCTCCCCTTCAAGGGACAGTTCAAATATGCGTTTGTGGGGTGGGGAGCAGGGAGTAGTAAAAATGCATCTGAATTCCAAAAAGAAGGGGAGATAAGACACTCTTCTTGGTTTCTAGAACACAACCAGTTATTTAACAGCACATATGTAACTAAGGACTGGAAAATTCAGAAATTTTTCTTCCTTAATATAAATATGATTTTATAGCTGCTTCTGCCAAAGATGTGGCACCTTGGAGATCATAAGTAATAATTTCTGATTTGGTTCAGTTTCCATAGATTTTTATGGGTTTTATTCATTTTTCCACTTACACCCAACATAGTATCAATGCATATCACAACAAAACATACCTGTAGCTGAACACAGACATTACTATTTACAGTGACTGCTCATGCCACCCCATGACCAAGACTTGTTGCACCTTCCACACCCACTTAGAGCTCTGATTCATTGGTCACCAACAAGCATCACTGTATAAAGTTCAAGGAGTGTAAAGGACGGAAGTATTTCAAAACCACTTTGAACTTTCACATGTTACTATTAACTGCTGTCTTTGACTTGGAAAAAGGATACAGATTAGCCACATCGTAAGGACCTCGTAGTTCTAGAGGCTAAAACAAAGCAAAGGAAGTTGGATATGTGCATGCACCCTCTCACAGGCTGACAGGGTGTGAGCAGGCATGACAGGACTATCAGGAAGACAGGGTTAAATGCTACATAATAGCAAGCTACTGAAGATGCACTAGGAAATCAAGCAAACACTGCTATTTTGGAAAACAGAGTCCCCATCTGGGAGAAAACTGTCATGGAAAACACAACAGCAGGAAAAAAAAAAAAACCAAAAAACCAAAACCAAAAAAACCCCCCAAACCCCCCACCCAACCAGACAAAAAAAAAAATCCCAAACTCCACAATACAATTCTTTGGTAAAACAGATTGATTAAAAAACCTTACAAGATGGCAATCATATTTAAAATTACAATTTTTACATGTTTAATATATAACTAAAGCTGTATTTTCAGCCACAGATAAATCCTCAAATTGTTCTGACTTAAAAAAAAAAATCTGGGACTTACCCTTTCAGCTGCACTAGATATAACAATGTTCTGGAAAACAAAAGAATAAATGTTCATCTGTCAGACACCATCAAGAAATGAAAAAAAAAAAAAAAATCAGCAAGCAGTAAAGACTTTATGAGCATTAGCTAAGTTCAGGCTCAGAGCCCAGTTAAACATCAAAGTATCTGATGCTCTCAGACGAAGTGAACTCTAGCAGGGTGTAGATCTTAATTTGGGGAATAAACCCAGGTTATCTCCCTGTCCCCTACAGAGAGAAGGGCACAGGGACAAGCCCTCCCTTGCAGTTACAAACCTCTCACAGACAGATGTGAGTTGAAGAAGCACCGTACCTTTTAGAGGAACAGGCTAAGCAGTAAAATGTCAGAGTAATGACATTAAGCAAGCACCTATCAGCCTGTATCTCTCATAGTGGACTTTAAAGGGACCCTAAGGGTAAAGAGGAAATGCAGAGTTGCACAGACTGTGTTAAGAAATGCCCCCTTTATTTACACTAGCTGAAAGAGGCCCCCACGAAGGACAACTCGGCCTGAGCTGTAATAGAAATGGACTTAGAAGAGGAGTCCAGGATCCCCCAGAAGCAGGTTACAGGTAGTGCCTTTAGATAGTTTGGTGCTCCTAAATTTTCAGCTTACTCTCTGTGTTGTGGTGCAATTCAATCCTAACATCAGCATTCATGTTGGCCTTAATCAAACTCCTGCTGTTTTGGGAAACCTGTCTGCAGCTAGGCACTGGCTGCCAATTCATGCCATACACTCACTTCCCTCAACACTGGCACTCCTGTGAACATCACCAGGCAGAGAGACATCCTTCTCCCTCCTCTCCCAAAAGCTTTCTGCAGAACAGGTATGTGACTGCTCAGGGGCTGGCAGATACCACAGCTCAGCTGCCAGCACTCTTCTGATGTTAAACCTCCAAGGATGCTCACCCAGGGGGAGACTGTTTTGTACAGGTGGAAATTTTGCAGCAGCAAAGAATTCCTTGCACCTTTTATTATACTGAATAAAAGGCTTTGGGAATTCCTGCTTGAGTGGGTGGGAATGAGAATTGTATTGAGGCAGAGAAAGACTTTCCCGCTCTGCTGTCAGTACCAGGAACCCATCATACCACCTCCAGTTACAAGGTGGGGCTTTTGATCCCCTCGCTGCACTGCTTTGCTTGTCCTGCCACCTCCCCAGCACAAAGAGCAGGGCAGACACTGCAAGAAAATGCTTTGTACACAGCTGGAACTCAACACATAAAAACTATTTGCATGGAAACGACTGTGTGTTCATACTGTGCCCAAGGTTTCCTCACGTGCTGAGGAGGAAAGGATGGGACAGACAACTCTGCCTCAGCATAAGGAAAGCCAGAAACAGAAGCAATACATACATCAAAGTGACTTAACAGCACACATCATGATGGAGCCTAGGACATTTCTTTATGCATAGTTCACCTTTAAAATGACTGCACTATGGATCCCAAGGGTGCTTTTGAGCTTCAGTGGTGCTGACTGCAAGATTTTGCTGGGAAAATTCAAGTCCCCTGCTCTGAGCTGTAGCAACCAACGCCTGTCTCCCAGGCTCAGAGAAGCTCCCAGAGCAGCTGTGCAAGCCATCTTGAACCAGCACGGGATCGTGGTTCACTGCTGTGCATTGGAGACATGCTCTGCCTGGTTCAAAGGCAACTGGCTTCTAGTTAGGGGATGGGTAAGATGGGAGGAGAAGACAAGAGCAGGCAAGAAAAGCACTGCTAACAAGTGAAGGAAAGGCAGGCAAAGGCAAATCCAAGGGAAGGGCTAAAGGGAGGAACTCAAAGGCAAAACATTATCTCCCCAGGTAAAGGAGACAGCAGCTGTTCAGCCCACTGCTTCAGGCACAGTACCCACACTCAGTTACCAAAACATGGGAGGTGAGGGACTGTGGCTATGCACGCCTTCTGTCTGGCAAGGCAGGCAAGTCCCTCCCTCATTCCCTGCACATTTTAGCATGTTTTAAGGACTCTGCTCAACGCCAGCTGAGGACACAGTACATTTCTGGAAGTTTCTCTGCCCTACTACAACAGAGGAGGAACAAAAGGATCCAAAAGCTGCTACAAGTTCAGCAACTATAGATTACAGATGGCGAGAGCTGCATGCCAGGTGCCAATGCAAGCAGCCTACGGATCAGCCATCCCATGTCTTGTTAAAAAAAAAAAAAAAAAGGCCTATACATAACTGATGGAGACAAACTGCCAGTGAGGGCTAATAACCATCTCTGCTGGCCCAACATGTCCTGGAGGCAAAAAATAAAAGACAAGCTAGCAGTGCTCTTCCAGTGCCTAACGACAACTCGTCATGCCCAGCTCCAGCTGATTTACCTTCTGGGCATAGATGATGCACTAGATTGACTAGAAAGAAAGGGCACTGTGCACAGACTGAGCACCCAAATGTGTTGCTCACTCCGTTTGTGATGCCACCTCAGCTGGTGCTCTCCAAATCAACAACCGCATGAGAAGCACACCCTTAACTGCACAGAGGAAAGAGGAGCACTGGCAAAAAGGAATCCCAAAGGAAAGGGGTTTTGGGTGTATGTACCTCATTTCCAAGTCAGTATTTTGTGCAATTAACTCCCAGAGCTGGGCTTCTCAGGAAAGGCTGTGCAAATACTCACTTTCTTCTGTAGCACCAAGGGAATTAATCTGTTTGACCCACCCTGCTGTCCTATAAAATAGACTGCCATGCCTGAGGGGAACTGAGGTAATGACAGATCTGCTTTTAATTGCCCTTCCAAGCTGTATATCCCACTTCAGACTAGATTTGCAGGGTAATGCCAATTTTGGCTTCTCTGGACTAGCTAAGCGCGGTAAAGGCTGTTTCCAATAAAGGTGGTGGGAGCTACAATCTCTTTAAAATTGGATATGTATTATGATATGCTTCCCTGTTTAAAAAAAAACCAAAACATGGCCTGAGAGGACCTAGCATGACAGGCACCTTAGACTGATAGCCTCGGAGGAGGTAAGGTATGAAAGCAATGGATTACAGGCATCTCAGCTGCAAGCATTACTTCTTCCTTGGGTTTCAGTAGCAGGGAAGAATGCAGTTGATCTGACTGCAGCAAAGCCTGGCTGATAGCCAGCCAGCTGTTGGGTCTGTTTTGTTTACTAACCATTTATCAAAACAACATCTCAACTTTTTCTTATTATTTTCCATACCCCATATTCAGGGTATACTATCAAAAAAGAGCTTTTGGTCAATCAGAAATATTAAATGGGGGATTTTAAAGAGATGCATGGACTTCAGTTCTAATGCAAACCTTAGATCTC
The DNA here is from genome assembly GCA_035590195.1 of Aviceda cuculoides. Taxonomy (NCBI): domain Eukaryota; kingdom Metazoa; phylum Chordata; class Aves; order Accipitriformes; family Accipitridae; genus Aviceda; species Aviceda cuculoides. The sequence goes on along the minus strand of JAVJGG010000094.1, from coordinate 23,772,380 downwards.
TGGCACTTCTCCCCAGACTTGCCTTTTGTTTTGGGTATTGCATATCAAAACAACAGATAGGTTGTTCTGAAAAAACAACCTAACAGTTTGACAACTTAAGAAGAAAGCATGCAGTGGTGCATGGCTGGAAGTATTGGGAGCTAGTATAATTGTGTCCTTGTATTACTAGGCAAAGATTCAGTCACAGCTTCAGAAACCCAACCGTCAAACTCATTTAAAATGGCTCAGTCTGTACAACTCCAGAAGAATTTGAACTGAATTAATTAGCTTGCTTTCACTTTGAGAGCTTACCTTTCCTTTGCAGATCTGCATCAGGCTGATTGCATTTGAAATTGTGTATCTTCTCATTGTGGAGTCTTTGATGGCAGGCACGTAAAGAAGTTCAAAGCAAATGCCTCGATCTATTGCCTTCGCATGAAAGAGAGTGATCAAAAATCAAAAGGAGAGAAGCATAACAAACTAACAAGCGCTGTCTATTATTGATGTAGCTTGTTCTCAGTTTAACTGTGTTATATATGAAAAAATTAAGGCAGAATTGTTCCAGCAAGAGCACAGCATAGCATGAAAGCGGCAGAGTGGAAGGTTTCACTGGACACCAGATATATGTACTTATTTCTTGGGATGACAGATAAATGAGGTTTAACAAACAAAGAAATACCAGCCACTTATTAGTTGTAATTGGCTTTCCACTATCACAGAGTTGAGAAGACAGGTAACCACTGCTGGTCAGAAACAAGTCTTGATATTTTGAGGACTCTCCTCCTCTAGCCCCATGGCCTGCTGTAAGGAAGACCACTGCTTCCCACAGTATCCACATCTTGCAGATGAGGAATTTGTCCTTGCATAAAAGCAGCAATGAGGACCCTTCTCTCCTGTTTCACAGCATACTCTGGTATTTGTGACAATGTTAAACAACAGTGAGTCACAGGAGAGGTTCCAAATAGTAATACTGATTACATTTTCAGCTGCTTTAAAATCCTTTTCTATCTGTCAAAGTACCTCACCAAAAGCCTAGTATTCTTGTTTTTGCAAACACACAGAGAAAGGTTAGGCAGCTTGCTATAGGATGCAATGAGTTAGCAATAAAGACACAATTCAAAGCTAGGAGTTCTTTTTTCCATGGCCTATACTACATTTGCCCAAAATGTTACTCTGTGTTTTATACTCATATTATTAAAAAATGCTGCAGTGTTAATACTGTAAGAGAGTCCAGTAACTGAATATGGATGGAATTAAACCAGCTCCCATCCATGCACAACCTCTACATGCAAGCACAACAGAAGCTAAGTATACATCAAAAGTTTTACACAGAACTGGTCCAACATCTGCAGACAAGAAGAGAAGCCTGAATTTATCAAAACCAAAACAGGTGATGGCAAGACACCAATTGCCAGTCAAACAGATTTTTAACATCATCCCTACCACTTCAGCTGCCTGCCAATCTGTCTGTCTGGCATCACAACAGCCAAAACTGACTGCCCCAGGATGCATAAAACCAGTCTGACAGACAGACTGCCTTGAAGCTTTGAATGTGGAAGCTGAGGAGCAGCTTTTAAGGAAAATGCCTCCAAACACAGGGCTCCAAGAGCTACCCAGCTCCTCGCCTGGGTCAGCTGCTGGAGTTTGAGGCAGCTAGGGTACCTTCAGACAACATTTCATACAAAATCGTTATTCCAAATGGAATGTTGAAAATCCCAGTCTATAGTAAATTCCAAACTATTACTTCTGTTCTGTTTTTTGATTAATTCTAGTTATTTTTTAGTTTTTATTCTAGGTCAAACTTTCTGTAGAAGAGGAAGTAGGATTTCTAGCCAATTCCAAATTTAAATTTTTAAGCACTAAGGACTACGTCAGCCAAGAATGCCCATATGGAATGAACCTTGACATATACTCAGAGGAAAAAACTAGTTCACCTAAGAGCATGTTCAGATTAAGCTTTCTGTCAAAGCACCAACAGCAGGCAGAATTATATTAACAAAATATTTGATCCATGCTGACAGTCAGCTTGTGTCCCAGATATTTAGCAATTCCACATTTGGTTCATTTGCCAAGACATTCCTTTGTCTAAGTATGGATTCAATACAGTTGTCCTCCAAATAACTAGCACAACACCCTTGTACCAAATTAACACTGTCATTCACATTCTCCTGTCTTTTAAATCACGGGGCTGTTTATCTATTCTGACGCAGCTGTACCACTTATGGTTTGGGAAGCAGCTTAGTCAGCAATCACACCACATCTCACTGCTTAGCATAGTAGCGGCCTTAAGGCTCTGTTTCCATTCCTTGGGAACACCACTTCTGCCTTCTTAAGTGGGGGACAGGAAGGAGAAAAAGAAAGAACATATATCACTGTGTATTAAATGCTGCAGTGGAGGCCTTGAATTGAAGGACATCGGAAACAACACTATACATTATGCAAGAAAATAAAAGAACCACTTGGATGGGAACAGTGGGAGGGAAATGGTAGGGAATTCAACTCAGACTGACATTAAATACAGAATTTAACAGCAAGAAAACAATTTAGATGTAAATTTACCATATTCACAGGGGGCCTTCGGAAGTAGAATGGCAGCTTTTCTGTTACATTTATGCATACCAGATCCACATCCAGAGTTGTGCAAGCAATCTACAGCAAAGAAATAGGAACAGATTATTAGATATGCCAAAAAATGCCTAACCAACTTTAGGTGCACTAATATTCTCCTTCATTTCTTAATGCAACAAACGTCTCTTCAGGGTGAGTTCAGTTTTCAAATGAAGAGGTACTATGCCTTGCAGGTATGGCAGTAAAACAGCAGGGCTACAGGTGCACAGCTTGAGCATTTCAGGCTTTCATCCCAAGCCTTCTCTCATTTACAGAACTACTTTTCCAATAAAATAATGACCAACCCAAAGGCAAGACTTACTGCTTTGTTTTTATCTGACATCACACATGCACAAGCAATGGCAGTTTTTGGCAGAAGAACTCACAGCTAATGAAGGACCCCTGTTTACAAAGGGAACAGCCCAGGAACTGCCTCTTACCCCATCACTCTCTAATTCCGGTGTAGCAACTGTTTTCACAATTAATTATTTTTACCAGAAGCAACTGAGAAAAGACTGAAAGGCAGGCAGAATGTTAGACAGTGACTGGTGGTGCCACATGCCCAGTACTGGGAGCCAATCCACAGAGTCTCACTTTCCTGGCTGGGTGGGGAATGTGCAGCCCTTCCTGAAAGCCACATCTCTGAAAGAGGCTGAAGATGGCACCGAAGGTTATAGTTTAAAAGCTTAGCTTTGAACTCACACCACAATTTACAGCCTGTATTAAAATGTTGAAGGAACGAACAAAGGGTGGAGAATCTCCACACTGACATACAGAGAAAATCAAGTGCACACAAAAGGGAGCCCCCGATTTACATGTAATCTCATGAACACAAGATATGTAGGAATTATGTATGCCTACCCCGTAAAGATGATTACATAGGGGCAGATTAATGTCTGTAAGCAGCATTGTAACAAAGAAGATAAAATAGGCTGAAGAAGTTGAAAAGGAATTTTCTACATGTAGGGGAACTCTCTGCATTCAGAAACATGCCAGCAACTGCTCCAAATACACCTGGGCCAGGCGCCAACCATTCATCCCTCCTTTACATGGGCACGAAAGAGGTGGGGATTGTGGGGAGTCCCAGGGCTGCTCTAACACAGGGCAGGCTATTGCTTTGCAAACTAGTCTTCTAGCAGTTTGTTTACATGAAATTTAGATGGAGATAAGAGCAGAGGCCCAGCTTTAGGCATGTTTCTTAGCTGCTGATAGCACTCCCTCCCAGGCAGGAGGGCCACAGCCCACATGCAGGCAATTCAAAGATCCAGCAAACCACAAAGTTTTTGATGTTAAAATGTCTCTACCAGGCCAGTCAGACTAAACTTTATCTTCAGACCCTACCTTTACCAACTCTGTTAGGCAGGACACAGTTGGAATCTATTGCACTGAATTAGACTTGCATGTGTAAGTTTAGCCCTACTACAGCCAGCTTTACTCCTTTTCTTAATGTGGAGTACAAACTACCACCTAGACAGAGGTGATTTATGGGAACATGCACAGAGCAAATAGCTCCGAATCATATCCTAGAAGAGATGGCAGTGAGGCCACAGGAAATTCAGGAAAAGAGAAAGCTGAAAATCAAGGAAAGCAAGAATACACATCAGGAACATGCAAGTTGCCCTATGTGATGAGAAAACAAGCCTTCCTAATCAGCTCCAGAAACACTGGAAAACACTTTTCCATTTTGTAAATTAAGCACAGTGGGAAAGTGAGTGACCCAAATCCCAGGATATCTACAGGATTCCAGTGACAAGAACATTTCAGAAAACACCACCAAGGAAAACAAAATTAAAAGTCATACTTCCCCATAAGGAGGAAGTCCATGGAAAGTTGGAGAGGAGATTTCTCCAAATACTCCAATGTTCAGCCTAGCTTTGGCTCCTGGACAAGTCACACACGCAGGCAAGTTAAGGTTACCCTGCCTGCTGAAAGGATCTGAAGTGCAAAAACTTCATACAGAAAATGATATGCAGCAGTAGCACAGCCCAGCGCCTGCCTGGCCACACTGCAGGCAAGAGCCCCATCTGCTGGGAAAATCCAGACAGCCAGAAATAAATACATTCACCACTGCTTGGATGGCCTGAAGAGATCTTTGGCAAACATTTTAGGAATAAACATTAAAATTTTGCTTTGCAGTATATCCACAGACTTATATACGAAAGTTTTTTAGATACTGGTCATCTGCTAATTGCTTACAAACAGCAGGCAGAACTAATATCATTAAAGCAGTCAGAAATCTTAAGAAGCAAAATTTTTGAAAAGCAACAGGCACAGACCTTATTACTGGCATGGAGTAGGCATTCCTATTGCAGCCCAAAACAATCCTCTTGGGAGACTTAAAGAAGGAGCATGTTCTACAATTATCTTGGCAAACACAGCTTCCTCATACCCCTGAGGATATAAAGTATTTGGAGAATCTGGAGTACATCTTTCAGTACATATCACTGCCACACTGGGTCACAGAAAAGCTTCCCTGGCTCATGACAAGAGGGCACAGACTGGTTTTGGGCTATGCTAAAATTAGAGCACATCTCCACTGGTCATGTATTTCTTTTACAAAAACATGAAAAATCCTGTTCTTTGGAGAATAATCCAAATGCCAAATTATTGGTGAGAAAGATGATGCTCTCAAGGTAATGTTGAGTTACCAACAGCCAATTTTAAAATATAAAGTTAATTTGTGGTGCAAGACCCACCCTAGAAGGCTTTATCCTTAACAGTGAAAGATCCATGAGTTGTATGAGCCAAAAGTACATGCTGAACCTCCATGCATGCATAATGTCACTTGCACCAGACTCCCTGTTCATACCTCCACAAAATTAACACAGCTCTCCAAAGAGAGTTAGAAAACCTAAAATCTTTAAACAAAAGACAAACATACAAGTCTGCCTGGAATGTGAACACATAAGGATGAAGTCTTTCACCTCATGCAGTTTCCAAGAAACATGCTTGGGTTCCCTCCCCATCTCAAAGTGCTGCCAGCAATGAAGATGGTCTCATTGACAATCGTGCTTCCTTCCTAACACACTGACCACCACCTGCAAGAGTGTCAGCTTGAACAGTTGCTATCTGCATTGGCCTGCCCAGAGCACAGCCATCTTCTTTGTGCCAGCACAATTATCCACGTGGCTGAATGCTGAATCAGAGAGGGAAAATGGATCTGCCTGCAAAGTAACTTGGCACAAACTCTAGTTATTTTTCAGCCAAAAGCATGTTCCTCAAACCAAACTGCCATGCAGCTAAGCAAGCAGCTTCACCAGCAGAGCAGACACAGACCTGCAGAAATGAGCAGCTGTTTATGCCAGCTTAAATACTGCTGCAGCTGGATGTCCAACTGCAGCAAAACTCACAATATGGCTAAAAATAAAAAAAATATGCACCCTTAAATGAGAGAATGCCCTGTGCTGGTTTTGGCTGTGGTAGAGTTAATTTTCTTCATAGTAGCTAATATGGGGCTACGTTTTGGTAATCCAGGGATGTTTTCATTACTGTTGAGCAGTGCTTACACAGTCAAGGCCTTTTCTGCTTCTCACCCCACTCCACCAGCGAGGACGCTGGGGGGGGAAGCACAAGAAGTTGGGAGGGGACACAGCTGGGACAGCTGACCCCAACTGACCCAAGGGATATCCCAGACCATATCACATCATGCTCAACATATAAAGCTGGGGGAAGGAGGAGGAAGGGGGGCGCATTCGGAGTGATGGCATTTGTCTTCCCAAGTTGGAGCCCTGCTTTCCTGGAGATGGCTGAATGCCTGCCTGCCCATGCGAAGTGGTGAATTAATTCCTTGTTTTGCTTTGCTTGCGTGTGTGGCTTTTGCTTTACTTATTAAACTGTCTTTATCTCAACCCATGAGTTTTCTCATTTTCACTCTCGTGATTCTCTCCCCCATTCCACTGGGCAGGAGTGAGCGAGCAGCTGTGTGGGGCTTAGTTGCCAGCTGGGGTTAAACCACTACAAGCCCTTTCTCCCCGAAACAACACAGCATGCTCCTGCTGATTACCTGGCTTCAGGTGCCTGTTTAAACACATGATAAATCAATTGAGCTCACTTGAGAGGCGAGATTTTACGTTGTTGCCAGAGACCAAAAGAAAGAGGTGGAGAGTGGCCCTCAAAAGTATTTTACAACTATTTGCCTCTCTCCCACCCACAAGAGTCCTAAAATCTTGCAAGGGAAATAAAATCAGTCAGAAATTAGTTTCATTAAGCTGTAACTGTTATAATTAATGCTTTAATTCCTCTTCTGAAGGATTCTTTAAAGTTCACCTTCTTCTACAGCCTCTTGCTTTGTACTTGGATAAGTTTTCAAAAAGGAGGGGAAATAATTTAGAAAAACAAAACAGAAGAATGTCATTTTAATGTGTCAAAACAGGTACTCAGCAGTACTAGAAAGTAGCTTTAACCTATTAAAAAAAAAAAAAAAAAGACTCAGTTTTATACCCACAAGCTCTCTTTGAAAGTAAGTTCTGGCACTCCTCCAAAGAGATTCACATTTGCTTTTGGTATCCCTGTGCCTTCTTCATACTGCTTTAAACCGCACACCTGCTTGCTGCCTGACAAGGCTAACAGAGACAGGATGATTCCACCTACTCTGCCAGTTCAGAGTTAATGTTATTATTTATGAGCTTGCAACAGGTTAGACATCACAATTTTGGGTTTTGTAAGAAAAACATTCTGACAAAAAAATAACTTGCTTCCAGATGTTCCACTCGATCCGACCACTCACATTCAGCTGTTACCAAGTATTTGAGAATAATTTAATTAAAAATATGAGAAAGACAGAGATAATGAACATCTATCACCCAACAAGCCAAGCTCAGATCATTCTGCCTCAGACAGTGTTTTAAAGCTAGGAATTTTTCTGGTAGGAAGGGTCTATTCAACATATAGCAGCTATGGATAAAAGTTGGAAGACAAAATGATGCTTGGTGCTGTTAGTAACAGCTGAAGAATTACTGTACATCACTGTATTTAGGTATCACCTCTAAATAGTAAATGTCTTCTTCAGTCAAACACTAGAAATGGACCAAACCAGTTCGTGGTAAAACACACTTGCAACACCTTGTTTTTCTAAAATCATAGAAGTGACAGAGTATTGGGGGTTTTGTTCAAAACATTTGCATTTCTATTAACATAAACCAATGTGAGAAACGACAGCGTTGGGCTAAGGTCACCAATTAGTTCTAGCTAAGGTTTTGAAAATTATTCACACCCACTATTTTCTCTCACTAGCACACTTGGAGGGCTACGACTCCTACAAACATCAGCATCTGTTCAGTAACACTGATACAGCAACACCTTCACAGACTCACAAATTTTGTGAGGGCAGTTTTCAGTTGCAAGTTTGCTCTGAACAGCCAGGATAAAATCTGAATGAGAAAACAACTGCCCGCCCTTCAAGTATTTCCCCCAAAGCTGCTCTACTTCTGTATGGCCTCGATGGTTTTCTTGGCAGGCAAAGTAACAAACATATCATGATGTAACAGAAGTGAAGCTTCTCTCGCTCAACTTGAGCATCCAAAACACTCAAAACAAAACAAACCCAGAAATCTCAGTCTGGCAATGGAGCAAGGGCCATTATGTTTAATCAGGCATGTTTACTTTTGGAAATTTTATTTTATCTGTTCATAAAGTGCTATGATAACTGGAACTAGCGCTGTCTCGTAAGCTCTTGCTCCTCTTTTGATTTAAAATAAAGAAATAAAAGGAAAAAAAGAAAGAAAAAGAGATCAGCTATTCATTTGGATGAACTTCCAAGAGAAGACCTAAGACTAAAAGGAAGAAGGTAACTCTCAGAACCACGTTAGTTCCACTTTAAAATGCTCCCACTTTCCCTGGCATTTCAGGGACCAGGAACAATTAGTGCTAATAGAAGAGAGCAAATGTGTTTTGGAGAAGCTGTCACAGTCTGAGAAGTTAAAGTTCAATACAGAAGTTTTCTACATGCTGATAGTATGTATATATTAGAAAAAAAGAAGGATGTTTTCTCTCCTCACTAGAGAGGAGTACTCAGTAGAGTACAAGACACACAAAGGAAACCACAGCACAGGGGCATACAAGTCCATTCATGAGGGAGATGCTTCAGACTTTAACCAGTCACCTCAAGGCCTTGCAGCCTCCTGCAATCTCTCCCAACCTTCTCAGTCCAGCAACTGACCAGGCAGCCTATGTTGCTTAATTAGCCCCATGACATGCAGGCAGGCCTGTATAAAATGGGAAATAAAAATCAAAACACAGCATGTATTCAGACTAGCCCAAGGCACTAAAAGTTATTGAATGAGCATTACTGATCAGATGATTGTACTTACATGGAACAGTTTCTCAGTCTTCGGAAATACTGCTATGATGTCATATAATCTTATATTCGCAGATGTTGATCTCTACAAAAGGAGGAAACAATTACTACCTTGAATTCTGGCAGATGCCAAAACTATGCACAATGATTACAACCAAAATAATGTGAAGAAAATCCCTTTTTCACTTTAAAGTACTAAACATAGCCAATAATCATCCAATTACATAGCGTGTCTCTGCTGTGAGCCATCCTGTGAAGTCATTCATTCTCATTTTGAGGCTTGTCCCACCCTGCTCATAAGGCACTTACACCTTTTGCTTTGATCACCTAGCACTACAACATAAAACAGACACAGGGCTTGCTCATGGTCTTCTAGTTTATGCACAGAAGTCCAGAAATCAACGGAAAAAACCAAGGACCAGAACTGTTGTCCCATATTGACAAATGATCAACAGAAGCCATATGCAGTCTTGTAAGTCTGCATCTCTTCATGATCACATTATTTGCTAAAGATGCAAGCTGAGAAATCACTGTTGAGTGTCCTGTAAAATCCATGAAGTTCTCCCTATACAATTCCCAAAGTTTCATTCATTGAGAAAAAGAAATGAAAATTAATATACTAAATATACTTACCAAGAGATTACAGTGGGAAGGATCAGAAACAACAAGGGTTAGCCGAGTTAAGACTTTAATTCTTTTAGATGTTCCCTACAAAAAAAGAAATAATACAAGAGTTAAAAAACTCCAAAAGCAAAAATTTGTGGTGACTTTTACTCTGTCCACTATAAAAAGAAAATGGTGCCTTGTTCATATTCTTGCCTATACTAATTTTCTAAACTCTGTAGTTACACTTCCCTATTTTATATTGATCTGTATTGTATCTGCCCTTTACAAAGAATGACTTACTGTGTTTCTCTGAGGAAGGATCAATAGAAAGGAAAAATAAAGAAATAAAGAAAACAAAAGCAAAATCATGCAGAAAAACCGAGCATGTTTTAATACTGCTATGGATCCCCAGGCAGGCCACAACTGCAAGCAAAAGCAGTTCCTGAATTAACAAATCTCAGTGATTTGAAATACAGACTTGGTTCATTTTATCTGAATCTTACTCCATCAAAACCAGGAAGTTAATTCCAAAACTCAAATTTCAAGAATTGTACTGTAATTATCCAACTACAAGAAAATTCAAAATTCACACGAAGCAGTTTCTTTAATAATTTTTAAAATAATGAATTGAGCCTACTCTAAAGTAAATATATTGGTCTCCCAATGCTGGGAGCTTGTCCATTGCTTGATTGTTAAAATTTCTCTTTTTTGATCAACATGTAATACACAAAATCACATATACCAACAAACCAAGGTAAAAAAACGTAACTCAGAGTAACAATACATAGAATGAAATTGGACATACTTGTACAATAGGCAAAGATGGAAACAACTCTGAAGGAGATACTGGCTTGACAATTTCCTTAAAAGAGAACAAAACAAAGTTATTCACAATGTCATGGATGAAATTTACAATATAAACAAAAGCTGTGTTCCAATCCTAAAAAGAAATTTGCCATGTTAACAAAATTATTTCCCAGGGACAATACACGGACTCTATTAAAAGTTAACTCCGGGGCAATTACACTGAATTATAAAATGGGAGTTCTGTCACAAATGCAGACATCTGGACTTGCGTCCAGATGAGCATTCTGCAGATAAAGCTGTTTGGGAACACGTAATAAGGCAGGTAAGTTTACAAGTCAAAACACACTAAGAACAAAAAACTCCAACAAAAGTTACCTGTTTCTTTTCTTTAAAATCGATGACATGATTAAGAGCAACTGTAGAATATCCCACTGAAAAAGCAAACACATAGTAAGAATATTTTGTCCAGTAAACTAATGGAAATAAATCCAAACAGAAACCCATTAAACACTCATCACTTAATTGTCTCAAAATTAATAATCACATGTATATTTACCTTTCACATTATTTTTTTTCTGAGGATAAATTCACCTAAAACTGGCTTAAATAAAAAAAAAAAAAATCCGTTTGCCTTTCAACAACACCCTGGCCCTGGCAACACTTACTTGATGGCAGAGCTTTATGAACATGAATACTTGGGGTTGGGGTCCCCAAAGATTTTGCCCTAGTTTGGTCCTGTTGATGACTTTCTTTAGGGAAAGTGGTTAAGGACATTCAGGATAACGGTTAAAACTGCAGACAACGCAGAGCTGGGAGAGATACAGCTACGGGAGAAGGCAAGGTGAGCATTCAAAACGATGCTGACAAAACTGACGGAAAGGTCTCATTTGGCAGGGATCAGAGGAAGATGATACACTTGCCAAAGACAAATCATCCCCCAAACACTGGACAGGCAGCACCTGGCTGTACAACAGTTCTGCAGAAGAAAGATTTAGAGAAACTGCAGGCAGAAAAATGGGTCCACGCTGGGAAAAAACAACAACTGTTACCCTGGGACAGACAGGCAGAGACAAGAGCCTGCAAGACACAACACGAGCTTTCCTACTCAGCACTGGGAAGACCTCAGTCCCGGTCACTTCACTTGCCGAAGACGGCAAGCTGAGCGGGGAGAGCAGAGAGGAGCGAGGGGAACCGCCACCCGCCACGGAGGCAGATGGCGAGGTTTAGTCTCCAGGGAGAGAAAACTCGGCCTAGAGACTCACGCTGCGCCCACGCCAGCCTGGCGGAGCTGCCGCTCCCGTCCTGCTGCCCTCCTGTCCGGGCCCAGCCCTCCCCAGCTCAGGCCCACCGGCTCGGCTCGGCTCGACTCCGCAACCCGGCCCCGGCCCCGGCCCCGCCGCCGACCCAGGCCTCGGGCCG
>JAVJGG010000094.1:23738106-23752430 GCA_035590195.1 Aviceda cuculoides | reverse complement strand
GCAAGCCCCGCAGCCTCCCCTGTTCGAAGGAGCCCGCCGGAGCAGGGCGGGCTGCCTGCCGCTGCCCCAGCCCGGGCGCCCGGTTGTCCCCCCGGGGAGCTTGCCGGCTACCGGAACAAAACTGGAGCTGAACTGTGTACGTTCGCTGCGGCTCTGGACAAAGAGTGGGGCGCCTGCAGCCGCTTTAAAATCCGCAACGTATGTCTTTAAACTGCTTTATGCAAGAGCTAGATTTGAGCTGATCCTTCCGGAGCCGGTGGCGGTGTAACCTCACCGAGTTCAGCCGAGTTTTACCAGAGCACAGAAGGCGCAGGCACTATAGCTTGTCAGGGTTTTATCATTGTTCTAGGACAATCCCAGAACTGCTCCGTTTCAACGAACAGAACCCCTTTTGACAAACACCTTGTTGTTTGAAGGAAAAATTGCTTTCAAATATTTGCTTTTTAAAAAAATTTCCTCTGCCCTCTTAAAAACGAAGCTATGCTCATTGACACCTAGTTCCTTCCAAAAGATACAGGCACTGGAGCGATAAGAAGGCGCGTACAGTCTGCAGAAGAGGATCTTAGGCATTAGTTTCTGATGTTAAGGCCGTACCTGAGATCCCACATTTGCCCATGTCTAAGCTCTCCTCTGCAGAGGAAGGCTAACAGATTCCTGTATTCTGTGCAGGTCCCATTCTAAAGTAAGTTGCAGCCTGTAACTTCCCTCTTCCACAGCCTAAATCCATGCCAAGAATTTTAGCATCTAGAGGGGGACTCTTTCTATTACAACTCAACACGGTTAGCAGAAATTTAAGAACTTCCTAACTAGACTGTAGAAGTAGTTTATCAAGTCTGATACCCAACAGTAGCCTTGATTGTCTACTTCAGAAAGCTTTTGGAAAGAACTCTGCCTTAGGTTTCTGCAAAGAAACAGTCTTTCAAAAGAGTTTCCCACAATAACTGGAGGTTGTTTCATGCCAAGGAGCATCACAGTTTATATTAATTATTTCAAAACTTTAATTTCTGTATAAGCATCCCCTGCTCCAGTGCTCTTTATTTACTGACTTCTATAATGGCTAGCAGTTATCTGAATGCTGCAAAGCATCTTGTAGCAATGAAATCCACATACAGACATTAACTGAGTATCAAAGGGTGGGATTATTTTTGTTGTTGTTGTTGTTGTTTCTGTTGCCTTGAAATTTGCTGTCTTTTAACTTTATTCCAGTATTGTAAGAAAATATGAATAGGCTTACCTGCCTTCCCAGTATTATTCACTGGTTTTCTAGCCCACCTATTTTTAAGATAGGTGATTTCTTTTTTTCACTCTTTCCACACAAAGTATTTCCATTCTTTGATTGTTCTTGGTGTCCATCTCTGAGCTCTCCACCTCCATTTCTAATAACCTTTTGAAGACAGATTAACGTAATTAAGCTTTCTTACCCAGGTAAGGATGTATGACCGATTCACACTAGTACTGGAGTAATCTAATTTTACTTTTTTTCATCTCTTAAAATTTAAGGGGACTGCTGTATGCTGAACAGGGGCTTTGACTGAGCTGGTCACAGGGATGATTACGTCCCTTTCTCTTGCGGTCTTCTTTTCATTCTCCCTCCACTCCCCTGTCCCCCCAAAATACCAACGAGAGATACGGCTATTTATTTAGAACAGAATATAACCTATTATGGATGAATGATTTTCATTAACAAGTTCTGGTTTAAACCAGAATTATTCTCCTCTTGTCTTTGCATTACTCCTTCTATCCCTGAATGTTTATTGAACACGGTCTCTTCATAATTCATTATATTGTTGTCTACTCCCTACTTGAAATCAAGATTCTATGAATCATGATGCTATAACCTCTGTCACCCAAATCCGTTATATAGTTACGATAGGTAATATCGTAAACAAAAGGAGACAAGCCAGCAATGCATTAGCAAAATGTCTCTACCACTTGGCAATAAAGAATTAAAAAATCTCCATGATTTGTAATCCTATTTAAAAATAAATAATCTTATACTGTTGTAACACTGCTCAGTCAGGCCAAAGATTAGTTTGGGATGTTAACTAATCTTTGAATAGCGTATATGTACAAAATATGCAACCCGGGGAGAAATGATGAAAATTAAACGTGAATGATGAAATGTTGCCAGTGTAGCATTGATTGTAACAGTGCTCTTTTACCAGCAGTTGTTCTTACACTTCTGTAGTTAGGAAAGCCTTGAATGATCAGTGAGGGAGATTTATCTCTGAAAATGAGTGTCTCTGGATAAAGTACTGTATGAGGTACAGGAGCTGCAAATCACAATGTATATAATGCATTAGAGGGTCAGACCAGTTTAACAAGGACCATTTTTCCATAGGTTTGATGGAAACACTTGCATGTCTTGCATTATCCAGAAGGAGAATATCTCTGATGATAGAGCCCTTATTAACTCAGTGCAAAGAATATAAATACAAGATGAACCAGGAAATCCAGAAGCAGGGAAGGAGTGAATGCAATTCACCGTCCTTCATCTTGGCCACTATCCGTGGTGCCATTTAGATAACTTAAACCTTGTAGCACAATTGAGTGTCCTGAGGTCACACAGTAGGCATTTTTTTAGGGGGAAGGGTTAAGATAGAGCAAAAAGGAACATTTTTAAATAATAATCATGAATTGCACTGCCACCTGGCTCTTTAGGACAGTTTAGGAAGCCTTTGTTGTGATCCAGTAAAGTCTCTTCTGAAGAGAAAGATGAGGCTGTCGCAGGCAGTGCAGAGACAACAAATGAGTTGGATATTTTAAATTTTTCATTGTTAAACATCTAGGTTCTTCCTGAAGCAGATATGAGAATTAGTTGAAGGTAAGTAGCTGAAAAATGTTACTATTCAATTAATCTTAAAAAAAAAAAAGTTTGTTAAACTGTTAGGCATAGTTTGTAAGGAGAGGTAATACCTTTTGTTAAACAAACAAATATAGCTGGTAAAAAAGAGCCTTTGAGGTCCTTCCAAACAGGATAAAATGAATAAATTGAAGAGGCTTTTTGATTTGTTTCCCTTGCACAAATATGTGCTACTCAGCTCATGCCACTGAGAGCCCTGAAATGCCAGCAGCTGGCAGGCCTATTGCACACAGAGATATTTTGCTGTACAGCCCTTAGGAGCGGATGCGTTTTCCAGCTGAATTTATCAGTTGGAAAGCTCTGAAAGATGCAGATTAGCATGGAGTCCACAAATGGGCTGGTTTCATGCTATTGAAAAGCCCATCTTTTTTTTTCCTAGTCAGACACATCAAGCACTACTCATACTTTTTCAGTTGCTTCTACTCTAAGTTGTATAAATGTTAAGACTGCAAAATAGACGTTAGTATGCTTTTATGGGGATCTCTAACTTTGTACAGGATGCACAAAAAAGAAGCTAGTCTAAAATGGTCATTGTATTATCCACGAAGAACTAAATTTTTGGAGATCATGAGATAATGTCCATAACAATACCAAGATTTGGACTATTATGCTTTTATTCAGATCATATCTTTCCTTTCATTTCACAAGATGAAAACTTTCACAGGTCTTTATCAGGGTGACCTGAGATGAGCATGTTATTTTTGAGGTATCTCTATCTTATTTAAGCCCCCACTTTGGAAGAAGACTGTCTGCTTACAGGCAGGTCTATCAGAACTAAAACAGATGTGGTGGAGAGACCAGAGGATTTCTCCCTTTTTGAATTTCATAAGGATTAAACAGGCAAGACAGCTTCATACCTGGAAAATCGATACTACCTTCACTATACTCACCATTCATAATATGGGAGGTAGCTCTGGAGAAAGGTAGGAGTTATAGAGACTTTGACAGGATAATTGTGCCTCGGTGAATAGTAGCCTTCTTTAAGCATTTCTTATTAGTGTGTTTGGTTTTTTTCCTCTTAAGGCTCCACTTTTCCGGTTCTGAATTAAACAAATTATACCACATTTAGATACCTTTACATTTAAGAGTAGAGTGAACATTGGGAGTGAACTATGAGGGACAGATGCAAACCACATCTTCTTAGTGGGTGAATCAACATATAAAGGGAATTAATTGAATTTAAACTGGTGGTGTTTGCATGCTGATTCATCATGTTCTTCTGACCCAAGATAGCTACAGAAATCCTGTTTTGGAGAGTATCCACTAGATAACTGCATAAGTAGCAATTTTTAATTCAATTTAAAAATATCTCTTTGGCTTAGAAAGTGACAAAGTAACATAACTACTCAGATACAGTTGACGAATTATAACACTTTCCCGACACCCACACAAGTAATGAAACACTTTTTGGGGAACTTTTCCAGTCTGTATCTTAGCCAAAAATTCGTGAGTATTCCAGACTTCCATTAAATTGATGAGGATTTAGAATTTGTATGCAAATGATACCAAAGTGGGCCTTTTTCTTGATCCTGAGATTTTATACGCAAGGGTCAGTTCTCTCTCCCTCCCTGTTTAGTACCTTTTGCCACACTCCAGGTAAGTATGAGTACCTATGCTTCACCTTAGAATATGTCAGTCCCTAAAAGCTCACCCATTTCCAGTGTCCTTGGTGCATGTCTGGGAACTGAAGAGGCCTCAAAGTGCCTCACAGGAAGAACTTGGGATTAAATTTCAATAAAGAATGAAGCACTTCCAATAGA
This sequence comes from Aviceda cuculoides, assembly GCA_035590195.1. Lineage (NCBI taxonomy): Eukaryota > Metazoa > Chordata > Aves > Accipitriformes > Accipitridae > Aviceda > Aviceda cuculoides. The sequence goes on along the minus strand of JAVJGG010000094.1, from coordinate 23,747,807 downwards.
ATACAGGTGTCTAAATTCTGCCTACGTGCAAAACTGATAATGTGACCTGAATACTCTGTCAGTGATTTCCTAAGCCTAATGGCACCTAAGACCCCTGTGTAGCTTCCCATCCAGTATGAAACTCTTCTTCTGCTTTCAGGCCATGGGTGGAAGAGGCTGTGGTCTGTTCTGCCAGCTCTGCTCAGTTCCTTCAGAATATAGATGTAGAAAATACATATAGATATAGATATGAAAAGATCTAGTATGTAATATATTTTGGATCTAGAATAAATATAGGCATCCACCAGCAGTGCCCCCCATGAGATTTTGTTCAGGATATATATTTAAACAGAAATAACTGAGGAATTGGGAAAAGCCTAAAAGGAACTATAGAAAAAGTGTGTAATGGAGTTACTGCAATTAAGGTCTATACTGCAGAAGAAGGTTTTGGAATCAGTATGGCAGCTAATTCCTAACCACCACCACCATCACAAGAACCATTCTTTCCATTATTCAGCCTGATAAACAACTCTTTCTGAGTCTGTAAATAACTTGTCTAGCTTATGAAAGACACAGACAGCATTGATACACTACGGTGGAAAACCCCCCAGATTTGTTCTTACTCCTTTCCATGTAGTTTTTCTAATTTAGTCCACTTAAAGAACATTCCTCAAGTTGTTGTAGTTTCTTTTTGCAGAGGATTTCTTGCTGAACACTTCTGCAATCTCTGTTTTATTATTTACGTTGAAAAGAGGTACAACATAAATTTTTGCTCCCAAATCCTCAGATGAAGAAGTTGAATTGGAAGTTGGATGCGTTAAGTAGTATAAGGCAGTGCAATACATATGTCTCACTGAGAGCCAGCTCCAAAAGTGTAAATGAAGCTGGGGTGCTTTGCTGTACTAACATGATCATACTTCTTTAGGTACCTTTCTGTGGCATCCTCAGGTATCTTCTCCCATGTCATGTAGGCAGCCTGCAAGAGATGCAGTTACCTACACTGTAACCTGGTCTTGGCCATAGGAATTATTTTGCTATGTCTTTGCAGAGACATTATGCTTCATGACTAGACTGCCAGATGCACCATAAGTATGATGGGAGGTAGCAAATAAAAGGTATTTTATCAAACAGATGGACTATTTCATGAAGACATAACTCAGGAGTAAAAGGGGTTCTTTTACAACCAAAATAAGTGGCAGTTTTGTTCTTCTGCAGTGGGAACAGGCTTAAGATCTGAAGTTTGGTAGGTGTGTCTTGTGGCTGCTCAGTAGAAGCTGACAAAGTTTGGGAAGCTAGAAGACGTTATGGGAAAAAATCTGTAGCTTGATTATTCTATTGCTGTTATATACTGGATACATTTAAGTAGTGTTACTGAAAGGGAGTCATGAAGTGTGGAGATGCAAGATAATCTAGAGGTGGCAGTGAAAACGTGACTGCAGTCGGTACTGTTCCAAGGTATGCGTGAATGGGGAGTTATAGTTCAGTCAGTACCAGGAGATTTGCAATTGCACCGCCTTTACGTGAATGCCTTTTTTTGAAACTGGATGTTGCCTTTCCCCCCTGCATTTGAAACTATCTTCTGTTTGCTCCTACCAGGATTTAACACTGGATGAGTTTTCAGAAGTGATTTTGGGGTCTCTAATTCTTGGGGGTTCATCCAGACATTTCAAAGGAGCCTGATAGTCAGAGGTAAGGGAACACTAATTCACATTTTTGCCAAGCAGGGCATTCTGGAGACATTTTAAAAGTGATTTTTTTTCCTGTCAGGGTCACAAAAATAGTTTCCATAAGTGAGGTTGGATTTGCTTCAAGATTCACAGGAAAAATACAGTTGTAGAAACACTCCTCTTAGTTTTCGAAGGGAGCTTTCAGAAATATCTCCTAACTTAAATCACAAAAATGCAAATACATACCATACCGGCATGGTGTAGTGTAACCTGTGTACACTGGTATCAAACTATATTTTCCTAGAGTGTTTTTCTTGAAGTGAATGGGTATCATAGAATGAAACATCAATTCATTTGTAGTCATTACACTGTGTTTGAAGCAAGGTTATTGTATCGCTGGTAGCATGCTCTCACAACCTTCTAGAGAAACAGAAATCAGTCAAGGGGTGATCTTTCACTTCTCTTGAATAATTTTCTCTGAAATTTATTTATAAAAATCCCTGTAAATTATGTAAGGAGAATATCTAATTTCTTTAAAAGAAATCCATTATTATTTTTCATCTTCTTGTTGAGTTTGAAACATTTTATCAGAAACATTTGTGGTGACTTTTGAAACATAATATCCCATTTCGTTTGCAGCTGATATTGTACATATGGTGCTGTCTTTCATCTACAAACACCTCTTTTTTTTTCCCTCTCAGCATATCACACAAAGATCTGGTCCTTCCTCTGTGGACTAGGAAATCTGAAGAAAGAGCTGGCCCTTGTAGGTCTTACAGGAACATAAAAGAGCTTGAGAAACAGTTTAGTCTGCCAAGGTGCAGTTGTCATACAGGGTCGACTGGGGAGGAAAATTACAAGTTCTGAGTGTACAAAGCATGAGCATCATAAAGCAATGCTCATTGCACTTTTGTCCTAATGGTCACTAGTATTTGTAATGTGAGGATAATTTATTTTAGCTGGAAAGCTTATAAGTTTTAGTTTTCCATGTTGTACTGGATAGCCAGCTATTTCTAAATGGTTGACTCATAGTATATCTATTCCTATGTATACTGAAGATAGAAAAAAAAAAGCCAAAATTTTCTGAGCAAACTCTTACAACAAAGGTTAAGTTTTCCATTCCAAAAGACTACAGTAATTAAATATGTCATAGGGAAAATTTGTTTCTATTCTGTTTGAACTAACACAACAATATTAAAGAGTGCAGCAGCTTTGATTTTCTTCTTGTACCTTGCTGTTTACTCAGGAGGCTTTATATAGAACATCTAGATTATCTGATGATAAGGGTGGTTCTGTACGTGCTAGCATGTATACAAAACAGGTAGTGATTCACCTCTAACAGTAAAAAAGTTTTTTGGGTAACGTACAAGAATGAAATTTCTAATAGTGCCAGCTGTTCTAACAATATGCAGAACTGAGATGTGCAGGGAAATCAAGTCAATACTGAGTGTATTCTTTCTGCCTTTATCCTGGCCCCTGCTATCAAATTGTAAGCTAGCACAAGAGACCTCTGAGGGGGGGTTAACATCATCATGGACAGCTATTTCACTGCAAAATGGTCATGATTGTTAAAAAACAACCCAAAACACAAAACCAAGGAGGGACATTACAAAAGTAACTTTTTTTTTAAGTAAAGAGAAACCAGGGTGAAGTCTATTCTTAGAGGTACATTGTGTCTTGATGAAAAAGCTGGCAGCAAAGTTTTTTCCTGAGATATATCAAGGAAATGGGTGTTTTTTTGGTACTGACAAAAACTTGAAACCAAGTGTTTTAGCTTGTGGAGGTGTAAGTTAGAAATATAACCACAAGGAAAGTTGGTTATCCATTTTTGTTTACAGTTTTTTATGTTCCTTTAAGGAGATTGTGGGAAGTGGAGGTAGAGCCACATGAAAGGTAACAACTTTTTTGACATTGGGAGCTATTTGTCCTGCAGGGTGTAGCTGGTTGAGGAGCAAGCAGCAGCTTGCCTTGTGTTAAGTGGTGGAAAAACTGCTCAGGGACCAAGGGAGACTGGGCAGAGTTTGTCATATGACAGACATTCACTGAGTTGGGTAAAATCAGAACTGGAAGCAAAGGCTTGCCTGCAAGGGCACTGTTCTTGTGGGAGAATTGTGTACAAATCTTTTTACTCCTAACTCGCCATGTGATGAGTTTTCTGTATTTAAACAGACCAATTGTCTAGTTTTCATTTAAATAAACTTTGACTTTTATGAGTTGAAAACTCTCCAGTCTTTTGGAGAGAGCTTATTATTGGAGACCTAGGCAGACAAATCATGAGGTCTCCTCCCAATAAGCTGGCATGCAGCGGTGCCATCTTCACTCCCACTGAAGAATACTGATCAGTAACCTTGCTGGCATTGAAATAATCATTTCTCATCAGCTATACAAGTACCTGCAATCAGAAATACAGCATATTGCTGCTGCAAGTTAAATTGAGCCACAGATACAGAGCTTTTTTAAAGTACATTATTTATAAAACTGTTTGCTTTTCACGAGAGATGTGTTAGAGACTAGGGACAATGTATTTCTACATATGGTTTGCAGATCTCCAGAAAGGAACACAAAAGGCAAAAAACCCAAGTCTGTTATCAGTAGCGTCTGTTACTAGTTAGAGGACTGTTCCCATACTAGAAAATGTACGGATTTTTGAATCAAAGTAGAGAATAGTGGCCTAGAAGATTTATTCTGGTAACATGTATTTATAAATTGGCAATAGGCATAAAAACGAGAAGGTGAAAATGGAAGGCAAGAGAACAGATAACGGAAGTATATGCTATTACCTAAACTTATTGTAGAATTTGCAACATAACTGTCATCATGAATACAAACCATGAAAACACATTGTGATTGTCATGAAGTATTTCAGATGCACAGCACCATTTGCCAGAATAATTTTCCGTAAGCAGTTCTCCATGTGGGGTGTTAAATTTTGTTTATTTTCTGTAGAAGTTGACATTTAACAAATAGTTGAAATACTAAATCCCTGAACAAAATCAGAGTATGTTCTCTGGCCACAAATTACTTGGAAATATTTATACCCATGACCCAAAACAGCTGCTGACAAGATGCAGAGCTTTCCTTTAATAGTCTAATAAGATGTTTTGATGCTAAAAAAAGCACAGCTTTGGCTCTAAAGACTTAATTTTTGAATTGTTGTGTACTGCAGTTTCCTTTTTACTTTAAGAGTCTGCATTCAGAGACCCACTTCTTAGCACACGCAGTTTTAGGAACAATACTGATTGTAGTCTCTCAAGAGTGTATTGTTCCATATTAACAAGCTATTTTTGCTAAATAAGTTTGGTCATTAGCAGAACACACTCTTCATTTTTTCAAACATAACTGAAATTAAAATAGCACAGTGGACTGTTTGCCTGTGAATTAAACAACACAAGAAGGAGCTTAACATTTCCAAAGCCTGAAGCTTCTACACTGCTGTCCAAGTGTTGAATTGAAGGGAGCATCTTATCAAATATCCCAAACACCTGCAGTTTGCAGTGAGCTCCCTGAGATGTCCACAGGCTAGCTGTGGTAATTCGTCTCACACTGGTGCCAAAGTTCTGCTCCTTAAATTCAAATGCATGTTTGAAGTTGTCAGCCTGGCAATGAGGACTGATAGTATTGGAAGCTGTAGGCACAGCAATAAACCTTAGGTATTTTAGTCTTTATCCACATAAAGTCGATGCCACCACATCTCAGAAGAACCTTAGAGTTGCCAACTTGCTGCTCAGAAAAGCAAAGGAAAGACATACTTGCTGAGAGATGAGAAGGGCTTCCTTCTGCTGATCCCACTTATTTCACTGCTTTTGTGTGTGCTGTAGCACCTGTAAAATGAACAGAGAAGAGAGGTCTGGGATCCTTGATAATATCCAAATCCCATTATCTTTAAATACTTTGGAGGAGGATATGGTTTCTCATCAGCTCTATCTATTTCTGTTTTAGCATAAAGGTGTAACTCTAAATTCTGAGGAACACAAAAAGGGATTGTAAAAGAATTGTGACACACCCCCGCCAGCTGGACAAATGGTAATTTGTGGATAACCAGTAGTTGAATCTGGCCTCAAATTTTGTCATTCTGTACAGAAAGCCCAGGGGAAGAGGGCCAGAAACTCCTTTCTTGACAGGAGAAAAGCAAAAGGTTTGTTCTGTAGATTGAAGGTACTATGTTTTCATGCCTGTGAAGTTGGTGGTAGCAGTTTGTGTTTTGTTGAAATTTGTTCTATATTTTAAAAATACTAAGTGTTGCAGATTTTGCATGATTTTAAAAAGGAGGAAAATTATGAAAGATGTTGCTGAAGGAAAGAAACTTGTTGTGGGCAGGCCCTTATTCAACAAGACAAAGAGGACACATTATCCTGGCTAATCTTTTTTTCAGGTTTCCTGTCTAGCGATCAATAAGCTTGGAGCTGCCTTTGCAAAAGTAGACCTGGTGACATCTGAAATGGGGAGTATGGACTTCTGGATTTGGATTAAATTTTACTGAAGCAGCAAGCTGGAAAAAGCCAGCTACATGGAACCACAGCCTGGCAGGTCTGAGCAAGATCCAGGAGGTTCAAAGTTCATTAGAGTAGAGGACTGGCTAGCTAGAAAGAAGTAGTGTCCATTTGGCCATTACATTCTTCATTCCCAAACCTGCAGGTAAAAAATGAATAAATATTGACAAATGAACTATTAAATACTGTGGTAGTGAAGGGCTGAACATACAGTTTTATCCACCGCAATTTGGGTTTTGCTGCAGTTATTTTTCAACACTAGATGTTTCTCCGCTTCAATCTTCTCCTTCAGTTAAAGGGCATCTGGGACTGTGTATTTAAGGATTGAGTGATTGCAAAGGGAAGAAATATTTGTGAAGTAATATTAAATTCCGGCAAATTTTCTATTTCCAGTTTATAGAGGAGAGCTTGATCTGACCAATTTATTTATTGAAATTAAATTCCAAAATATCACCAAATGAGACATTTTCTGAGGAAAATGACAGCAGGCAGGAGGATTACATGTGAAGGGAGAACTTGGGATCTGGTATATAAGTATGCTGTAAATACATATGTTAGTTAAAATGAGTGCTAAGGAAATAAATGACATATGGTTAAGAGATGCGGTAGCTACAGTAGACCTCACGTTGATTGACATGAAAGATGATGACACATGATAACCTCATTCTGTACCACATACTGAGCAGACAATATACTGCTAAAATATCAAGAAATAGCAAATAAATATCTGTTTGCATAAGTTACAGGGAAGGAATCACCCTATTATCTTCTGATAAGTCCCTGTTCCAGAAGTTTCTGTTGGAAAGGACTGTCAATAGCAGTTTTCTAAAAGGTTCATGAACTGCAGATACAGAATTTGATCTAACCTCCTGCCTACCTTTCTTGATACCTTCCCCTTATGCCGTGCTCTCTCCAACCCACTGCCTCCCCTTCCAAAACAGGTTATGTTTTCTTCCTATGATAGGACCTATTCATATTAGCAAGCGAGACATGCTTTTACTACTGTGGAGGACAAGCAACTCCAGAGTCTGCATCTTGTAAAAACTACTGGTATTGTAGGGGATCGGAATGGGATGTTCTGTTATCAAAATATTGTATGAAATTGAGATGATTTTGCTAGAATTTATTTTTTTAAAGTAACACAATTAGAGTTACTTTCCGGTGATGTCCTCTTCTGATATTTCAGAAGAAACTAGTTTTGTACGTGAAAAGCAGGGTTCAGTGCACCATTGTGGTTCTAACCAGTCAATTCAAGATAAAAAAACTTTGGATTTTTCCTCCATAAAATTCAGAATGAAGGCCAGTTTTAAAGCTTTTTTGAAACACGGCGTGGCTTTTTTCATTGTTCACACAACACTGCTAGATACCTGTCAGTATGTGACTTTGAGCAGAGGTAGCTTATTCTTCTAGTGCTTTGACTAGAGTCGTACTTAGTCACTCGTACTCTGGAAATTTATCACAAACTCCCTACCTCATGTTTTGGTTAGTTTGGTTGTTCGGTTGTTTTTGGTTTTGTTTTTGTTTTTTTTTAATTGACTCAGCCTTACAAAAATTCTTTGCTTTGTTTGCTGCTATTCTCAATTAAAGCATCACTGATCTAAGTTAGTCAGCCAGAATATATTGGTGTTTGAGGAGATACAGTGTCCTCTTTCACCTTGGACTTTTTTATGAAACAGAATTACTTAGATGCTTTGGCTGCTTTAGTACCTCAGCTACAGTCCCAAAGTTGCCATTTCTCACTTTTATTCCTTTAGTGGGTTTTCTTTTTGCTTTCAGACCTATTTGCATTAAGCATTCCTTTGTGAGAGGATTACATTAGTGAAAAGTGTATTTTACACTGAACTACAATGACAATATTTAAAAACTATTTTTCAGGAAAGGAGTGGAATTAAAACCCATGGTGCCCACTTTCTGGGAACAGTGGGTACCTCTAGCTGACATTTCGACAGGTAATATTATAGCAAACAGGTAATATTATAGCAAACCCCAGACTCTATACAAACTCTATACAAGATGCTTTGCACATTCCAAAGTTTTAGAAATAAGACTTCTAATTAAACCTACTTTAGACTTAGATTTTTCCTGTGTCTCTAACGCAGTTTATTGATATACTGTGGTTTTTTTCCTGCTGAGCTTGGGCAAAAAAGTAAAACTTGAGGTGAACATTTACAATTTTTACATACTTGATCCAGCAGAACATAGCAAAATGTTTGTGTAAGAGAAATTCAGATCTGCCTTCAGGCCAATACGGTTACAGACAAAGCCAAAAATGTCCAAGTAGATTAATTCTGTGTTGAGGTTCACCCATAGTGACCATAGAGGTGTTTATCAAGGCTTTTGCAATATTACTATCACGGAGAAGCAAAGAGGAGAATTTGGACCAGGTCCTTCCAGTATTTTTCCTGTCTCTTCAGAGAGAGGAAGAGAAAGAAGGGGGAGGAGGGAAGAAGTATTCTAGACAGGGTTGTTCCTTATGTGCTTTGTCTGGAGATATTATGTTTAAATTGTTTGTATTCAAGGAAGGAAGAGAGGGGACATAAATATCAGCACATTTAAATAGCTATTCCCTGAAGATACTTTGTTTTAATATAGTGGTATTATCAGTTCAATGGGCTGTGATTTTTCATTTCATTCATCACTTATACTGTGGAAGTTTCTGAAATGCTTCATTTAATTGTACTAAAGGCATCAGTCATGATTTTCTAGTTAAAGTTGTAGGAGGCTTTCATTTTGAAACACCATTATAACTTTCAAAATAATTCCTTTTAAGCTGATGTTTAGTGTCAATCCAAGCGTGACTCATGTAGTGAAGCTGGAGAAAATCACCTTAGCCATTTCTACTTTATGGGAGTCTGACGAGGATTTTCATTTTTAAAAAGACAGTTTTTCATAGCTCTGAAATCAAGCCCCCTCACATTTTAGTTGAAGGTATCTGTTAGCTTACCTCAAGTAACACAAAACCCCCTGGTTATGCAACTAAAGCACCAACCTTGGCTTGTGATGACCCAATGATCAGGGTCTATAGGCTTATTTTGTTGTTCTGGGCAGGCCACTTAAGCTGCTTCTAAAGCGACAGCCTGGTATGCTCAGGGCAAACCCTGATACTCAGGTTCCCTGATCACCCAGAGCAGAGCTCCCTGCAGCTCCCTGTGTTTAGACTTTCTCCTGCAAAAAGCAAGGGGCACTGGAGGCCTGGGTCTTATGCCAGTATGGTGCTGGGGAACAGCCAGAGCGCTGGGCTGGGCACAGGGACTTGGGAGTGCTGGGATTTTGTGTCATTGAACTGGACATCCCTGTACTGTTTTGGCAACCTCCTCCTCCTGAGAACCATCTAAAGGCCTGGTGTCCCATCCCCAGTCTGAGTCTCCAACATTTGTCCTGAGAAACTCTCCAGGCTGCCTCAGCTGCACCCACATAGGCACCCTCCCACGTGAGGGCACGTCTGCAGGCGCTTCGGTGCCCTTTCGGAAGGTCTCTCCCAGACTGTGCTCTGGTTTCAACTTGTTTGTAGCACATACATCCTGGGATCCACCTTGCTGACAGATGCAAAGGAGTCATCTGGGGG
>JAVJGG010000094.1:23712668-23738096 GCA_035590195.1 Aviceda cuculoides | reverse complement strand
CCCCCCCCCCCCCCCCGCCCCCCCCCCCCCCCCCCCCCCCCCCCCCCCCCCCCCCTGTGTATGGGCCTGCAGACACAGGGGAGAAGAGGATGGCGGACTGATACATTGGCCAAAATACAGACACAGATCCTGTGGGCTCTCAGCCTGCCTCATTGCTCACCTAAGGGATGTTTGAGCTGCTGTCTGGCAGAGTACAGAACCAAGAGGAAACACATTGCAATTTTTATTACAGCCTACTTTTGTGCTTGCACAGAAGAGGATGGTTCCAAGACTGAGGCATGTCTGGTGGTTGTCTCCTGGCACATCTCCTCTGGCCTGGCTGAAACCAGCAGGCTGGGCTGGAATCATGAAAGCTCATCTTTACCACAGGGCATGACCAGTCAGGAGATGGGAGGGTGAACGATCTGAGATCTGTTAATAAGTTGTGAGTTTAAGAACTAAAACCCTTTCTGAAGGCAGTAAGGGGTGAGGGAAATAATATGTAAGAAGTACTGCAGACTCTGACAGAACCCTGAAATCTTCATTGGCTTTGGCAGTACCCCTGGGTATGAGGGATGAGAGAGGTAAGATGGGGGGACCCGAAAGAGGAAAATGAGGATTTTCCAGTTCCTAATCTGTAGAATGTATTCTTTTCCATTGTTCTATTTTATTTTGCTCAGGAACTGCCTCTGTTTAACAGAGTAGGGATTTCATCTCAGCTGGTGCTTCATGAAACCACATCTTTTCTTAAAGTTACTCTCCCCCACAGGAAAGGCAAAGCAGCAAATAAACCTTTTCCTATCAACAAATACCAACTGTATGGAGTGCTTCTGCCTATCAGCTGGGCAACTTGGGTTATCCTTACAACATCCAGCTCTCATGCTTTTCTCTGCTGGTCTCTACTGCTCCTTCCCAATTTCTTTGTTATAAAGAAGAAAGAATAGAGCTGTGTCATTTTTCCTCCAGTGCCTTACCAGCACCCAGTGGTCCACTCCTTCATCCAATCCATTCACTGTTTCAGATTATCTAGACTGATAAAAGGAGGAAAACGTAACTCCCAGTACATGTATTTTTCTCTTGAGTCCCATGTAACACCATTAAGCAATATTTCAAGTCAAGCCTCATTCCTCCTCACCAGCTTTTGGACTATATGCATCCATGCTCAGGGTCTCCTCTGCTGCTCCTCAAGCTCACTGCCAGCGCCACCTCCCTCCGGTCATGGCAAAACATTTACTTGTCACCCTCAGATTAATTTTTCCTTTTCAGATTCAACCAGTTCTTTTCTACCATACATGAGATAAAACCTCTTTCCTAGCTTTCTTCCAACCTGAACTTTTTTACTGCACACCCAAAGTCAAAAAAACGTTGCAACACAACCAGACAGAAATAAATGAGAGCATGATTTCTCTTTAATTCTTTTCTAGAACAAAACTTTTCCTGTCTTAGTCTTCTCAGTTAGTATCGGAAGGCTAAAATATCTTCTTTACTTCCTCAAAAAGGAGCCAGACATCTTATAATAATTTAATAAAATGAGATACTGCATCGTACACATAAAGATGAAAAAAAAGTCACATCAGTGACAGACATCAGTCTACATGTAGTTAGATACTCAGACAGGTACAACAGGTGATATGATGCAAATGCACGGCATTTGTTTTTATGAGTCTAAAATATTTTGGAATCATAAAAAGGCACTCAATGTGGAATAAACTGAAATGTGAATTTTAAACAAAATAGTGTTTTCTGATATAAATCACCTTACTGAATATAGCAACAGACAGCCATTTTGGAAGATGTTTTGCTTTTCCTTTTTCTCCTTGATTGAAAAAATGACTTAACAACTAATGTAAATTATACCATAGGGTATGAAGCTGTAACAGTATACAAGGGCCTGGCCTTCTGCACTTGTGAAGCAGTTGTGTATATACTATGATGAATACCATGAAGAATTCTTCAGTGAAGTGAGACATTGCTTAAAAAGCCTGAGAAGCCCTTCTCTGGGGAATATTCCTGAAATGTTAGTAATATGTATTGTGAATTGTACTTTATCCTATATTTTGAGCAATACAATTTTTTACTTTTGAAAAGAAAGAAAAGTTTGGGAAGAGCCTTTTGACTATCTTCTCACTTCTTCTTCCACAAAAAAAAATTAGATCCATGTTAAATAAAGGGAACTAGGGGGGGGGAAGGACAGAAGTGGGTAGTGTGTCCCCTGACGCAGTTACACACTTTCTTTTAGAAAAGCATGAAATTATTTTTTTATTTTCCCTCAGCCTTGCACATTGTGGAACAGTGTAAAGAAAAATGGATTCTTCCTATGTGTGACTTGCCCAGATTTAGAGAGCTTTTGAAGTGTTACAGATTATCTATCAAGAAGTGGGGTGAGAAGCACTTTCAAGCTCTGTATATAATTAGTCCTATTGCACTCAGTAAGCAAACTACACTTATGTACAGGAAACCAGAGGTGACGAAACCCACAAAGATGGAGTTCAGACATTTTGAAAAAAATTAAAAATAGGAAGTCTATCATTACAGTGTGCAACTTAATTCTAAATATTTTGTTGCCAAAACCTTTTCAGTTTTCAAATGCATTTAGATTCTAGGAGGCTGATGAAGGATGGAATGGGCTGAAATCCATTTCCCTTCTTATGTGCCCTACCTTTACATCACTGGTGAAGATAGAAGAAAGGAAAATATACAGGTACTCTTTTCTTCAAAGGCAGTTAATGAGAGTGTTTAGTCTATAATATAAAATATTTATTTGGGTAATTACAAAATATTGGCTAGGAAATACATATTATCTAACATTCAGGCAGTGTTGCAAGATAAACTTCAGCAACTGCATGTTTCTTCCAAAAAACATATTATTTGCAGTGGAATACTAAAGGCTATCGAACTGTTTTGTCAGGAAGCTAAGAACAAGGCGGTGACCGGTGACAAATAATTTGAAGGTCATGCAGGGGTAAAATGAAAGACAAAGGGTGAGGACAGGTAAAAGAAATTTGCTAAGGTCTGAAAGGAAAGATGACTATGGTTTCAGAAATTATGACTAATGTAATAGAAGTTGAATGGGAAGACATTGCACACCTCTTTCTGGCAATACAGTTGTTATGTATTTCTTAGAATGAGAGCAGAATACATCCCCCCATCTATGGGAAGGATGTCTTAGATTGGTAGGCAAAAAATGAGAGGGAAAAACACAGAGCTAAGAGAGAAATAGAAATAAGGCAGGGCAAGAGAGTGAAGTAAAATTAGAATGAGTTAAATACAAGAATGAAAAATGAGCTAAAATAAATAAGCAAGATATGAAGCTGTAGAGTTATGCAATATGAGAGGAAGAATGTCCATGCAACTACAGAGAAACTGAAAGAAATGTAAGAGAGGAGAGCATAATCTTCTACTATGCAAATTACGTTCCTTTGAATGAACAGATATTTAATTTTGATTGACTTAATCCTCCCCCACTGCCAGAAAAGCCTACACTTCTTGAATTCCATCTAAGATAAACCCCTACAATGATTTCGGAGAAAAAGAAAAATCAAATCAGAATATTTACTATGTACAACAGAAGTATAGTAGTGTGTTCAATGTGTATCCACTGTAGCAGTGGGAATGAATGTCTTCCTCTTGTAAAGAGAATTTAAGGAAATACATTTAATTGAGAGCAAGAAGGGGAATAATGGAAAGTGTTAACCTTGCTGAAAGCAAAACAAATATTTCATTCTTATTCTTCCAACTATCAAAATTAAAGTATCACTGTTTCAATAATAATAATGTTGAAATTGTATGAAACATGCATGAAGCATAAAGCATCTGAAACAATAGATACCAAACCACATTTTTAAGATCTTTCACATTACCGCATTCACCATCAGCTGAGAAGGATGAAGCTTTAACCATTTCTAGCAAATGTAATTAAGATGCGGAAGCTGGCCACTGTGTTAAGACTTTTTATAAACTATATACTATTTCACTACACAGAAAAGATGCAGTGTTTAACTAGATGGAGCACAGAACTAGTCAACAAAGTCTTCTTTTCTCCACTGAGTAACAGTTTGATTTTGTTAGTTCTGCTGTCTCACTCTAACATTGCACAATATTTAATGTTTAGGTTTTAAAGTGATCTAATTCATATTCTGAAAGCTGTCATATATGCAATGAAATCAGCAACTTTGTTCACTTCTGGGAAGGAGAAAAGTATTTAACTGCCTCTGAAATATCCTCCTCTTCCCAGAAAATAAACTGGCAGTTATCATGATGTGATTATGAGGCCAGTCTGTATTGCAGAAAAGCAGGTATCAATACTGTCATACAATAATTAACAAGGTAACTTTTCTCATTATAATACCACAGTTGTGCACTGTAATGCTTGTCTCAGCACTTAAATTTTTTAGATTTCTATCCCATTCCTTCCATCTCAGTTACTGAAATATGCGATGGGAATAGTATTTCCCTGATAAGTTTGTATTCCTTACTCTATTTAAAAGCAGGTCTGTGGGACAGAGCATCTCTTGCTTAGTGTAAACACGCAGTATCTTTGAAAAGAAAAGAACAATTTCTGTTAAGTGATTTGCATAGCTATGATAGAAATAATACATTTGATCACTGTTTCAACATGCTACATTTACATTTAATTTGCTGTTTAATGTATCAAAGTATAAGAAAAAAAATCTAGATCGATCACTGTACTCGGGAGAATATTTCTGAGCGCTGGATAGCTTTTAGAAATGGCATCATGCTCCTATTCTTGTGCAGAATCTCTTAATATTGCACTGAATTAAACAGAAAAATTATGAAAGATCATGAGAGAATCACAGCCACTGCAGGAAGATCAGTAGATTAGCATCATTCTTCAGAATAAGTTATTATTGCAGGTGAATCATTAGACAGGATGCTATAGCCGTGGGTTGGCAAAGAAACTAATACAAGGAGATATGTATCAAAGCTGGAAAGCTGCTGTAGAAAGAGCACAAAAGCAAAGAAGTAAGCATTTTTGTGTCTTTGAAATAAAACAGTTTTATGACTCTTTTAAAATACAATAATAGGAAGAACTGAAAGAACCTCAGGTTAAGAGCAACTCCTAGCCAAATTGTAAGTGGTAACAGAACAATATGTTGCGACTCCTGGTGGAAATAGCTATACTACACATCCATATCATTTCCAGTGCAATGTTTCTAGTTTTATTCCCTAGTAATCCAATCTTCTTCATAAAAGCAAAGTCAAACAGTGAAAGATGCTAATCTGATTTTGGAATAATAGTCTGTTAGATCAGGTCAGTGAATTCTGAGAAAGAAATGTGGACTAATTAGAATGGAATTCTATCTGCCTAAATTTGTTATTGGGCTGAGCAGGAGGCTTCAAAACAGTTTTAATGCTTTTAGCTGTTAGGTTTTCTATTACTCTGTGACTTTGCTCACAGTGAGAAGCAAGTCCTTTTACTTTTTTTCTTTATCTTTTAGCCATATAACAGAGATAATAAAGAAAGATTTTGGACAGAGGATCCCAAATTGGACCATGCTATTACTATTTTCTTTCTGTTGTTGAGGTTGATGTAGCTGTTAAGTCTCAGTTTGCTTTCTGGATATTTCAAAAAGTGTGAGGACTAGACCTGTCTCAAAGTTTCCAATGTAGCTATGAACAATTCACCATTTTTACAGCTTAAGAATTACAGCTATGTTTAGCTTCCTCAGGAAAAAAAACACAAAGAAAAGGAAATGAACTTTTCTTCTACTGAAAAAAAAATCAGGTTCACACCACAAAAAATAAAAATCATGCCTGGTTAACCTGAAATACTACCATGCCTGGTACTGCTGATTTTTTTTTTTTTTTTCCTTGGGAGAAAAACTGGTATCTTCTTCTACATTTATAGAATTACTAATCAATTCAGCTACAAATGGAGAGTTATTCATGTGAAGGTGATGAGAAAGATCTTCCTGAAAAGTTCTAGTAGATGCTAAGTAGATGGCTGTATGAACTCACTTCACAGTAGTGCAGATAAAGAAAACTACTCTTCACAACTTCCTAGATTAGAGTATAAAATAAATATATTTACAAGAAAAGAAACCATATCGAACCTTTCATATTTTAAAACATAGTAACACCTAGTGGGACACAGTGGCAGTCCAGTTTCCAGTTTGATAATCACTCTGCAAGCAGTAACATATGACAGCCATCACAACAAGCAAATAGCTAAGACAAACATAAATGGGAAGAAGGAATATAAAGAGTCACAGAGAGATAAAATGATGTGCCAGAAACAGACACCAGGGTCTGTGGATGCCTGTTTTTCCTCTGCCATATACCATTCTACCTTCGATATGCATTACATCTCAACACTTGCTGTAACATTTAATATATTGAGCACACTGTAATAAGAAATGCCCGTGTGATCTACAGTTCAAGTGACAAAGGACACTTTTTTTAGCCCTATAGAATAAAAAGTATTCTGTGTGTTCATTGTAATGCATCAGTATCAAAAAAGCCAGAATGAAAAAACCCACAAACTGAATGATCCCAGGAGCAGTCCTATATAGTTATAATGGTTTTACATTAAATTGTCTATAACAATTGCCTGTCATTAAATGGTAACAATTTAGAGGTACTGGGAAAGAACACTGGATCACAGGGAGCCAGATTTTTATTAAGCAAAAGGAAAGAAAGGACTTATTAATTTACCTTTTCCATTGTTGGTGGTCACTGGGTGAAAGTGGCAAACGGCAATTGTGTACGATAGCTGACGACAGCACCCCACGAAGGAGCGAGCTCTTTACCCCCCACCCGTGTTTGAACAGAGCTCCAGAAAGAGGTCAGCAAAGGATAATTTTTCCTCCCTGGAGCTGAGCACCCTGCCTGCACCTCACACCCGAATGGGACTGCGGCATAGGAGTCAATTTCTGGTCCTCCCAGGTGGAAGAGGAGATACTGAAGAAATCATAAGAAACCAGCCCAGAATAGGGATATGGTTGCATCTTTACACACATCCATTTTAAAAGAAATTTACTTCATCCCTCACCATTTGCCTCAGTGTTGGTCTATGTTGTCTGCTCTTATTTCGAGTTCTTCAAGCAAGGGGCTGTTTTCCAGATTTCAGTGCAGTAGTACAAAAAAAGTTCCCATCATCTTTTTTTGTTGTTGTTGTTGTTTTATAGATACTAGTGCCAGGTTCTCCCTTCTCATTTTTCTCCACTCACCCAGCAGCTTTTCCTCTTGGAATGGCAGCAGGACCATGGCTGGAGTTTGCGTCGTGCTTCTCATAGCGTTGCCCGACAGTTGTTTGCTGTAGCATCCTGCACTTTGGTGTTCCACATACAGCATCAAGCAACGCTGAACAAGAAATACCATGACCGGTTTATAAGAAATAAGGGCCGTGCATCTGCAATACTGTGCTTTTGGGGACTAACCTAAATATAGTCCTCACTGTGCTGGGTGTAATATGGATAGATGCCCTGTCTGGCAGAAGCATGTAGTCAAGAAACTCAGGGAAGCAAGAATAGGAAATAGCATTGCCCGTCTTTTATAAGTGAGAACTGAGGCACAGCTTCTTCCCCACCAAGGTCAAAATGAACATCTATGGAACGTAAAGGAAACAAATCTCAGAATAACAAGTCTGAGACTTCTTTCTTGTGGGGGATAGCTGAGAGACATGAAATGGGCTTCTTAGGGAATTTGACTTCATTCTTTCCCAGCAGTAAGGCCTCAAGGCGTTACGTATTTTTAAATGACATGTGAAGTTCAGCTGATTTACCTTTAGTAATTTTTTTTTTGGAAGATAGTAATTAAAAGTTAAGCATTACGAAGCATATTTTTGCAATGAACTTGACACAAAACTTTTGAAGTTCATGAATCTATTAAGTCTTGGACACTCTCTAGTGTATTAGACAACAGTAGTGATTTACATTATTTTGAAGTTGCAAGTAAGTTTTCAAGGGTAATGGATTTCATATGTAGAGATAAAAAGATAACATTCCTTCATTTATACCTGCTGACTTCTTTTCCCTATCATACTACATTTAGCAAAATGGATAAGACAGAAAAGATGCTGGTGTATTTTTATGTTAATTAATGTATTTTAATTTCAAATAGCATTTTTGAAGCTCAGATAGCTTCCAAAAAAGTGATGCCAGGGCAAAACTAATGAATTTTAATTCTTTTCAGTATACTTCTGCTTTCATGAATTCTTTTTGTTATATTCTGATGCATGAGAACACATCAGTAGACATTCAGAGCATGCAACCAACAGATCTGATTTTTACAGAAATCCCATTTAACTTTATTAGCTACATAAAAACCCTCACCTTGTAAGTGTGTTACTTTTAATGACCAATTGGGTCATGGCTAGAAGAATACATACTTCAGGAAGGTGGGCCAGCTTTTAAAAGATTTTTTTAGAACAACAAGTAATCTTTCTGCACAAAGGATGTGTTTAACTGTTTTGTAGCTAAATCATGCTATTCAGACAAATTTTAAGGGTGTGCCACTCTTGCCCCAGAAGGGCTGCAGGTAATAATTTACCCTTGCTGCAGTTATGTTACTTAAAGCAGTATGATGCATCCCTTAGGTAGTTAAACTCTTGAAACTTCACTGCATTAACCCTGCTCTTCTACATCATGGAGTGCCTCCGAAATCTCTCAGCTCCTTGGGAGTGCGGTTTTGGCCATGATGCTGTAAAGCAGAAATCTCCGCGGGCTCTACAGTATGCCCATGGTCACCGGAGCTGGTCTGGTGACTATATTTTAATGCTGATGGTGAGGGGCACAAGAAACAACCTTTTTAATAGCATGGTCCATGTATTGCACTGCTCCAATCCCAGACAATTTTAATACTGGTCCTTAGCTCATGGCCCCACCAGGCACAGCTTCACTGGCAAAATACTGGCCTGCTGTAATTCACTTCTGCATGCTGTAGACAATAGGGCACAATAAACCAGTCCTGTCCTTTGTGTAACACTTGCCATAGCAGTAATATAAAATCAATGACATTGTTGAGAGGGGTTGTTGTTACTCATCAGAACAGATCATGAAATGATGCTTCTTTTTACTTCCAGAACTGTAGCATACCTGGGTGCTTGTATAAAGCAGCAGCACTGGCCGTAATTTACTGCATTGCAGTAAAATCAACAATGCAGCATTCTGCAGAGCCAGGCAAATACTCATATTTGATTTGCTAGGTGAATAGAGAGAGAAAAAATGCTCTCCCCAAAATATTTTTCATCATGGTATTATATTTCTTGATTGTAACCCTCCAAAACCTTCACTATGTAACTAAACACTGGTACTTTAAACCACAATGTTTTTCTGAAACCTCATTTGAAACCGTTTCTTTTACGAGTAACAAAGTGAATCTCACTGATTTTTCTTTAAATTCTTTCTTTTGCGGGGAGGAAAAAAGAACAATTTGAGAAGTTAACAGTGAGTTATAGGTAAGTTTCAGTTGAGCAGAAACCAAATTTCAAAGTAAAAATGTTAGGTGTAAAAAAAAGCATCTAATTCCTTCTAAGAGAAACTTCCCATAGCTAGAGAGGAAATAAATTTTCTGTAATTGAGAGTAAACACAAATGTAGGATATTGCTGTCCAGCTATATAGGGCCACAGTGATATTTTTTTTAATTAGAAAAAAATACATCATTTATGCTATGACAACTTGGGAAATGTAGAAGTTGTCAACAGACTTCTTTTTTTTTTTCTATGAAAGCTTGACACATTATAAACACTTTTCTTGTCTGTTTACAATTTACCACCCTAAACTTAGCTGCTGGTAAAACTATGTTTTTTCCCCCAGGTCTTCTTGAACTGACACTGTGATAGATTGTTATTTTCTTCAGTAAAAGTTTGGGTATTGAATAAATATAATTTCTTTCTAATTAAATTATGATGAAAAGAATTATTGTAGTATTGAAATAATCTACTCTCAGCATAAGTTTACAGTTTGTTGTTCCCATCCAAAACATGAAGGTAAGAAAGACAACTCATCATCTCAGTTTAGTGGCAAGGATCTTCATAACTGCTGAACATATAAGAAGAATGAAGATGAATGCATGCTTGTTTTAACTTAACCATGGACTCAATACAAAAAGTGGTAGGCTTTGTGGAGTGAGCATTCATCTATACTCCAAGATTTCATAAGTTAGACAAGTAAAATTTAGGTTTCAGAATTTCCTTGGAAGCCAAAATGAGTTATCTGCATAAAGATTGTACAAATTCATTAAAATCATACTCCGTTATGGCCAGTGGGAAATTTCCTTCTAGAATAAAAGAACTTTTATACAGAATATCAGCACTATGAACTTTAATATGAAAGACACATGAATTTACAAGTTTGAAATACATTCAAAGAGAGGATTGAAAAATGTAAAATAGAAATAGAAACCTTAGCCAAAGATGTTTTGCTTTAGGGCAGACTACATGAAATAACTTTTATCAGTTAACCACTGCATTATATAGTAACTCTACATTATCATTCTAGGTACCTGGGAATAACGAGACCTCTTACGTACCCTGTAAGGCAGAATGGGAAGTGTATGGCCAAAATGATCCTGTGTGTATGGCTCTTATCTGCCTCTATCACTATACCCCCGCTCTTCGGTTGGGCCCAAAATGTAAATGATGAAAAAGTTTGTTTGATCAGTCAGGACTTTGGCTACACTATTTACTCCACAGCAGTTGCATTTTATATTCCAATGTCAGTGATGCTTTTCATGTACTATCAGATTTACAAAGCTGCCAGGAGGAGTGCCGCTAAACACAAGTTTGCTGGTTTTCCCCGGCCGGAAGAAATGGAAGGGATTTCTATGAACGGACTTGTAAAACTGCACAAGGAATCTGAAGAATGTGCTAATTTTTCACGGCTCCTAAAGCACGACAAGAAAAACATTTCCATCTTTAAAAGGGAACAGAAAGCTGCCACTACACTTGGGATTATTGTTGGGGCTTTCACCGTCTGCTGGCTGCCCTTCTTCCTCCTCTCAACTGCCAGGCCCTTCATCTGCGGTACAGCGTGCAGCTGTATCCCACTGTGGGTTGAGAGAACATTTCTATGGTTGGGTTACGCAAACTCTCTCATTAACCCTTTTATATATGCCTTCTTCAATCGGGACCTGAGGACAACTTATCGCAACCTCCTGCAATGCAGATATAGGAACATCAACCGGAAACTATCAGCTGCAGGGATGCATGAGGCTCTGAAGCTTGCAGAAAAGCCGGAATTTGTTCTGTAAGGTCACTCATCCTATACTATGATAATTTATTGTTTTATCACATTAGTTTTTTCCCCACAGATTTGAAAAAAGAGTTATGGGAAGAACCAGGCTTCTTGAGCTCTGTTAACGCAGTCATCAAGAAACTGGGAGGTAGCAAGGCTAATTCTTGTACAGCCCACCAGTCCTAGCAAGCCTGGAGAAACAAGACCACCATCTAAGAAATATGGGTGTAAGAGGAACACTGGAAAGAGGGAGGATAAAAGGTGGTGCAGGATGTTTGAGTTGCTAGTGAGGAAAGAGCAAAGTTGGCCTAACCCATTTGTTTGGCCCTTGGCCCCAAACATCTTTTAGTAGGTCTGAATGTTGGATGCATCTTGTATCCTAGAGATTTTTTGCTGTAATAAAGACCTGAAAATGGTGAGAAGTTTGGTATAATTCATTGCTTTCCACTTCATTACTATGAAAATAAACCATTTAAGAAGAAACTGGATCAAAGAAGTTATATTGCTTAGAAATACTCTTTATTATAAAAAACATAGGTCCATTAAACGTTAATTTACTGGGTTGCCTGGAAATAAACTACTTTGTGAAATTTAGTGTTGCCTTTGCACAACAACTAGGGCACTGAAAGAATACGTTACACTTCCAATGTGAATATAAGAGTCTGAGTAAAGTCACATGGACCAACGCCTACTGCTGCATACTGTCATGCAGCACAATTAGCTGCAGTGCTGCTATACCAATTACACCAGGTAAAGATCTTGTCCTATATTTCTAACATAACAAATATGTCTGATTACAGTTTATTTCAGGAGCTGTGTGGTCTTTGTCCAACTTTTCTTTCTTTAATTCTCTTGGCTTTGTCAGTTGAGCCCTTCCCTAATCTAGATGGAGACCCTGCCTGTGCTTAAGTCGTTTCTGTTGATGTATAGCTAGTCTTGTTCCACTTCAGTAGTTAATTTATTGTCTAATTGAAAGCTCTTCTAGCTTCTTGGGATTTCTTTCCTTTCTGAAGTCAGTAAGGAAAAAATAAACGTAAGACGTTATGACGTTCAGAGACATCTAGACTTTATCCTTACAAAATGATTTTGGTAATCACTTCTGCTTAAAATGATTTAAAGCCTTGCCTTGTGTAAGAATCAAGATAATTTACTGTTTCTAGTTCTAGTTGTTTCCTTTATCACTGCAGCTCATCCAGATACGTGATTCTACTTCTCCTGACTTTGGTAACAAAGCTCTTCTCTCAGTGGAGCAGGGTCAAATATAACAATATTTGTATTTAAATTTTAATAAATGCATTAATTATATTAATATATTAGTAGTAATGTATTAATATAAAATGCACTGATTGTGTAATATACTACTATAATAAACTAAAATAATAACAAACTTAAAACAACTCGTAAGAACAAGACACATTTTCTGGACCAAGTTTGCACTGCACACCATGGTCTGGATGAAGCACAGGGTACATTAACGAACAAAGGCTGTTTCGGAGCTCCATCTACTTTTTCAAATATCGAGACATCAATGAGGAGACAACATGCTCACCATCAAATTGCCTCAGCAGCAAGGTACACTTCAGGCTAACTTCTGTCCCCGTTTTCTCAAGCATGAAGCCAAAATGACTTAAATGAATTCAGTGATGTTAATTTGGACTAAGTAGTGAGAAGTTTGTGCCAGATCCCTTGTTCAAAGCATACAGACATCACTGCAAACACTTGACCTAAGTGGCAGATACACAAGGCCTGGATCGATGTGCTGAGCTGTGTGTGCTGAAAGAAGCTTAAGCCATTTTAGATGGATTTATACACTAGGATAGATACAGTAGGAAGTATATTTTGGCCTCATTTTTAGAGAAGAATCATGGTTTTGTAATAGTAAGAGGTAGGCTATATCCCAGCTTCAAAGAAGTTTTCTGAAGAAGTTTCAATTTGATTTGGAACAGCACAATTTATTTTAAACATTCCAGAAGTATTATGGGCAGAAGGACAAGAAGAGATTTTGGCCCAGAATATCCACAAGCTCTGTCTTATGGAGTAGAGCTCATGTTAATTCAAGCATATTTGCCATATTTGACATGAAATTAATGATGTTTCTGACTTTGCTAGATGTCAGAGTAGCAATTTTTGAGTTCCTAGCATAACAGGAGTTTTCACAGGCCTTCTGTAAATTTTTTCCCTATATGATGATATATGGGAGAATATATAAATAAATGTATCTGTGACGATTCCAAGTGGGATTATAAAACTCTGAAGCTGATTTCAGAATTCTGGGCAGAAGTTTCAGCCATCTTTATTCTGCAGGGAGGTCTGAGAAGTTGTGTTTCCTCCAAATAAGTTTTTTTTTTTTTTTGAGATATATGTCTTACGAGTCAGAAATTGACATTTGCCCAACTGTCACTAAAGGCAATTGCCTTCCTCAGGGAAAGCAACCTGCCATCTGTTTCAGGTAATGAGAGCCCAGGAAAAAAACAAGTTGTTATGGGCTGTATGTCAATCTTTGAAGTTTTTGGAGATAAATAGCCACCTTTCATATCTGGATATATTTGGAAAGAAAAGAAAAACAAAAGAAAACCCCAAGTTTCTTCATACAGCCAAAACAAAACAGAGCTATGTGGCAAATGAAAGCTGTTGTTACATGGAGCTGTATTTGAGGGAAAAAGTAAAGAAGCTGAGAAGATTAGAAGAATGTCCCATTACCCAAGGATACGGGTTACAGAGCTCTGGGGAGAAAGTTTTCACAGACACAGTTCTAACTGAAAGAGGTTTAGATAAGGAGCACAAGGAAACAATTGCTTGGGTTCAAGAACAGGAGTTTTACTTTTAAAAAAAGATAAATAAATAGAACTGCATCAAAATACCTAAATGCAGCAGTAGTATTTTTTTTAATTAGATAATTCACCACTCATCTGACAAAGGGGTAGCACATGAATGGGTGAATGAGAAGTCTCCATCATCACATGTGCAGCCTGGTATGCGTTAGTACCAAACCCTAGAAGAGATTGCACTCTTGGTCTGTGTGTCCCTCCACATGTTTCTAGGATAGAATCAGATAGATGGGGTTGTGAAAAAAAAAAGGGTAATAAAAAATTCCCAGAACTAGCCAGAGCACAGGGAGGCCAGCATAACACTAACTGAGTGAAGACATAGAAAGAGAAAGGTGAGACATCAGAAGCAAGACATGGCAGCAGTTCTAAGTTTCAGGCTTGTGATTGGGTAGTTACTTTGGGGAAAACATGCAAAAATGTAGCAGCAACAAGGGTACGTATCCAAGATTTTGAGGCTAAAGATGGAAACCTTTCTAAAATATGCTTGTACAATCCCAATGAAAAGATTGTTGCTACCTCATTGCTTAAAGGGGAGCTGGGCTGTGCAGGTCAGCACTGCTCTGGATTTAACAAAAGTCTGGTTTTTTAAAAAGAAATTATTAATAGCAGCATGAAATGAATCTTGAGTTCAGGTAAGATCTCTTGAGATGTAAAAGCAATGAAATCTAATCCAATCTTTCTTTTTAAGCAGTGCATGTTGTCCAAATCCACACTCTGTAGTCATGGAAGGATGTGGACAACAGTGACAGCTAACCCTGTAACTCCACTCCTGGGAGGTTTTGAAGATTTCGGCCATCTCATCCTTAAGTCACAGTCTGAGATGTAAGAAGTCCCACGTTAGCTACAGAGTGTGAAAGACTTGGAATACTGGACAGTCTCAAGTTTTCTCTGAAGGAAGCTGTCACTTTGTGTAATTTTGAGTGTTTGACAGGAAAGGTTGGAGTTGGTCCTTAGGTCCACAGGGCAGCACAGTTTGGAAAGCAAACAAGTGTGGAAAAAGCTATCCTAGAGAATAGGATTGCCCATTAACTATAATGCAGAACTGGCCTTACCCCAGCTGGATTTTTCTGAGGAAACTCAGTGCAGCGTTTGCTATTAGGTATAGTACCCACATGCAGTATCTCCAATTACGAAGTGTAGTCATATTGCTGTACACCCTAGACCATCCATCTTTCTGCCAGCCACTAGTTCTGAAATTGGTTTCTAGCCACTATGTGATTTGGCAGGAAAATGGAACCAAATTTTGCTTCCATTTACTAGACTGACAAGTTTTTTCAACAGTTGCGCTTAGTTTGTGCCCATGTTGCACTTGTGTTTGCTTTCCAGGATCTCGTGAGGCTGTTCAGCCTTTTTGCTTCCTCTATAGCTCTCAAGTGGGAATTTACCTCTGCTTATTCAGGGAGGGAAGGAGTCGTCACAATGCATTTTTAGGTTAGGGGTTTTTTTGCTTTTCTGGGGAAAGGCAGCTGGCTATACTGGCTCGGGGGA
Source organism: Aviceda cuculoides (assembly GCA_035590195.1). Lineage (NCBI taxonomy): Eukaryota > Metazoa > Chordata > Aves > Accipitriformes > Accipitridae > Aviceda > Aviceda cuculoides. The sequence goes on along the minus strand of JAVJGG010000094.1, from coordinate 23,722,605 downwards.
TGATCACTCAGCTATACCATGCCTAAACACTGGGATAAACAAGGTGATACCAGGAAATGCTCAGGCAGCAGTTTCAGAGTGATTACCATAGTCTGTGCTAGGAGCTGAGGAAATCAGGAAGCAGCTGTGCAGCTGCTGACAGCATCTGGACCTCTTCATCCAGCACAAGCAGCCACTTGGCCACAGCCTCCAGCTGCAGCCTGAGATCTTCAGTTGCTGCCAGAATTACCTAGACACCAACATAGGGAGATGCCAGTCAGATCTTCTTTACTCTATACGTCTCTTTGTTCACCTCTAAAGTGTATGTAAAGGTCCTCAAGAGCAGCCACTGAGTGAGGCAGTTTCCTAAAAGGAGTTTTAGCCACAGCTGTGCCAGACATCCTTTCCTGAGCCCACCTTTCAGTATCACAAACACATTTCACCTAAGATAAATGTCAGCTGTGGCCAAAGCAAAAGCCAAAGAGCAAAGCTTTGAAAAGGACACCCCACCCCCCCACCTCCTGCAACCTCTTACACAGCTCATTAGATGGTATTAGCAATACCGTATCTATAATTAATCCATAAAGGTAACACTAGCTCTCAATGGATCCCAGGTGAGGGGGGCCTGGATGAGCTTCCTTTACTTGAAACAGTCTTTCCATAGCATGCCTCATGCCAGTAATATAGCAGCAGCCAATGTACAGGTTGTGCTTTACCAGGAAGACCCTTACATCTGTCTAGTCTCATCCTGCTCGGATGCACCATATTTATGTCATTTTTCCTCAATAAGCAGGGTGCAAAGCAGCTTACAGTAACGGCTCTAGATGAATAGGCTTAGACTGAACAATTCTCCTCAGTGTAAGCAATGCCCTTGGAGCAGAATTTGAGATAATGGTTTTGTGAAGGGTTTAGTTTGGCTAGTTTTGCAGCCTTCCTTGCCCACCTTGCACCCTCCCATCTCTGTTTCTTTTTATAGAGTTAATTACCCAGAGTCAAATCAATAACTGTTGCTCAGAGGTTCTCAAGTGTCACATATGACCGCATTTCTTCATTGCCACTCCTGCTGACAACTGCCATTGTAAATGTGCTGCTAGCCTACTGTAAACCACTCTCCCATTTCACAGGAGCAGTTAATCTGCAGTAGAACCAGGCAGTAACAATATACAGCATTCCCCGTGGTATTTTTCCTCCTCATTCAAATGAAACTCAAGGTTTTGCTACAGTATCAATACATCGTGAAAACTGTACTCCTCTTGCTCATTGAGTACAGCTTTTTTGAGGGAGACCATCTGTGGTAGAAGCCTTATTCCTAACATTTTATCCAGCTCCTGCAGTCTACCAGCCTGTAGGTTTGATACTATAGCACAGTATTGGCACTTACCAAACACCTCTGTTTAGCAAGAGTCTAGTGGAGTAGTAAAACATGTGAATATGTGATAATATCTCATTATTATATGTCTATTGCTTCACAATTCAGTTTCATGAAAAGAAAAGCAATGTTTTTTATGCTCTGTTCAGATGATTTACTAGCTAGCACCACCTGCAGAAAGATATGTCAAACAGTGTGAAATGAATCTACTACAATAAGACATAGAGAAGAGAATTATTTATCAAATTAATACTATAAATAATGCAGACAGAATCCATTCACTCCCTCCCCCCTGCTTCATGGCAGGAAAATGGATTTCCAGGCAGCCCCTGCTCCCGGCACTGGGGTCAGCACAGCAGCAGTAGAAAAATGTTATTGAGGTAAGATTTGGGATTGCTGACCAGGATGCTATAGGTACAGAACTGGACCTTGTTTTGAAGCAATGCCATTTGTTCTGTTGCTTTCCACTAGTTGTCAATTTAGCTTTTCCTATTATTTTTCTTATCTTTAAGGAAAAACTATTAATAGTGTAATACTCTCAGAAAATGCGCAAGATCAATATAACATCAAATCCTGTTCACAGTTTGCTTAAGAATCAGTTCTCGTCTTTTAAAACAATGTTTCTTGGGAAGACACAGGGAGAGAGAAGGGTGAAAATTCAGAGACATGGGGAATAGTCTTAATGTGCAAAATTCTTAATATCCTGGAACAGAAGACACTCACCCCTTATTTCAAAGAGTGAGGCGGTAGGAATGGTGAGGACTGGATTTTATTTTTTTTTTTTTTTAAGAGGGCTCGAGTAAATATATTAAAAAATAGCCTAAGAAACATTGCATTAGAACAGCAATCTTTTCAATGTGCAAGAAATACAAACTTACATCCGTCTTTACTGATTTTAATCTTTTAAGCAGTTACTGCCACTAAAGAGAGGGTTCAGCATGAGTCTGAAGTGAATTAATACCGTTTTCTAGACTTGCTTTCTAAACATTTTGCTAAATAGGCCTGTCATTCTCCATACCCTCTATTCTGGCGCCCCTTTCAGCTGCCCTGCTGCATTGCCAAACCCATTCTGACATAGTGATGTTTCCAATAAGGCAGAATGGCTTTTACTTACTGAAAACTGAAAGATGCTTATGGTTCCCAGATTAATTTTTCTCTGCTGCAAGCAAAAAAAAACCCCACTGAGATATCGTGGTTTTTTTAATATATTAATATATGGTTACTGTAGGAGATAATATTTTAATGATTTGTAATTTTGTGACTGTACTGATTGAAATTATTATTTCTGACATTTGTGATCTTTCACATAGAACTAGTCAAGTTACTTCAGAAAAAAAAGGCGTATTGATGTATCAATGTTTCCAGAAGAGACCAACGCACTTTTATAAACCAACATACCAGACTGAATAAATATTTTGCTTTTAGTTTTCTATCTACTCAGTCAAAACCAACAATATTTCATTAATTCAGTAGTTGTGTGGTCTTGCCTGTTCCAGAAAATTGTGTTTACAGTATACTTATTTTTACTTTCTGCAAGAGAAGAGAAAGCAAGCCACTGTAGTATACTTAGTCCAGCCCTTCTGGAGAATCTGTGTTTTAAAGCATGGAAAAATATAGCAGAATGCATCTGTATCAAGTCACTAATGTGTCAGAAAACTTTGCTTCTTTGGCTAATCTAACCAGGATTTTGGCGGGTCTGTGGATAAAACAGCAGAGATTCTCCAGTCAAATCTGCTTGGTTTGCAAGGAAAAGATAAAATTAAGAAAAATAAATGAACATTTACTTCCCAACAAGAGTTGCAAAAGTAAAACAACCTCACCCAGTAAGTAAAAACAATGATATATTTGTAATCTTAACACTTAAACAGCACAATGACAAAATATTACAGCTGCTTCACGGAAATACAGAAATTAATACCTTAATGGTATGTGTTTCCAAGCTGAGTAAGAGCTACTTACCAACAATTTTAGGGACTGTTTTCCTTGTGTATTTAATTAATGGAGACTTTCACTAAAGAATGCTGGAACAGATTGCTGTGCTTTTGCAGTCTAGTAAAATAATTTTACATTAGCTTGTGTTTGCTATAAAGTGGAGGTACACCTTCTGTATACTGATGTCCTATCAAGGACCTATTCAAGGTACCTATTGCCTGCCCAAGCTAAAGGCATTAAGAAGCCCAAATGTTTATCCTGATAGAGAAGAAATAACAGAAATAATTGAAAAGTAACATGGGAACCAAACAAGCACAGAGAACTTGAAATCTTTTGGATATTTCATTGTGAACATGCAGAGAGCTTATCTGTTCCTTACAGAATACTTTTAGAGTTTTTCTTAGCTTGTATACAGTAAGTATTTTGGACAAATCCATATATTATATTTCTCTCTTCAAACAAAGCAGTAAATAGAGCAAGTGAAAATCATGCCAAGGACTTAACTTGCAATTACAAAAGAATAATAATCAGATGTTCGATTAGACAGATGAAGTTAATGCTATAAAATAACTGTGTTTTTTAAGATTAGTCTTCTCTTTCCAAAATAATCCTGTCATCCCAGAAAACAACAAAGATCACCACAATGCAACAAAGCACCACAATGGTTTGGAATTACAAAGATTTAAAAAAGCAAACTTCTAGCCATGATAATGAAATAACTAATTGTCTTTTATCCACATATTTTCTTTAAAATTGTTCCTCCAATGAATCCAATACACGAACAGAAAATAACATTTCCTAAGGCAAATTATACAAAGTCCAGAATTTTATTCTGGCTTTAAAAAACACCTACAATTAGCTAAAACATAACATTTTAAAAAATCCTTTCTTTCCTTTATATCTAGTTTTGAACTTGGATATAATTACCTGGTTGGTTCTCAAAAGTTCCTACCTACCCACCTTCCTTTAATTTGAATCCATTTCTGCTGTGTTTTCACGTAATAAAATATTTGAAATGAGTGAGAATGCAGGTTTTTCTGCAAAAATGCCTCCTCCTGATACATTTACGGATGTGAATAACTCAATGATTTCAACAAGGAGGCTATAATGAGACAAAGGAGTACCTTGCTGCATGCTATAGCCAGGCAGAACTGGAGTTGGGATGTTCTGAAAACCTGTTTTGTAATCTCACAGATGTTTCGGTTACAACATTTCAGTCTGGTTACTGTAGAGGATTGGTTCTTCCCTTCACCAAACTTGAGAAAAGAGACAGGAATTTGCCCTAATTATAATTAGAGTGTTGGTGCTACAGTCTGGTTAAAATACAATGTCATCGCAGCTAAGATGTATATTCCGTGCAAAACTTTTGCAGTAATTATTTGGCTAGAGACAGTTTTATGAAACTGAGGGAGAAGTCCTCATTGCTCTGGCTCCTTTCTCCCTCCCTTGCACACGTGAGGTCTCCATGAGCAGCGACGTGCGTAGGCTTGTGCTGCCGTCAGAGGCTGGAAGGCTGGGCCAGATGTGGGGCTCTCAGTAAAACCAGCTACATTTTCTGAAGTCATTTTGGGCTTTTGCCACCAAATTGTGTAAAAAGGACTGGGAACTTCCTCAGTTCTCACAGCAGCCCAAAATGTGATGAGTACAAAGGACTTAAAAACCACCAGAATCTTCTGCTTTCCCTCAGCTTCCTCCTTTTTACAGGACCTCTGAGAATTATCTCATTAGCCATGATCTAACTGCCTCTTAAGAAATGTTTCCGTTTATTATAGTGGTATCTGGATCAGGACTTTTAGTTGCTCCAGGAGATTTCTCATCTAATTCATCCACTTTTTTAAAAACAGGAGAAGTTCTGATTTCTCCAGGGAAAAAGAGTCATGACCAAATGTACATCAAAGCAGCCAGAAAAAGCCAAGGCAGAACTGGAAGAAGAAAAAATGAAGAGTTGGCATCTGAAGAACTGGATAGATTTATGAAATGTACTTCATCATCTTTTGATGGGAATGTGCTAAAAATACTCAATGAGCTCAATACATTACATTAAATACATTTCTATTGGAAGTGGTCACATCTTGTTTGCTATGGAGAAAAGTGCTGCTATATACAAATGAAAATGGTTTTCTGCCTGAGAAAGCCAACTCATTTGAGCAATAAGTTTGGCACACGGGGTGGGGAGAAACAAATGCAACTAAAACTCAAAGATAAAGCATTGTACAGATTTCCAGCACATTAAACAATGTAGAAGAGCATTCATTTATGTTTACCATGCTTGTGGATCGTAACATTGGTATTAATATTCAGGGATCATCAGTGATACCGAATGTATTTTGTTGTACTACAGAAAGAGGTTTTCAGGCAGGTGGTGGCTCTGTGGATGTTTGCAGGGCTTATGTTAAAGAAATGCTGTGCACCTGGAATGGATTCGAGAAAGGCAACAATAAAATACCAAATTTTGTAAAAGCATTCTGTTGTACTAAGTAAATGTCTGCTTACTTGTTCACATACACATTTTTTTCTTTCTAACCTTTTGAGAAAGCTGCCTTCAGTTACACTGACAGAAGGGACAGAATTAGAACACACATATATTACACCACAGTTAATTTACAAATATGACTGCTTTGCTTTAATTTAATTTTTGTGATCTCTTAATTTATAAAAAACAATTTTCTCTCATTTTAACTCAAATAACTATAAAAGGATGGAGAATTTCCATAGCACTTTGCTTTTTGTCTTACTGTCTAGCCAGACTAGACTGAGAATTACAATATTTGTTATTTTTTTAAATGTGTTTGAGAAGTGTTATTTCTGCCAATGTTTGGTTATAATTAAAATAAACCCCTTTGACTTGACAAAAATTAAATAGGCAAGTGTTAATGATCATTTGTCCCAGGGAAAATTTATTGAAGGGATCATTCCTTAGATATGCCTTTGAACATATTTTTTGAGCTTCTCATATTCATTTACCCTCAGTGTTTCTAAACTATGCATGGTTATACAATCCACAATGCAGCAGGATATATCATTCCTAAAGGCTATCTGCTTTAAAGGTACATCTTGATGAGCACTTGCCTTATTTCCATAGCCATATGATTTGTGGTAACTTAGTCTCCTACTTGCAATTTAACCAAAATGTTGCTGGTAGATCGTCCACTGACTCCACATACCATTACAGCTTTGATTTCCTTTGTTTAAATTAATACACAAGCTCACAATAGTTGTCTAGATAAGGAGCCAGGCATACCAGCACAGGCCATTTCATTACTTATCAGCAAGAGATAAATATGGAGTGCAAATCAATCCATGTTAAGCCTATGTAAAACCTGGGACAGACCCTAACCCATCTTCTGCTCACTGCCGTGACACTCTAAGCTGACTCCTGTAGTTATACAACAGAGCATCGGAGTAGCGTATTTTCACTGCACTAGGTCAGCAAGACTCTTTTCAGTACTTTGCTGATAAAACTTATCACTGTGAACTTTGCATTTGAAACAAAACAAGTCATATAATTTGCTTAATCTCCCAAAGGGAATGATACAGCAATGCTTTTTACTCGGTTAGCCTTAAGTATTTAACAGGAAACGGTACATGATTGTCAATGGACCAGTTCTAGTTGACTTACATGAGAATACGTTCAAAGAAACCCAGCTGAGGTCAAAATTACACTGGTGAATAATATTATAACTGGGCCTAATGAGAAGGGCAGATGATAGATCCATAAATATAACCAGTAAAAAGAAAAAAAAAAGTCTGTTTCTTCTTTTAAAAACCCCAAACCTTAAAATAAAGCGCAGTGGTCATACTCTGAAACTCATTTTTAAGTTTTATGGTCTCACTTGCACGTCCATTTCACAAAGGCAACAAAAAGATTTTACTTAGATGAATTAGACCATCACTTTCCTTGTTCATGATGTCATGTCAAAAACTTAACTTCAAGTGAAACGGAAAAATTATACATCATATGAACAATTTAAATGATTTAAAAACTCCTAAATAAACAAACACTACCCGTGACACCTTTCTGTGAAAATTCAAGGGCTTTTTTAATGCTGTTATTTTAAGCTTAAGTGAAAGTGTATGTTTTAGGAGAAATATAACGGAGGGCAAAAGAGTCAGAAAGAGCTTTTAGCGGTTAGAGATCTACAATTCTAGGTAGATACATGTATACATATATATAACACACACATCCATCCCTTATATTTTAGAATGGTACTACCTAATGAAAAAAAGGCAACAAATATATTATTATGTAATGAACATTTGTTTCTTTCAATATCTATTAAATTTCCAGAATTTTGCAGAAATTATGAGAATATTTTACAATAAGCTGCTGCATCACAGACCTATAAAGTTGCAGTTCTTCCTAATTTTTTCGTGAAGAGTTTTTCATCCAGGAGTTTTCAGACATGTAAACAACAAAAAGAACATTGGGAACTGCAGAATACTGATACTTTGTCATATAAGATGAAGCTCATTTTTTTCCTACTGTAGCTGTCAGGTCTGTCACCTCTCTCAAACCAATGCACAAACCCACGCAGTAACTAGAAGAGTCATTCGAGGCTAAGTACATATTCAAGACTAACAAATAATACATACAATATTTTAGAGGATTACAGAAAAAGCTGGGCTGATCAAAAGAAGTCAAGAGATTAGATGGCATACGGGGATAACAGGTTGAGCTTTCAATAGTTTCTGTAGCCAGTAGTACGAAAGCAGCACAAGGACCTGCCTTACACTGAGATAATCCAAGTCTCTGGGCTGTAGATAAAAGCCTGGCAGAGCGAATAATGCCAGAAACAAGGCTCAGACCCACAGTTCTGGATCTATAGAAGATGGCTTTCTAGCTCTGTCACCAAATCTGTTCCGGGATGTGACAGTGAGCAGTTTGCATTCTCACAGGGCTGCCTTATGGTAGTTATCGCTGCATAATAAATAAATAAATAATATTTTCCCCAAAGTTTTGAAACACCTTTGGTCTTTCACTATGCACCCCAGCCTGTCTTGTTCTCCACACGTATTCTTGGGGTCAATAGACAGCTCAGATATTTGGTGGGCCAACCTATTACACCTTTATTATATCTCTCCTGTCCTTCCCTCATCATCTGTTTTTTGTCTAGGTTGATCTGTTCTTTACAAACTTAAAGCATTTTCCTAGGTGCCCCCTTGATTCTAGTGTAAAGTTCTTGCTAAATTAGCTGGGTTTGTTCATATGACAAAGTGATTAATTTGCTTCAGACCTGAGCAAAAAATAAATACAATGATAAAAGAAGAAAGTTTTTCTTATTATCACAAGATGCACTGTTGAAAAAGTTAGGTGAAAGCATGAAAAAACATATCTATCTACAACATGAAAACAGTGAGGTGTTCTTGGCAATTTTAATACATAAAAGTGAATTTTATATATTTTTTCTGTCAGCTGGGACTTTTAATACGCAGAAGTCACCAGAGGATTGAGCTGGAGCTCTATATATTTTAAGTCATACATTTTTCCTTGATGGGATCTAGTAAAACATAAAGATGGTTAACATAAGAGGTTATTTCCCACAAATAGCTTGCCAAGAAATACAAATACAAGGAAATTAAGCTCTTCACATTGTAAACGGTCTGAGCCGAAAATGCTGAGTGTCTTTGGTTGTAATATGAGTCTTATTTGTAAAAAAAAAAAAAAAGAATTACTGCCACTTGCATTGCAAATGATTCAAATTTACACAGCAGACTAATTGAGTAGAAAAGGAAGTAGGGTTCTTCTGTACTAGGTACTGCGTTATATTATGCTTTTAAAAAGTACAAGCCTTGAGGGATATTAAAATGTTAATTTCAACAGTATTTAAAAGGTAATTACTTTTATACAATAAAATAAGAAGTCTACTGAATACTAATCCCTGTCATGTGCTTTCTTTGAACTAACGCTACAGAAAATAGAGAATCCATTTGTTTAAGTGATTTTAATTTAGATTCACGGAAGACATTCTCATCTACAAAAAAAGGTCTTATTTTTTTCAGCTTGACTCATTTAAAATCCTTACTGTATCAAAATTAAAGTTAAAGAAAGGTACCTACACTTGTTGGATATCACTGAACTGAAAGAATGAGAGGTGAGAAATTTTAACGACTCTCCTGATGAAAGAGTGGTTTGGCTTGTTCAGTACAAGCACGGCTACAAAGAACACTGGCTCAGGCCCTACTGAGCAGGTTGAGATTAATCTCTCCTAAGCAAGAGCTGATTTTGTCTATTCAAGCTTTTCAATGGAAGGGCAAACGCTCAAAAATTTTAGTTGCATTTTAGTTCAGAGAAGATTGCTCAGACCAGAAAGGATATTTTGTCCAATTTCTTGAATAACAATCTAACTATGGATTTAGATTTGCTTCTAGTTCTATTTAAAGAAGTCATGTAGCATATTGTCTAGGAAATCCTCTGACGTTAATCTTGTTTATTAAAAATGGATGACATAACATTTCTTTTAAAAAAATCTAAAGACCTTGGCTAGCGTAGTCAAAATTATTTTCATTTAGAAACAAATAATTTTAAATGTTTGTATCTTACTTTTATTCATACCCATTTTATTTGTTTCCTTGCAGGGGTGCATATATGAATACTATATGGTTTTGTTCTTTTCTTTCAAACATTATTTCCCATAATTTGCAGACCACTTTCAGAGT
>JAVJGG010000094.1:23691250-23703570 GCA_035590195.1 Aviceda cuculoides | reverse complement strand
CTGTGTCCTGTGCCAACTTCTTGTGCCCCTCCAGCTTTCTCACCGGCTGGGCTTGAGAAGCTGTAAAGTCCTTGACTTTAGTCTAAACACTACTTAGCAACAACTGAAAACATCAGGGTGTTATCAACATTCTTCATACACTGAACTCAAAACACAGCACTGTACCAGCTACTAGGAAGACAATTAACTATATTCCAGCTGAAACCAGGACAGTTACTTTGAAGGATAACACCAAATTGAATTTTGTACAAGCTACTTAATTATTCCACTTGGGAATGAATGGCATTCTGGAAAAACAGCTTTCAAAAGGGTTAGTTTGTTAACACGTACATTTGTTGTTTTCTTAACTCCACTGTGTTTTATATCACATTATGAAACTATTTTTCAATAAAGGGTAAGTATTTGTTATTTGCTACTGAAGGTGCAGGAAGTAGTATTAATAACTGGTTCTTCAAGTTCCAGTCAGCATAGATAATTTAACATCTACAGGTTAATTATCAACACCCTTGCATCTCCAGGCACAATTATTGATGCTTTTCTTCTTAGAGTCATAAAGAGCTCTCTTGCATCAACTGTGATTACATCAAATGCTTTTCTAGCTCAGTATCACAAAATAAAATCCTTGTTCACCTCCTCTTGCATTGAGTTTGTTGTGTCTTTTGCTGTTGGTACTTCAGCTTAGAAGTTAGAACTTCAGTTCTTGAGCTTTTTGTGCTGACAGTCTCCAATTCAAACTTCACCATCAGCCCAAGTGCAATGCCTCCTGGCTAAATGTGTAGAAGGGGTCAGACCAGGAAAAGCAGGTAAAGATAGAGGTTTCAAACAACAAATACACCAAATAGTTTGTAGAAAAGCTTTTCTTTATGAGAGTCTGGGTGAAATCAAATATGTTCATTGTGAAGGTGCTCACAATATGCAACACTGAGCAGTTAAAACTCAAACGTGACGTTCCTGCACGGCGAGGCACGTACTAGTCGGAGGATAAAGCCGCACCAGCGTGCTCACCTGCCACAGCAGCAGAAGCCAGTGCTCCTCCTGGACAGCTTCAGCCTCCTCCTCAGCTGGGCTGAGCAGCGTTTTGTTCCTACTAATGAGTTATTGCACGTAGCTGCTCAGGGGTTATATACACATGGAGCTGTGTCTGTATGGACATAATCTGGGCAAAACTGATCCATCAGATTTCTTATCTCTGAAGGACTTGTGAAAATTAAGCAGTGCCTGGGATAAAATGGAACAAGAGAATGTGGCATAAGACGAATATCAAATTGGCCTCCTTCATTCAGTTAATAGCATAGACTACAAGGTGTAATAAATCCTTGAATATGAATGCTATAGGGCCCTACAGATGGCTATATGTATGCTACAGCTTGCACTTTAAGTACCATATATGATTGATCAATGGGATAAAGTAAGTGAAGCTTGAAATTAAAGAATGTGCATGGAAGAGTATAACTCGCAATGGAAGCAAGGAAACAAATGCAGCCTGAACTAAAAAGAGACCAGACACTAAAAGATAAAGATGGCTGAAAAACAGGAGCATATGGTGAACCCGGAATGGCAAAATTAGTGATCTAAAAGGTATGAAGACTGATGCAGAGTACCAGGAACCTGAAGATTTAGAGGTGAGAGAATAACTAAAATAAAATTGCAGCCCTTTCCAAAATGGAGGCAGCAGGCCTGCCAGGGAACTCTCCTATGTTTTCTTAGGACTGTCAAATACGTTTAGATATTGGGCATCAGATAAACCTGCCTGAAAATGAGATGACATCAGATTACCATGTCAAACATGGTAAAGTTTGACACCATTATTATAGTCCCTGCCACAAAATCTGTGCAACAACAGAACTCACTGTATTTTTAACTTTTATCCAATGTAGATGTTAGGCTTGACTGAAAGAGAAGTGTTAGGAAATTGTCCTCTCTAGAGGGTCTGGCATGCACCACGCTTACACAGTGCAAAGGTCCGTACTGCAAAGGTCTGGTGAGGGACAACTCCAGTACTGAGACAACTTGGCTCTGGGAAATTTTTGAATGCATTTATTGCTCTGCTGGCTAGGCACTGGAGCAGTATTGTGCATTATGTGTGTATTTACGTATGTGCGTGTATTTATAGATACGAATATATACACACCACCCCCCTTATTTACAAGGCAAAGAACATTGTTCTTCTTCAGTAAACTATTTAAGCATACATTTAATTCCCACATTAGCGAGCAAAGCATACAAGCATGCATTTAATCATGTGTGAGTCTCACTGAAATCAGTAAGCCTAAGTGGACCTCAAGTGGTCTGATGAAACAGAGCCCCATTAGGCAAAAGTGAGGAAAGAGAGGGGAATTAACATGGGTGTATCTAGGATAACTGCTGTTTGTTTGATATTTTTGCTGAGAATCTTATCTTAAGGGCATAAATAAAGATTAAAAAAATTGTGTGAGACCGTAACCGTGGAGCTCTCTCTGCATTAACACAGCAAAACCAACTTGGCAGCTATTTCTGATCCAAGAAACACTTTAGGTATTTAGAGTGTCTGTAATGGAGGTATTGACGGGACATGGTGAAAGAGGGTGACCTCCAGTTTAGTGATACACTTTGAGCTTTGATCCTAGACCAAGGGATTTTTAGGAAGCAATTTTGAAAAAAGATTTTTATCTATTTTTATAATTTTTTTTGTTTTATTTTTATAATTTCAAATAATATTTTTCTTTCTCTGTTATCGTTTTGCACATATTATTTCACTCTAGAAAAGCTTCCTGTTGTAGTTTAAACTGCTAAGTTATTCAGGTTTTTCATTCAACCTGCAGTGTAACATTTCTGCACACAGTTTAACCGCCAGTCAAATTATTTTAAAAATTAAGTTAAATAAAATACAATAATAAAAAACCTGAACTTAATCATATACATGAATCTTATCAGCATGATTATAATAAAAGTGATAGTCTTAAATATTCTGTGAATATTTGAGAATGATGGATATACAAACAGGAAGATGTAAAGGAAATCGCAAAAGCAAAGAAGCCCACATGTTGTTTAGCCATTTAGGCAGGAGTGACCACCAAGTGGCATAACTTTGCACTGATAGTGCTAGCTGTCAGGATGAGATAATCATGACTGGGAAGCTGAATTTGGCATTTATCCTAGGAAAGCTGTTCTGTAGAGAAATAATTTCTAACCAAGGTGACAAGGTGATACATTGCTATCAACACATTCCTGAAAACGTTTCACAGTTAGATATGTTTGAAGTCAGCTTGCATGTGCTGAAGTTAAATAGCCTCAGATAAAGTATTTCAGATAAAGTGCTTTTTGTTTCATTTTGTAAACTACAGCTACAGTCTGCTCTTCTCACAACAGTCTTAATGATATTTCACTGGTAGGCGATTAGTTAGGTTAAACAGCTTTTAGATCTTTGAAATAAATTCATTTATATATGTCACAATTCAGACAAAAAATTCTTCTGATAATGAGACTACATCACAAATGATCAGCTCTGGGCATTTTATGACCCAACCGCACCAGTTCAGATGAAGAAAAATCTCACTATTGTCACAAATAATTTATAACAGTCCTGGAATTTCTAGATTACTCTCCACTTAATTCATAACTTCAGCAATCCCTCTGGATCCGCACTTTTAGGCTTTTTCCAGATTTTGCTAGTTTTCTTTACCTAGGTATCTCGAAAGACTGCATCATCTTTTCTGTCATTCCACCCACATTTCCAAGATCTCAACATATTATGCTTAAACTTACTTTTTTTAAACATTGGCTTTAGCAACTTTTTTCTCTCTATTCAATACAATGCCACTAAAACAATTTTTGCAAACCCTCTATCACTCCATTTAATCCCTGTGCTGGTTGCCGTTTTATCCCTGCAAGTCTTCTCACTGCCAATTAAGTCCTTGTATCATTTAGTCCACCTGAGTCGTAACTGAGTATCCCATTGTGATGGCCATGTCTAACCGCCATGCCAGCACCCTTTGTCTTTATTGACCACCCACCAGCTCCAACCCTCGGCTTCTCTCATTGGAGAAACTTTATGACTTTTCTCCTGATGTTTTTACGTCTGAGAAGAGCTCTCTCAAAAACATCCTTGACAGTCTCTTATACTGAGTTCACCTACACACACTGCAGAGACGAAACCCCGTCGTTTCCTACTTGACAAGAAGATGGGGTTGTTATATTGATCCCCTGTGAGAATGCAAGGAGCAGCTTAGAGCACAACCATGAAAAATGCTAGGTGAAAACCGTAGCTTGTTTTCTTCCCCCAGGGACTCTGTGTCGACTTACAAGGAAATAGCTCTGATGCTCCTTTAAAGGTCAGAAGTCTAGTGCTAGGGCACTCATCATGCTGCCCCAATGCAGAGGGTGAACTGGTGGCCTTTAAGCCAGAGCAACAATATCACAGAATCACAGAGCAGCCCAGACAGCATCCCAAGGAGGAGACTAGAGCACCAGCAAGGAGGTGGGAAAACAATTTTAGTGTGACAGCAGAAAATTGGAGGAAGAACAAAGCTGTTAATCTTCATTAGCTCACTTTTCATCAATTTGTACTTCTGATTTTCTACCTGAATGAGTCTAATTATATAACATATCAGTTTCTATTTTCCATAAGTCAGAGTCTTCAGCATACTAAGTAGACAGCTGAGGACATGCTCTCCTACATAATCACCACTCTTTCTCAAACCGTACTTCTGGGCATTAATGTTTTACCCACTCTAGATTAATCCTATTGGTAAAATCTGACATATCCATGAAACTGTGGGTGTTTCCCAACATACAGTAATATTCCTTATGTGACCAACTGGCAAACAGCATTTGTAGGGAAATAAGCTATGATATATGGGATTCTTGTTATGGAGAACACAACCTATAAAATTACAGCATTTCCGATGTAATATAGCAAATATATTCAGTATTATACTATAAACATGCATTTAATCTTCTAAACGTGAGTAATGAGGATTTCTAGCCTGACATTTGGCTACTCACAGTATTTGGTAGGATGTGGTATAATGTGGTAGCAGTGGTATCACATTGTTCATACATTTCTCTCATCCTGCATGAGCCAAAACTTATGGGGTCTAAATTTGCAACAGCCTTACACAAACAGCCCTCGCATTTAATAAAGGGGCCAGGGACCACAAGAGGAAAAGCTGCATTCTGCGTTGTATACAGGCAGTAGTGGAGGATTCATTATAAGGACACAGGCCTTACTTTACAGTTTGCATAAAACTTAATTTTCTTTAAAAAAAGACTGTATAGAAAGCAAATGATAAATATATATTACTATTCCACCTGCCATTTGACATGTACTATCACTTTGATGTGTACTTTGCCCCCAAAAGGCATATAAATGCAACTGTAGATGCTACCATGTCTGAAGAGACACATTAGCATTCATTAATAGGAAACGCTAAAGAAAGACTACTTTAATGTTTATCTCTGCTCATTGTTATTCAGCTCAGTGCACAGTTACCTTGCAAAGCAGATTTTAAGTTCCTTTTTACAATGTTTAATTAGAATTTAGACTTGAAATAAGAAATTTAGATACAGAGAAGTTGCACAGAATGAAAATTTTATCAGATGTACTAAAACTTAACACTTGCTTGTGATTATTGTGCGCTATACTAAAGATTTATGCTGAAATGCCAATATTAATTGATGGCACCAGAATAGTGACAAACATAAGTGGAAAAATAAACTGCGCATGAAATGGATGTGATGCTGAATGGACACAAAGGTCCGGAAGAGGACCCCAAAATATATATAGCTAATTCAAAGGGGGAGAAATAAGAAAGATCTGTAGTCACAGGCTATCAGTTAAGGAAAAGATGTATACGTTATCTTACAAGCCTTTGTGTTTTTTTCCCCTCATTTTCCCACAGGATTCCCCTATTAGGGAAATCTGCACTGCTTGGTGCAAAAATGAAGCCAGTTAACAAATTCTCCCTCTTCATTTGGTCGTTCTATCTGGGGATAGCAGCAGTATCCATTGAATCAACCACCCCTCAAACTCTTCACCGGAATTACTTACCTAAAAGCAATTTTATCCTTTCTCTATTTTAAGACGCTCAGTGAACCTTAGAAAAAAGTTACAAGAGATGGCTGAGCTGATCCAAGAGCTCATTACTGCCCGAGTGGGAGGTTTCCCTCCTACCTCTCTTGGCCAGAGCCCACTCTGCACCGCAGCCACCCTCCAGTGCTTGCTGGGGCTTGCCGCAAGCGGCAGCAACAGCCGGCCAAGATCTGGTCTGGCCTGAAGGAAGAGCCTGCCTCCCCGTGCAGCTGTCCAAGGGAAGGCAATGGCTCATGTCTGGGTCAGTCATTGAACCATTTTGGTGCAAGATCCAGCAAGGTCTAGAGCCTCCCTTCTGCCACCAGGTTGAGTGGTTAGATCAGCTCACACCATCTCACACAACTCTAAAGCAAACATTTCTACAAGGCATTCATTCTCATGTTTTTTACTCTGACTTTCTCTCTCTCTCTCAACTTTACAGAGTGTCAATTATTGCTGATGAAATGCCTCAAATACCCTCCTCCCAAAGTGCACACCTCCATTACACATAGCCTGTCCCCACATTGAGAGTCAAACACCTGTGTCCTCTTCCGACAGGAAAAGTCAGCAAGAACCTCACTTATGCGTCTGCTCTACATTCCAGCTGGTTTGCTGCAGTTCTGCTGTGGCATACACAGAAAATGTCATTTAGTCTTTTAGAACGTAGTATCAGAGTAAGCCATCACTTTTTCCACCTTGGAGTAAAAAAGAGGCAAAAGAGGCTCAACCCTAAAGCCATTGCCTTTGAGTTCCATCTGTTGGAGCAAAGGATGCTGTAATTTTTCAAGGAAAAACTCCATTCTGTGTGCTTTTTCTCTATTTTTGTGTTCAGAAACATGGGGATAGTACAAAACCCATACTGCTGCCTAAAAGAAGGACACAGCACACTGTCAGCATTGGAAGAATCTCACCCTGCAGCTTCAAGTCAAAATGATTTTTAACACTAATGTTAGTCCACTGAGTAACAACCACTTTAAATTATTCATTCTTGTTACATTCAGCAAAAGCTCATTTTAAAAATAAAAAAAGCCACACATAAAAATGTTTAAATGCTTTAAAAAAAATCAGTAGTATTTATTCTTCACAGCTACATATTTTACAAGAATGGTGCAGTGCTGGAAAAGGTTCCAAGTTTAAAAGCCTACATTGCTTGCTTTGGCTTCATTTACGCAACTTTCTGTGAACATTAACGGCAAGGGGTGCTTTTCTTTCTAAAGTAAGATTTCCACTTTTTTAATTAAAAGAAAATAAAGTGCTATTTCCCTCTGTTAGCTGTATTTTCAGTGATAAAGGAGTTGCTGGCTAATGTAAATGGCAATAGACCCAACATTACTGTTTAAACAACCAGCAGCTGTAGAAGTGGAAAACTGCATAGAAAAACTAGGCCACAGTTACCAGAGGATAAATTTTTGTCATGTAACCACCAGTTTTTGTTTCTATTATCACTGCAAAAGTCACTAGAAAATATTTGAGGGATAAAGTATAATGAATTAAACTAGATTTGCGATTTGCATCTTAATTAAATTGAGTTCCAGAGTGTGATAATTTCACGAGCTCCCCAACTGAAGGAAGGGGTGTCCAGCACATCACTAACAACGCCCAGCTCCAGCCAAAGCACCGCAGCCGACTTGGCCACGATTGATAAAGGCTCTGCTGGTGGCTGCCTCTCCTATTCCCAGCCACAGGTTGCTTTAGAACCACAAACGTCATTTTTCAACGCATGTATAGTTAATTTTTAGGTTTTAGTACATGCCTTTCTTTCCTGTTCCCAGGGCTAACAGCCCTGTCAGAGCAGGCTTGTGTGCTGGACCATGAAATTCCCAGAAGGGTTACTTAATGTGGAGCTAATTGCAGCAACAACAATAACAGGAAAACAACATTTTATGCATAATCCATATGCAGCACATCTAAAATTAATCCAGCAACAAAAAGTACAACGGAAAAAGAGCCCAACCATTGCTGTTCTGATGCTGACACATCTTTCAGAAAAATATCGGGTTTTGTTTAAAATCATCCTGTCTCTTTTGATTGGAAAGCATTTTCAGGCACAATCTGACCCTGCTGCAGTGGGATTAAAGTGGGTAAACAGTGGTATTTCAGTGCAGAACACATTTCTGGCTTCCATCTAATGAAGGTGCACTATTAGGACTGCAAGTATGTAACATGATACAGCTTTGATTTTGAAAGTAGAAGAGCACTTCTATTCCCAACTCATTGTTTCTTCCAGTATAGATAAAACAGCTGGAAAATTTGAGACATACCAAACACTAGTCTGTCCTGCTCTGTTCAGCCAACCTTACCAACCCCTGCTTTAGGATGTAAAAATTGTGAGTAGTTAGGAAAGCCAGTAGCAAGGAATTATGTGGCTGTCCCTGTCTTAGATCCATGTAAGATGTAACAAAATGTTGATTATTTGTCAGGTACTTGCATCAAGCTTTGACATAGTGCTTAGAGCATATATTTGTTTAATATATTAAAGCTACACTGCAAAGCTAGGGTAGAACATGCAAAGAAACACAACTGGAAAAAAAACAGTTGCAAAATAATTATACTTCTGGAAAAGAAAGGCAAAAATAGAGAGAATGACTCATGGGAGAAAGTGACAAAGGCAAGAGTAATTAGCTCTGCACTTACTGCTTATTCCATATGAGGAAAAAGTAGAGAATATACATAAACCAAAACAACAACAACAACAATAATAATAAAATCACACATTTTACAACAGTCCACAAATGCAAAGATTTCCCCTTTACACCCTTTTCCCAGCAGCTCATTCTGAAACCAGGGCGAAACATTCCAGTGCCCCAAGCTCCTCAGCACAGCAGAGGACAGACAGCAAACCGTACACCTCTTCTCGGCTGACGCAGTTCCACATCAGGGTAGTGCAAACCAGCAGCCTCTCCACCACCTGCCAACCACAGGAGCACAAACCAGTTCTGCTCCACGTATCCCCCCCAACTCCTTCCCATAATCTAAATGCAAGGACAACACATGATACATGCTAAGCCTGACAGGAAGGAACAAGAGCCGTCTTCTGCTCTTCTCCATGATTCCTTAAGATCACTTCTGCTTCTTCAAACATTTGAATTCAGAAATGTTGCTGTGATACCTCCTGAGTAACACAGCTGGGTGCCTTCTGCTTTTTATCCTGGGGGTGCCAAGTCTTTATGCAGGTTATGTTTCTATGTATGTGGTGAGGGAAGAATGATGCATCTGGGAATGTCTGTCTAAGCATTTGTCAGCTACATGGGCCATAAAACCCCTGAGACACAAGGGAAGTAAAATACAGCTCCTATGAGGCTTAACCTCAGCACGCTTCACTTAACAGAGTCAGAGGAGCCTTTTGCATGTACAGTAAGAAGCACTAGTTGTGAAGGAAAAACAGCCAGAAAAGTACAGTTAAAGGCACTACACAGAAACAGCTCTCCACTTAGTGGAGATGCCTGGATGCTCCATAGGAATCCACAGCAAGGGAGCTGCAACTGCTTTCTCTTTTGCTTTCATGGTGCAGAGGAGTATGAAAGCGGGCCGTTTGAGGGAGCTTACCGTCGGTTCTTGTATTGCTGTGTATTTAACCAGGAAATGCTGAACCTGAGAGGAGCCAAGTCACTTGGACTTCATCTCCTTCATACTTTGGAAATTCAGATGAAGTCTAATCACTTAAGCAAGCATACTCCTTCTGAGTATGTGTACTTCTAAATCCCACTTCTATTTGCATACATATCACTAGACTGAATGAATAATTTGTTAACAATAGCAATCAAAGTTAATATGAAAAGGCTGCAACCGAGTAATTTGTTTTCCTTTTGCGCTTCTTCGTTATGACTAGTACTCATGTATAAAATGTGAACCACTATGTGGCCTATGGATATTGTACACACCTACAGTGAGACATATATAGTTTGAAGGTGTTTTTTACAGGCATCAGACTGCTTATCTTAGAGACTTCTGGTTTTTGCAGAAAGACTGGCTTCAAATGTTGCCTGTAAATCACCAAACTTTCAAAATGAAGCTCATTTACAGGATTCACAGTGATCAACACTATCTAATCTAAGATGCTGGCATTGAAAATAACTTTCGAAAATAATCAACAAGCAGTCTACAATCACTTCCTTGTCTGCAAAACTCAAAAATGAAGTCATAAGTTAAAAAAAAGTATTCAGATATCAGAAGCACCTTTCTTTACTGTTACTGTAATTTATCATAAAGGTATTTCCTACTTAAGCCTATCTCCATAGAAGACAAGCATCATAACTATTCTTGAGTAGAATTTAAATTGCCTTAATACAAAACCACATGCAGGATGTAAATAGAGTTTAAACCTGCTCATCTTACTCCTTTTAACTGTTTTCCATTTATGGAAATACAGACACACTTTGTTGCATGTCTGTGTGGTACCAGAAAATGATGGCAAGCATGAGCATGGCTCTGAAGCTCACTAGTTAGGGCACTCTTTCTAGAAGAAGAGTGCTAGTTTATTGTTTCTGTTCTAGGAATGTTTCATTTAATTCCTAAAAAGGTACTCAGATAAGGAACTGGAACCATGGACTCGTCTGTCCAAGGAAAATACCCTAACAGCTGGTCTATAATGTTCTGGTCTGACCTGACTGCACTTTCAGTCCATTGAATCATTTTCTGCACAAGAGAACAGATGAAAGTGGAGGAGGGAGGTGCTTCCACCCTTACTATAGCATGTGACCTGGTATATTAGCACAGGCTTCTTATAGGTTAGAAGAAGGGAGTTTAATTCTCTGATTTAAGAATTAAACTTCACTATCCTACATCTAAGTTCTCTAAATGCCACATTAATGGATTTTGCAATGAGGAGGTAAAAAGGGAGAAGCTATTGCCATATTATTTTGAGAGATGCCGAATTCTGTCAGTGAACACTAAGGCATTTTCTGAGAATGGTGCACAGAAAGATTTGCAGCAGCTGAAAACCACACTGTCCACTTAAAACATTTCAAAAATCAAGTAAAATTATTAATGAATTGCAAAGCAATTTGATTTGGGAAGGGGAGGGAGGGAGAGTCAGATGAGACATGGCTGGAATTGCTGTTGATAAATAAAAACACCGCTCCAGAAAAGTTTCACTCACAGAGAAGCTCAGAAGCATTAAATTGGCACTCAGAGGCACTCATTGACATCCCCAGGTCAGCTTTCTGTGAAATGCAATGTCCTTTGTAATACACTAAACTGTCAAATAAAAGCCAATGTACCAGTTTTCCCTAATGTTCAGAATTTCTCTTTCTAAAGTATGAAGTAAATAAATGTGATTAAGCTGCATTTGTGAGACTGCACAGAGGTACAGGACACTTTAACAAACAATCCTTGTAAATGCAAGCTCTGCTAAGTGGAAAGGTTTATAGCTCAGAGCTTAAAGGTGAGGTATTATTTTTCTCATTTCATCAGCTGTACTAAGTATTTCTGTCAATCCTGCAGTCCTCAGGAGGGACTAGGAGGTGGATCTAGCCCTGATATTTTTCTCATTTCTTTTGTATGACTTTATTGTTACAAGCTCATTTGCAATCAGGAGTCAAAGACAGTAATCAAGCGAATGAGCTCAGTCAGAGCACAGTGCTAGTTGCAATTTTATTCTCACAGAGATTGCAGTCAACGCCGATAATCAGATGTTCCTGTGGACAGGAGCAAAAGAGGAAACCAAAAATTTATGTAAGAAATGGCAAAAATGTTATTTTAAGTTGAGCTTAAAGAACTATTTGCAGGAATAGGCTCAAGCAATCATTCCATGTGGGAGACAACTGCAGAAATGCTAATCTGTAACAATATTACACATCACCATCCAGGTCTTTCAAAACAATCCTGAATCACAAAATTCCCTCTGTTTTCTATGATTTTTGTCTGTGTTGCAAATTCACCTGAACTCTTAAGAAGGTCTACCAGTTTTTCCTACTCTCCCCTTGGCTGCCAGAGTGCCTCCCGCTAATGCAGGTTAATAGGTGAACTTCACTATTGCATCTTGAGTTGGCAGACTACACAGTTTAGCTTCCATAGGATCAGAAAATAGGAATACCTTTATGCCAAAGCAAGTCAAGGAAATGAACAGACCTATTCCAGAAGCAGACAGCTTAGCCTGTTTTGAATCCTAGGTTCACTATTTTATAACAGTAACTCACCAGACCACGTCAACTCAGAAAATTATTTAGAGTTTGTTTGCATCTCTTGACTGCCTATACTTTCGGAGGCATGGGGCAAGATTAGCATCCTTCAATCTCAAAAAAATGCAAAATGTTTTATTGTTTTTATTCAT
>JAVJGG010000094.1:23676236-23691239 GCA_035590195.1 Aviceda cuculoides | reverse complement strand
TGGGTGGGGGGAGTAAGTTACAAACTCTTCCTGAAAATTATAGAAATGTTGCACTGAAAGTATTTATATTGCTTCCAAAACTACAAGTTTTGTCAATGCCAAGTCCTTAGAGAGACTCATGTAGACAACCTGTAAGGACAAGAGGAAAAAGAAAAGATGTATATTTCTTTTTCAGGCTGGTAAGACTGGGCATTGAGACTCCCTGACTCATGGCTGAAATCACGGTGAATTAGCAGGGTGAAGTCTTGCTCTCAGGTGAAAGACTGGACCAGAGCAAACCCCGTCAGCCTAATGCAAGGATCAGTGTAGAGCAACTTCAGATGAATGAGCAGAATAAAGTCTTGCTGTGGCTCTGAGACATGCTACATGATTGAGTTGGAGATTATATCCACTTGTTAGGAAGGAAGGGGCACACATTCATAGACACAAAAACCCCAACCAAACGAATGCAACCCCTCCAAAACCAAAAACCATCTCTGGTTTTTCCCAAGATGCAAACCCTTCAAAGGCCTGTGAATTGGCAGAGCCTTAGCATTACTCTTGAGAATCAGCCAGAACACATTGAGCAATCTGAATGCCTGCCTGGTTGACAGCCCTACAACCACAGGGAGTCCAGCTCTTGGAAAAAAAGATTACAAAAAAAGCATAAAGCAAGGCTTACTGAGTGTTATCTTGGGTATATAATTCTCAGGTCTTTTAATCTCACCTAAAATAGGTGACTCAATAAATCCCACGGTGAGGAAGTGGCTACAAGAGAACATGTAAAAATTATCATGGAATGACTTTTAAAAATATTGAAGTGCTGAAAAAATCTTATGCTGGTTTAGATTTATGAAAGTGTATACTAGTTGCATCATTCCTTTCAACAATTTGAAGCTCTTAGCTGAACAAACATATAGTAACTATTATCGCTTCTTGTTCTCTATATAGAGCATACTATACCTATACCCTGTCATAAATAAGTGGTGCTTTTCAACTCCTGTTTGTGAGATCTCTTTTATTCCCACATTAAGTTGCTACTGATCTTTAGCATTTTTCCTTCCTGTTCTTACCAGTTTAAGATAATAGCACTGTTATAGCTTTTAAAAACATGTTTATGTTTAATTTGTTCTAAATGGCTCAACTGATAATTAGTTTTTTTTCTTTTAGAGCATTATGGAGCAGGTTGTATTCTTAATTTTATTGTTTAGCTATATGGCATGTCCTGGTGAAATAGTCAAGGCTGATAGCCAGAGATTTGCATTCTCCAGTAATGCCACATAGTAACAGCAGCCAGCTGCCACTTATTGACAAACTGATGACTATGTGAAACCTCAGAGGGGGTTGAGAAGCTTTACAGGCAAGTCAACACTGGCCTTTTTCAGGGTAAGAGTAACATCATAAACCCAGAAAACTAAGAATCTTCTGGTTCCTGGATTAAGATGAACACCTGTTATACATGATTATTTTAACATAGGATGTGATGTAAATATCCACAGCTTTAATTTAGTTCTCCAAATTAGAAATTGAACTACTTAGAGACCTCATGTGCGTCCTATCTGATGACTTAGAGAGTTAGGGTGTTTCTCCTGTTGCCAAATGTTCTGCATTTTCTCATTAATGATCGTCTGCATATTTGCCCTTATTTTTGGCTCTGGTATTTCCTTCAGATCCATTTTGTGTTTTGTTTTCTTTTTTTTTAGTTAAAAAAAAAATACCAAAACAAAACCAAAAATCAACACATCATTTGGGAAAAGAAACTCAAACCCCAAAGCACAGCAAGCAATATACAGTCCTCTAATGCTTTTATTTAATGGTAACAAACTAATAGGTGTGGTATGATTTGTGCTAGTGCTACTTTAAATGTATACTACATGAAGTTGCTTAGCAAGCCAGATACATTCATATGTGGAAAACATGACCACAGGCGTCTTAGATGGAGCCTTCCCTTCCATAACCATTATATTAAATATTTAGTGTTTGAAACTGCACATGTGTTTATGTGCTTCTGTATTTATACCAGTGCAGAAGCCTTTCCTGCACTTCCCATGCACTGGGTCAAATGCCTTCTCAATTTCTTTTTTCAATCCTGCATGCTTTGGGGATGAGGATCAAGCTCCACTCTTTACTAATCAGCCATAGACCTGCATCCTTTAAACTCTCCTTACTATTAGGGACAGCTGTTGCTCATTTAGGCAGGGGATAAAAGAGAAAAGACTTCTAAAATAACAGTAAATATGACAACACCTAACCCAGGGATCTTACAAAGAAAGCCAGTAGGATGGGATCAACACAAAACAAGAAATAGGAAATGTAGATTAAGCGTTCTTACAGGAGGTTTCAAAACATTCTCCCCAGATATTCCTGTAATAGAAAAGCCCATCTGTTCTGTACAAAGCTAATGAAGTCACTTGGCATAATGTGTCTTTACTGCCCTCCTAATTGCCCTACAAGTCCTTCTCAGTTGATAAAGAGACAGCTATAACGTAGTGTTGACTTCCATTCTTAATAAATTACCTTAATGGATAAACGCTTTTAATTTAAGATCTTAAATATTTCATAAATTTTACTATTTTAAAGATTAACAAAGAAAGGAAGTTAAAATTGATTTATCATGAGATCCAGGTCATTTTAAAATCAGATACATTAACAAGAATAATAGTTTCTTTTTTTAGTCTAGATGAAGGCAATTTATGAGCACTAGGAAATTTCACAGATTGCCTGTGGGTAGAGCTTGGCATCTGTGTAATTATGTGGGATCTCTGAAGGCATTTAAAGGCCAATTGACTGCTTTTAAATAATCTCTTTAAACTGGTGACAACTAGGATATAAAGATTTTGCGGCCAAATGAAAAAACTGTATTTCAGTGTTGCCAATTCTGGCCCAGCAATTCATGAGCCTTGAAAGTTTATCCCTGGGTATATTTTATAGGAGATATATATTAAAAATTAATCACAAAATTGAAGTTGGAAAAGACTAATTAATTAATTTTTTAAAAAATTAAAACATTGTAGAGTCATTGGAGTAAAATTTGAACTGGTGAATGCTTTAATTATAGGAAGTAACTCACAAAGTTTGTCTGGTTATAGGGATCAGATCCAGGAAAAGCAGGTTTTCTTGGTCTGTTCTTCATATATTTCTTCATGTATGCCCACCAGTATTGGTGCTCTGGCTATCTATCATAAAGGAATCACTGTGTACACAACTGTCAATCTGCTCACAATTACAGACTTCCCCCACACACACTCTAACACATGCACTGAATCATTCCCAGCATCCAATTTTACTGCCTATTGTGTTTTAAAAGGCAGAAGTAGCCATTTCCTTCCTTCCTCCATGGCTTTCATATTATATATAATAGAGAGATATGTATCTTCCTGTCACCTCTTTGGATTACAATAAGGCCCTGTACATTGGTTCAGTTCTTCTCAATTTCTACATTGCAACCGAGCTGTATATTTTCTTATGGTTGCGGGCAATAACTTTGGTTCGTACATTAATTAAAAGATATTATGGTATGACTGAGACTTTTCAGTAAACACTGTTTTGAATAGGTAGTTCAGTGTACTAATAAGTAGAGTTGCTAATTTTCTCACATAAGAAATACACTGAAGGAGACCATTTCTGACCGCTTCTAGTTCACCTTCTAGCTTTTGCATACCAGGAATCATACTGTTTGGCGTTGCATAGCACAAAGGCACCGAATGCAGGGTTTAACCACTAACAAGCATGTTACACTCAGACCTTCTGCACCCACTCATGAAATTCTACTGCTTTTAGACCACTAGCACCAGGCAGCTGGATGCAGTGGAGCAGCTGCCAATACACAGATCCTCCTGGGCGAGCCAACCTGTTTAAAGTACAAAACCAACACACCAGCACAGCTATGCATGTTGCATCATGGTGAAAGGAAGGAAGAAAAAAAAAATTGAGGACACCCTCGCATAAAGGCTGTCATTAAGTGTATCATACACTGATCTTTCCTACAATTTTCTGTTGCCTATCGTGAGCTGTATTAATTCACGTCTTTCATGCATTATAAAGCTGATGACTCCAGATCAATTTCCACCAAAATGTCAGCAGAACAAACCATTACAGAAGAGATTTTTCTTCACAGAAAATTGCAAATGCCTGTATTACTTTTGATTAGAGCATAAAATCTAGGGCTCAACATTTGAAGAAACAAGGAAATACAGTGCTCTCTGCTGTAAGAAGAAAAAAATAAAGTATTTGCTAATACTGCTTGGAAAGTGTAATTTATTTCACTGTACTTTATAGAAGGAATGAACATATTCTTGTCTTTATGCAAAGCAAAAAATGCTTTACTTTTACTGAACAAACTAGGTTTTTAGCTAATTCTAACAAACTATTAGTCATTGCATCATAGAATTACAGAATTGCAGGCAGCACTAGGAAATCGTTGCATGATTCTACTTGCCTTGTTCGAGACAGATTTTCATATGTCTTGTTTTTAAAAGCCCCCAGTGATGAGAATTCTCTATCTTTCTTAAACAAGCTATCCCTGTGCTGAATTGTCCCCAGAGCCATAGAAAGAGCAGGCTACATTTAGATTGTCATTTCTGACTGGTTTCTTTGATCAGTTGTATGACAGAGTAAAGATCATTACAAAGAATCTGATCTCAAAAATTCAGTTAATCAGTTCCCTTCTCTCCTAAGAAACCAAACAATTCCTATCTCCAAACTGGTAAGTTTTACCATTACACATTGTAATTTGGAAAAACAAACAAACCACAAACAAGCTGGGTTTTATAAACATGTGCAAGCTGCTAAACAGCAGTGCAGTTATCTGTCAGGTATTTATAGAACTCAAGAACATAAATCAAGGAAATGCATAACTAAATGGAACTCCAAAGTGAAAGTATTCACTCAAGATCAGAAGCATGCATTGATTTAATAAAATCTCAACAGCTCACTCAGATTATTCCTTCAGCAGTGATATTAAAACTACAAATCTTTTCAAGGAACACAACTGGAGATTATATTTGCACACTGTTACAGATATAACTGTATCTGCTATTTCCCCATACTTTTCTGATCAATCTCTCTATATCATGTTCTCAATTTCTATTAGAAATACTTGGCCAAAATTTTGGTCAGTTGAAAAACTATATTTGAGTGTTGATGGAAAAATTTTAAGAAAAGATGTCTAGATTCCAAAATGAAGTTAAGATTTCTCTCCCTACCAATTAGAAAGCTGTACTGAAATGTTGCCCTGGATGAAGCAGATATTGAACAGTTTCCGTATTCATTTACTTGGAAAACTATGCAAGTTTTCAAATAAGCAAGTATTTCTCCTGCTCCAGTTCAGTTTCAGTAGCTGTGATATGCTCTCCAGCAGTACTGTTTTTACAGTGAGCAAGATCAAATTCCTGAACTCATCATACTGTCTCTAGAAGCAATCTTAGGGGACACTGAGATAATGAGAAAGAAGGAAGAGAGAAAAAAAAAAGGGATAGGAAAAGAATTAGGTCAAGAAAATTGTCACAATTAGTTTGGGTTTGCTTGAAATTGAAAGAGAATATTTCATATTTTGAAGTACTCCAAAACATTGTATTTTGAATGATTTAAAAAAGAATAATGAATCAGCATCTTATTAGCACAGTATTTGGTTGCAGTTGCAGTTTGGGACCTTATCCTTTTTAGGGAGGCCGAGGTTCTAGGGCTTTATCAGCCCATAATGCAATGCATATTCCTCTCTAAACAAACTGCAAGGTGCTTTATAGAGGCTAGAGGATAACATAGTTAGGTAAATAGTAGGACTTGCATTTCTCAATTAAAACAAAAAAAATTTGAAATTGAAATATCAGCATTTTGATATATTGGAATTTAAGGTGAGATGGAAATCCAACATTCTGCTTTGCTTTATCATCTTGTTCTTAATATCACCTACTTTACCTGCACAGAAACCTCAGATTCGGACAAAAATCTTATGAGAACCTTGACTATGAGCTTTGAGAAAACAGCTGAAATAACTATACAGAAATAGGTTTGAATAAAGAGAATCAAAGTATTAAAAAATTTAAACCTGAATTCTGGCTTCTGCGGTTATTCAAAAAAATCATAAGATTCTTAGTTCCGTCACTGACTATGATGGGTTATGAATACAAGGTTGATAATAACATTAATTTTATTATAATTAAGTACAATTGCAGCACAATATTTCTTTATGGAGTTTCTGTATTTCTTTACAGAATTTGTGGCATAAAATGAGGGTAATTATATTTACTTCCTTCATAAAGTGATTTGTGATCATCTGATGAAGCCATTGTATGAAAGAGGTAAGTATATTATTACTAAATCATATGGCTCAGTACATCAGTAATGCAATTATTCCTTCATGAGCAAGGAAAAAAGTGGCTTCTTTGCTCATGAACTGAATTCACAGCATGATTTCCCCTGCTGAATCTCACCATTTAACAAAACTTTAACTGTCCAAGTCTCTCATCTATGGTATAGTCAAGAATTCCGACATTTTTAGTCTTATAATATTTTTTAAATATTAAAAAAATATTATAAGACTAATAAAAAAAACAAAATTAAAAATTCAACCACATTGTATCTCTAAATATAGAGAATAATTTCAGTAGTACTTGTGTGACCCAGAAGCTTATTTTCAAGACGCATTTGTGGAAAAGTCTCATTCCGGGTAAGTTGAAGACTTAACACGCAATAGGTTTACCTAACTTTTAGGCTCCCAATTCCTAGACTGGAAGCAGGAGCCTCCAAGTAAGGCTGCTTGAAGATCCCCTGGCACCACTGACTGGGCAACTCCTTTGTGCCAAATACTTAAGCATGCGCCAGCTCTTTAGAGCGACCGTCTGGGTCTCATGGACATGAGCTCTGTGGCCACCATAGCCCCATCATCAAGGTTAGAGAAAGCTCTCAATATTTTCCTTGTTTTTGTCACGGTAGGCATGAATTCAGCTTGGGCAGTCTGTTCTCATCACTGTTACCTTAAAAACAAGCAAGAGCAACACCACCTTTTGTTCCACAGGGTCCGAGCTTTGCACTGCCGGTGACAAACCCTTGTTGGGATCAGCAACCTGAACTGCAGAGCAGCCTTCCCACCGCCATCTCCACCCAAACGCCCGCTGCTCCTGGCCCACTGGAAGCGGTGGTAGTGTTTCAGTCATAGCCCATACAGCTTTTAGGGCAACTCGCCTGTGTGTATGGAACACCAAAGGGTGACGGTCCCTGCCTTGGGAAATTCACTCTCAAATCTTCAGAGCAGCTACAGTCATTCCTGATCCGATCCAAAGTAACTGAGAGAAGAGTCAGGACTCCATTCGCTCAAAGAGCAAATTCAGCATCAACGTATTCCTGACATCGTTTTTTCTTAATTGTACCACAAAGTTGTCTCAGCCTCAGAAGACCATTAACTTCCCTAAAACTTGTGTCCTTTAAGGGTTAGCTTACTGCTACTTGGCAGGTTGAACCTGTGCAATTCCTGCAGGTCTATCCACAATGATTCTTACTTGTTTTGCATTTTTAGGGGGGTTGGAGAGCAAACCATAAATCAAGAATAAAAAGCATATTGGCACAGCTTAATTTCATGTTCTAACCTTCACAGTTCCAAACAGACCTCCTAAACAGTGAAATGACACCTAAACTATCCAATCAATAGCAGAAATTAATTCATACAGCTCTCTCTGATTTAAGTAAGCCAGTATGCTATGATTTCGTTTATGGCAGCAGTAGACACAACTAGCACAAGCCATTGATGTTTCAGCTTAAGGTCAACTTCAACATTAACAGCACAAGAACAATTTAGTTCGGATTATAGTTTCAAATTATTTATTTAAGGTTCTGGTGCCTTTCAAAATGCTGTTAGTTATTAAAATATGATTTACATTCTGTCTCATAACAGCCAAAAAGAATACCAATAATATACCAGATTTAATATTATATTTATCAGTTTTCTACAGCAGAGTAAAATAGAAAAGAAATACGGCTAATGGTGACTTACATCCAAGTTCTTAGTGTTTGGGTATAAAATTTTAAAATGTGCTATGGATTAACAGTCTCTTCATATACCTTATGACAATTTCCTGACATGAGTTGACCACAAATCATTTTGAGGCACAGACATTTCTTTAATGGAAAACTGACAAGGGCAAGTTAATATCTCTAAAGGAACAGAGAGTTTGAAAATTTAATTTTAACTGTACTGTGGGCAATAAAATAACCTTTAGATTACAGGTATTGCACACTACAAGCCATGGGACAAATTAAATAGGAGTACTTCTTTGATTCTGCATTAGTCAAAATTATGTTTTCTTTAAAAAAAAAAAAGAAAAGGGGATTTAAAACTTAGGGGTTTTTCTCCCCTCCACAGCTTGAAATTATACCTGAGCCTTCTTATTGTGTTTAGCATGTAAAGGATAAATAGAATTATTCAGTGACATTTCCTGGTTTTGGTAAATACCTTTCAAGAAATTGTCTTAAATACCAATACTGTCACTAACATATGTCCCTCACAAAAAGCTTTTGGAATTTTCTCAGCTATTCTTCAGAAAATAACCAAGCGTCACAAATCCCCTTAAAACAGCAGCAAGTAATCCACTGTCCCTAGAAAATATTACATTCCCTTAGCTTGCAAGACATCATTCACTACGAAGAATCTGTTCTTCTAAATCACCCACGTACTTTGTGGAAGCTGAGCTGAAAAATTTCTTTTCAATTACACCAACAGATAAAAGCAGTGCAATGAGCACATCACACACAAGGCAAAACACATCCTTAGGAAGAAAGGAGGTGTCTATGGTTGCTCTGGCATAATTTCTGCCCACAGTAAATCTGAAGACTCTACCTCAGTGAAGTTTTCCTTCTTCACCTTCTGCCTCTTAGAAATGTTCTTGAGGTAGATGACGGCAAGAAGAAAGCGCCAGCAGGTTTGCTAGATCTCCTTTACAAGTCAATAACTGATATTCATAAACTCATTGCCGTCTGTG
This sequence comes from Aviceda cuculoides, assembly GCA_035590195.1. Classification (NCBI taxonomy): domain Eukaryota; kingdom Metazoa; phylum Chordata; class Aves; order Accipitriformes; family Accipitridae; genus Aviceda; species Aviceda cuculoides. The sequence goes on along the minus strand of JAVJGG010000094.1, from coordinate 23,682,288 downwards.
GCCAACAGTGTCTTCACGCCAGAAGCTCAAAGGGGGCTAGACCTGAGACGTGAGAACAAGCAGGATGTTTGGGCTTGAAGAGGGCAGGATCTCAGCCACAAGCCCACAAAGACTTTGTACCTCTCCTAGCTCCTGACCTTTTTCACAGCTGCCTTGGCTACATCCAAAGATCACTGAAGGGTCAGAACCTCAAGGACCATGTGGAAGGCTGAATGCATTTTTGCAGTTATTATTCACTGTGTGTTATCAAAAATTAAATGAAAGAAGTATGTCCAAAAGTCATTCCACCTTCTATATATGTATTTTTAAAAATACCTTTGTAGAATGTCTCTTAATATCTGTGTAAGAAAAGACCACCAAGTTTATATTTTGCTAGCTTTTCCTAGAGAAAATCTCCACAGAGCAGGCAAATGCAAAGTAATAAAAATGACCAGTGCTTATAAGGATGAATTTCAGACCTTTTGTTACCTTTTATCATCACGAAGTTTTCATCTTGTTTTCGTCCAGACTTACACATCTGATATTTAATAAGCATAGTTAAAAAACTTGTCTTTGAGTAATAATATATTGAGAAACATTAGTATCTAACTCGATAAGCTTTGTTGCACATAAATCTTTGAGACACGCTAAAGGCAGGAAATTTTAATAAGTGTAACAAAATCAAACAGTACTCTAAAGCTTCTAATTTTCATGGATTATGACATCTATATAAGACTTTCTCAGCAGCTGGTTTTGAAGGGGTTTTTTTATTACCTGTTCATGTTGGAAAACTAACAGTTCTAATCATTTTTGTGGTTTCTTCACTGATACAAGATACTCATCAGGCTGAAATTCAAACAGCATTTGCATTGCTTACACACCTAAATCACTGGGTTAAATCCTGGCTGCCAAATGAACAGACACGCTACATTTCTATGTAACAGTTTTATCAAGTCTGAGTCATATCAATAAAGAGATTAATTTCTACACATTCAGAGTTCTCAGCCAATTTGTCTACATCTTCAGAGCGCTCTGCATGGTGAGGAGGAGCACCCAAAATTCCTTCTCCTGTGCTTGCTGGGCAGAAACAGCTACAGGTTTAACATGCTGGGCACGGCAAATTCCCTGATGTTGGATCCACACAACTGTTCCAAAATAAATATTGCTGCTCCCAGGTACTATAGTGTCTGCTGAAGGAAAGCTGTTGCTATAAGGGCCAGGCTCAGATGGGACTATAGCTATTACACAGGCACTAGATGTGCCCAGGGAAAAATCCTGCAGGTCTGAGAGACAATAGCCCAGTTCACCTAAATTAAGTGCAGATAAATATTAGGCATTAACTGCTGATTGTTCTCCTCTCAAGTCTTATACATATACGTTTTTAACTAGACAAGGCCACCACTTACATGATTAAAAATATACATCACAGTAGGTAAGTCATAACATAAAGCGAACGTTGCATGAGCTACACACAATATCATTTCATTGCTTTCATGTGCAAGGGGTTTACAAACCACCAAGTGAACTGGAAGCAGCAAACATTGTTTTGTAATTACTAAAAGGAGACCACTCTTTTCCCAATCTGCACTCAGTTTCTAATTAAATACTAATTAGAAATCAGTATTCCACTTAATTGAATTATCCTATGCTTTTGTTCAGAGGCTCTTAATGTATTTTAAAGTATTCACAGTTGAAGCAGAATTCCCATAAAACCTAGCAGTAGCATGAGCATATTGTCGTCTTAATGACATTTTATGAGCAGGTTTAAAGTATTTTAGAATCCTTGGTTCCCAAGTCACCTTAGGATAGCATCCAATACTGAAAAATATCAAGAATGTACTAGCTACTTGTTATATGACTGCTCATTCTTCACCTGAAGAATGAGTATTGCTGGGTGCAGAAAGCATAATTCTGATAATTTTTGCTATGCTGGTTATGAAATAAGTACACCAATACCTTAACTGAAGCTTGGATAAATCAACAGAGCAGGAAATGAGGCAACAAAAATCAGAACTTGACTACTGGGTCATGTACCCGAAACGTGACAGTCAGAAACTAATTCTCTCACCACTATAGGATCTTTCTAAAATACTTATTACTTTCTATCTTAGCAACACTGAGCCTGCTCACACTATATCTAGTACTTTTGCTTAGTTTTCTTTGTGGCTTTCATACTACTTCACCCCTGTGCTGGCTTTGGCTGGGGTAGAGTTAATTTTCTTCACAGTAGCTAGTATGGGCTATGTTTTGGATCTGTGCTGAAAACAGTGTAGAAAATGCTGAGATGATTTAGTTACTGCTGAGCAGTGCTTACACAAAGTCAAGGCCTTTTCTGCTTTTTACACCACTCCACCGGCGAGGAGGCTGGGGTGGGGGGGGGGCACAAGAAGTTAGGAGGGGACACAGCTGGGACAGCTGACCCCAACTGACCCAAGGGATATCCCAGACCATATCACTTCACTGTCATTAGCATATAAAGCTGGGGGAAGGAGAGGAAGGGGGGGACATTCAGAGTGATGGCATTTGTCTTCCCAAGTAGCTGTTACACACGGTGGAGCCCTGCTGTCCTGGAGATGGCTGAACACCTGCCCGCCCGTGGGAAGCGGGGAATGAATTCCTTCTTTGGCTTTGCTTGCATGCACAACTTTTGCTTTGCCGAGTAAACTGTCTTTATCTCAACCCACGAGTTTTCTCTTTAACTCTTCCGATTCTCTTCCCCACCCCATCAGGGTGCAGTGAGTGAGCGGCTGGGTAGGGCTGAGCTGCCGGCTGGGGTTAAACCATGACAACCCCTTAATTGCCTACCTAAATTAAATACTACACGGATTTAGATCCGTGTGACTATCACTTGCCTTAAGACACTAGAAAATTTATTATACTAATTATTTATCATATTTTATCACTGTGAAGTGTTTCAGTGAAATGAGGATGTAGATCACATGCTATGTGATCCTGAAATACTGTTTAAACATGAACAGAGAGATGGCATTTTCTCGTGGTATAACCTGGCAGAGAATGGCTCCTTTTTGCTATGCATCAGCGCAAAAATGCATTCACATTGACAAGCCTGAAGGGCATGAACTGTGTCAATGAACGAACCATTATTATGCTCACTGTTATTACATACTGCAACATTAGTAAATAAGCTCATATGATGACTTTCTGCATGGCACCCATAGCAGAGATAAATAATGCTTAATACTGTGATTTAAGTTGTAACAAGCAACAATACATTCTATAGGTCTAAAGACTTCAAAGCTAGAAGAATGATCGTGCAGATCTTGTTCAATCTTCCATATAACATAGGCCAGTTTTCCTTGTTCAAAATCCACTGCTGAATTGATTCTTCTCTCTAAAGAGCTTGGGGCTAAATCCAATAAAACAGTGACATGCCTGAAGTGGGACTTTGCTGTTTCTGGAGGAAGTGTTATTGGAAAATACAATGGTTTCAGAAAGACCAGCACAGCATTCTTGTAAGGTCAGAATTCATCTAAGAACTGAAGAACAGCCTAAGAAAACTTTCATTTTTGTTAATACATTATTTTTTGAGGATAGCTGAGAAACAGTTCTTATCCTTAACTTTAATGTGATTATTTCTATTTAGCCATAGATCTTCTGATGACTTTTATTCCCATAAGAGAAGAGCAGAGTAAGTGCTCTTTGGAAAAGCTTTATTAAATCAGGAAGGAGAACATTGACCACCATAGCAAGAAACTTCCTCTCAGTGTCACGGTTTGACATGTGCTGTGTAATGTAGTAGTGGTATTTTTAAATGTGAAACAAATCAGCTGTTCTCCTGCTATTAACATACATAATAAAGATGTCAGCAATGTCATTAGCAGTCACACTAAAAAAAAATGTGGGGAGGGGGTAGCTTTTTTTTTTTCTTTTCAATTTTACTAGGTGTTCTTTTTATCTGTGAACTGAAAAGAGAGAAGAGATGATGAATACAACTAGCTTTCTAATATGACAGTACTGCTTTTTCTCACTATAATGTATATCACCACTAAAAACAAATTATAGAAGAAAAAGACTATATTTATTGATACAGATATGGTTATATGAAGTATATGCATGAATTAGGGATGAGTCAAAAATACCTGAAACATATCACTCAGGTGGGAATTAAATTTACGTCACGAAAGTTTTAGTTGAGTGTCAACAAAAAATATATTATGCAGTGGAATAGGCCTAGTTTCAGTGAGGTACATAAAACTTCAGGAAATAATCCAGTACTTGCAGGTAACTGACCTGAATGACCAAGTTCACTTAACTAAAATCTTTTTTCAACAGCTCCTATGATGCTAATCCTTATAGAGTGTACTTGAGAACTGAGCTTTTAGTCACCCAATTAAGATAATAACTGGAAATCATATATATGAACTTTATTTTAAACATACCTGAAAAGAATATAATTTGCTCGCCTACCTAGGAAGAAGGAGATATCTGAAGTCACAAATCCACCAGAACTCACATTTATAAAGCAGATAATAGCAGGAAATATTTCTACAGTCTAAGATGCCAACTGTCAAAGAAGCTAACATCAAGCATGCAACTTGACCCCTGGAGACTACAAGCTGAAAGTCAGGTTATTATACCCTTAAATTCAAAGAGAGGCAACTATTGCAATTTTCAAAAGCAGTTGTCTCCCAGCTCCCCACAGAAAAATCTTGAAATCCCTCAATAACACTTAAGTGTTTAAATGAATAAATAAATCAAGGGAGCAACTAGTTCAAGCGGAGATTAAAAAGCCAGCATAGGAGAGTGTAAATTGCAGTCAAAGAATTAAGACCCCATTGTGTGTAGAAAGGGAAATAGCTATAATTTACAAAGTGAAGAGGAATTCTGAAAATAAGTTCATTTAACCAGGAATATCAGCTACATTGTACACTGAAAATCACCTAAAATCACCTAAAGGCACAAGAAAGTGTGCACTGATTAAATGCTTTACTTTCAACCTTTTCAAGCAGAAGCTAGGATATAAAAGCCACAAAAAGTTTTACGATCCAGAAGATGGATTTAAGTCATGCCACTTCAACATTGCAAACCTGAAAATGTCAATTTTATTTCCATCTAAATCAGTAGAGGCTTTTAAACTTTCAGCATTCTCATTTCCACTTAACTAAAGCTTTATTCCTGGGCATGTCTAGAAATACTTCAGCCTTGACAGGGCTAGGGAGCTAGGCTCAATCAAAGCTAACTCCTATTCATTGGTTCTATGAATAATTTTATTTCACATGAAGCAATGAGTGCAAAGCATGCCTGTCTGTTAGAATACAAAGAAAAGTGCTGATTTGATGAAATAAGCATTAAACAAAAAGGGGTTTGGGGTGCTTTTTTGTGTTGGTTTTCTCTTTTAACAAAGGGGATATTTTAGAAGGGGCAAAATTTAATGTGGAATATGAGACAGGAGGAATACATGTTAGATGAAACAAAGAAAACTTGAGAAACCATCAAATAGTTGAAAACTTACCAATATTCTTCCAAAAAGAAAGGAAGCAACAAATAAATAGTAATGTATGTGTCTTCAAAAAAACCCACATGTTCAAAAAAGATATGAGAATTAAACAGCTAGCAACTTACAGAAGTAGGAAAAAGAGGGCATGACCAACCAAGAACGTATAATGTGTTAAACTTGGTGGTGGTGGAGGTGTGAGGGGGAAGAAAGGTGGCACTAAAATCCTAGGAATTAAGAATTTCAGATTGAGATCCAAAAAAGCCAAGGAAAAGTAAATAGGGAAAGTGTGTCTCTGATTATGAAGGAGGACAACGTGATAATGAACATGTTAACATTACCAAATTGTTAATATTTTTGGTATAATATCTTATAAGTATCATAAATGAAACAGTGAAGACAGGAAATACAAGTATAATGATAAAAAGAAGAGGACGCTAAACATCAATTTATGCAAGCAGTCAAGAATGGAGAAGTAATTTAGGATATCAAAGGAACTGATTGTCCTGGTTTCAGCTGGGACAGAGTTAATTGTCTCCCTAGTAGCTGGTACAGTGCTGTGTTTTGAGTTCAGTATATGAAGAATGTTGATAACACCCTGATGTTTTCAGTTGTTGC
>JAVJGG010000094.1:23653523-23666805 GCA_035590195.1 Aviceda cuculoides | reverse complement strand
GGGGGGCGGGGGGGGGGGGGGGGGGGCCAGGGGCCGACCCCCTCCGCTTCACGGGGTGGTTCCGCCCGGCTGCGGGGGCAGTGCCGCCCCGGCCACCAGGGGGCGGAAAGGCGCCCGCGCCTGGAGCGCCCCCTGGCGGCCGGGCGGCTCCGGGCAATGGTGGAGGGGGGGCGGCTGGCGCCATCTTACTACTGGCAGCGGCCCTGCGTGGCGCTGAGGATGCGGGGGACTGCCAAGCGTCACAGCCACCCTGCTGTCCCCCACAGTGCCACTGCCTGCCCGGTGCTGCGTGGCCGTGGCCTTTGCCGGGGTAGGCCTGACCCCCAGAGCGAGGCACGTGGTGGCCCCGGTGCCCAGCCAGTCTCTGTGCCTGCTTGACGACGCCAGCGGCCGCAGGAATGGCTGCAGAGGTGGTCCTGTGCGTAATGAGTACTGAACCTCTTGCCTGGGCCTGCAGTTGGTGCTGATCTGGAGCTCATGTCAGGGAGACGTCCTCCCATCCCGTCACCACCAGGTCTGAGGGTCCTCTCCCCACAGAAACCGGGAGAGGACTGGGGGGCAGATAGCGCGGCGCTTCCCCGGCGCTGTGTTCCGCTGCCCTTGTGCTGTCTGTGAGGCAGGAGGCCCCAAAGGCTGATCCATACACCATTCAGGAGAGTCTAGTGCAAACAACTGTGTGAGGCTTTGTTGGCAAAACTCCCGAATTTGAATGGGATTCACACACTCAATTTCCAAAAAACAAACCTTTTTTCGATATATGCCCTGCTGTAGTTCTCAAATAGTGACTAAAAATCTATCAATGTCCTGGGACCAAAGCGTTTGGAAACTGCAGCAGAGGGTTTATGAAATGAGTTCTATTAATGACCCACAGAATGAAGTAAGAAAAGGGCAAGGGAGGATTGTTTCTCTGCTAGCATTAATATTTATACCTGTTCTCCGGTTTGGGAGCACTTCCAATGCTGGGAAACACTTCTATTCATGCATTCAGTTGCATTTGGCTCAAAGCCAAGGTATGAATAAGGTGCATAAATCCATACGGGGTTTTGTGTCCCTGTTGTTATATTTCTGTATGCTTCTACATTATATAAGTAAGGCCATCCAAGGATAGCTGAGACTTCATTTTCTTCTGCTAAATTTGTGGCACTGCATTAAACCTCTTTTAATGCTTGTCACTAATAGAGAACTAAACACAAAGGAGGAGAAAACAGTTCTAAATGTATGAAGGCATGAGTGACAGGGTTGCACAAGACTAGGGACAAGTTCATGTTGCATTAGAGTTTACCTGGAAACTGCGTGCTTTTCAGGAGAAAGCTAAGAAATATTTAAAGCCATGGGTTTTTGTTTACCCTCCTCCTCTCCACAGTCTAAGTCAGCATTTCTGTTCTTCCTGAGGCTACTACGGCACAGGAGGCACTCCCAGACCAAGAGTCTGTATGTCCTACTAAAACCAGATAATGCCTCGACCACCTCAGACTAACAAAATGAAAACTCTGTGATCAAAAGGGACTAGTTGTTTCCACTTCCATTTATTCAAATGAAGAGAATGTTACAGAATCCTCATCTTCTGCAGTTTCACTTACTTGAAATTACATAGGAAAACCCAACTGCTTGCTTTTACTATTTAATTATATGCTCTTTGCATGCAGTTTCCTTTTTCTGATCAAAAGACCACTCCATATGTAGGAGAAAGCTTAAAAGAGATCCAAGTTCAGCCAGAAATCTGAGGCATGAATAGAATGGCAAAGCTCTCATCCCAGCTGATGAACGGTCTAAGTACAAAGACTTAGAGAGGCTGGTTCTGAAGTGTCGATCGGCGTTTCAGATCGCTTCAATTTGCCAGCAGAAAGATACCAGCATGACAAAATCTAAACCCATGTGAAAGTCACCTTCCTTTCAGATATCATTACTGAATAACCTGATTCAGTAACTTGGTTCTTTTTCACCAAATCTGCATAATTTATGATTGCACCTTGTAGATGGAAACAGTTAGAAATACTTGGAGTCAAATTAATCCTTGATCGAAATGTCTTGAAATTTACAGGCTTGCATCACTGGTAGAAATGAGGATGTAACACCATCATGGAAGAATATGATCTTTCATTTTAGTTTGCTTTTCACCATGTGGAGATGGAATATTTTAGCTGTGATTGAAGCTTTGCTGTGGTTTGGTTTTGGCTGAATCTTAAAAAAACAAAGTATGCATGTTCAATCAAGAATGAAAATCAAATGAAGTTTTCACTTTGCTAGGTACATACTGCAGCCACATGTGGTCGATGTTTGCAGAGTACTAGCTGTCACAGGCCACTAAGTCATTGATTTGAGTAAAAGAAGATAAAATTACATTTGCGGAAACTGGATTTTGACATTTAATATCACTGGAAGGCATGTGACCTGCCCAGCTATCACAGGAATCTGTGACCCCTTCTCTTCTCCCTGTGCCACAGGAACTCATCGTTTCAGTCGTTGTCCCTCAAGAAAGTGATAGACCAAATTCATTGCTCCCTTAAGAACCACAGACTCATTTTGGCAGACTTGCACAAAAGATGAATATGGATTACTGACCTCTAGTTGCTGTGGGTAGCTGTGAGAGGAATGATTGATTATCTGTTGCATTAGCAGCAGGAGAGAGACTGCAGGTCACTCTTTAGCTAAGTGGTATAATTTAGCTCTTAAAAAAAAAAAAAAGCCAGATATGCACAGTTTTTTGCATCTCTTTAAATAAACGTTAGCCAAAGAGTGCATTTGAAATTATGAGATACAGATTGTCATACAGGCTGTAGCTGATGATGTTCCATACTATAATGTTGATACACTACGCTTTTGAGTTATGTCATTTATTTCCATAACAGAAATGTGATCATAGCTTGATTCGGAAGGCAATCAGCCCAGCAGTTTGTCATTGTGTCTTTAGGACTCCTTGCCAGTAGCAAACCAGCTGTCAAACAGAAGTTGTGTTGCTTCTGAATAAAACATTTTACATCTGAGAAGTTGAAAGCCACTTTTCCAAATTATTTCATGAAGAGTTCTGTTCCCCACCGTCTCCTCCCCTGAGCAAATATGGTTTCAGCATCAGCATTAAGCATGTGTTACTAATGCGTGTCCTAGTTAGCTGGGATGTAAAAGAAGAGATCTATTGTTTTAAAATATCCTTTTTTTCCCCACAGGCTATTACGTTCACCCTTTGTTTCCCAAGATCCTCTATGTACTCACTGCTGGCAGATTTTATGTTTAAAGTGAGTAGCTAATGCTTGACTTGAAAAGAAAGGATGAAATAAAATAGACTTACAACTTGAGCAAAGGAGCTGTGCAGATAGGAGGAGAGTGCTGGACATGCATTCTTAGCCAAGCATCCCTCGCTGGGAAGCAGCTGTAATTTAGCTGCTCATCATATAAGTAGTCAGTCTCCATGCAGCTCGCCTTCTGTCCTAACTTTGCTTTGACAGTGCAGTATTGGGGTTGCTTTACAGAGCAGTTGATATTCCTCTCCTTATTTTTATATAAAGTTTTAATTTCTAAACAAACCTGCAAGTAGCAAAAGACAAGTGGTGTTTCACTGATTATTCAGATTAATTGAACTTTCGGGTCAACCATCTAAAAATCCAAAGGAATGTGTATTTGTTTCCTGAAAGAAAAACTTGTAATTACATTTTATAGTCTAAATTATTATTTGTTTTAATTAACAATGAAAAAAGTTTGTGTCCTCATCATGCAGTAACTCATTAACTGCTCAAGCCTCCTTTGCAAGTTTGGATACAATGGGATATTTCATGTGCTTGATCTGCATGTTGATAACAGGGGTTTGCATGTAGATCAAAAGAATGATACAACCCTGCATTGTCAGAACTCTGCCACAGCATCCAGCAAATGCTTATTTGGAAGGCAATGCTTGGCTTCCCTCCAAAGGCTTAATTCTAACGATCAGCTCAAAACCAGCCTGCAACCTACCACTTTTCCCATTGATATGTTTGTGCGTAGAGACCTACCTTTGACCTCTCCCGGTTTGTTTAGTTGCAGTAAACACCTGAAATTTGCTCAGCTAATACAATAGCCCTGTACTTTTTGACAAAAACGCTTGTGGTTAACCTCTGTGGGCTGCATTCTGCAATGAAATGAAGGGTGGTAGAAGTTAAACAATGGGTGTGACTACCACAAGATGAGTGTTAGTGGGAAAGTGGTGTAACATCCACTTAGCATTCCAGAGATGTGAAATATAATTATGATTTAAATGCCAAAGATGTAAGTTGCAAGATGAGTAATTACAAGGACATGAAAGCCTCCCTTATCTTCCTTTCTGTCCCACTCAGAATCATTTTGCACACCCACAAAACTAATACAAGTAGTGTCACTTGACGAAATTACACCTGATAAATGACTTGTACCGTCACATTTCTATAGGTGTGGGCTCTGTTTATACCAAAGAAAAAAACTCCAATCTCATTTACATTTTAAGTTGGAAGTAATTTTGCTCACGATGGAATTATTCCCTATTTACACTCCCACTCAGACCAGAATCTGACCCAGGCTTTGAATTTTGTCCTATCTGCTCTCATCCTTTCCTGTGGTAGATGGCGGTCCCCTGTCTGTGAAGGGCTCCTCGCCCCTTCGTTTATGTATCTTTGCAGAAATGCTTTATGAGCAGGTCTGTAATGTTAGAAATTGTTGACTAAATGAGCCACAGGAGCAGCTGGTTGCTGAGTATATATGAAAAGCTGCTTAATGTATTTTACATCATCTAGCATATGTGGGAAGGAAAGCAATAATGCAAAAGTGCAGCCCATGCCTAGATGAGGGGCTACACAGCTCTCTAGCAGTTCCAACACCAAGAAATTAAAGAAATAAAGAATAAGTTCTAGGTGGGGAAGCGGAAACAACTAGTGGGGAAAAAAAATTTGTTCGTTCTAAACTTTTAAACAAAATCTTTATAAACAGATTCGCGGTGTCTTAAAATCCAAAAACAACAGGTATGATTACAGCTCTGAGCAAAGGGCATGCGCTGTCCCAAGTTGTGGCCTTGGAAATTGTCCGATGCATAAATCAGAATTGAAACCTGTATTTTAAACACTTTTTCCCCTGACATTATTCCTCTTATTTTCTTTATGGATTACATTAAAACCTAAGCTGAAAGCTTCTAGTGCAGTACTTTTTATTAGCTGTCATCAGGGAACAAAGAGCATTACCAGCTCCACCAGAGGTGACACCTTCCAATAAAAGCAGAGGGGTGAGGCCAGGAGGGGCTAGAGGTGAGAACATGATTTGGGACTCAGCTTGTGCTAGGTCAGCCCTTGTAATTGGACTGTTTATTTTCTGTGCAAAGTATGTACTTGACAGAGGGAAGCAATGATTTTTGAGATACACGTACATGCGTAGCTTCATGTACGACTAATTTTATCGCCTGAAATGGAGCTGTAGAGTGGATAAAGTGAAGCATTTATTCCAAAGTGTTTGACAAGCTGGGACTACCTAGCTCTTTTATTGTGGATATTTGTTTCCTAGAAATACCATAAACATTTACTAGAAATATCTGCTGGGTAGGAAGAACCATTTTTATATTTGGGGAAAAAATACATGATTGGTTAAACATTCTAAAATACAAATAACAAAATAAAAATGTTCTCTCTTAAGAATCAGAGAAAAAGTTTTACATCTGTACTTCTTAAGATCCCTAACAGAGTTCATGAAACAACAAAAAGTCTTTAGATCACAGCAGCAGTTAAGGCAAAAAAGGCTAGGATTTAATAGTTTGGGATTTTTTAGCAAGAAGAACTATGGGCCAAATCCTTTCTTCAGGTTAGCATCTGTAATTCTGACTTTTTGGTGAGGAAAAGATGGTGTGACTGTCCGAAGCCACAGCAGAACCGTACTGAAATATTAGCAGAGGTCAGCTGCTGTGTTGGAGGCAGCCACTTGAGAACTGTATGGCCTGAGAAGACGTTGGTTCAAAACCCTCTTCTGCTCTCCACAATAAGAGGAATTGCCACAGACTGCAAGGAGATGAATGATAGACACATTGCCAGACTTTCCACAGTAGTTTGGGTGCGCGCATTAGGGAGCAGCTTTTCCTCCATCACCGGGGAAGAGGGTGCTCCCTCCCGAGGGCAGCTCTGGCTGTCTGCATTACCCTGCTCCAAACTGTCCTCCGGAGGAGCTATTCTCAGCGCACAGGTCTGATTTCAGGGTAGATTCAGCCGCAGTAACTAGAGCTCCAGGTTGGCAAATGCATCCTGAGAGTCAGATAATGTCCTGTCCCTGACGCTTGTTCCTCATTCCACATACTTACTTTGCAGTGCTGCTGCATCTTCCTTTTGGACAGGAAGGTACCTTCAACAGTTGCGGTGTCCCTAAAGACCCAGCCTTTGCTTCTGCAAATCTAATCCATGTCAGAAGTGTTGTTATTCCCGTAGTGGATTTGTCTCAGGGATATTTGTGGTCTGGCATGAAATAGTGTCACCACTTACATGATAAAATACTCATTTTCATAGAATAAGAACAGGATTTCATTCTTGAATTCTGAAAAAGATTCTTGTCGCACCTGGAGGCTGATTCAGTGGGCTCAGCAGGTACACAGCTCTCTGAAAATCAAGACATTCAGGACTTTCCTAAATCCACAGTTAGTCTGCCTCTCCTGCAGTGCTTAGATAAAACAGCTTTCATCACCTTTTCATCACATCAGACTCCAGCTGAATCATTACTACTACATACTGTAGTGGTATCACAAATAAGCCTCTCAGCCTCTGAAACCTATACTGGTTTTCAGCAATATCATGCTGTTTTTATCATGTATTTTATTCACAGATTTCAAGATGCTTTGCAAAGATAGGGTCAGCATTGGTACGACAGTTTCAGAGGGAGGGGGAAGCTATGAGTTTTGGTGACTTGCCCATTTCTGTTGCAAAAGAACAGTGAAACACAACTCAGGCATTCTTGTACCAGGCTTGTGATTCAGCAAAGCACTAAAGCAAGTGTTTAACTTCGAGCAAGAGCTCAAGCTGTTTGAATGGAGACAGATTTAAGTATCAATTTACTTTGCTGGACTGGGTCTGCAGCTTTCAACAGCTAATTATTGTTTACAGCTATTTCAGGGTTTTTTCATCTATCTCAGCATATCTTTAGATGATGGAAATATTTTAAAACTAATTTAGTTGTGTGAAAAAACATACTGCTTGCTGGCCTTTTAGCAACTCAAGTATTCATACATATGTTTGGGGTTTTGTGTTGCTTTTTTAGATGACACCAGTTACTCGACAAGAAGTGCTTGGCCTTTACCGCAAGATATTCAAAATAGCCAAAAAATGGCAATCGGCATCAGGACAGATAGAAGAAACTATTAAAGAGAAAGAGTACATTAAAAATGAAGCCAAAACATTATTCCGAAAAAACAAAAATGTGAGTGTCCTTACAGTTTTGAATTTCTGAATGATTCTCCTCTTGCTCTTTGCACTGTCTCAGTGATGGGATGCTAAGATATAAGAGTTGATTTCCCAAAATTCTGTTCACCATAAATGCTGGTGTATTTGGGTTATAGTTTAAATTTCACACCTGAAATAGTAATAAGAAAACTCAAACCATTTCAGCTGTTCATTAACAACAGTAGAAGTCTAAAAGGTCTAGAGCTTTCACTAAAAAAATGCCAAGAAATAATTAAATTCCAAAGATACTGCCTATGTAATTGAAGCAGCTTTTGATCTTTTAGAAAGCCAGCTAAGTGTATCATTACCCATGCAATGGCAAACAGAGCTCAGCAGCTTCTTATACTTCTTTTTTTCTTTTCAAAGTAGCAATTATTGGCACTTCTTTTAAAAGAAGCACTTTAATTTTTTTCTTAAGGAAGAAATTTCAAACCCCATTTGAAAGGGGTGATACAGACTCCTTGGTAATCAAAGGTCCTTCTTGTAATTCAAGATCACAGTATTTATTTATATCCCATTTTGGTCTGAGACTAAAATGAAGTAATGTAAAATCAAGAAACGAATTTAAGTCACAATTTACACTACATTTCTGACTTCAAAGGGATTTTCTGGATAGGATGATAACAGAATGTAGACCAAGGAGTCTCCTCCCTTTCTTCTCTAGCTACCTTGCAGAGTGACAAATGGGTGAGTGTGATTTTTTTTCATGGATTTATTAGTAGTTTACATGTGTATTGTCTTTTTACAGAGAAAATACCATGTTTGGGTAAAAATCTTCTATAGCCTCAGTCATGACAGCCTCTGGGCCTTAATATCCAGTGCTGTCAAGCCCAGAACTGTCGAGTCAAGGCAAATACTAATGTTACCTTTTATGAATGTGAAAAATACAATCATTTGATCTTTGGGATTGCCAAAAAAAGCTAAAGAAAGTCATGTGGCTGTGCATCATTTACACTTGAGCTTCCAATTGCTAATTGCTGTACTTGTACAAAACATTTGTTTGTATGATCTTAGGTAACAGATCCAAAGTTGATTAAGCAGTGTATAGAAGAATGTGAGGCAAGAATAGAAATTGGACTTCACTATAACATCCCATACCCGAGACCTGTGAGTATAAATCTCGTCAAAGCCTAAGTGGAGTTGCATGAGCTAAACTCCCAAGGCCTGTGAATGTTCAGGCACTCTTGTCCAACAAATGAAAGTAGAAAAAGACGGTAATGGAATCAAATCTGTTAATCTTCCCACATTATAACAGAGAATGAGAGCATAAAAATACTTAATTCCATCTACCATAGATACACTAATTTTCATAGCTTAAATTACTGGTAACTGTTCTCCCAGTCATAAATCAGGTCTTATAATACACCTGCCTATGTTGCTGCTTCTTTTCCCCTGTTCCTAGAGAAAAACATGTCCAAGATTACTGAATTGCTGGAAGTTGCAGCAGTGTCTTCTGTTGCACCATTCAATACAGTTCCCTCACCGCCAGTACTTTATGCTGCCTCCCATAGATACTTCCTCTCTAGTCCTGTTGATTAGTTTATATATTCACATCTGTAGTTTCCTTATCAAGGCAGTCATGGTCAAAATTAAATTGTATCTTCATCAGATGCTTGCCTAGAATATGGTCACTGTTAGCATCTCTTTCACATACAGCTTTTTCTCCAGTATACAGAATAACAATGAACATCTGGCAAACAATGCTTCTAGAAATGGGCTTAAAATGTATGCTCTGCAGTGGGTTCACAATCCCACTGATCAGTCTTAGATCAGCTCTCTCAGACAAACTGGATGATTGTTGTTTTTCAGATTCTAGAAACCTCTATTGCTGCTTTAGTCAGTGCTTTTACTACTATTTGCACCTAAACAGCTATCTTACAGGATGACAGCCTCAGCAACAATAACATCTGACTGCTAACACCTACATTTTTCAATCACTTAGGGGGGATATAGCTGCATGACTCCCACCAACAGTCTTATGAAATATAAAGACTTTGTCAATCAAAGGACGAGCCTGTCACCTATTGCTCCTCCTGCTTGTGGAGTCAATTACATTGATTGTGCATTTTAATATGGTATATATAATCATGACAATAAGAAGGCAGTCTTTCAATACAAACAGTTTGGGATTATTTTGTGATTTTTTAGGTAGGTATGAATAAAGCACACAGTGCTTTAAGACATCTGCTCAGGAATTTTTAGGGTTTTCTAGGTCTTGGTGTTCTGGAACATTGTCAGCAGTCCTATTTCAACAAGTATTTTATCATTACAGTCTGATATCAAGCTACAAAATAGGGTTACTAAAGCTTAAATTATATACGATTTTAATAAACACAACATTTGGGGCCTGAAAGTTACACCACTAATCACTCCTCAGAGAACGCTCCTCTTAGAAATCTGATAACCTGGTTTGAGATGGTGCAGTTCCAAAGTGTGAAGAAATTATTTAAAACTCAGTGAAACCTAGTCTGTATATATGTCTTCTTTTTCTTGTAGCTTCTCAATTTGCACCTAACTGGTGGGATTTTCTTTTCCAGATCCATCTGCCTCCTATGGGTCTTGCCCATAAACAAGGCCGTACGTTGCGACACCAGGAAAAGTTAAGGAAGATTTCTAAGCCGATATACCTGAAATCCCATGATGAAGTTTCATAACCCATGATTTAAGCTGTGATATGTATCACATCATTTAAGCTGTGGACTGCAATCCAGATGATTTGTGTGCACAACTGTGAATGAAGTTGTTTTGATTACTTGCTCACACATTTCTTGAGACCAAAAAGCTAACTAACTGATGCATTGCATATGATGGATAAGGTTGGTCTAGTATTTATTACATTTCAACCACTGACTCATCAATAAAAGTAACACTTTGCAAGGCGTGAGGTGTGATATGAAGATCACTTTGACATCAGGACAAATTACAGCAGGTTTTCAAACTCCATTAATCTATAGCAGGGTTCTCTGGTGGTTTAAGGGTTATATATGCTCAATTGTGATTCAAGGCAGTGCCTTGTGTAAGGGTCAGCAAAAATCAGGGAAGTCCAGGAGAATCAAGCAGACACAGTGCCTCCAGAGCTTCCAAATGCAAGTGGGAATACAGTGACTGCATCATGCAGCTGCACTCCTTCCTCTCTTGTCCCTGCTCTGGCTGCTGTCCCTAGAGAAACGTTCCAGTTTCATACTATCCTTAATGGTGAAGTATTGTTTCTAAACAGACAGTAGCACAGACACAGCAGAAATGCCACCACTCCTTTTTCCTTTTTGGAAACTGCAGAGGAGTGGCCTAGAGCCTCTATGTCAGCTTTTTTTCCCCCTTCCCTTTGGAGAGGGTGTGGATGGGAAATGCAAAGTTTGGAATTCGGTTACACAACGCGGAGTAAAACATTCCAGTGCTGGGTTCCTCAGGTTCCCATGTATGGACTGACTGAAAACTCTCCCTTCAGGGTATCACTATGGGAGCAAGCTTAAGATGCTTTGAGTGTCTTCACTGTGCATTTTTACACAGTTAGCTTTTCAACATAATCAGCACACTGGCTCTCTCAACAATTATTTATTTCAGTGTTAGGTTTTAACTCTTATATTACGTTGTCGTGGTTTAACCCCAGCCAGCAGCTAAGCACCATGCAGCCACTCACTCACTCACTTCCCCTCCCCACAGTGGGATGTGGGAGAGAATCGGGGGGGAGGGAGAGTAAAACCCATGGGTTGAGATAAGAACTGTTTAATAGAACAGAAAGGAAGAAAATAATAAGGATAATAACAACAATAATAAAATGACAATAATAATAATAATAATAATAGAATTGGAATATACAAAACAAGTGATGCACAATGCAATTGCTCACCACTTGCCGACTGATGCCCAGTTAGTTCCCCAGCAGCGATCCATCCCCCCAGGCCAACTCCCCCCAGTTTATATACTGGGCATGACATCACATGGCATGGAATATCCCTTTGGCCAGTTTGGGTCAGCTGTCCTGGCTGTGTCCCCTCCCAACCTCTTGTGCCCCTCCAGCCTTCTTGCTGGCTGGGCATGAGAAGCTGAACAATCCTTGATTTTAGACTAAACACTACTTGGTAACAACTGAAAACATCAGGGTGGTATCAACATTCTTCTCATACTGAACCCAGAACATAGCACTGTACCAGTTACTAGAAAGAAAATTAACTCTATCCAGCCGAAACCAGGACACTTCAGCAAAGGTTTCTAAACTGCAAAAAAACCCAAACCCCACACACTCCAAACTGTTTCTACTGATCCAATAGTATAGAATGATTTTGCATATAAACTCCAGTCCTGAGAAAGGAATAAGATTTTCTTTCTTAATTTAAAATTGGCAATCTACCACTAACAATAACTCTTTAGACATCAAAACATGATTTACTACACCTTTTTTATCTGCTTATGTCATATAATAATGAAATAGTTTTCTTTATGCAGAAAAAAATCTATTTGAAAAAAAGCATCCTTAACAGCGCAGGACATTTTGAAGTCAACCTTCCTCCAAGATACTCCCGGAAAACACCTTCAAAATGAAAGTGTTCTACTTGCGATAGTATATATGTTTGCAGAGGTATACCAACTTTGAACTGCAATTACAAAAAGGGTTTTTAAAAGCATGGCTACTCCAGACCAAACCCAGGACAGCACCGCTATCAGCAGCAGACGTGGAAGCGAGCTGGTTTTGTTCAGTCCTTTCAGAAACAAAACTTTTGGAGTCCCTTGCGGTAAAAAGCCTGTGGCACTTACACGATTGGTATCACCTCCCTGCAAGCCTGAATGGGCACACGAAACCCCGTAACGGGAGGAACGAAGAGCTCTCCCGCAGCTCACCGCGGCCTCCGGTTAGCTCAGGGAGAGAAAGAGGGAGCTGGGCCAGGCCGCCTTCTGAACTGTATGGAGAGCTTGCTTTTGCTTTCTATCTTCTCACCAGCTTTTAACAGTATGTTGCTCAACATCCCTACCAGTTCATTTTATCTCTGTGTACTTGTTCTCAGAAATGGGCTGGAAAGGCACTCCTAGTGATGTGCAACACTGAAGCCTTTTAACATACATGTAGTTTACATTTATTTTGCAAGACTTCTCTGTACATAACAAGACAAAACACGCATTGGGATCAATTGAATATTGTTCTAGTTCACTGCTTGCTTCTTACAACCAGCTTGCAGATTTCCCTCAAGTTACTCAACGTTATCACATGTATTAAGTAACCTAAAATATATTAGTGACATGTTGAAGACCATCTCCTGTCAGAAAAATCACGGGTTTTCCTAACATAAGGGCTTTAAAAGTTCAAGTAAAAACAATCTGCGATCTTCTCATCACTTTAAACCCCATTAAAAATGCAAAGCCAAAGAATAGCAGACATAGGTGAATTTGCAACAGTTTTCTGGAGTGGAAGTAGAAACTGGACATGAACTATCAACAGAGCCTTCCAGCTATGCACTGTGTCCAGCTGAATGCACGTGCACCATCCTGCTGCAACATTTCAGATGCCTTGTTTAGTAGCTTAGTACTTCTATTTAGATGACTATCAATGTACAGCTGCACAATAAAAAGATAATCTTACACAGACTTCAGGCAACCAGCTTTCACAGCCAGTGTCAGCCTGTCTCATCTCTTCTCTTCACTAGGTTTTATATATTGAAAAGGAAAATTCAAGAATATGGAACACCGAAGAGATATTTCTTCCTAGCATTTTGTAAAGACAGAAAAAATTATGTTTTATTTTTCCATGAGAACATTTCACATAATTCCAATCATTTGTAAGAAAGATATGTTTTATAGATCTACCTTATTTTTAAATTAAGAATATGTAGCTCAGAAATGCTGAACACTTTGAAAAAAAGCTAAAATACTGTAGGCTATAACCA
>JAVJGG010000094.1:23617488-23653513 GCA_035590195.1 Aviceda cuculoides | reverse complement strand
TGGTCTGCTAAGTCTAAATTTGGCTTTAATGCAAGCACTTCCTTTATCATATAGAAAAACTCAAGATTATCAATCTAGAGAAAAAAGAGCTGCAAACTCCAATGATTAAAAGTCATCTTACACAATTTACAAGATTTATGGAGAGAAACAATTGTCCAGATCTCACAGGAGAAGGAAGATCGAACCACAAGGTTTTATTTTGCAAAAACATCCTTAAGATTTGAGTTGAGTTTTTGCTTTATCATTAGAATTTTACTGCATTTAATAACAATGGAAATAAAATTATAGTTCAGAAGCATACATCTGGCTTTAAAGATGTGTACTGAATGAAGAGTGCCTTTTTCTAATGCTTTGCAACTCTTGTGCCTAAGGAACATTTGCAGGATTTCAAGAGCTGGACATGTCCCTTGTGCATCTTTCTGAAGAGTGAAAAGCATCTCCTATCTCATTTTTGCACTTCTCTATAATTGTGGTACAACTACTTAAAGCACACTTTCTAGTTGATTTTCCCAGCAAGTAATTACAGACAACAGTCATCTATGAGTCACCCCACTGCGAGTCTTCTTGGGGCTCCACTGCCAGGCAATATGAAGCCAATAAAAGGGGTTTAGGGCTCTCTCAATCCCTACTGTGACAGCCAGCTGCTGTTTGTTTCTGAATTAAGGAATCTTGTTCCTTAAGCTGGAAAGCACTGCAAACAAAACTTGCTTTTTAGAAAGGCAACATAAACAGGATGGAACACTTCCCCTTATTAGCATGAAGTTTTGATTTTGAGAATAACCCTCACAACGCATTTGTTTTTCAGGTTTGAGCAAGAATGTTCTTGAAACCCAGAAAAGTTTCACAGATCATGACAAACACATATTTTATTCATTTGTGTTAGTGGATGCCAGGATTCAGAGACAGGTCAAGACTGCTCAATAGCATAGACATTATATATGTGTTGCCATGCCAAGGATTTTGCTGTCATCTCCATAACAAAAAAACCCTTGGGGTTTCGCAGTAATGACAGAGCAGGTATTAGGAGAACAAGGATTTGCAGATCTCTACGGTTATTTGTTACAATAGAGAAATTTTGCTGCTGCTACCCTCAAATTCAGGTAGAGAGAAAAGTGGGAAGAACATGTATCACCAGCTGAGAAACTTGAACAAATAGTCTTGGTGCATTAAGAAGCAGTGCATTTAGAAAAACAAGAAGTGGGAATAATCTGTTCACAACAGCTGCCATTAAGCATTTTTCCACTCGATTTATTAATATTATTTTTGAGAATGTCACTTTAATGTTAAGGAGCTGCTGCTTTGATGGCTGTTGGACACACACTTTCCACCATATGCTTCAGCCTCTAAGCACTCTGGTGTTGAGGGCATTACCTCTGCTCTAGAGTTAATCAGCATAGTTCCAAATAAGAAAGGCTTTACAAATATGACTACAGAAATGTCTAAATTAAGCTGTCACTGCCCTACTAACTACATTGCAATAATGGTCAGATACTTGAGGACCTCCCATTGAAAGAAAGAAGTGTATCATGGCAGTATGTCTGAGTGTCCTGTCGTGTGTGTCCCCCCCCCCTTTTTTTTTTTTTTAGGTGTTTCTGTCACACTGTATTTTGGATTTGCTTCATGAAATATCGAATGTGGAATAGATGGGCTACATCTTCTCTGGTCATAGTCTGTATAAGAATTACCTTAAAATCAGATGTCTAATAGACTACTTAATGTACTCTGATATTTCACTGTCAAAATTACAGTAAGAAGAGGAGGAAACAAAGGACCATCAATCTCTTTTGTCATAAAATTGCATGAGAAAGATTAAAATTAACTGTGTTTTGAAGAGTATCATGTCAGAGTGCTCTCTGAATGCATAATTTATGAGATATGCAGCTGTTTTCATTTAGCTTGAAATAAGGCAGGAAAGGCTTTTTGAAGAGAAAAGAAAGGGCCTTACATCCTACAGCTTCAGTTCTTCAGCAAGATTAGTAGATCTTTAAACTGGGGTGGTAATCCACTGTCTACTGCTGTTAGTGGAATGAGTTACCAGTGTTGAAGCATTCAGTTATTTTTCTATTGAAAAATATTTTATCTTATGCTGAAGTATGAAAAAGACTTTTGTGGTGGATGCAGAACTGCTTGTAACTACTTCTACAAACTCAAGTTTAAAATGTCTATTTAAGACAGTTCTTTTGACTTATTTACCTCAAGAAACAGAAACACTAATGTACATTACTAAGATGCAAATTAAGATGTTGCGAGGAATAAAGTAGTTAGGCAAGAAAAGTGAGCAAAAGAATTGTTTTGTTAATAGAGACTGATCTGATTTGGATATTTGTGAATTCGCAACTTCTTATATGTGACGTTGAAGACACCTAGAACATTTAAAGATAAATATATTGGCCTTTACATGTCACCAACTCCAAAGCATGGGTAACACCGCAAAGATGTTATCTCTGATTAGGACAGACCTGGTGCTTCAGACCCCTTTGATGAGTCTATTGCAGAAGTACCGCTTGTCCTGGTCCTCGTTTCTGCTGTACATGCTGCTGGCTGCACTAGGAAAGAAGACATGAGCCAGTGTGGACCTTTGGTCTGACCAATGTTGATCTTCTCGCATACTAACACTTCTGTACTTGTGAAGATTACAGAATGAAGTCTCTGAGAGCAGAGCAAGTTGCGTGCACACCACAGGAGACATTCAGATTTTCAAACGTTCGTTTCACCGTCCGGTTCATCTCCAGGCCTTTTTTGCCTTTTCTTCTTTTATTATGGTAGTTCCCTTGTTTTGTCAATCTATTGTCTTAGAAGAGTAAAACAAAACAAAACTAATCTTGTTCGCGAATATTTCATTTTAAAGCAGGACTGCCCCCAACATGATTCCATCACCTACCCCTCAATGTTCCTAAAAACATTTCTAGGAATTATTTTTGGTTAATTCATTGCCATGTATTCTTAGCCATTTGGGTGACAAACAGTAACACAAATAAGGAACACGACAAATTGAAGATTTACTAAAAGCTACATGAAAAAATTAGAAATTGACCTTTTTCTTTGATTGAAGTCTCTGACTAACAACTGGGTCCACACCTATATTTCTCAATAACTAGAAGCAATAATAGAGGACATTAATTCCTAGACTAATGAAAACTATAGCCACAATGCCAAGTTCACTGAATTTCTTAATAGCACCTAGAAAGAGTTACACTGGGTGTTGGAAAAAGATGGAAAAGGCTTAGTTAAAAAACAAACAAACAAAAGAAAACCAAAACAAAACTTCAACCCAAAAAACTTTAGTAATTTCAGACAATAAAACTACACTGTCAGTTTTAAGTTATCTGTTCTTAGCCAGGCTGCTAACCCTTACTCACACTCCATGCATCAGTTCAAGGCAAGTTTCACTCTGGAGCACAGAAAAACTTGGACTTCTAGTTCCCCTCAGCCCATTCCAGCTTTCCAAGTGTATCACAGCAGGTTTTACACACTTTTTGCTCCCATCTCCCCAGTACAGCGCTATGGGTATGCCCATCTGCCCTAACTCATCTCTGGAAAGCTGCAGAACAGCTCTCCCGTTAATACCGCTCAGCACCTACTCATGGCAGGGCGACGAAGACGTGACGGCTGATGACTCTCATGGACCAGGACCACAATTACACGCAAGATACTGATGAGAAGACTATCTGGGAAGCAACACAGGACAGTTGCTAGCACAGGCTAGTCTTACAGGGGCTGACACACCTTGGTGGTACAAGTTTCAAAGCTTGATGCCTGCTTAATGCTGTGACATGGAGAGAAGCCAGATTTCCAAGGCAGCTCAGCATACATGCCAGCATTACCAGGAACTACATGATATATTTGAGGAGGGTATCAACAGAGTGCCTCTGGCTACCTGTGGCTCTGTGCAACCAGCACTGGTCTCTGCACGGTATAGGTCTCTGTAGATCAGGCCATCATTCATCTTTCTCTGACTCCTGTGAAAAACACGCATGGAAAAACCGAGCAACGGATCACACCTGCTGCAACTCAGGAAACAATTTTTAGTGAGAACCATGTCAGTGGAAGAAAGAAAAAGGAAGAGAACACTCAGGCCAGGCTTCATGACTAGCAAGCAGGATGCAGACTTCAGTGCAAAGATGTCTCCAGAAGCACTTCACATCTCTTGCCATCTGCATCCAAATACAGGGAGAATCACAGTGCTAGAATAACCAGTAATAGGTTTGGCGGATTGAACAAAACCTTTGCAGTCATCCACGGGCAAGAGTATACCTCGCAAATGCTGCTTCTAAAGTACGACTTGGCATACTTTGGCAAAAATCGGCTTCTAAGTAGCCTTGCCCTGAACAGAGTTTAAGCCTGGTCTGTGTAAGCTAAGTGGATTAAAAAGAATTTGAGAATCAGGTGATAACTGCAGTGCATCACTTGAGAGGCAAAGAAGGAACTCTAAACAGAAAGTAAAAGCGATACAAATGGATGGAATTAGACTGGCTTATTAGTGATGCTGAATACAATCACAAAGCCAAGCAGAGAAACGTTCGAGTTCTGGCACGTGATAAATGGCTACTATGTGGATGTAGAAAATAAAAACAACAAAACACAGAAATACATTTGAGGAATTCACAAATTTTTAACTCTTCAGAATCCAGCAAAGTGACCTTATATGACAGTTGAGACTGCTCAAGAATTTTCAGACATTGTTCTTAAATTTTGTAAGAAACTTTAGAATTTCTAAAGATTTTTTTTTTTTTTTAATTATACATTAGAAAGCATCAGTGGAGACCTTAATGTTGAACAGGTATAGTATGCAAGGGCTTAATCTAAATTGGTAGGGGTTTGGGGTTTTTTCTGTTTATGATGTAGTCACTTCAATGTAATGAAGTAACCTCTGGTCTTTATGACTATCGCTCCATGCGTTGCCATGTCAGTGAAACAAATATTGCTGCACCAAATATAACAAGACATCTTCACCCTCAGGAATAAACAAAAAACCTGAATGAACACTGCTTTCTGAAAGCCTGATTATATAATTCAAGTGACCTAATTCTGTGAGGTTCTGATATGCAGTTTCTCTTTAAGTGAATCTTTTACACCTGTCAGAGGTACTGCACTCTGTTATTTAGATCCAGAAATTGGATTACAATTTCTGTTTCTAAACTTTGTCAGTGTTAGTATCTCCTTACCCCACCTGCAAACCAGTAGCTTACAGGAATAACTACCCACTACCAGGGCACTACGTGGATAAAACACTGGGATGAAGATGGTGCAGATCACAAGAACTGGCTGTATTGCTTTTCAGTCCAGACTTAATAAAAATCCTTCCCAATAGGCACAGGTCAATTGATTACACTGAGATTTCATTTTTCTCCATCAGTCACACCCTTAAGCAAAACTTCCTTAGTGAGACTCCCAATTGCTCCAGTTAGATAACTGATGATTGAAATAAAACATTATGGGTATTAGGTAATGAAGCTAATGGAAGTGTCTCAGAATATGATCAAAGACAACTGGCTATAAGCTGACCAGCAATGAGATGATATTGCAAAGAAAAACTGGAAATTTGGGGGTATTTTAAAGTTTCCTTCCCCCAGGGAACAACTGAGGTGGAAATTGAAAGGCTCTCTGGAGTACACCATGAAAGCTTTTAAATCAAAATATACAGTTCTTTGAATTTTTCAGCCTCTCTAAGAAGCAGTGCATATCCTTACCTCCTTTTCGTAGAGGAATATTTAAAGTCTTGTGAAACAAATATCTAATAATGTGACTAAACCAGCTGGTGCAGAAGGTAAGTTCAGCGACTGCATACAATAGTTTGTTGTCTCACTTGCACTTCACACAACTCAGCACATTCGCCTGGGAACAGTGACAGAACAGCTCCGACCCACCTAGGCACAGCATGATAAATAACCTAGCTCTCCGAACCCCCTCTGCTGAAGTACTCAGCAGTGTGATTGAGGAGTCAAATCAGAGGAGCATCTTAAGAAGCGAGGGGGGGAAAGTGTTGCAGAACACGCTTGACACAGATAGCGTTCCCATCATTGCTAAACACCAGGAGCCATCACTCTGTCTGTTTACAATAACATTTATTTGAATATGGCACTAGCTGCAGAGGAGGAGAACTTTGCTAGTCAGGACCAGATTTTGGAAGACTGTTGCTCCACACCACACGCTGCTGTAAGCATCCTCCCCTTAAGATTCACCCCATGCATTTTCTGCCTGCAAGCTTCACCTGTATGAAGCCCCAGCTTCAGGCAGTGCCTGATGGCCGTGGGTGGGGGTGCAAGGGTCACAGAAGGATCAGATTAATTGAAAAATGTCTGGAAGTAGCCCTGTTGCTCTGCTTCAGTGTGAAGCTCAGCCTTCTGCAGAGCATATCCAGGGAACAACTCACTCTCCTGTTTAAGCTTCCTTTTTGGAAGATGCCAAGTTATCACCCCTGCTGAAGAGGCAGGTGTTCGTACTGGTTGAACCCTTGTATTGCAGAGAACTGACATTTCTGCTATTATTTTGTAGTGGACAGACTGCAGTTGAAGTTGAGGCGGTTTCCCAGTTTGAGGGTCAGGGTGGTTCCTCTCCTGTCCCTGCCTGCAGCAGTAGGAGCACGGCCCAGGCAGGAACCTGCTCTTCTCTGCAAGACCTGGCAGGGAGCTGCTGGGAACCATCGTCTCCTCACTGCATATGTTAAGTTTACAACTACCAGAAAATTCTGCAGCCTCTACATAGACAGTATTACAACATATATTGAGGCCACTTGGGGTAAGTAAACAAGAGGAAGAGAATAAGGCCACGGGGAGATGTTCACAGCAACCATCACATGACATGAAATCTTGTTTTATGGAGTAACATGAAGATGAAGTGGTGTAATTTGATGTTTGTGCCTACTCACCTACAAGTACTCTTAAAAAAAAAAAAGTTTACCGTACATAACAACAATATATACATTGACTTAAACTCATGAATGGGTGTTTACACAGAAGAACTTAAAATTACTTTTAGCTACATAATGATTATATATTACACAACCACACATTGATCCCACACATAATTATACCATGCGCTCAGTATGATTTCTGATAAGGACTTCAGTAGAAGTTCTCATCAATCAAGTCAAAAGTCCAGCAATGCCTGTGTTATGGGGACATAAGAGTACTGATTGTTTATGATAGACTGCAAATGTTGTTACCTGGTACTACTTGGATCAATGGAATAAATTAAATAAATTTTTGAAAGCCAAAACTAATTTGCATAGAAGTTCATCATTGTGACTGTATTCATCAATACAAATAAAATTGTATTGGCAAATTGACGGGGTAAAGGCACTGGCAAAAAATGTGAGTGTATACATACATCTAAATAGCCACACACGCATATAGACTATGTATGCATGTACATATTTTATATATATAAAAATATTATCTCTATATTTACACAGAAATTCAGCCAAAATCAGAGGGGATGGATTTTGCCTTTTTGTTTCATATTCTGAGCAATTTCAATTTAGATTCCATTTAAAGGTTTTATCAAATCTGTTCTAATTCTAGAATACTGTTCCTGGAAGCTGACATCAGCGAGTACCATCAGCAGATGAAAAGCTTTATTTTCTCAAACAGCAATTAAACTTTAAAAAAAGAAAAGGTTAATATTTCATCTTTTCACTAGGAGTTATCAACAGGCTTAATGCAAAACAGAGAATTTCTTGGCAAGTCTCCAGATGGGGGAACCCAAAAAAGCCCAACCGCCCCCCCCCCCCCAAACCCCCATGTTTTGAACACTCTATTTTGCACATCAGATAAGAGGTTGCTCATGGTTAGTATATGTTTTAGAGTTTCAAAGGTTTAGCTACTTTTTCATCCAGCTCTGGCATGTAAGGAAATCATGTTGCATTCCACTTCTCCTGAGCTGGCAGGTAGGCACTTGGAGATATTTGCTGTTTGGTGTTCAACGTCCAGACCATGGTATTTTTCCCATGGAACATTTTGCCTCAATAATTTTTGAAAAATCAATCATTTCTAGCAAAATATGACTAATAGTCAGCTCCTCTATTGTTATTAAGGATAAAGTTTATTATATGCTTTTAAATATTCATATATAAAATATATGAACATTATATATATATAAAATATATTTTAAATATATGGTAGTCAGCTAGAACTGGCCAAAAAATTTTAAAAATTCACTTCATTTTGAGTTTAAATTTTTTTTATCTAGAACCTGGGCACATCACCTTTCACTTGGAAAGTAAAAACTCTGAAAGCTTCGTTTTGAAGAACCTGGATGAAACTGTTGTATGCAAACCACTAATGTTAATGCTGCTGTAAAATATGAGAATGTAATTTCAAGTGTGTCAGACTGCAAGACAGTTTTCTATGCATTTAATAGCAAGTGTCAAAGTGAAAAAAAATTCTGATCTTCACTTCAACTGTCATTGTACAGGAAAGGACAGAGATAAGAAACAGACTTTACCAACTTTGATCAGTACAGCTTGGCAAAACTGAGGGGAATCAAATGAAACGATAAAGTTTATATCACATCTGTGGGAAAAAAGTATGGAAAAAACGGAGCTGATGATTTAGACTTTCCTATAGCTTACATACAAGTAAATTTTTCGTTCAAAAAGTTTAAGTTAAAACTATTTTGCTAGCTTAGCTTCACTTGCAGGTTTTACACCACTGTTCCAAGTAGCAAACATGACCTCGAATGCGTGTGATAAAGCTCCAGGGTGGATACTGTGACTACCGCCTAACCTCTCCCAACACGGTCGCGTTTGCCAAAATAAAAGTAGACGTGTTCCCTCTGCAGCAGGGAGAAAAGTTCCGGGCCATCCTGAGACTATAAACCTCTCCACCAGGAGCGGAGGGCCGTCACAGGTCTCGCCACGTTTCGGTCGATGTGCAGAGCTCGTTGCCTTGACCTCGGTTTCCAAACGCAGAGCAGGAGCAGGACGGCTGTTCGATACAGCCCTGCACCAAAAGCCAACAAGGCTCTGCTCTGCCGCTCCATATACAGCATGACCGAACCCAGCCCCGGTCACGCCGAATCTAGTGAGAGAATAGGTAGCTGGATAATAACTATCATATTGTTAATATATATTAATATAAACTTATAGTTTTTATATATATATTAATAATTATCATATAGTTAATTTCTTAACATTCCCCAGGTGACATTTCATTCCCATTGCACCTTTCCGTCTGGAAGGCTGTTGAGCAAGGAACAGTGGGTGTATCGCTGTGGTTGTGGGTACCTTCCACGCTAGGTAAACAGGCACTGTATTCTTAACACTGTAAAAACTGGAAAAACTGTTACACTCCATAGAAGGGGGAGAACAGTCTTAATGGCAAACGTTTGAACTATTACACTGTTTCTTTACAGTTTGCAAACAAAGCTAGCCAATGCTGCTAGCAACTTTGGTCATCATTTAAAAATACATATAAACAGACTCATTAATGTGCCCAGATAAAAATATATAACCCAGGACCAACACAAATATAACAGATAATGATTTCATAAACAGCATCTAAACACCCACACCACCATGGCCAACTCATCCCCTGAGATAAAAGGGAAAGTGGGAAATTAGCTAAAATGAAAAGAATTGGCCCAGCTGTTCTGGCCATTCAATTCTTAATACCCATAAATACAAGTGAATTGTGTCAATGTATTACTTAGTATGGAAGTAATTTCTTTCCTTTTTTTTTTTTTTAAACAAACTTGTGTGTATAGTCTTTCAAAAGCCAGCACATGGTTGTTTTCTAAACTGACATATTCTTTTCCCAGTTAAATTAATGGGATTCTTGCCACTGGCATCAAAACAGGAAGATCTAGACCAATATGCTGAAAACTATTATTACAGAAGAGTTCACATGAAATGCTAGGCTTTATATAATGTATTATACCCACGTGGAAGGCTACTGGGAAAATAGCAGAAAATCAAACACAATCTAAAATACAGCTACTAAAAAGCAACTATAAAAGCGGGGTAAACTTCAGCAAATATTTTCATGATTCTGCTATGCCACAACTTCAAATATTTAACTAAATTAAACTGCTTATACAGAATATTCAATTTGTACTTCCATTTACTAAGTCTTGGAAGCATTTAAGTAGATATTAACTTTGCATTAAGCCAATGCATTCAGTAGAAATGTCACTGGCACAGCAGAGATAATTTTCCTCTTTAGCTTTGCCAGGGCTTCTTTCATCTGTACAGAGATAAAAAGAGATATTCATGTTAATGAATATCTGCCTGACATTTTTATCTTACTGTCATGGCTCTCACCAAAGCAAACAAGCAAAACCCAGAGCTAAATCAACCATACTTTTATGCACTGTATCTAAATATTAATGTGTGGGTGTATAACTTTTTTTGGTCATCCAAAAAAGGGCAGTGAATTCCAGTAAGTAAGGCTACACGTATCTGCAAGTCCAAGTACTGCCCAGTTAGCCTACCACGTTCCACCTGTTAATTGAGTTTAATCAATTTGTTAACATATATTTAACCACCTCTACTTTCAGGATGCAATTCTGTCATTCTTGCTTGAGTGGAACATTAGACAGCTTTTTGAAACTACTATCATGCATTCACACCTGCTTTCTAAAATTAAGATAAAAAAATTCAGTATTGGTTGGGATGCTCCATCCTAGACCAGTACTCATTTAATCATTCATTTAATGGGGTTATACCATTGCAAGTTTACTGGTGGGCTACCTGCGCCCTTTAAAAACCATGAAACTGGCACACGATCCAGTAGAGCTCTTGTCAACAAAAACCAAATGAGTGCAAATCCCCCACGTCAGTATTTCACTTCACATTCTCCTCTGCAAAGACCTTAACAGTCAAGGACAACAGTTTTTCAGGTACCAGTTCTGCTGCCCTCCGTGAAATGGGGCTGGCATAGGTCGACAGGCACAGAAAACAGGGTACTTGTCCCGTTGGCATCCTGCACCCGCAGCCTCTCAGTAGAAGAGCAAAGGAAGGTCTGTTGTTAGTGGTTTTCAGCTGCTTTGTAAAACGTGGACTTACTGGTCTGTCCTCCCAGAACGTTTAAAACAACAACAGCAAAAAAACCCCAGAATCAAAACACACACAAAAAAACACCAAACATCAAAACAAAGCAAAATGAACAAAACCCACAAAAGAAGAAAGAAAACCCCACCTCATTCTGAGCTTGCCCCTCCTCCCCTAAAGGCAGGCGGAGAAGTAGTGTAACTTTGTCCTTACGCTTCTCTCTTCTTTGGCTTTTATGCCACTGCTGACTGTTGTTGTGTGTGAACATAAAAGCTGGATAACATATAGGGCCCAAATACATGAGCTAATTGAAAAGAATATCACTCATGGACGCACTTTTCTTTTACAGAGAAACTGATGTTGAAAAGACATTAATATACTGAACATTTGTGGGAGATTTAATCCACTCATCCTGTTATTCTAAAGGGAGCTTTAGCCATGATTTACGATTTCTTTTTTAAACAAGCCTTATAAATATTCATAATAAAGCAAAAAAAAAAATTCAAAGTCTTTCTAGCAGCAAAAGTACTATTAGAAATAGATTTATCATTCAGAGATTCAAAAAGACTTTTATAAATACTTTTTCAAATTTCAGAGCTTTCATAGCTGTGCAGAGAACAGTCTTGCCTCAAAACAGATTCCCAGGGCCTATGAAAGCTCTCAATAGATACATAAATCAAATGCTTAGAATATTTTGAAACCTTTTAGAAAAAGAAACCATATACTTCTTTCAGTATTTAATAAGAAAAAAAAAAACCCAACCACACAAAACAAAACCCTGAGAATTTCAAGTTGCAAAGAAATCTGCATTATTGTAGGTCTAAGCTATTTTAACGTTTTATCTTCACAAGTTAAATTATTTTGCTGAGACAGAAGGCACCAAAAATTCCCACCATAGCATATATCAGTAAGGAAATCAGATCAACAAACTATCTGAAGTAGATATTAGCACCTACTACTATATTATAGTTTGTTTTAATAAGGATATAAGAAAAAGTTAAATCTGATTATTTAATACAATGCCTTGAATATCAATCAGCCCAAAGTCTTTGAGCACACAGAACACCTCCTTGCATGAAGTTGCTTTTACATAATCTTTCAGAAAATCTGTCAAGAAAAAAAAAAAAAATCCAAAACCAGACTACCCGACCATCACAAAGCACAACTGTCTATCCTACCCATCCAAACAGGATTTGAAAATCTGCTATAATAAGAGTACAGAAGAGAATGTGGAAACACCAGTGAGTTGCTTAAGAAAAGTAACAGAAATTACTATATGGTTCCACTACACATGAATGCATGTGAGACCATTCGCCCTGTAAATAAATGAGTTAATGCTTCTAAATTGTTAGCTATCTATTTGTACGAGGCAGGAAAGAAAAGCGAAAACCTGTGGTATGATTTAGGTAACCATGTTATGGCTGGCAAATTATGAATAGCAAACACTTCAAGCAATAAACAGTGATTAGTTGCTGAGCAATTCAGAATTCGAAATATGTTGTATGGTGCTGCGGAACACAAACTGAATATGAAATAGGAGAGAGCGAACAGCAGACCTGGGTACAGGAACAGGTTAGCCCCATGCAAATCTGTAAAGTCAGTCTTCTTTCTGCCAGTCCTTGGCAAGGCTTCAACAAAAGGGTCTTGTTGAATTTCAAGTACTGCTTTCTAGGGAAGGTTTGGCCAGATAAAGAAGAGCAGTAAGTGATCAGAGGTGCTAACCCTGTGATCCATGGGAAGCAGTTGCACACATAGTGCCGATGAAATCGGGGAAAGACAAGATTAGATGCAGGGTTAAGTTTTATCCTCCACAAAATAATGCCACGAAGAAAAGGGAAATTAAATGTTCTGTAAAACAATTGTAGATAACTTCTATTGTAAATGTAGAAGAAACAGTTGTATGCGGCAGCAAGAAAAGCTTATGTCAGGTATAAATGGAACTTTTTAGCTGTTACTGTAGTTAAATACAGAAAGATGTTGCCTAGGAGCTTTGTTAAGACCAGCTTGGACAAGTGATTTACACTTAGCTGTACACCCACCCTGGGTGAACTAGCCAGTTTTGACATCTGTCTTCTGAATCTATCTTATGATTTGCATGCAAAAACTGCAAGAATATTTAAAACATATAAAAGTCATTACACAAGTCAATCTATTCACAGGAATTTACAAACACAATTTTACTTAAGTCAAATAAGCAAATAGCTACAACTACACAGCTCCACTCCCTCAGCGGTGGGCGTTATTACTGTATGTAATGGTTCTCCAGATATTAGCATCAAACCGCTCTAAACATGTCTAGCTGTTGGCAATTGCATGTAAGGCAGAAGAATATACACGCTGTCAATATGGACTCTCCCTCAAAATCAGTTTTACAAACACTGCAGGTCTGACAGCAGTACGACAGGGAATCAAGGCAGAGTTTTGACTGTGGCCAGACCTCGTATTTAACTATGCATCAGCAACACTGCTACATACAATTAAAATACTACATACTGCTTGAAAAATAACCCCAGCTGCTTCTTGCTTTGTCACCTCAGCCAACAAATCATCGTTTTAAGGCAAGTAATCCACAGAATTACACTACTGTTCAAACAGATACTTAAAAATATTTCTGCATGAATGTTTGTGAATCTAGATGCTCTGGTTTCCAAGGACAATCGTTAACTGTCACTCAGGTGGAACTTGTTAGTTGAGTATATGATTACATGAATATTTCTTGTATTTTGGGGTGAGCCTGGGGCACATTTGTTTGCTAATCCTGAAAATCAGGCTACAGGTGGTAGAAGTAAGGGGTATTGACATAAATTCACCATCATATGTAAACATTTTTAACTGTGTTAAAATAAGGCAACATCATTAAGAACTGCTGGCCTTCTACTCGAAAATATGTTCTCAGCTATTCTCCTCCAGAAATATATGGAGTTTTAAGGATTACCTTAAATAGATTACCATAAAATAGATTCAAACTTTGATATTTAAATTATTGTGATTATCCCTTTTCTATTCCACAGTCAAAAAAGTCAGGGGTTCTCAGAAGCATTTTGTATAAAATACTTTTATAGACAATATTTAAAGCACAGATACTAGGGAAACAGTTGCACCTTATCTGTGGAACTGAGTCCAAGTCTCAGACTCTTTGGATTGTGCTCTAATGTGACTGATTAGATTGCTTATTCACACCAACTAATAAAATCAGAGGAAAATACCACCAGAACAATCAGATAAGCATAAGTATAAGGTAATCAAGCTCCAGACAGTGCATCACACTTCAGTTCTAATTAAGCGTTAAAACCTTTCCTAAGCAGATTGGCTATTAATGTGATATTTTATGCAAACTTTGAACTTGTATGCCTGTCAATAATTAACACCTACTGCTAATATGTATGTTCTATTGCCTGAAATATTGTTTGCTTCTAGACATAATATTTATTAGCCTTTGTTATTTTTGGCAGTTACTGAGCTCTCATTAAAGGCATTTGAAAAGAAATGCTCTAAGCATTAATAGGGTGCTATTTTAAGATAGGAAATACTTAGTACTATCTTATTTTTATTCAGGATTACAAGATACATGCTTCAGTTTTAACGATTACCCAAAGCATTTTGGTCCAGATTCTTGAAGATGTTAAGGCCTATTTTTTCCGGTAGGAACGGGCATCCATCAGGGGTCTATTCTTTTTTGAAAGATAGCATCATTTGATGTTCTTAAGGAACTGGATTTTTTTATGCAAACATGAAAGATTAATGGCTATTTTAAGGAGAACTTTAATTTATTATGTGTTTAATATTTATACTGTTTAAGCCTCCATCTCCTTGAATCATTATTTCTACATGCTGCCTATCTACGAGACTTGGGAAAACATATAAGTTTTAGCAAAAATTTTCAGGAAGAGTTTTGGAGGAAGGTTCTATGGGTTTTAACAGTCATTCTACATCACTGAACTGCTGCTTCAAAATTTTGTCCTGGGAACTATCTCACTGTGAAAGAATTGTAGTCAAATAACATAAATTCTGCAAAGTCCAGTATCAACACTTTAACATAACCTGGTAGAGGGAAAAAATAAAGCAAGCCAAAACCACAATATCTAGGAAAGGACAGAGGTTTTGGGGGAAAAGGTGGCTAAAGAGATAGCTTTCTAAGTTGTAGCTGAAGAGTTTTATACATGTTACAGTATTTTGAGATTTACTAAAATAAATTTACTAATCAAGCTTGTCTTTAAAAAAATGCTAGACAAATTAAGGTTTCTGTTTTATAGCCTTAATGACTATTGCAATAAGAATATTTCAAGTTAAAAAGAAGTATTTCAATATTTTCACAATTACTTATACATCTGGTTTTGCTTGAGGAAAGATACACATATCAGTAAGAGGAAAGGCTATTCATTTGGCCCAGAAAGAATCAGGTAGCCCCACTCTTCCAAGCTAACTGTCCCTTTTGACTTTCTAAGGGCTGCTCTTAACAAAAAACTCCAATTCAGTATGAAGAATGTGCCATGATTTGACCTGAAATTCATCTTTTAGCATCATTTTGACGTCAGCTTTCAAAATAAAGGGAAAGAAGAAGAGACAGTATTTTCTCAGTTAAAAAGAAGGTCTTTTAAGGATTTCAGTCCCTTAAAGTCACAATGGCTACAAATTTGGAAAAGAAAATTATTTAGTTAGAAACGGTCCTTGCGATTACTTCTAACTGAAATAGGAGACATTACTTTCCAGAGCCAGTGGGAATGACAGCTGTCCCCAAAGCAGTCTCCGAGAGCATCAATGTTTTATTAATACGCAGCTACAAATGGTAAACACGCTCATGGCTAACTTATGAAACATATTGAATAATCACTGTGATTAAGCATTTTAAGCCTCATTCTAGTAACACTGCAATGACAAAACACGTGAGTGAGGTTAACATTACATCTTAGACTTTTCATAGTTTGGTTCAGTAAGCTGTTTAAAGGCAGATTACCCAATCGTTAATTTTAACCTGCTCACTGACATTAGCAGGGCTAATGCTTAAATCCATGTGTAGATCATTACTTTCCCTTAGGCATGTATAAATTTTCCCATACTTAATATTTCTGTAACTAGTGCTACTTTGGAAGATGCTGCTGCTAAAGTCCCCAGCAGCGGTATTTCATGAAGAAGGCACTGCTATAAAATCATGTGGTTCTGCTCACTGTTTTCTCAGAAAACCCTATGCCAGTAGGCAAGTAAGGTAAATAAGCAAGATAAGTAAGTACACGTAGATGTTACCTCTTTAGAAGCCTGTGTGTTAAATCCACAAAAAAGAAGTTTTTACATCTGAAGAACAATTTATTTTTTTCCCTTTTTCCTTTCCTTGAGCAATATAAGTCTAGTAGGCTCCAGTCCCATACTGCATGATGGCAGCTACACCGTCAGCAAATGCAGGTACCGTCCTTTCCTCCAGAAGGGGTTCAGGATGGAAAGGAATAGGTTGTCAGCAGCACTGCCGTTCTCTGCCAGCAAAACCCGGCTCTCTAACTTGAAGGGACAACTTGTCAGTGTCTGCTCTTTGGAGACATGATGATCAGCTGTTACTCCTGTCATACCAGGGTTCATATGCTTCTTGTTCAGCTCCCTCAGTATTTCGGTTATTCCCTTCTGGCACAGAAGAAAGCAGAGGGACCTCCCAGCCCCCAACCAAACCCTGTATGAGGACAACTACTTAGTAAAAACTACTGTAATGTATAGCTGAATTCATTCCAAGACCTGTTTCAAAAATAGGCAAAAGCAGTGAGTGCATCTATTCATTAGGCACCTTTGGAGTAATTGGCAGTATTTATCTTTAGTGCTCCAGGATCAGGAATTCACGTCTGTGTGCTCCAGGGACCTATTTCTTGGGTTTGCTGTGCACCTGCTGTAGCTTTTGGGCCATTAGATCAGGGAGTTTTGGGTTTTTCTGTGCGTGTGTGGGGGGGTGGTGGTGGTGGTTTTTTTTTTTACTTCATTTCTTTCCTCAATTAAGCTAATAGCAAGTTTTGCTTAGAACTGCTGGCACAAGGCATAATTACGACGGCAAAACAATTTTAGAGGGTTACTGTAGCTGTACTGTATGTGGTTAGCAAATTAGTTATCTCGCAAATCAGAGCACCCATCAAGTACATGCATTTCTGGATTGCCTACAGTAATTACCATTTTGTTCGTACAGCGATTTTTTCCCAATATAAAATTTTGTCAGTGGTGTTCTAATTAACATCAAGGGGTTACATGTGTGTTCCCTCTTGATTTATCATAGGAAATGAGTAGTGAAAGTGTGAGAAGAAATAACTACTGATAATGGCAACTATAGAGCCATAACAGCTTTCACTGTCTGGTTTCAGTAATGACTGAAAGAGTCTTTGGGACATGCTTAATTCAGTCTTGTGACTGTGGTATGGTTACATGGTTAATAATACTTGCACAAAAGTACAATAGTCTCAAGGAACCAACTATGTCGCAAATCTCCACAGACCAAGTCTCTTCTGGAGCAAAGCAGCATCATTAACAGCCTTCCAGTCTAATTTGTATTTTGCTCTTTTACTATTTGAAATTCTGCAAACTGTGCTGCTTGGTTCCTCCTCACTAGTTTCCAAATACAGCTCTAGTGCTAAACAGGTTCATTTACAAAAGGCACTCTCCTTATCTAAAAATCTAAGATGTGTGCATTTGTTATAGACAGCATGAAATCCTTGTCAGTGCATTTAAACCTGTTCAGCATCAGTGAGCAGAAGGTTCAGAGAAAGACCCTTTTCAATATTCATCCTGGATTATTATATACACACACAGATTCTGTATTTGCCTCAGGATGCAGCCAATGGACATGGCTGAAAAGCTATGCTATCAAAGTCCATTTCTGACAGCATATTCAGGTTTCAATCACCGGAGAGAATACTAAAGTCTGAGGCAATTTTAAGGCCTGTTTTTGACAAAAGCAGTTGATTTTTCTTAGAAGAACTTAGCCATTGAAAGATGAGAAATAATTTGCTTTTTTGAACAATGGTGGAGTGTAATCCTACGAACAGGGGCTGTTTTCCTTTTTTGTTTAGAGAGGACCCACATACAGGGGATGCTATTACTAATAGCCAGAATTATAACAGTTGCAGACAACTGGAAATGCTGTGTTGGAATAATTTCATGACAGAAAGCTTCCTTTAAGCAAAAATCACATATCCTTGGCCAGAAAAATTTCCATTTGCTATCACAACACACAACCCCCAATTTACATTAGGCCAATCATTTAATTTCTCCCAAAACATATCTTACCCCCCGAAAAATATTTTTCAAGAAAGTTGGGTGGGTGGGGTTTTTTGTTGCTTGGTTCGTTTGGGTAAAAAACAAACAAACAAACAAACAAAAAACCACCACAAACAAAACCAAAAACACAACAACAAAAAACCAAAAAACCCCAAACCCAAAACAAACCAAAGACCAAGCTTCCAATTTGGAAGATGCAAAAATCTTTTTCAGCAGAAGATTACCCTTTTCTGGCCAGTTCTAACAATCAGTTACTTCCCTTCTTAATTTTCTCAGAATGCAGATATGTAGCATTTATCATGGTCAAGAAATCCAAGAATGGAAGAGTCACAGGAATAATTTCAAGGACAAAAAGCTTTTGACATTAACCTACCTACCTACCCTAGTCTAACCATGAGAACAAAAAGGAAGATTTGTCCCTGCTCTTTCTAAATACAGTTCCAAATTACCAGAGATGTTCTAACAGCTCAGCCAAGCAGAAACAGCATTAGATTCCTTTCCAAGTTTATTAATTTCAAAATATTTCTCATCGAGTTCAATACTCTGACTAGCTTTTCTTTATTCAAGTATCATCATCTGCAACCCACTAAGAGCTCTATTTAACTTTCAGTTCATCATTTGGAATACAGTTCTTAAACAAAAATGTGCCCTTCTTTTGAAAAATTTATTGTAGCTTTGAAAACAGGAGACTGGACTAGAACTTATATATTGGTTGCCTTTTATCACAAAATCCATTAATGTCTTTAGAACTACCTGCTTGAAATAACTAAGATAAACAAGCATAGAATGAAAAAACTTTATTAGCAGAGGCTGAATTTCAAAATGAAATCTTCTATTATCAATCTAGATTGCATGTTTGTAAAATGTTTATATATTTCATGATAACAGATATATCCCCATCATAAAATTATAATCTTACAAAAGTTATGTTCCATTAAGAATTTCTGTGCAATATCTCTAAAGATTGAATTCTTCCTTAGATGCAGATTGTGACTTCAATAAGCTGCTTCAAACTTGGTGCATCTCTCAACCTGCTAGAAGTTACCTAAAATCTGTAACTGGATTCCATGGCACAAAAGAAATTACTGTTTACTGTTACTGTGTTTTCCCGTAAATGTTTGAAAGTCTGCTGGAGCTCTGTTTATGGACTGAGTTCTCCAACACAGGGTAGAAAATAGAGGTTTTAATCAGATAATTTATTGCCCTTGGATTTACTGTAGATATCAAAGCCATCTATTATAAGGTTATTTTAAATAAATTGCCTATTTATTCTCTAGCAAGGTTATTCTGTCACTCTTTGGCATTACATGTGTAAAAAACCCAACCCAACCAACCATATAGAATCTACAGAAAGATCTTTGTTGTTAAAAGAAAAAAAAATTTTTTTTCTAAAAACTTTCTTTTAATTAAAGTTACAAACCTCACAGAATCTCTTTCAACAGAGCCTCTAAATATTTCTCTACACTTCAGTAGCTTTTCAGCAGCAGAATATATGTATGCATACATAGATACAAGGGTATAGGATATGCATACATCTAATCCTATTTATATATCTAGGATATATATGCATAGACAAATACATGTACGTATGTGTAGACAATTGGATTTTCAGCTCCAGCAAGTTCCTGTGAGCTCTTTCTGTGGCTCAAAATCAATCTCCTGATTTGGAGCAGGGACTCCCCAGCACAGCGAATGCTGAGGCAGCCCAGAATCAGCACGGGATACGCCTTGTAAGAGCAAGGCTGAAACACGGGGCTGGTGTAACACGTGCTGGGAAGCTGGTAAGAAGGATGCTGACTGTACATGGCAAATATTATCATAGTTTTGGAAAGTTCTAGAGACAAATTTAAGGTAGATCATCATAGGTCTATTCTAATTTAGTCTCTAATTTAGTACAAAAATGTCTATAGGTGTCATTAATGCAAGTGTCACCCTTGCTTCCAAGCAAAACCGTAGGTGCGGTCTGTAAAGCTTCGCTGCCCAGTGTGTGCAATTACACACACACTTTATTCTGTAGTGCACCTTCCATCACAAAACCTGGGTTTTAAGACTAACAATAATAGCTATGTATTTAAAGCTTTTAAAATTATTCTCTATGAACCTAGTCAGGCCCAAACGCTTGTTTATGTGCTGGTGGGAATGGCGAGTGCCAGAGAATTGGCTAAGCAGCGTAATAGAGGATTTCTTCCTTTAACATGTCTGACTATTTCTAGCCGTTCTGCGCCTTAGCAGATGATATGATTAGCAAATTCAATAGAAAATTCTGTAACACTGTCAAGGGGAAAAAAACCTAATTATGACAGCAAAAGGGGTCAGAACAGATCTTGCACAAAAAGCAAGAATGCCTCTCCTCACTCCTTCCCTAGGGAGGCCTAAGACAGTATCTGAAAGAACATTATTTTGGGCAAAGCGAATTGCAGCCAGTTGGGTGTCAGAGCCAGTGCCTCTCCCTCCCTCCCTGTCTCTGCTTCATTCTCTGAATTTCCCTTTTTTTCCTGGGGGCGATGGACACAGAAACTCAAACCCCAAAACAATCTGCGTGCCAAGAAGAACTGAGTGTAATCTCGACACGGGAAACACATTTTGTTAACATTGCAGCAGGACTGCAAATCACATCCCAAAGTGATATGATCAATAATGACATCATACAGCAAATGTATTGCAGTAATTGGCACAACTCCCTCAGCAGCCTGAATTCACAACCTTTTCAAGACGTTGGCAGTTTGGCCAAAGGCCTCCTGCATCATTCTGCGGCAGTCACCATTAGACTAATACCCTGCGGCTGTTTCAGCCAGCTCTTCTCCGACTGCTGCACCACAGTACATGTGTCTGGGGATTTTTTCACAGCTC
Source organism: Aviceda cuculoides (assembly GCA_035590195.1). Classification (NCBI taxonomy): domain Eukaryota; kingdom Metazoa; phylum Chordata; class Aves; order Accipitriformes; family Accipitridae; genus Aviceda; species Aviceda cuculoides. The sequence goes on along the minus strand of JAVJGG010000094.1, from coordinate 23,632,431 downwards.
TGGTGCTAAGACACTCTCTAATTAATGCAGCTCTGCATCAGACTATCAAACTGCTCCCTTTTCAGCATTCCAGTTTTCGGACATCTGGCAGAGCACTGCAGTTTTCGTTTTGTAATGGAAGAGCTAGGATGCATGCTGCACTTGGCACATCTACAGCATCTGGGGGACTTTGACCTGGTTTCACTGCGCAGGTCCACGGGGACACGTGCTGTTCACAGTACACAACTGCTTTGTTACCTCTTGTCAGATATGATACATACTTCACAAAGAACATAGTAGACAAGTGCTTACTGATTTAGTACATCACACATTTGCAGATTCTTAATTCTGCTGACATGTCCTTTTCTTCATAACTGTTTTCTTCCATTTCACCGTATTGCAGCTATTTTAATTTTAAAATTTTAACCTGCCCAGTCTTTTTCCACCTCCATAGAAGGCAGAAGGCAATTATGTCTCCTTCATAAAGGAGAAATCAATAATAGCGTGCCATTCCAGATAAATGCATGGTGGTGGTATTCAGGAACACATTTATATAGTAGCGCTTTAACAGTCTCTCTTGGCAGGTTATTGCAGTGTTTTCCTGTTGTTCCTTAGAGCTTTTCCCAAAGCCTAATAAACTACTTTTTGTTCTAATTCAAGCACCTTGCTCGTTATTTGTACACAAAGGGAATAATTTATTCCTTCTTACTTTTCACTTATCTGAAAACTGTAGTGCCATGGTCCTAATTGTCTTTTTGTCTCTGGACAAATTCAGCATCAATTCCTGCAACCTTTCTTCACAGTACATTTTCTAGAAGTGATGGTTCTCAACACCAGTCTGTTCTGGTCCCCTCTATTTGGTTCTTATATTATCCAACCCTGTGGGACACAAACAACACCTAAAGCCCTACAAGAGCAGAGCAGGAGAAATAAATCACATGTCTTCTAAACAGTGTTGCAGCTTCTACCCAATCTTTGCCTTTCTCAACAGCCCAACATCATAGATTCCTATTCAACTCATTATCCACTGTAAACTTCAGTCCCTCTGGCACATGTACCATCAACCAGCCAGTTATTCCTTTCTCTGTAGGTGCACAGCCAGTTATTCCTGCTTACAGTCTCAGGCAGGTGAAGCAAAAGAGGCTGAGCAGAACAGTTCGTGAAATTAGTTCTATGCCAAATTTAAACTGCACATATACAGATTGCCAAAGACATTCTGAAAGTTTACCCAACAGAAATAAAAGAGTTGCTCACTGTCTTAACCTACCAAATAGCTTTTGCCTGATCATACCACAAATTACACCTGAGTGAACAGAAATGAAATTTTCACCCCAAAACATTTCTTGAACTACGATCACATGAAAAGGTGGTACAGCAGTAAAAGTCATTTTGCATTTGCAGCATAGCAATCACAGCCGTTCCCTCAAGCTACTAACAAAAGCACCTTTTAAGGTACCAGTCTTTTTGAAAAATGAATATTTGGTGAGTCAGTCAAGACAAGAATTTCACAGTGGCTGCATGGCACATTATAAAGCTCTCTTGCCAGCTGTGGTTAGACATTACTAAGCAATGGACAGCAGTACAGCAATTTCTCAAATCTGTATCCCTACTATTCATTCTCCTTTCCTACAGCACCAATTCTTCAGTGGTGGTGATACATCTGTTTGCATGGTTACAGCTTGAACTGACAGAAACTCAGGTAGGTACAAATATAGATATATATTTTTTTAAGCCAGTTTGATTTCACAGCCCAGATGCTAGACATGGCAGCCTGGGTCACCCTAGCACAACTGGAGAGGTGATGTGAAGACCTAGAAAGGAGAGAGAAGCAGCAACATCAAAGAGCACTATTACTGCCAAACCCTGCGTAACATCAAACCACAGCCACAGAGAGGCACTGGCACCAGTGAGAGGCATTTCCACCACTGCCTTGCAGCTCAGCAACTCGCCAGCAGCGGTAGCAGCACTGTTGGTTGGGCTCGACTAGGAACTAGGAATGCAAAAGTGAAATAACCTGTGTTAGAAATATCCTTCTCCCTAGTTATAGAACTATTTCGTAATTTTATAGACAGGAGAAGGAGGAACATTTAGGGATTTATTTTTAAACAAAGGGTCTTTCCAGTAATACCATTTTCATTGCAGCCCTGTGGCTATACCAGCATAATTGAAGGTTGGTAGCGTGTGGCTCCAGGATGGAAACCAGCTGTCAAGAAAAGGAACATCTGGAAGGCCTGCAGCTGCCCAAGGCACCCCAGGGCGCAGCACCCCAGGGCTGCAGCGTGCCACCCTCAGAGCTGCAGAGCTCAGCAGTATCTCCACATGAACTGGTGTGACAGCCTTGCAGGAGGCAAACCACCACGTTAGTTTGAATGGCCATTAAGGTCAAAGTACAGATAATAGCTTTTAGGTCTCATTTCATACAACATTGAAAGTTTCAAGTTCAGCAGAAGAGTACAAGATACAATAAAGAACAGACATTAGACTAACTCAAAAGCAATCTACCTTTGTACTGGACACCACCAGTATGTCAGCCTTGCCCATTTTGACATCAGCTTGGCCTGAATATTCCTTCACAAGTTACAACTGTTGTTATATCTGATGTTACTTTCCAATATCTTGACTGAACTCAATTTAACTGTAGTGTGCTTGGCTTAGTGTCCCCATGTCATTACATTTAGGGACACATTTACACTAGTGTCCTACTGCTTTCCACTGACACATTCGTAGCATTATCACTCTTAAATCTTTAGCTTTCAATCATTAATCCAAGATTAGCAGTTATTTTACCTATGACAATAATCTGTGGTATAAATTTGGTCTCTTTAGGCTGATTGTAAGGGGCAAGTGCAGAAGGAGATCAGTTATAAATCAGTCAGGCAGAGATTCTGATTGCATTTTCAGCAATACAGTTTGATTAGGCTGAAAAATTCACTAGGAGGAAATAATGCCTAAAGAAAAAAAAAAAAATCAAACCCAAACAATCAAGCTTACTAATTAATGGCAAATAAGCATTTCTCTGCAATTGTTTCCTTAACATCAACCTCTGTTAGTCTTCAAAATATGATAGAACAGTTATTGTTTATATTTTGGCAATTCTCAGTCCTAATGAGGATTAAGAAATCATTGTTCAAGACATTATATGAGCACAAACATACTCCGAACTGTGGCGCAGGGCAAAAAAGAATTCAAGATACAAGGGCAGGAGCCAGGAAAACATTTCGCAGTAGCCTGAAAAGGTCCAGACTGTTCACGGCCTGTCCTAACCTCTCAGTAAGAGCAGTGTAGAAAAGAAAGGAAAAAGGGAGTATGGCAAAGAGCCCGAGGAAATGAACAGCAAGCACAGGAAAAGGGAAATGCATAGATTCTGTACGTTACAATGTATTGGATGCAGTCTCTAGATCCTTTCTCTTAGCACAGCTCTGCAGTTTGTACACATTGTCTTACAGCAGCCACAGCTTCATTTTAAGCTATCTATACCATGGGGTACTCAAAGTACACTTCTATAGACTGAAAAAGCAGGTGTGCGTTCTAAGGAACATACAATACACTTCACACATAAAACCCAAGAATATTAAAGTATAAAATAGAGAAAGCATTCAGATATGTTGCCTTATAACTGAATATGTAGTAACAACCAAACAAACATTTATTGGAAAATGCATGTTGTCAATATGATTTCTGAAACAAAGTGTAGTGCAATTATTGATACTAATCCTTCAGGAAGAGAACCGTGAAATCTGCAAAGTCGCTGACTACAGAAGGATTTTACCTGGAAGAAAATACAATTGCATGTGCTCTGCCAACACGTTGGACACCTGTCGTGGACATTTAGACTTTTCTGAATTAAACATGTATCACTTCCTTCTCCAGAATCAGTAGGATGAAGCAACTTGGCCAAGAACACACAGAGAAGCTTACAGATCCATTTAGAAGTGAACCAGATCTCCCAAGGTCCAGAGGACCAGCTTCCCTGTAAAATGCTACATATTAAGCTTCTTGGAAAGTAGCATGCACTCTCAGCTCTGATAGCATATAATATTAACAGATTTTCAGCATTTGCCACAATCAAACTCCAGGTAAGTTTTGCCAACCAGCATTTTTCAAAGATACACCCTGGAAAGAAAGGTGGTGCTTATTTCTTATCTGGCAGCACGCTGCATCAACTTTCCATTAAGTCTGATGAAAAAGGGAAAGTCTGTAAGAACCTATCTGTGCTTCATATTATTGAAAGTGATGCTTGCTTAACATTTTTAAATGAAAACCCCATTTAATGGAAAATTCACTGGTTGAGAAAAATTAATCCCTAGCTACTTCAAGAGAAAAAAGTTTCACCCTCTGCATGCCTTGAAAAAAGTTTTCTTGAGCTTTAAGTACGCACTTTTATATTTGTTTCACTTTTTAGCCTTTGAAATAGGGAATGGAGTTAGCTTTCTCTGAAACTCCATGATTTGCAAAAGCATCTGATGCAAGTCATGCAACTCGCTAAGCTCCTTGCTGCTTGCTCCATCTACTTGCTTTCTACTATGATTAAACTCCCCGAGCATTCAAGGCAGCACAGGATCTTTTCTAAGAAAAGGCAAGAGATCATTACATCTGTGCTGTTCTGGTCAGCATGAGATCCAGTGAAAGAAAAGTTGGAGACTGACTGGATCTCTGAACTAGACCTCAAAATATGTTCCTTAGCAGTACACATTATTATTCCATTTAAGAGGATATTCTGTTTCCTATGTACGTTGCCTACCATGGCTGTGTCTGTCAGCTACAAGGGCAATTACTGGGGTCACTGCCATTTGCAAAACATTATTTTCCCTTGTCTCCCTGAGTGTCTGTATACGTTTATTTCAATAAGGGTCATCTAGGATGAAAGTAAACAGCATTTTCTGTTTTATGTAGTGAAACCAGAGCAATTATAAGAATGAAACTGTCATAAATCAAAGGGTTTAGTAGCAAAGCAGCAGCTGGAGAAATATGCATATGCACACACAGAAATACTCAATTCCAAATACATAAAGGTGGTTCTTCAGCAAGTGAGGAAAATGCTGAGCTATACTGAACTGACCAGCAGGAGTTGATATTGAATTTATCTGAACAGGAGTTTTGTGCAAATTGGACTTACTGAAAATATTGAAATAAAATTGTTGGGGTGAGAATACATTTTGCTTAATTATACTGAGACACTTTGTAACAAAAAAATATTTTTTGCAGATAAATCTTAGAGCGTGGAGTGCAAGGACATAAGGGAGAAACATTCTAAAGAGATTCTTTTTCTAGCCAAGGAAAACAACAAGTACCTTTATCTCTTCCTATTTTATAGGCACTTATCAGGACAGATCTTGACAAACAAGCATCCCAAACAAATTTGATCAAGTGTACTAGAGCAAAGGGACACTACATGGCGCAAATGTATTGCATCGACCAGCACAAGGATCCTTTTTTGTCTTGTTTTTCAATCACCTGCAGAAACTATGTTAACCAAAAATGCTGCCTAAGCCTGTCAGATGTCACCCAGAGGAGAAAAGGACATATCAAGAGAAAGTCGCTAATGCCTGTAGCCTTTTGTTTAGTCACGCAACTGAATTCTTCCGAGATAAATATCAGTGAGACAAGGCTTTGGCAATTTATCCCTCACACACTCATATTGTACTAGAAACTGTGCTGAAAATTAGGTAAAAGCAACAAACCCCCTCTGCACATGGTTTCAGCTTTGCACTGATAATAGTTATTAACTCCTCAGGCTATGCAGCATCTGACAGAGTAATGCTTACTACTGCCTCACTGCCTTACATATTCGATATATGCTTCATAAGGCAACATCTGTTATGCCCCATGGATATACCATACATGCATTTATATTGAGGTTTTAAGATATATAGCCTGGCTTGAAAATGCAGTTAATTTGCCACTTAAAGCACAAGTATGTCTCATCATTTCAATCCTTCTAAGTGCAGCCCCTAAATACTTTTTCTTTAGAGAAGGACAGGAGTGGCAAGGGGGGAAATCTTATATGGATCAATGCACATTTATCTGTTTCTTCAGCCAAAAAGGATTATAAAGTGTTTTTAAGCACATTGTCTATTAAATACTTCAATGATTGTTGATTTTTATTTCTGCAATATAAACTAGTCAGGAAATCCCTTGCTTTCACACCAAAGCCTAGATATTTCTAGGTACTTGCCTAGATACTTTATACAAAAATCCCCATTTTTTCCTATACAGTTTTTCCTGGATGTATCTAAGGTTATAGTCTAATTGAAAGACCACTAGGAGGAAGAGGAGAGCAATGACAAGAGGAGGAAATGTTTCCACGTACCAAACACGTTCAAAGTTCAAACTGATCAGTGTTTCCCCAGTAGCAGGACACTTCAGCTTGCCCTTGTCAGGTTACCCTGAACATGCTGAGTTCACACTCAACCTTGTATGTCAAAATAATAATTTTTAAGAAGTATCCACTTCATACACACCACATCCTTATTGATTCTTGAATAGCCACTGAGTTGCTTTATAGCTCACTGTTTTTTATGATTTTGCAGGCAGTGGTAAGTTCAGATAATGGAGAATATGCCAAAGTATACACTCCTGGCACTGAGCAGCTACTCTTTAAAAATAGGCCCTAAACCATAAAAATTTATGTAGTGTTTAAAATAAACCTTGTTTCATGCTTTTCTTATTCTGCCATTTCAACTTGAAAACAGTTTCCAAAAGCATTTCCAAAACCAGTATGAAAGACTAAAATGCTGTAAAAGTGTCCAATAAGCTAAGGGTCAATTGTGTTCATCACCTCATCCAACACGTCACATCCACCTACTCCGCTTACACTGCACGCTGAGTAGCGACTATTTTGGAAGGTGCTGCGGTGAGGAAAAATGCAGACAGCAAATACAAACTAAGGAAGTTGAAGAGTTATAGGAGGAAGAGAATCTTAAGGATATTTCAGTAAGCAGGCAGCTTTCTGCTCTCCATTTTGCTACAAGCACACAGAGACACACAAAGAAATGAGGAAGGTGGACGCATCTGGCCAACAAGTTCTAGCTGAAGTCAGACACAGAGTCATAATCACAAGGACTGGACACCCACACATTTGAAGAACATTTTCAGTTGTCATAGTAAAATACTATTTTGATCTGGATTTTACAAACATTCTTCCATCACTAAACTTTGGAATACTGTTGGATTCTCAACAGGTTTGGATGTTATACTGGGGCTAGACAAGTTCTTCAAAATGCGCACAGGAAAGCAAACCAGTGGAATATCTGGTGATTAAAACATGATCCAGAGCTCAAGCCGATACTGAATTTTGCCTTCATATTTTTCACCTTTTTTTTTTTTACATTTACTTGTATGAACTCATTCCTTTACCATTTGCAGCTTTCCTCAACTACCAGACAACACTGAGTTCCCTAGGGATTTCTCTGTTTGCCAAAGCACCCATGGGACAAGACTAACCAGATGGAGCACTCTTCTCACCCAGTCAGAACAACTGAGATTTATCCTAGGGCTGGCGGAAGGCAGGGGCAGGGAGGGGGAAGTCACTCTACACTGTTGATTTCACCAACAGTTATCTGACCTTTAATACTTTAAGCTCACAACTGCCAACGTTGTTAGCACTGCTTCAGTCAGCATCTCCTGAGACATACGTGGTCTCCACACAACGCAACTGTCTGTGGGAACAAGACCTTTTCTTGGATCAAGAACCGAAAAGACAAACAGCTTTTTAAAATGCACACATAATGGTGTAGGATAACACAGTAAAAACTCTCTCAGCCAGAGGTGGGGCTCCCCCAAGAGCCCTAAAAACCTTAGATCAAAAGGATTTTGGTGCCTGGATCTCGAGAAGATGACTTTGGGCTTCAGTTGTCACAGCTCCCAGTCAACTTGCCAGACAGGCTGTTAAGAAATCAGGCAACCCATGCTTTCTCTCATTGTGCTGAAAGACTGCCAAGCGGAGGAGGGAAATGAGCTGACAGCAAACTAGAGCTACTGCCACAATTTACACATTTCTATAGAACACACACATTTTTAATAATTAATCACAAACATATTTGCAATTAAAAAACATTGGTAGAAAATATTCCACCGGGCCAAATTGAATGGCAGAGCTCAGCATTATCTTTTTTCATATGTGAAGGTTATGATAATGTTAGGAAACATAAGATCAGCTCTACATTTATTTCAGTTTATACAGGTTCAGCCAGAAGTCAAATCGCATGCAGAAACCTTCTGCAGTTGTTTCCATCATTAAAAATCAAGTAACATCCCAAACCCTACACCAGAACACTTCTCTGTTGTCAGAGCATCATAGTATAATAAAAAGTGATGCAATTCATGAATGTACCCACCTTGTAAATCAAAATTGGAGAACCTGAATTCGTCAGGTTACTGATGTCTAGCTAGTTTTCCAAACAACTAGAAAAAAACCACAGTGTAATCTACAAATATAAGACTCATTAACTATTAGCATTTTTTTCCTCGTGATGTAAAGTTTTCAAAAAAATAATCCTGATTTTATAAAGGAATTGTTTGACAGGGAATTTATTCTGATGTTGTAAGTAGTTTTATCTGTTAATATCCATAGGATTCATTTAATACCTTGAAATAAATTGCAGAGAAACTTTTTTTTAAAAGGCTGATTAATAGAAGCCTTTTTTTTTTTTTTCTAGGTAACAGTTACCATAGATGCATATTCCATGAACACTAACTTTGTTCCTTTTAAGATGTTTTGAAGATATGAAACACTGCAAAATTATACTGTATTTTTTATATCCTTAAAAACAATGTCTTCAACTAAAAATAACAGAATATAAGATGCCTACTGGAACCTATTCTTGGAACTCTCAAATGCCAGGGCACAGCATTTAAAAATGCCATGTCTTAATTTTTTTTAAATTGCTAATATAAATCCAGACCTCTGCATCATTAAATAGTGTACCTCAAGTATAGCTTTATTTTACAAGAACTGTTCATGTTTACATTTCTGTTTATGAGTATGCATCCATCATAATTCTTTATAAGCAAAGAGGTGATGTTTATTAGAAAATCAACATTGCAGGTAGTTCCAAAGATGTCCAATATCAGACTATCATAAGTCTTTAAATATTGTAGGAATACAGGAAGGGACTACTGAGATCATGAAACAGATATGGTATCACCATTTGTTCAAGGGAGACTAATATCTGTTTCAAAAGAACAGATCTGCCCCATGCAGTGCATATGCTGCTCCTTAAATTCTCTCATCAGCTGCAAATCCTGAGAATTGGGAAACCAAACCACAAATACTTTGATGGTTTGCAAGGCAGCTGTTACAAAGCCTAACACCAATGCAAACTCTTCTAGTATGGAGACACAGTGCAAGCAAACATGCTAAAATAAGACATCTGAATTCAATTGTTGCCCACAGTCTTCCTTTTCCCATTAGGGGTATGGTTCAAATAAATCAGTGTAAGGAATTTATGCACTTGAAAAATAGAACAGTGGCAAAGATGTATTACTTATAAATTGCATGAAGTAATATTTTAGGAAAAAAACCCAATGTGCTTAACATCACCTGCCTGAAAGCAAAACAAGAGAAGCATCACTTTGACCCTAGTTATTCACATGATTCATCATGAGAGTCACTTTCAAAATCTTACTGCGTATTTTGGACTCCAGGACAGCTATTCCAAGGAGGATCATGCCTTGGAAGAGCAAGCCCACAAAGTTACACAATATTTGGGAAATACAATGCCCTTTTTTTATATACTAGGTTGTTTTTCAGAGTGGAATGATTTCATTGCCAAGTTCTGTATTCTTATAGCTGTTTTAAATACGTTTAACTTGAGTGGTGGTAACACAATTTGGAACTGGCTTTTAGACAACAGTCCTGTATACACCTGTAGGCACACATCTGGTCCCATTACTACCTATCCAGCCACATCTCACTTCCATGTGCAGAAAAACAAGCAAGTACAGATATGAAGATGTGAACAAGGCTGATGCTTGACTATTGGGACCCATCGCCATGATCACATTCATTACTGTTCATCACATTCATCATTAATGTAGCAAACATACTACATTAACGTAGCAAGCATTAGCATTAGTTCAGACCTTTATCACCTAGACAGAAATTTAAATTATTGCTTGTCTTCCTTCTACTTCAGTAAGGCATGCGCCTCACTGCCTTTTTCTGGAGAGGAGTAAGATATAAATACAATCAACTTTTCTAATCCTACACACTGTACTGTAGCAAGGATTTACCTTAAAAATTATCCAAGAGACAACAACCAGTAGCAAATTTATGAACTAAGCTTGCTTTATATGCTTCCACTTCCACTGAAGAGATGTTGCCGTCTGAGGTTTCGGCCAATATTCTTTTTACCAATCTCTCTATTAGTCACTGTTGTCTTTGACAGAGAATTATTATTCTCAAAATTTATCCTATTTGAGCCCAAATTATCAAAATAGGTACACATGATGTCATCAAGCAAGATGTTTCCCCCAGTACTTTTTTTTTTTTTTTACATACACAAATGTGTAGTAACCCTATTAAACTTTACCAGTGATGACACTATCAGTAACACCTAACAATTTGTAAACTCTCAGAGGAACATTTGGGGTTTTTTTACCATATCACTCAGCAAGTGTTGGAAATTTATGTGTATTTATGTATGTGGGCATGTGGTTTATATGCATAGTTATAAAATCCTGTACTACAATCTTCTTAGTAATGTATCACTTCATAATATGTCAAGAATTTCAAAAGAGCTAAAGAGATTAGAAAAGCATCAAGAAGTTCCTTGTGTGACCTAGAGTAGCTGTAGAGTAACAGGTCGTGTTTGCAGTCTTGGGTCATTCTGTCAGTACCTCAGAATTAATAGTTTAAAAGGGTCGTATAGCTGTCTCAAATGCAATCGTGCTTTACATTTGCCTGCCATTTTTACTCTGTCAGTGGCCGTTCAGATGGTTGTGTTCAAAACTGACACTGTTAAGCAAGTCATGAAGTGGTTGGAAAATGGATGAGATTCTTTGCTTCTGTCCATAGTGCGTTGTTTCTTGTGTTGATGGACAGGAAGTAAAAAGGAAAAATGCTTTTGAAAAGCATTTGAAAATTTTTAAGGATGCCAGTGAAGACATTCTTCATGGATTAAAGCATTTGTCTTTTCCTGAGAGAGATTTTAGTGATGTATTATTCAACTACTCTAGCTTTAGTACCAACAGTAAATCCAACATTATGCATTGTTAACACAGTAATTACACTTTCCACTTCATAAACCAGCATGTCGTCATCTCAAGATCTGTGCCATCTGGAGGGCCAGCTGACAGCATGGTCACCTGGGATCCAGCAGGAAGCTGAGCTCCAGTTGCATGTCTTGCTCGCATCGCATTATACAAGAAAATAACAAATTTTGTCAAGCCATTCATAGTGCCTTGTATTGAAAACAAATTTTGTCAATTAAAATATAACTATGAATGCTCATTCATTTAAAACATGAAATGAATTATTCATACTTTGAACATTCCTTTTTCCACACTCTCTTTGTCTTTTCTCCTCTAGAATGATTAGAAGTAGACTCAGCTCCTGAGTGAAGGAAAGCTTTGTATATTGTTATTCTTTCACTATTCCTGATGGAAAATAAGATTTTCAAAAGGACCTGCATAACTTAGGCACAGAAGCCAGTTCTGAAATTGGAACAGGGGCACACAGACTGGATTATGTATTCTGGATTATTATGCTCCTTGGGAAATAATAATACATCAAAAAAGTTACACCCTACCCTGAATCCCTCCTCAACTTTGCAATCTTCTTGTCAATAACCCAAAATTACCAAACCCTACTGACAAGTTTTGAATCCTGCTGTCAGACAGTTTGACATTTCTGTATTTTTTAATAACTACATGAAAAATTATCATCATAACTACTTCCCAGTAGGATAAATCAATTAGTAACTAAAGATACTAAGTCAGATTCAGAATTTGTCAACTGATGCCTCTGTGGAACCCACATGCTCTGCAGCATCAGCTGTTAGTGTGCATGTTCTGGTAAAGCAACTAGATTTCTCTGCATATGCACCAGCTGACAATATAGCTTCTTTTTTTTTGTCCTCCTATTCAAGTTCTGCATAAGGCTATAAGAAAATTTCTAATGTGAATAGCTTTTATCTGGCAAATTCTGCAATGTGTGAAGAGAGCATTGTTTTTTCAGACTTAAGTTACCCCTAATTCATAAAATAGTTTATACTTTGGATTTTTCTTTTTCTTTTTTTTTTTTTTAAGATGCAATTACTATATCTAGCCAGGAACTGAACAAGCAGAAGCCAGAGAATATCTCTTATGACACTCTTGAACAATGCTATTGAAAATGTATATCTTTTCTAAAGGACATTGCAACATAGGAAGAATCACCTTCCTAATCACTTAAGTGACTTTGTTCAAACTGTAACTATTTGCTCCGATACCTTAACAGTCACTGACTGTCTGTACTGCATAAGCCCTGTCTGTACTTATAAAATAATTGTGCACAATGAATCTTTGCCCCAGACTACTTCTAACCAATCAATAGCAGTAAAACTACTCCTACCTTTTCAAGCTTTACTGCAGACCAACTAATTACTGCCAGCATCCCAATAAATTCTGACCTCCTCCAAAAGCCTGCAGAACATCTCAGCTCAGACAGTGCAGCTTAATTAAACATCAAGAACTATCACTGCAAGTTAAATACTTGTCAAAGCAAGATTTCAGAACCAGGCAGGTCAGAATCATACAACAGAGGGATCTCTTTGCTGGGACAGAAATAGCGCAGTATTAAACCAACATGAACACAAACAGACTGACAGCAGCATGCTTTGTACAAACATACCACCCAGAAGAAACCAAACTATGGTAACAACAGTTTAGTCTGCATACCTGCAGCTTCACTAGGAGTTGTGAGCACAGTGATATTGGTCCTGATTTACTGTTTCCCCTGGGAGGCAGAAATTAAAGATAAGGATATTGTTGTTTTCCCAGTGTCATTAACATCATGTGCAAACAATTCTCTTGGCCAGAGATAACTTTTTCCATAGAACTCGCTGCAGAAGTTTCAGGTAAGGCAGCCTGCTGACATCTTGCACTCCCCTCAGGTTCTCAGCGAGATGACTTCGGTGCAGTTTCTTTCCCAGCCCTTGAGCAACCCAAGCTCTGAGACCGCAAGGCCAAGAAAGAGGTGAGACTGATTACCTATTCTCTTAGAGGCAACTGCTCTGCAACACAGAGCTTGCACTATTTTCAAGGAAAAGTATTTCAACCTTTACCAAACTGTGTGAACAAGGTTCCTGAACAATGACCTGATTTCTTAGCTTATGAGTTTCCCTCCCTGGCATACTACTGCAATTCAAATTCCTTTGGGAAAAGAAAAAAAAAGAAAAAAAAGTCACTGTGGTGAAAAGCAAGTGCTCCATCTCATGAGTGATCCCATTTTCAGGTCTGCCTTCTGTCATATACAGGTATCAACTGCCACAACCGCTGGAAGCAAACTGCTGACTGTAAAATGCGCTGCCCAATACAGCCACTACTGACTGCTCTTAGAGACAGCCCCAGGGAGCTATACGGTCCTCTGCTCTGAGCCTGTAGTGGTATACCAAGAGCTTATTTTAGGAGTAAGATGTTTTCAGTTAAGCAGCTATTATCCCAGAAATCATTCTACTCAATAACTCTCTTGAATACTAGAGGTGCTTGCTGAATCTTTTTAATATGCAGTTTTCCCCCAAAGAAAAAAAAAAAAAAAAACAAAAAACAAAAACCCCAAACATTTAATAATGTTTCATTCAATTTACATAGGAAAAAACAAAGGACCACTGCAAGAAATAGAGTGAATAAATAGTGATTTTTGTTTGCTTTTTTGATTAAGGGTTCCATAGAAGTATAGAATTAATTATCTCAAAAGAGGCAGGGGAAAGAGGCAATCTAATGATGTTACTAAATGGACATCTCTTTATTTCAGGCTGGCACTCAGTAAATTAACAAGTCACAAAAACGACTCTCAACTATAAGCTGAATGTTCAGAAAATATTCAGTTTTAGGTGTGATAGAAAATAAACAGGGGAAAAAAATTTAGATACCTCAGTCTTCCAATATATTCACTAATATTGACATTTCCTGTAACATTTATTCCACCAGCTCAGGGCTTACTTTCCCAATAAATAGCTTTCATGTTCCTAATCTTTCTTTGGCATCATATTCAAGACAAGCAAGATTACTCAGTTATTAAAAATAGAGAACACCACAGTCTTGGTCAGAAAGCAATCATTATAGTAAACATTTGCTCAATATTCAAATCAAGAATAAGGCATATAGCAAGGCAAGTGCCAAAGAAACATGAAATACTATTGAAGTTCTTAAAAAAAATCCTTGGAAGTTATTGCTGCCTGACCTCCTTCTGTATGACTGAAAAATCTGAATTGATTATTGACCCTTGGTGGTCTGGGCACAGTTATATTAACAATATCTCAGATAAAAATTCACCAAATCTAACTTATCAGTAAGAATGTGGTGGAGAAAGATTACTGGGGAGATTTAGGAGGAAGAGGTGAAGAGGTGCTCTGGCAAAACCAGGAAGCCATTAGATCTTTTCAGAGGTTACCTTTTACATTGTAAATAAAGTATTCTAATGGAGTCTACCACAGGAAAAAGTCACATTACAGCCAGCTCCACAAATTCCATTAATTAAGACAGTCATTGCTTTACATTAATAGTCTCTTGTCAGAGAAACAACTGCTTGGATAATGGATGAAAACGGCCTTAAATTACACTGAAGGTTTTTTGCAGAGCTTTGATTTGCCTTGGTAATTATATTTTACAAGAAAAACCCGCTACGTTTTACAACAACTAGATGGCACTGTCCAAATAAATGGTTATGTTCGTGCTCATTTATCTGCTCATTAGACTAAGTTTTCTATTTAAGCAATTTGTTATATTTAGAATAATAATTGCCAATCTTCACTAGAATAATTT
>JAVJGG010000094.1:23594488-23617478 GCA_035590195.1 Aviceda cuculoides | reverse complement strand
GTAAAAAGAGATCCTTTGCTAAAACAAAGGCTAAACCAAATTTCCTCTAGTTTCAAGTATTGACGTAGAAATTCCAGCCTGACAGACCCAATGGCAAAATTCCCACGTGACTTGGGCAGAGCCAAAGTTTGACTCATGATGCCAGAGTTCATTAGCAGGTTTATATAAAAGTTTCCCCAAACTTTGGCTTCTTTTAAGTCCCTCTCCCCACCACACTAAGACAGAGAAATGATTATAATATTCAAAGCAAGAAAACCATTGACATTGTCCAGAACATAGCAGAGTGTGATCACGTTCTCTCTCCCAGTATAAGCAGGCAAGCATTCCAGGTACTTCACTGGCAGTGTTGCTCAGCATTTTGGAAACTGCCTGTTAGTAAGAAAGGAGACAACATAATGAATGAACCAGCAGAGAGGCAATTTTCAAAAGCCTTTAGGCAGTAATCTGTACAATGGGATGGAATAAAGAAAAGCTGGCACTTCTGAAAGGGCTGGAATTACCTCATGTTAGAGGTATTTTTGAAGAAGTCATGTATTGTCTCTATTTTTCATGTTTTGCTTCTATTCTATATACATACTCACTTATGCATAGTTTAAATTATTGCCTAGTGAGTATAGAGCAGATATAAAGCATGGCATTTGGTGCCTATGCAGAGGGCTGGGGAGAGCATTCAACCCAGTGCCCCTGGAGACAGGCTGACGGGACTGTTAAGCATCATCTTAAGAAGGAAGTTTTATTCTTTATTAACTTTCAACTTACGTGCTCCAAAGCACCAAATACACAGCAGGTAACTAGTCTCAAGTATTACAACTACTGACACACTACCTGTTAAAAGGGTTAAACTCCAGTTAAAAGAGAAAAAAGAATAATAATCAACATAAGCCCCAGAAAGGTAAATGGCCTCAGTCCATTCCATGTTGCTCGATAAATCCAATCTCATGCCACAAGCCTGCTGCCCAAACTGGGTCCCCCAGAACAAGAGACAAATGAATGGGCTTTGTTGACAGCCCCGATTTTCAGGCACAGGGAGAAAACCCTTGCAGAGTCACAGGGAAGTCCCCATGTCATAGAGGTGCAACCCTTGTGAGGAAAACATAGTGACAAACTGCACCTAGTTCAGTGAGGTAAAGCAAATGGGGAAAAACGTAATCCCTTATAATGGTACTGCTATATTTATACGATAAATTTATTTGCCCCACAAACAAATTTTGATCCATTTTGAGCAGAAAATCCTTGCTCGCCATACTTTTGCACTGATCACTGCCAGTGGCAAGTTTCCCAGAAACATGGAGATGCTTTTTCCGAGGAGGCCATTAGTAGCAGTGCTGTCCCCAGGTACCTGAAAGTCCCTCGATTGAGGCAGTCATGCATATTGACAGAGGTATGAGTTCAGATCCTTCCTCTGCTTGACTGGATTTGGTCCCACATCCTCCCTATCCTGGAAAAGCCCTGACCACAACGACGCAGCAAGGTGTCCTGGCAAATGTCAATGCTTTGCCTTCATGCTTGCTTACCATCCCCAACCATACACAATGTAGTCTAATGAGATGGTTTTTCTGTATGCAAGCCAAGCTCTGTAGAGAAAAAAAAAAATTAAATTAATAATAAAGTCACTGGAGCAGAGAGTTTGTGTCCTATCTTGAGTGCACATCCTTGCCGGCAGGCCTGAAAAGCTATTCTTCTCTTGTTCTATCTCATCAGCTATTTAATTCTTTTATACAAGACAGGACAGCTCTAACAGGAGGTTAGGGCATCCTCCTGGGCTGTGGAAGGACATGATTTCAAGTCTCCCACTTGCCAGGTGGGTACCTTCACTACTGGATTATTACAAAAAAAGAGCAGCCTGTTCCTCCGACACTACGAGCATAGATCTTAGTTGTCTTTTCTTGCAAATATGGAACAACTTACGTTGGTGCATGTCATGAAACCTGTTTTTTACACCCGCTCAGGACACAAAAATAGATTGATTCAAATCTGTTTTGAGTGACTGCCTTTGATTTCTTTTTCTTCACTCCACAACAGATATAGGGGTGGGGAGGGGAAGGAAAATAAAGTCATTTATACCCATAGCCCCACTCAAAGGACCCAAACAGATTTCTCAAATGAAACAAAACCTGGTTGGGTCTGCTGAGGTCTCAAACGAGAGCTGCGAGCCAAGGACTCTGAGTACAGCGAATACAATTTTATGGGAGAGAATAGGCACAGGCCCGTGAGCTAGAAAGTTGTATCCACATAGAGGCTACACAAAGGCTCAAAGAAACAGCTCGCCCTCTACCAGACAAGTCACGTCACACCGCTTTGGTTCACTAATCCTTTTACAAACCACACGCTTTTAAATGCAAACACAGTGAATGTTTTAGGGGAACTCTACTAAAAGTATCCATAAACCAAATACTTCAAGATATTATGCAGATTGCAAATTATTTGCATTTTGATTGACTAATCATCTTCCTGAACAGAGCTCTCTATATACTATGATTACTGTCTTGATTGGAATTCAGCTTCCCCAGCCTCCTCTGTTTTAGTAAATACATTCATTTATGCGAATAACAAAGATTCTGGAGCTTTTCTGTTGTCATGACTGCTGAGGTTTTTTTCCTTTAAACTAAGTTTAAAAAAAAAAAATAAAAAAAATCAGGTGTTGTCCAAGATCAGTAAAAGCTTTTATTTGATTGTGTTTAAAATGAAACATGGTTGCATTTAGGGAGGCAAATCCTGTGACACATTCACAGTTTAGAAAGTATCTGAAAGGTTTTATTTAAGAAGAGAGAATTTTCACTTCATGCTTGCTTCCACTTACAGCCCAATTCTGAGGTGCTTGGACTCAGCTCTTGTCAGAAAGAAGAGAGCATTAATCTAGAAGCACTGTTGTTTTCAATGACCTTCTCTCCTTCTTGAAAAGCAATTGCTTTGAAGGAACGACAGGCAGTGACAAGCTTTCAAAGTAAAATGGATATAAAATGAGAGTTCCTACTAGCTCTAGGCATCAGGAGATCCAGAAACAGTTTGCACTGAAGAGCTCAGCAGCTCTGGTAAATGTGCTCTTGTTGATTTATCACAATGCTCCCTGCTGTTTATGAGGATGTTGTTCATCTCCCCGAGAAAAGTTCCCATCATGCCAGAGTGAACACTAGCTAAGCAAAGCACCCCAAAAAGCCTACACTGAATCTGCTGGAGCACCACTGGGGAAGCAGCAGGGAGAACTGTATCAGCCACAGTGGGTAAGAACTTGTTTTCCTAATGGGAGAGAGAGAACGTTTATGATTTAATTTGCATTTGTGCAAAACATTACAGCAACATGTAGACACCCTTTCCCCTGTTGATCACGCAAGTTACAAATAGATAAGTAGATAAATCAGCAGTTTAACAGTACCACTGTCATCAACTCAAACTAGCACTGGGCAATTCCCAGCACCCACTGAGCAGAACTGCACACCAAGGAGAACCAGTTGCAGGGACATGCCTATCTGATGTCCATCGACTTAAGCCTGTGCAGAGTAGCAGAGGTGGATGTGACAAAGTGACTGCACTGTTAGAAAAACACAAACCCATCCCGACAATCTTCAGAAATGCGAAGGACAGAGAGGAAGGGGTCTTGGCGCTTTGGATTTTCTACAAAGGTGCTTAAAAAGAAAAATACTGTGGTTTTATTTTTGTCAGGAAATAATTAAAGGAACACAGTCTGTCCGCAGCTTGAAGGCAGGGTGAGGGACAACATCTTCTACCTAGAAATTAACAAGCACCACACTCGGAGTAAAGTAGACAGCTTTTATTCATAAAAAGTCAGGTAAGTTTTTATGCTAATGAAGGAGAAATTTCAGGGTTTTTTTTCCCCCCCGATTCCTATTTTGTAGGACATACTGACAAATGCAGCCAAATACATCAAAAACATGGATCATTACCCAAGAAATAAATATATACCCAGATCTAATCTCCCCACATCACCAGTTCAAAGCCACTGTATACGAGTCATTTCCCACACCACAGCCCACGATGATGAGCAGCCCCTCACAGCTCTCCTCTACATGCCACAAATCTTGCAAGCTCCAACTTTCAGATTGCTTCCTGTGCCATCTCTAAAAAAAAATCCCCAAACAAACAAAAAAAAACCCCACTCCCAACTTATTTCTGTCCTAGCTTCGGTCATGCAGCTGTCCTACTGCCAATACAGCTGGGATAGCTTACTAACTCTTCTCTCTCCTGTAGACCTACTACCTGATGTTCTTAAGGAAAGTAAATGTATCCTCTTTTGCAGTCTTTGTTTTGCTAAGAAAAAAAAACAACCCTCTTTCACCAGGTTGTGGCAGTAGCACCTGCAGCACCTCCTTTCTGAACAGTGGAAACACTGAGCAACTTCTGACTGTTGTTTTGTATGATGAAAATTTAGTTGCTGATTTTTGCTGCAAGTGAAGCTTTTTCCCCACATATTCTAAATAAAGTTACAGGGAGAGACTAGGGTAGGAAAGGACAAAGCAGTGTAAAAAGGGAAGAACAGATCTTAACTGCTATCCAATTGTTGCCCTATGTCCTTTTTTGGGGTATCCCACAAAAAGCTAGGAAGACAAAACAGAAAAAAAATACGCAACTAAGCTGTAGCACGGAAAGCCAAAGCCAACAGCTACAGTACTCACCTACATCAGAGCAGGGCTGAGCACCTCAGTGATGACATGGAGAAAAAGGGAAGAAAAAATAACAGGAAAAAAAAACAACAGAAAAAATGCTAGAAGTAAAACATTTTCATGAAAATGAGAGCTTTCTCTCCCCTTCTCTGTTAATACCGAGGAACACATTTGGCTTTCTTCCCTCGGTGTTGCTGTTAGGCTAGCAAGACAGCAGTTAGAAAACATTATATTCTAGGAGAGGATTCAGAAGGGGAAAATATACATTGCGTGTAGGGAAAAGCCAATTAAGTAAAAATTGAGAAAAATAACAAGAGGTTCCATTCTCAGCAATTTGAAATAATACACAACACTGAACAAATTAGTCATGAAAGTAAAAGATGAGCATTTTTGGTTGCAAGAGAGCTTTTAAAAACCCTCTCAACCATCTGTTGTCATTATATGATCACTAAAGTTGGAGAAAATCCTTCCTTTCAGAATTGTTTTGCTATATGGTAGTTAAGTTATAGATGCTTCTTTAGTTTTTACAGCATACCTGAATTCTAACAGGAATGAAGTTGCCACTGAACTGTTTTGTGTTTAGTGTCTTTGGTTTTAGTTTCACTATCAAGTTTCAAATCTTTTTCCTTCCAAAAATTGATGAAAGTTTTCATAACCTTTGTCTGGCAGGTCTCCTCAAGGCCATGGCAAATTAAGTATAAAAAGCCTTTTTGGATGACACCAATGATGACATGTGGAACAAAGCAGCTGAGAAGGCAAACAGAACTCTAATTGTTGAAGTGTAACTCATGTGAACAAAATTACAAACTTGTGTTTATTAACATGTGTCTACACTTGGAATTTTATCAGGATAGTTATCCCAGAATAACTGTTTTTAGTTTCAACAAAATAACTATTCCAGAATAATTACCAAGAAAGTTTTTTGGTATATTTCCAAATACAAGCAAAATCTCAGCCCTTCGAACCAGTTTAGTATGATAGAAGATATACAATTTTTATTTATTTTATTTTCAATTCAATAAACATGTGTCCACATCTCCCAGTACAAGATCACCATTCTATCATAGCCTTTACTCATCCACTGATAAAACAAGTAGTGGGACTTTCTGTAAAGGCTTACCAACATGCACAAGCTGAAAATATGAAATGGTAATTTCAACAGTGGGGAAAAAAAGCTTAACAAACCTTAGTAAGAATTCAATAATATTTTGTTTTACAATTGAGCTACTGAGAGAATGTATGCACTTGGTATCTCTACTCTCCCATCAGATAAGCTACAACTAAAATAGCCTGATAAAATGAAACTATTACAGATATTTATAGGAAAAAAAAAAAAATTGCTCCGGTGATAGCAGGTGCTTCTCCCACACAGGGCACTGCAGCGCTGTTGAAACAAAAGAAGGAAGGAAAGTTTTGGCCTTTCTTAGAAATTTCTTATGTTTTACCACAGCAACAAAAAGGTCTACCACTATGAAGGCATTTTTGTGTCTTTATAAAAGAACTGTAATAAAACATGTACAGAATAATCCTTTGGTTTATGTCTGGAGAAGAAAAATAAGAAATTAAATCAGTGCTACAGTAGTCCTTTTCAAGAGCAATAGCTTCAGATTGGCCCTCAGAGGAAGTGTTAACACCTCAGTCACACCTGCAGTTATATTTTCCCCACCAGCTTTGAATATTCTCTGAAGATGACCTATTAAACAATAGAAGTTGTGTCAACACAGTCCCCTCTGAAAAGACTTACCAACAGTGACTCAGTTAGCAAACAATACCACAGTGCTAATATTACACTAAATGATCCCAAAGAAAAACACCCGTTGACAACACTTTTTGCATGTATTCTACAGCCCCAAAGACTGCCCATTTTATATAGAGAAGATTAGTGTGACTGTTGCTAAAATAAGGTGTCGTGAAAGACATTAAGACAAGAAATTCTGCCTTGTAATTCTACCCTAAAATTGCAATATAGTCAGTGATACATACTCTGCTCAGTACAGGGTCAAAGTATTGCTGCCAATGAGGCAGGAACAACACACCTTCTGTACTATAACCTCTGTATCCTAACAATTTGTGGTATAACCTCCAAATGGAAAACAAGGGATGGACCAAGCAAGTAGAGGTTCCACAGTGAAGTAGTCTGACTCTTGAAAAGTCAGGGGAAGAGTAGAAGAAATTTGGGTTTCAACTGTCTCGTCTAAAAAGGTTAACTTGTACCACCACATTGAGGAGTCAAGCGTAAAGCATGTTGAAATGGCCCTTGAGGAACATCACCTGCATGACAAGAATTTAGCTCTATTACAACTTGTCTGCAACTCTTACGTTTGCTCCAGGGAGGTGTCCACATGATGATCCACGATTCCATGATTGATGGCAGATACAATAAAAGGAGCAAGGCAAAAATTCATCAAGTCTCAGAATATCAATACATGATTAAGAGTTTCAAAATTATTTGGGCAGAAACATAAGCCTGCTCAATAGATTTATGGAACCAGCAGAGCTGCTCTCTTTTGTCTTTACTGTGGTCTTAAGCTATTTTTAATATAAATATGCACATTTGAGTTCTAGTCTAATGGTAATAGGCAGGCAGGTTATTTCAGGCTTCGAGGCCAGGCTGAATTTGTCTGGGGGACTGGTGCAGGCCAGCTGGCCATCTTCCTCGTCCACTGTTGTGCTTCCCTTTGCAGTTCCCCCCTCTGCTTCCCTCCAAAGCAATGAATTATGAAAGAATTGGGATCAGTGCTGCTGGAACAGATCAACACTATCACTCAGCAAAGGGTGCCCTGAACAACTGAGGCCACTGCTGTTTAAAATAGAAAGAAACACAGGCAAAGTGTACATCTGCCCGTGAGCATGTCTTAATTTGTGTGCCCATTTGTTTTGCTCACACCTGAGGCTGCCCTTGCTCTTTGCAGATTTTTTTTCCAGGTTGAATGTACATGTTTTCAATGTGCAACCTTGAGGATATGTGAAGCACTGCATAGTTGGGGTAGAAGAACAGAAACAAAACTTTTACCATCAAAAGTACAAATAATCTGTACATCAGGCCAAATTCCAAAATTGAAAAGGAGTAATCTATTTGGAGATTTTTGTAGTTTCAATTAAAACATTTTTACACTATTACACAAATAAAAAAATATGGTCCCAGAAAAACAACAAAAAATGCTATTAGAAAACATCTCTCTGATAAAGCACAGCTACAAAAAAAATAGTTTAAAAAATTATAACTAAGAAAGAGACGAGTGAAATTTTGGAAGAGTTCAGTGTTTTGGAATTTTGGAAGAGTTCAGTCTCCCTGTTTAAAGGGAGAGGGGGCAATTGAAACCAGCACAGAAGAGATACTCATTTTAACACATTCTTCCCCTTCTCACATGACCTTAACTACATTGTCTCTGCAGTTGTCTTTAATGTATTTTGCCTATTCAAGAGAAACTACATTTTTTGCTGCCTCTTTGCTGCCTCTTTACTATTAGTCTTCATTTCTATTCTAAACATGGATAGGCATCAACCACAAATGGGACTATATTTTGCTAGGCATCACAGAAAGAACAGCAAATAACCTAAGTGCTCCCAGTACAAGCATATGGGAGAAATAGAATGTGAAGAGAGGAACATAGAGTAACAAATGCAATGAAAAATGACACATGCAAACCTAGAGATTGCTGGGGGCTAGATGTGGCTAAGAAGGTATGACAGTAATGGGAAGTGAATGCTACTGGGTGGAAATGGAAAGACAGGGAAACACAAAGTGAAGCCAAGGTGAAATATTCAATTGTTGGCAATTCTTCAGCTCGTAAGCATATGGGCTGTGAAACTGCAAATAATGAGTATAAACCCTGTTTACATACAGAAGCTAAATCTCGGTTGATCCAGAGTTCCTATTAATCTCACCTCATTCTGTACCTATGGGAGCCTACCTCTGCTCAACTGCCACTGAGAGAATCTATTAATGCCATATTCACAGCATCCTGACTGCTTGATAAGTTTGGGTTTCAAAGATTCCTAGTTTAAACAATTCAAAAACCATTTTAGCAATTATTTTTGCTAGAGTTTTCACAAGTTTTTCCCTTACAAAGACTGTTTTCTTATCAGAAATGAACTGCCTGCCTCTCACCATTACAGCTGTAGAACTGCTCTTAACAGGTTATAACATATAGTCCTAAATGGGGAAAAAAAAAAAAAAAAATGTTTTGCACCTAAATCCTGAAACCCAAGACATTGTATTATTGTCTTCATGGGGCGGGGAGAATAAAATTAAAAAAAAAAAAAAAAAATTAAAAACCACACACATGTACAAGAGCTAGAGAATGGAAACAGTGATTATAGCCTTTTCCATGCCAATTTTAAAGCTTGGATGAGAACAGTACAAAACTCTTCCTGCTATTAACCTGCTATTCTACAGCTCCCTGTGAAGGGACTGGAATAATCCAACTAGTCTCACATCTGTGAGTAAGACCTGCTTGCCTGCATTAGCCTTTCCTCAGAAATAACACTTGTTTGACAAGTCAGGAGAAAGTAATCTGAGGACATAAGATTTGTGCTGCGTACTTGGTACATAAGTTATTCTTTACAATTGATACTTCCTATTTCAGTGGGATACCATCTAGATGAAGTTACTATCTATACACACCTTTTCAAAGGAGAGAAGTTTTATAACTTAATCAGGATTAACTGCTCTTCACACGCATGCACAAAACTGAGTAAGAGGCAAAGGCCAAATCATTCTCACACAGAAAACACTGAAGCTGAAATATAAATCAGGTAAGCAAGATAGAAAAAAACTCATGTAACAAGCTACTTTTTGAACCAAAGAAATAATTTGAAAGATAAGATCTGCAAAAGCTAACTCTAAAGTCTGCCTCTCTTGTTTTTAATAAACTAGACTCTCCCAGGATTACTTTACTAAGGTGCGCAATCTCTGCTCAGGCCTGCAGAGTTTATTATTTTGCTGTTTGGTTTGGTAGTGAGTTGGTTTGGTTGGTTGGTTTGGGTTTTGTTACTGTTGTTGTTTTTAGTATATGCATTTATATATCCTTAAAATGCCAAAGATATACATCCATGTCGAAATCCTCTAAGACTACAGCTACAAAAAGTCAATTTCTTCACAATCAAAAGTGTAAGGAATAAATGGTGTTTCAAATGCCTCAGCTGTATCTGACTTAATTGAAAAAGTCACTCAGTAATAGCCCTATATAATAGTTTGTGGTTGTCAATTAATTTCAGGGTGAGACACAGCAGAAAAAGTGCATTTGAACCAGAAAAGGAAGAATCATTTTCCAGTGAGTTACATGGAATAGTGCATATACGGACCAGACATCCAGACAGGTATCCAGGCATAACACCAAGTGGTATTTGCTGATATTATAGTCCTATCTCCTTAGAGAAAATCCCAACAGAGCAGAAAATCACTTAGGATAAATTCATCTTATTTAGGCAACACAGGTTAACTTTAATTACTAATTAATCCCCCCAAGATCCTTCCTTCTTCTGCTCCGTGAATAGATAATCCATCATCATTTATGATTCTTCACTTGAATAAGTGAGCCCTAGTACAAACCAGGGTGAAATATTATGCCAGATATTTTCTGGTACTGTATAACTGAAAAGGTTGATTCTGAAGTCAAAAATGCTCATTCTATTTTTCATTTATGAAATATTTTTTCAAGTTACTCCTAATAATTTTATATAAGTTTAGTGTCAGCCATTTTACAGCTTGTCATACTCTTGCCTTGCCACAGATCAATTATTGGAAAGTGTTTAAAACTTGAAAATTTTAAGTTAACCTATACAGTACTACGGTAGATTACATGTGAACTGATTTGTCTGTTTTTAAACAGTATTACTACTGCTTATATCTGTTCTAAATGCTGTGGTGTTTGAGCTAAAGATGTCCCTTAAAATAATCTTGTGTTGATGAAAGGCTGATATAACTTATTCATATTTTTGTTTCGTTAACTACAAAGCATAAACACAGGCAGCCTTTCTCCCCAAACAGGGAAAGAGCAAAGGCCACATCCAGCCCCATTTAAGTCAGTCTTTTCACTGACGTCAGTAAGCATTATTGTAAATTTTTTTTTTTTTAACAAAAAAAAGCAAGTCAAAACCAAACAGACACACCCCATGACCCCCCTCCCGCCCAAAAAAACCCAACCCACAAAAACCCCACCACACCATACCAAACAAGTATATTGGTCTTCAATATCCAAATGTGGAAAATGCACCACAGCACAGAACTAAGCTTCCTGGGCATCCATGAGTCAAGTCTCAGAGAAAAGTCTGTAGGCTATAATCCCTTCCCCACCCCCCAATTCTTTATATAGATTTGACTCATTTTCCCAATATGTTTCC
The DNA here is from genome assembly GCA_035590195.1 of Aviceda cuculoides. Taxonomy (NCBI): domain Eukaryota; kingdom Metazoa; phylum Chordata; class Aves; order Accipitriformes; family Accipitridae; genus Aviceda; species Aviceda cuculoides. The sequence goes on along the minus strand of JAVJGG010000094.1, from coordinate 23,606,514 downwards.
AAAGCAGTTTTTTCTGCATGTTTGGAAGGGATACAATTACTGAACCATTTGTTCAGCTAAGATGTGCAAATCTATTGTATTTCACTGGTTATTTTCAGCAACAGAAATATTCTGTGTTTGTCTTCATAACACCAGATAGGAAGCAGAGAAGTGTTTGGCAAGGAGTATTTGTCAAGACAATGACAAGCATAACATGATCTTTTTTCACCTCCCAACTCTCGAGCATTAAACTCTCATCTGATGTCACAGATAATGAAAATCCAAAGTGCGTTTCCCATTCCCTCCCCAAGGAACAACTTCATTTGATGAAGCATTCTGAGCCATCAAGTTTAATCACATCCTGACACTTTCCAGATGATTGTAGTAACCTGACACTTTAACATATCCGAGGTGGCAAATGTGACATTGTATTTTAGCATCAATTGTTTAAAAAAAAAAAAAATCAGAGTTAAAGGCAATACAGTCACAAAGTTTCCTGTGTCAAAATGGCTATTAAAAGTGGGATAATGCCATAGTTTGTTTGAAAACTATTACAAGAGACAATAGGTTACAGCTTTATATATGTACCTATAAAGCTGCAAGGTTTTCCCTTAGTGTTGAGATCCACTGCTTCTCAATAGCTGTTGGTTCAGTTGCAAAAGAGAATGAGAAGCAACTCGGAGAGATGCCTTTACTGCTGCCACCAATAGCAGCATATACTTGCACTTACTGACTCAGCAGGGCTCAAACCCGCTGCCACCTAACCCGTGGAAGATGCACTACAGACACTATCCTCTACTGACGGCAGGCCCAGTTCTCTGTACCCCATGGAATACGGATGGTGTCACCCTCTAGCTATGAAGGGCCGAGGGAAAAGCAAGCCAACAACAAAACAAACAAACAAAAAAAACCCCCAACAAAACAAAAAACCCCAAAAGATGTCTTAAGAACACAGAGGAAAGTACAAGTCCATTGTAGGGGGTCTACAACAGCAGCCACAACCCCACCAATAGTTTTGTCAGGGCAAATAGCTTCGGAGGCCTTTGGTCTCTTGTTATATGGATCACAGAGCGTGAAGGCAGAAGAGTTTTAAGGCAAGGCTTACTGTTGACACTCGCTCTTAGTAGGTTCTTCAGGGAACTCTCCAGTTATTGGGCTATTGATTAATACAGTCAACCAAAAATCAGGAGAAAAAGTAGCAAAGGATTAGAGTAGAAATATTAATTTCACAGCCTCCTGAAAAGACGCATTTCCAGGCCTACTTTATTTAAAGAGACTGAGAATGTGAAATTATGAAGTTTGTCACATTCTTCAGAGTCTTCAACTATTGTTTCCAAGGAAACATAAACCTAACCATCCAGGTTAATAATCTCTAGCTCAGAGCTACCGGAATGCAGCTAGCAATGGCAAAAATAACAGCAGCTTGTTTTGTGCCATGTAGTGCAAGAGCAGCTCCACCAAGAGACAGAGGCAAGAGAGCAGGAGATAGGTGAAGATAGAAGAACAGATGACTGAACCCAACAACTGAGAAGGCAAAGGAAATGTTTTAACATGAAAAACATGGCTGGCACAGAGACGAAACAATAAGACAGATCGCCATCATTCAGACAGACAAGAAAGCAGGCAGGCAAAACCAGAGGGGGTATGAAGAACTGGCTGAGGTACAGATGAAGAGCGACACAATCAGAGTATTTATAAATCATGATAGGCAGGTATTAGAGTTGAAGACACTGTTTACATACTAGTTCATTTCCACACGACTTCTACTACAGCCTGGTTTAAACTCGCCATGGCTCATTAGGGCTTCAGGGACGGTAGCGGCTCACGTTCTGCTGTGATGGCGCAGGCCTTCACAGCAGCAGCTCCTTGCACACATACCAGCTTCATCACACTCTGCATGGACACAGCCACTAGACTGCGTGATGACTTAACCACAGACCGTCCGGTGAGACCTAAGGGATGTTGAGGATTAAAAAAAAAAAACAAACCAACAACAAAAAAAAGCAACAACTAGCCAATTAGGACTTTTAAAATAGACAATAGGTACAAAGGAGTCTTGTTTTCTTCCAAGTAATTGCCCACAACACGAGTCATGCCTCTAGTGTTTAAAAGTTGGGGGTGAAACAGTTACTTCCACTCAACTTCAGTGCTGCTCCCAGATGGCAATTGTACGACCATTTCCACTTTTCAGGAGTTTTACAAATACTAAATCTGCTGAAGTGAGACAGGCAAACATTAGCAAACCATTTATTTTAAGATGAAGTGCTGAGACATGCAATACTGCTTGTTGTATGTGGAGGTACATCTGTTGAATGTTTCCTTTTTCATGTTTAACTTTCCCATCCACCAAGTGATAACTTTTTTTTTTTTTTTAAATCTCTCTGGAACTAGAAAAGTTAATAAAAGATTTTGCCCTAATATCCATGTCATACACTTCAAAAAATTCATCCATTTTCCCCACAATGGAAACTTTATTCCCCTTGCCCTAAGTAGCACACAGAAATATACCATCCCCTTAATTCCTTGGGGGACTTAGAGAGGCAGAAGTTTGACCACTACACCAGAAAGGTATTGTTTTCTTATTAGCACCACACTGGCTCATACCTGTTTACATTACAATTCTACCAGACTGAGAGCCAGCTGGCTCTGGATTTATCTACACCAGAAAAATTCCCATGATAACCTGATATTATCTCAGAATGATTACCCACATAGGTTTTGGCACTAGTACTTTACTCATCTGTGATAGTATATTTCTACTGAGTCATTTGCAGTCATTTTTCATGGCCTACGGTCTATTCAAAGTCAGAGTCATATCAAAGAGTTAACTCTTATTGCAAAGATTTAAGATTTAGAATAATGTGTAGGAGGGAGCTGAAAAGAAAAGGAGTCTGGAACAGCAATATGACAAATTCCTTAGGAGATCTCATTGCAATTGATATTTTTTAACTTATTAAAGAATAGGTACCAGACAACAACTTATTTTTAACACTACCTTTTATAGATATGTACAAACATGGAATTTTGGGTTGTGGTGTTTTTATGACTTATTTATTGAGTCACAGAGCCCCTTTAAAAAGTACTTTAGAATAAACTAAAAGAACAAAATAGAGAATATTAACATATGATGGTAATCATTATGCAAGTTGGCTCTTCATGTTATTATCTCCTACACAAAAATTAAGCAGAGGTGGTAAAAATTTCTGGTAAGGTTAAGAATGGAAAACATTGACAAAGTGGCAAAATGCTGAAATTTCTGCATGCCAAGCATCACATTCTGGTATCAACAGCATCACATCACCATTGTCTCTTGAAAGTGCATTAGCAACATGGCAGAACATCCAAGTGGGGCATTGTGGTGACCAGAATTACTGAGGTAAGGGAGATTTGAGGAGGATTTTTTTTTTTTTTTTTTTTGTTCATTCATTCTCAGAGAAGTTGAAAACGAAGCTCAGTAAGAAACATACAAACCTACCAACCTGCTCAAAATGGACATGAAGCCACAGGCTACCGGCTAAGTAGAACTATATCTTGCAGTGTTGCTTTTTCAGCTTGTGGGTCTTGCAGAGTAAAGTGAACAGCAATAAATGTTTTTGCATGACAAAGGTACAAGTAATTGCAGAGGGGAAAAAAAAAAAAACAAAACCAAACAAAACTGGCCCTCAGTGTTTCATCTTGCAAGTTGCTTCATTTGCTATTTAAATAGCATTAAATTTACATAAGTTATTACTAACTCACCATTTACATAGCAGGAGTGGAAGATGGCTTGTGAGAAAACTCAGGAAGGCCAAAGCTTTTCTTGGGAAAGGGTATAGCAAAGCACCTGCTTGCTGCAAGGAGAGCACCCATAACAGAATGGTTTGTGAAGCTTCTAGCAACATCTTGAAGGACCACAGCCCTGCTTTCACCCTGCTTTCTTACTTGACTCAGGTCAACCAAAACTCAAGACAGGCAAATAACTACTATCTCCTCACTAGGACTAGCATTCCTATCCCTTCTCATGGCAATGAAGCAATGGATTTTAAGGGTTAGTTTCAGACTATTCACAATCTTGTGTTTAATCAATGCGCAATACAGAGAAGACTGGGCATAAATTGGAGAAGACAGGATAGAAATTCCAGGCCAAGAGAAAATTGAACCGTCATGTTATAAATAGATATTACTTGGCTGAGGGAAATGCACTTACTCAACAGGGCTAAAATCCAGAGTTATGACAGCAAGTCACTTCATTGGCACATGAGTCAAGCTAATATGTTATACAATTATACTGAGTACCCTCCACAGAAAGAGAAGATGGATATCACCGCAGTGTTCCTCTGGTACAAGACGTCTAGAGCCCAAAGGCTTGTAAGACTGCATCTTGCTTCTTTGCCTGTCAGTAGCAAGCACATTTCCTCATACATACAGGGGTCCTAGGTTTAAGAATGCCTGAAAATATCAGGGCATGATACTAGGGAGAGGGATATCCAAGAAAATGAGCTCTGGACACTGATAAGTGCCATAAGGTCATCATTTTACCTGGCTGTACAGTCTCAGCCCTTCAGCTCCTTTGGTTTTTACCATCTCATTGCTTTCTCCTGATACACAGGAGATCTTAAGCAGAAGTCCCTGAGGATACAGGGGTGGAGCTATTTTTGGCATGAAAGGAAGAGGGAGGATCTTATTTCCTCACTTATTAGAATGAGACCAAAATTCCACAGAGTTTATAATTAAAAAAAAAAAAAGCTTCCCAAATAAGACACAATTAAAGTTCTGTAACAATTAAGTTTAACATTAGAGAAGCCATTTCATAAGATACTCTTGTGCAAAATTGCCAACTATTATAGCCATGCTCTTAATTCTACTGTGACTTTATTTTTTATTTAGCAGTTTTCATGAAACATCCCAAATTATGGGTTTTTTTTTTAATAATCAGTTAAATTGAGATAGTATATACTGAATACTAGGTGGTAACTTTATTTTTACTTTTATTATTACATTAATATAATGTAAATTAAGTATAGTTTAGTAGCACTGCTTATACAGAATTCATCAGGCCCCATAACACTGCTTAGGATGAAGGATGAGGAAAAACTGAAGTTTCTTCCTGACCTGGAGGCCAGGAACATGCAGAGCTAATAAAAGCTCTGATCTGTCATTGTTGAGAGTTTAATTTTAGGGGCACAGATGTTTAATGAGAAACTTTTCAGGGCCATTATAGAGCTATCGTACCTCAAAAAGATAGCAGCCCCAGTCTCTTGGCAGGAAGGTACCGTGCTACTGCAGCAGGGGGAGAATCGCACTGAGGGGTTCTCTACTGTTGAAATCTCACTGTATTTCATAGAAACACACAACTGCAAGGGATGATAGACTTCTCCCCCTCACTATTAGCTATGACATACATGGACAAAATACAGGTGATGGGAAGCTCTTTAGAGAGTGACAAAGCAGATGTGAGTGGTTCTAAACAGGCAATTTACTTACAGGATATAATCAAACGAATGGCACAGAAAAATCAGTGCTCTTTAATCAGCAATATCCAGGGAACATGCATTACAAAAACCATACACCACCAACATTTTAAGTACAAATATAACAGCTTCTGCCAGGTGATTTATATATTCACATTATAAGATTTGAGCACTTGATTGGTATTAAATATATATATATACACACATGCACTCCATATTACCAGGCTGTCCTACTCTTTGCATTTAAGCAGTTACAATACTATAAAGCACAGTAGCAGTTATTTGCTTTCACCTCAGTGAAAGTCTCCCCCAAAGACATGTGCTTGCTCACTTTCAACGCGAGATTTTCCCTGAGGCGAGAAAGTTCGGCTGAAATAGCTTAAGCAAAGAAAAGCTTAGCAGCAGTACAAGCAGAGCTTTCCCCCCTCGTCCCAGACCCGGCAGCCTGTTGCGCCCACACGCCAGACGGAAGCACCAAGCCCTTTCTAGGAGCGCTGACTTCTTTCGCCTCGTACTCCTACAAGTTCTTCAGCAGGCTAATGCACTATATGCCATCTTTCCTGATGTGGCAGAGGACCAGGACACAGCAGCAAGACACAGGCAGGAGAAACAAGGTGATACTCCATGCCCCAGTGACTGCGCATCAAGTGTTTTTCCTCGTTCAGAAAGTTTCAGGCTTGCTCCATTTCAGATCTCTGCTGCCTGGCTATTACTCAGCCTTCTTCTAGCTCCCTGTACCTCACAGAGCTGATAAACTTTATCACTTTTTCTCCAGCCATATTGCAAATGCTCAGATTAAAAATGCGTGCTCTTACATGGTACTGATTTGCAGACAGAAAGAGTCAAGAAAGAGGTTACTGATATGCATCTGAGCAACTTCATCCCAAGAGGAAATGCAATCACTATAACTCCATTTCCTAAACTTAATTAGATTAATTTTGTGTTTAGTAAGAATATTTTTAAAAAAGCACCTGCTTAATTCTCTCACTATCCCCAGCAAAACCATATGTATATTAAATGCATACATTAGTATGCGACAAGCAGAAAGTTAAAATGGTGATGTGTCTACTTCCACCCCACCAGCACACTTGAAGACACCTTTCTTTAACCCATGAGTCATATTAGCACTCCTGTTGTGCAAAGTCAGATGCACATAGGCATCCAAGTGAAGAGGAGAGGACATAGACAGAGAGATCAGGCTAACTTTAATGTAAAAAACAACACCAAAACCATAAATGCTAATTTTAAGAGTCAGTTAGAAGTATAACTAAATATGTAGCAACAGTAAGGTCAAGTATAACTTAAAATCAGATATGTGAATACTGCAGTTACCTAGGCAACATCTGCTTCTTTTTCTATTTAGGTTTTCATCCATGTAAAGTGCTAGAAAAAGTAACTGAGGGTTTTCAGAAGTTATTCAGCTCTTTTTAATGGAAGCCATAATATATGCGTGTATACAGATATATGTGTGTGTATTGTCTTCAGGAGCAAATGTCAGATTTTATACACAAAAATATACATTTAAAAACCCAAAATATTATTTCACAAATTAAGAATGACAAAAACTTTAAAGCATCTGAAGTTAAAGACTAGGCCAAAAGAGTCACCAAAATTATTTCAATACAGTGAATAACATTTGAATGATTTATGTCTTGGATAACTAAAGCCGGTTCATGAATGAGTTTTATTGATCTCAGCATTTTAGATTTCTCCAAAAACAAGGAAAACCCAAATCAAGAAATGAGTACTGCATCATGAAACTCTGTTAAGAGTGTCCAGGAGCGTGCCACGATTGGCAAAATCTATTCAGCTTTGAAATCCAACGCAGTATGCACTGAAATATTTCAGAGTTAATGGAACAGTCAAATCAACCACCTCTTGTAACTTCTGTAATGAAGTATTGTAGGTAGAGAAATTATATAATTGAATTTGGTTTCCTTCAACAGTAATATTTACTGCTGTTAAAATCTCTCAGCTTAAAAGGAATTGCTTAAAGGCAAATTTGTATCTAGGAAGACAGATTACTGCATTAATTGAAATTCACTAACTTGCTCTTGCTGCAAAAGAATAGTTATGAGATCGGAGCAAAGAACAAAATTACATTTCTGAGACATTAATCTTTACAAGGTGTTAAATTATTTGTAAAAATCTCAAGAAAAAAAACAAAGGTATTAATCTATCATTTTCTCAAGAAGTGAGAGTGACTAAGCTAATTGGATCATGTAACATACTGAGGACAATTCTTCAGTAAGTGTGGTGAATTCCTTAGTGATGTTCAGTAAGGACATCTGTCTTGTCATGGACAAGCAATAAAAATAAAAAAGTCAGTCTTTTTTTCTGTCACCTGTTAATTTTGCCCATTTCATTTCCAACCCGGTCTTGAGCAATACCTAGTGATCTTGAAGAGCATATGAACAGGACAGTGTGCGGGCTTTTGGAGCAAGGCGAGAAAAAAGGATTTGACTGCATAAATGTATAGAAAAATCTCCCTCATTACGTGGAAAATAGAAGCAGCTAATTCTATATTGATATTAAAAGTGGATAAAAACTTGGCTCATACCTATGCTGGTGATACCAACCCATTTGGATAATCACTGTACATTTCCTAAATCCAGGATAATCAATTCCATTGTCTGGCTGTACTTCTAAACCTTAATTATTCATAACATTCAAATTAGAGACTATTAAAGTCTTCACCCAATCACTATGAACTCATTTTATTTTGCCATTATGATGAGATAACACATCTGTCCTTTTTATCTCTTTTCAAAGATACCTTGTTTGCCAATACCCAAGTGCAAATTACATTTTTAAAATTGACTTGTAATCATTTTCCAGTAGTCCTGTTCCATAGTTTACTGGTTGATGACCAATGGCTTTTCTAGATTTTTTTTTTTTTTTTTTAAATAGTAAGAGTTCAGTAAGCCTTTCCTCACCAGGCCTGTTCATTTTCAAGACCTTTTCTTAAGCATTTTCCACTCATAATAACATCAACTGTGAAGACACCACTAGCCACAACAGTAAGAGTTCTTTTGGGGGAGAAACTGGTGGCTTTGATATTAGTTTTCATAGCATATCAGAGGGAAAAGGAGACTTAAGGAGACTTGTATTATTGTTGGAGACTTAAGGAGACTTGTATTATTGTTGGATCAGAGAGGAGAGATGGTGTCAGCCACTTGCATTAAAGGTGGGAGTGTGCATGAGCAAGGAGGGATATTTAGGAATCACAAAAGTAACGACACTGTCACAGTTGCATTTTACCCTCATACACAGCAATGATTTACTGGACATATTTTCTTATAAGTGTATAAAATCTTCCCTTTCAAAGCAGTCTTTTCCCTAATAAATTTAGATAAACAGCTTTTTTGCCTAAAAATTAAGACTACCAAGTAATGTTTAGTACTGTTCCAGGATGCCAAGTCAAGCAGTACTCAGGCAGAAAAATGGCATTTCCATCTCTTAACTCCGGTCTCTCTAAGCAGCGTTCAAGAGCATTTCTATTGCCCACCTCCCTCTATGCATGGAAATAAGCCTCTGTACAATAAGCTTTATAGTCATGTTGATTCACCCAGTACCATCAGCCCACTTTACACTAATACGTCTCAATTACCCTTCATTACATCTGAAGTCCTACTGATCTCCACTTTAACCACTGAAGTGGAGGTGAGCCTCCTGTAGATCCTCACCTCCCCAGTGAGGACTTGCAGATGGTGCTTAAGCCAGACATACCAGGTCTTCCCAGATGCAAAGCACACATGCACAAAAACATGAAGTTGAGAACCTGAAGCAGCTTATTTTGTCAGTCTCACATACAACCCTGACCAATCTGGTAGCACAGTTACACCTAATGCAAACAGAATTACCTGCATGCATCCTTCTTGCCTACCACCAGCTTCAGAAAGTGTAGGTGAAGTTGGGCAAGTCCCTGTACACTCCAGGATTTTCATGTGTTTGATTCTTGCTGAAACTGGTATTGTGAATAAATACGAGCTTCTACCGAACAATCTTTACTACATTTAACGACAGAATTAAGGCAGATCTAGTCAAACAATAAAGCCTTTTGCACACACACGTAGATAGAAACAACCTGCAGGCAAAAACATCTTTCTGTCAGATCCAGCTCTGTCCTTCCACAGGGAGGCAGGGATTTCAGGAAACACGTGCTACAGCTCTTGACTGTATTTCTCTTTGTACCACTTAACATCTCAGACAGGTTTTGCTTTAGCCATCTGCTGAAAATGACATCCACGGGTGTCATGATGGAAACACAGCTAATGAAGTTCAGAGTCTGATTTTGTATTGGCAGGGCTCATACTGACAAACCAGACCCACAGAAAGCAATTCTGGTTTATTGAATGTAGCTTACTTACAGGTAGGGCTGCCCTTCCTCCCTACCTGCCCAAAGTTTTAATTCCAGCTCTTGGCTGTTTGTACTTTTGCAATTAAGTTATCATGACACTTTATGAGAAAACTGGCAGAGGACTCATACCCTTCACGCAATCCTCACGTGCTTCAGCTAGCAACTTGGTGTTTCAGACTGTCACGTTTCAAGGAAAACTGTTATTACTCTCCTCTTGGGCTGCTTGCAGTAAGAGTCAAAGGAATTACAAAATTAAACAGGTTTGACAGAAATCTTAGAAAACCACACTCGAAGTCACCTATGGATCCTCCAATTCCCCAAGTCATTTACACTTCATGCAATCGTTTCAAGCACATTTCTCCCAGAGCAAAGCATTTGTTCCAAGTGCATCCCTACATTTTGTTGTCCTAAGCCAGTCTTTATACAAGCAAACACATGAAGTAATTTGTCTGCTCGAACTCATCACAAGCTGCTTCAGCAAACCTCAGGGTCACCTTTGATGTAGGCAGTGCATCATTCGGCCTTACCTGGTGCACCTGTGTGACATCAGGCCAGCCTGCCGGCCCCAGCCTTTCCTTCCAGCTTCTACATTTGAGCCCTTAGGAGCATGGGCACAACAACAAAGGGAAAAAAAAAAAAAGTCTCCATTGTTTCTTGCTACCTTCACCTTACCAGCAGTACTAGAGATGAAAGCAAAAGTCTGTGCAGCATGCTAAAAACAAACACACCCCCCCCCCCCCTCAAAAAAACCCACCCCACTAATAGGGACTACATCTACATCAAACTCACCATCACACAAACAGGGTGACTGCACAGCCCCACACATCAGGCTGATCATGGCCGAGCCTCATACTTACACAGCAGAGCTTTGCTGTGCTAGAAGGCAGCTTTGGTTTGTGTTTCAAGGCTGAAATTTGAAACATTTGGTAGTTGAAGCAGTAGGGCTTGATTTTTACCCTTACAATCAAGACTTAGAGATCTTGAGTAATATAAAATTAATCCTTTGAAGTTACCTAGTATTCTGAACAGAAATATTGCAAAGTCATCTGGGTGGCGGGGGGAAGGAACAGCTGTACAACTTGAGCATGAGGCTGAAAAAACAATCACATTTTTCACATTAAAATACAATATGTCTGAAGTTTGTCTGGGGTGACCACACAATCAGTTTCTACTTACAAATGCAAGAAAAAAAACCAAACAAATTTCTCGTTAACATTTGGTTATATTCGCATCTTTTTATGTCTTAACAGCACCATAACATTTACCTACACATTTATTTAAAAATCTGCTTGCTGAAATACAGACAAAAACAACATATTGCACTTGTGGAAGCCCAAAGATTCACACAAACTTAATGGAGTTCTTAGTCAAGCATTCACCTCCACAGCACTGAACATACAGCGCAACACGCTAGGAAAAGCACCAGGTCTTTCCAACTGCTGCAGAAATAACTGTTCTTTAAAACCACTCACTTCAGTTCTTATGTAAGCTGAGCATTCTTTGAAGTGAAATAAAGTTTTACAAAACACAGGCTAAATAAAGAACACAGAACCTGAAAAATCTTTGGTATTTTTATCTCTTTCTGCACCACAGAAGATAAAGCCTACATCAGAAGTCACTTTAATAACCTCCCAGACAAACAGCAAAAACACTTTACGGATGAGGAAAAATATTAGCCTCTCAAGAAAAAGAAGATTTAATAAAAGATGTAAAGAAAAAAATAAGCACCCAACTCTTACCTAGCAGAGGACTGAAGCTGCACTGGTTCATTCAATGCCTTCAGCAGGCAGAGCCCCAAACTTGTGCTCAGTAGTTCAGACCTTCACCAGCAACTGCTCCACTGTCTGTCTGTCCCCATAGCATAGAACAAACACCCCTTCTCTCTAACACCAGAAGACCTATCTAGCTATTGACTTCAGCTGTCCTTAATATCTCTCGAATCATACGTCCTCACCAATGCCTAGACAACTTCTCGGGCATCAAATTACCCCTGCAGAGACACCTGAGAACTCTCACACTTTTAATGAATTTACCTCAGTAAATAATTCTGCTGAGAGTCCCTAAGTAATGGCAGAGGATAGCTCGCTTTCTATGTGCTTGAAGACCTTATATTTGCCTCTAGAAATCTTGAGGTGAGGAGAGTCGTTTTTTGTCTAGAGGTGAGAGAAAGGGACTTTTTCAACTTTTGTGGTTTTCCACTTTAAAAAATGTAAATAGAAAAACTCCAAATTCACACC
>JAVJGG010000094.1:23570554-23587796 GCA_035590195.1 Aviceda cuculoides | reverse complement strand
CCCGACCCTGGGCTGTCATGCCCAATAGAGACACGGGGGGGAGTGGGCCTGGGGGGATTGCTGGTCAGGAACTAACTGGGCAGTGGTCAGCAAGTGGTGAGCAATTGCATTGTGCATCACTTGTTTTGTATATTCCAGTTATTTTATTATTGTCATATTATTATTATTATTCTCTTCCTTCCTGTCCTATTAAACTGTCTTTATCCCAACCCACGAGTTTTACTTTTTTCCCCTGATTCTCTCTCTCCCCCATCCCACCTGGGCCAGGGAGGGGGAAGTGAGTGATCAGCTGCATGGTGCCCAGTCGCTGGCTGGGGTTAAAACACAACACTGCCAAAGTTCAAACAGTGTTGCCTTGTAACTGTTATATGTGGAACAGGTTAAAAAAGGGTGAGGGCAATGATTTCAAATGCATCTACTTCTATAAATTCCTTGTTTAGGTACTTGCATAGTAGCTGCCTGTCTCTCCTGAGAGTCATGAATGTTGCGTTCTTCTCAAGATCAGTACTAACCTCCACACCGGCATCCACATGCAGGTGCATCTGGCTAACACCAAGCAGTTAAACTTCCAAAGCTCAAGTTTTTAACGAAGTAATTAAATATAAACATACAATTTCTGTGATTTTTTTTCACCAGTCATTTTCTCCAGAACACAAACCTGGATATCACAAGTCTACAAGCAAGAAAAAAGCTTATTTGTACAGCAACACTGCGATTCTGTCGTCTTCAAACAATAGAACCAGATCATTCCATTGCCAGCTGCTTTTAAGGCAATTCATTCCTGTCAAACACTCTCCCATACTCACTCATGTCACACTTCTATCCTTTGAGCATTTGAATCCATGAGATTGCATGGGGACATATTGCCAGCCAAGAACCTTTTAACTGGCTCATCTCACTGCACCTGAAGTTTTAAAGGTCACTGAGGGGAGGATTAGTATTTGGGGTTTTACACAGAGCCTCTGCAATCATTTCTGGTGTTGCTTTGAGGCACTAACATGTGCCAGAGCAGAGATACTATTTAAGGGCTATTGACCACAGATGACAAGGAAAGAACATCTTAATCTTCCTTGATTAGTCATGCACACAGAAGCATAGCTGGAGAGCTTTCTCCAAACATACACAGAATTATCCACTTTATACGAGGTCTCCACGATGATGAAGTATACCTGCTTATAAGATATAAAACTTTGAGATCTAAAATAGACATGCTGTTTAATGTACTGAAGTATATTTATCTACATGCTGCCTTTCCTTTATCCACTTTTTTTTTTAGCCAGTTTTCTACTCTCTCCAATTTGACATGAAACAGCATTGATGCATCACATTAGCAATTCACCTCTGATTAAAAGGACTCCTTTTTAAAAGCAAAACACTTTAAACAGTTGGAAATGAACTTAAAGAGGTACAAGCTCATTTTTTCCCAATTTTTGTAGTTATTTAATGGATTGAAAAAGCTGGTGTTTCAGTTAAACTCCAAAAACCTGTCTTTGTTCCAAGATAAAAGTTTCAGAACTCATCTTTCAGCAGCAATCTGAGAGCACATGGAGGCTTCAGTGCACAGTAGGAAAGGTACAATTTGTCATTTTTGTGATAAGCCAAAGCTTTGTTCTCAGAATATTCCTTATTCTCATAGATCATTCAAAAAATAAAACAATGTTATAGCACTTACATGAAATGCATTCTAAGTCCCTATAGCAGAATACTGGTTTTGTTTAGTGTCAACATATCTAGAGAAAAAAACAAAAGAAAATATAAAGTCCAACTTTATCCATCAATACAAAGATCTATACATATTAAATCCAGCAACTATGGAAACAAGCTCTTCCTTAATGAACCTGAGCTCATACTTTTTCTTAAGCCTTGCAGGACCTCTAGTTCCGCCTAATGAATTTTTTCAATGGAAACATCCATTATCTTTGTTAAGAGAAGTATATAAACTCCTGTGAAATGTTAGTGTGCAGCAATGGATGAACAGGTTACAGTAGATATCAGTGCACATAAACCAACACTTTATCTCAGAATCCCAACCCGAGAAACAAAATCCTATATGACAGGACTATATAGTGGTTGCTTGTGCGCATGGGTAGTGTCACTGTAGCAGGAAAAAAAGAGCTGGAGGACTAGGACCTTGCCAAGAGAACATAGTCCAGCAAGGCCCTGTTCTGAACTTTTTATGAAGCTCGGTTAAATGGGATGAAAAGCAGCTTAGTTTCAAACAAAGTAAAGCTTTTCTGTCCCCCTGTACCTCCCAGGAGAAATTCTGTCAAGACTTGAGGTGCTGAGCAGTGCCTCAGAGACATCTCCTGGGGATTTTGCTGTCGTTGGCAAGACTTGCACATTAACTGGATTTGTAGAGACCTGAGTAGGCATGTTTTATTAAAGTATTTTTATTTTTTTCTCTCACAGCACTACTCAAATGCCAAGAACTTACAAGTACTTGTGTTATCTACAGAAAACTGTCCTACTACTGAAATATCCCCCCCCAAATATTCTACTCCCTTTTCTCACTGAAGGAAGTGAGAAAACTCCAGAACCAGTTACCCTCACTTCATGAGCTATCTGATCAAATGGTGCCACTGTACCTCCTTGTTTTCTTTTGCCAAAGAGAAAAGCTTGACCTATATTAAGTAGTGTCCTCATTTTCCTTCCAGAAGCCTTCATTATGTCTGTAATTGGAGTGCCATGAGAATGGCAGAAGAAAAAACATTTACCCCAAACAAGGTGAAGATGAGCAAGGAATAGGCTTTTCAAGCTGAGAGTTAGCCACTGGAAAAGTTGGGGCAGCTTGACACAAGTATAGCATAGGCTATTTTCTAAGAATTATCCTTCACAGTATGACATGCCTAAAAGCAACTATTCGAAGACAATGATGTTGATGTACAAGGCACTTTGCAGGATTCAGGTGTTACACCAGAAATAGAACCGTTTCGTACTGCAGAAGAATTTCCTTCCTTGCATGGGAAAACAAAATACTGAAGAAGTGAGACTAAGTCTTTAAAGTCTGTTATTAAAGTTATAAGGATCTAAGCTTATTCTTATTTCCTGAGGGAAAAGGAAACTTCATTTTAAGTATCAGAAATTTTCAATGTGTAGAAGAGATTGATATTGAACTATGATGTCATATCAGATAGTTTCAGGAACTAGATTTACTCAAATTTGAGGGAAAAAACCAAAACAAAAAACCCCCAAAAAACCAAAACCCAAACAGCAAAACGGTAGGATTCACTGTTGCTAGGCCAGGAGACTTTACCTTGTGGGATTTGAGTTCTCTTAGTACACCAGCACTGCATGACCCAATTTCATATATAGAAGCTCTTATTCCCCCTTCAGCCAAAGATGCAGCGATACATGCATGCATCACACAACACTGTTGCGGTTCACCTTCCTACAGCAAAGTTCTGAAGAGAACAAGGACAATTTAAGTATTACCAGATGTCTTCTCCATATCAACATATAGACCAAATTTCCATTAAATGGTGCTTAACGTCATCTTTGCTAGGTAAAGAATTGAGCTCTCCTCTGTTAATGGGCTAAAACTGTTCTCTTTGCTCTGCAAGCTAAATGATGAACCATACACTAAGGTAAGAAAAAAATAAAGAAGTTTTGCTCAGCTTTTAATTAACAACAGTACTTACCAGGAAGAGTCAGAAGGCAAAAGGGAAATGATGTCCTAAAAAAATTTTTTGCTTCATTCTCTACCAGAGGAACAATACTGAGCTAGCCTCAGTCTTGATCAGGAAAGAAAGTATTTCCTATTACTTCCAAAAAACTGAAAGTGAACATCTTTTTGTATGTGATAGTATCAAAGAAACTGCTTTGCTAGATTTTTTTTTTTTCCCCTTCATATCACACTCATGTTCTTCCTGCTCCGGAAATAACTGATCATCCTGACATAGACAAAGGAGGTACACAAAGTATGACCCATTTTCTAGGCTACCAACATACAGCCTCAAACTCCAAGAGCTGTAGGAAGTATAGAAATCACAATCCCTTGACCAAAGCAAAGGGAACATGCTTTATTTCTGTATGTATTAAAAATCTGTAACCATTGAGTTTGATAACCAAGCCTACACCTATGAAGGAAGTTAATTCAGTGTTGTTCTTGCAAAAGTTAACTTCGGGACAAAAACCCCCCCAAAACCTAGAATAAGTGAAATAAACAAAAATTTTGTGCATGTATATATAGCTACTCTAATTATGATGAAAACACCAATTCAAATGGCTTCCAGAAAAAACAGCTTTTCATATAGCCTCCACATAGCTCAGAAACACTGATGAAGTTTTAGTAAATACAAGAGCTTAAAAAAAAAATTGGAAATACTTATAAAAGTACAGTAGCATTCCTGAATGCCATAGTGGCTTGATTGAGAGACACTACTTCCTAGTCAGTTGCCCAGATAACTAAATTCCAATTTACCAGAGTAATTGAAATAAACTGTTAAATGTTTTGTCACTTGATATTTACCTACAAGATCAGAAAGCACAAGTTATTTGAAACTATGAAATTTTATGTTTGGTAGGGAGAAGAAGAAACACCACAGAAATTTCACAGTGATGTTAAAAGGCTGAAGATATTTCTATTACTTTCTACACACTTGAATCAATAAAGATATCATACATGCAACAATCAAGTAATTCAGCATCCTTCCAATCCTGCATTTACCTTGCAAATGTTTTTCAGTTAAAGAGCTAGAAGGCCATCTGATTATTTTATGATAAGCAATCAGTCATTCAAGGCAACACGATAGCATATGAATTTCACTGCAGGCAAGTGCAAGGTTATACACAATAGAAGGAACAATCCAGTAAACAGGCACATGCTGATGGGTTCTAAAATTAACAAACCATTCAGAAAAAACAAGTTAAGGGTCAAGATGAACAGCTGACAGAACATCTGCTAAAAATGAAAAAAAACCCAAAAAACCCCCCAAAAAACCCACAAAACCAGACAAAATGTTAAGACAAGGAATAAATATCCCAAGTACTGTCCCATTGTTTAAGAGTGTTACATGACTTCACCTTGTATATTTACTGTCTCCAGATATGAGACCCCTGTAAAATGAGCAACTTGCACCTACATCAGGTAAGATTCTTCACCGCTGTGCTTTTCTATATCCCTAAAAGAAATCGATCCAGGTATCTGGACTACAGACAGTAGAAAACAGGAGATCTGGAGAAGGACAAATGGGCTTAAAGTATAAAATCCTACCTGTGAAGAGTTATTAAGCAACATTGCATTTCTTTTTATTTAGAATTATCTGACCATCACCTGGATTTTATATTTTTCCTTTAGAATGAAAAGAGGGAAGAAAGAAGATGGCAATACCAAGCATGAGTTAATGAAAAGGAAATCTGTGTTCTTTCACACAGACAAGATAAAGACAAAGAACTGAAGCAATGGAAGAGCTGAATGATTTGTGAAGCAGGCTCACTTCACCACTTAAGTTAGAAAGAGCAAAACATCAACCTTTCTTTGTTAAGGACAAGATATAGAAGAGTATACAGGTGCAACTCCATTTTACAGCCAGGAAACTAGAGAAGCAACTTAGTATGAGAATCCTATCTTACAAGTCAGGATCTACAGAACGGAACTATGCAATTATCCTTATGAAGAGACATTCATGCTCAGACAATCTACTGGAGAACAGTAGAGAAAACAGTTATCAGTTTGTTGCCACTAAATTGACTCACAACACTGCTGTCCATATTTAAGCTATAGTCACATAAAAATTGAAGGAAAACTACTTCTACTAAAGAAATTACTAATGACCATTTTTACATTGATTTGCATTTTTAAAGATATCACATTTGTTGTTACAGCTAAACTGTAACAGGTATTTATAGTAACTTTTTTTTTCTTTGAAGAAAAACAATTTTAATCTCATTTGTGCCAATGAGTAAATCTGATTTTTTTTTCTTCAAACAAAAAAACAATACAGAGCAGCAGTCCATGAAAACAAACCCACCCATTTATAACTTAATGGAATAATTTCTGAAGGACACTAAGGCTGCAGCTGTAGTATCAAAAATGAGTAGCACTTACCTGGCTGTATGAGCAAACTAAACTATCACTGCCTCTACAGATCAAACAGTTGTTGCTGATGAACTTGCAGGCTTGTAGGAAGGCAAAATCTCAGATTGGATGTTGACAGAGAACTTCTGAAAAATTTTTGTGGTCAGGCCAATACCAAACCTCAAAAGGCAATCTTGTAAACAAGATACTCTTTCTATGGTGTTAAACACCACGTATGTACAAAACACACTAGTAAGGAACTCTTTAAATAGAAAGATATCATAGAATCATAGATGTGATGGGTGTAACGGACCAAAATGCAGTAATAATTGAAATAATCCAATAGTCTTAAGTGAAAACAACATTGTATGTTTGGCAGCAAGAAAGCTGCATGAGCGAGAATTTAGAGTAAATGATCACTCACTGGGATTGTCTTGCTTCATCCATGTCAAGAGCAGGTCATTGTCAAAGTAATTTCAGCCCTTTCTGAAAGGTGACCAGTACTGTTCTTCAAACAATGTAAAGTCCCATGAAATACAGTCACTGCCTGTGACTTAAGTAAATGCTACATTGATGAAACCAAAAGTGTTTTAAATGTTTACTCAGTCACTGATAAGCTGAAGCCTTACTATATAAAAAGTAGCTGTTGTAGCTGAGCAGAACTGGATGGTTAGAATAAAAAGTCAAAAGTCTATCTGAGAGTGGGTCACTTCTAATAGCAGATTATACTTATTTATAGATATTATAACTCCCAAAGAAAGAATATTATGCTTATAAATTACTTAATTGAGAAGATTTAATAGAACACAGTTAAAACCACACAAGTGATGAAAACCATCTTATTTCTCCACACAGTGCCTTTTTTTTAAAAAAAAAATCTTTCTGAAGAATTTAAAGTTATACAAGTTTTGATGGGTAATCATTTTTTTTCCAGTCAAAGTTATGGTAGGTATACAGGCCACCTGAAAAAAGTAACTTAAACCATTCTACACAGGCATAGTTCTTACAACACAATGGGTAAATTATGAACACCTCCGAAGACACCATTCCTAAAAAACAAGATTCAGATACACGCTTTCTTGAACAGTATTTCATCTTTAATGGAGTCAGAACTGGAAACCATCAGAACAATTCCATATACCTATATACAGACTTCGGAGCACGACTAAGTATCTATTATTTCCTATATACAATGAACTGAAATAATACAAGAGAAATATGCCCTAACGAGGAAATACAAACATGCTTTTGCAAGATTATTTGGCTGTTTTTGATCGTAGCTGTCGCTTGATGATTAGATGATCACTTTCCTTCTCTTTCTGTTCTATAAAGATCTGAAAAAGACAGTATTTCAGGAGTTACTCAGCATTTCTTCAGAGACAAATGACATGCACTGCTAGACCCATGTAACCAACACCATGTTTTTTCCCAGAAACTCTTTTCAGAATGAAATGTGCCTATTATCTTTTAGTCAGAGGTCTCCAAGACAGAGAGTCTATTTTAGTGCATCATAATAAGCAACAAATACTGGAAACATACAAAATTCTGTTTTTGCTGAAACAAATACCGAAGTCCAAAGAAAAACGTGATGTGAAATCAGCTCTCACTTCTAGTCTCTAATACTCATTTTGTGAAACAGGAAGTGCTCAGAAAACATTTTTACCTTAAATCCCTTTAGCTTTCTCTCACTTTCCTGGGATTCAATCTTTCACTTTTCACTTACAAGCTTCTTAGCTTCTTTTGCTCTGCATTTCTGTCATTTTCTTCATCCTCCTATGGGCAGCATTTTGGTTTCTGCCACATCCACTCATACATTTTACAGAAAATTCAATAGGCTATCTCAGTATGGGCAAACGCTCACCATCGTAAAGGGAAGAAAGGATTGAACAGAATGAAGAGATGTACTTCCAACAGAGCAAGAGTACCCTCAGCGCTATAGTTACTGTCAAAACCAGAAAGTTGGATTTCAGAAACAATACATCAAGTTCTGGCCTATAAGACTCGTTATAGACTGGCTTAAACAGGGACCACAATTTAAGCACATGCAGAAGGCTATCTAAACTATGCTTTGGAAAAGCAAGGATGTATCCACATCCTAAAGAAACCCAAATATCAGCTGGGCATAGACGGAATTGAAAATTACCTTAGGTGCTCACTTGCAAAGTTAATTGTACATGCAGAGTTTTATCTTTAGTGTTTCAAGCATGCTATTCCCAATCTATGGATCCCTTAAGGGTCTCAATTTATTCTCCTTTTATGCTACACTTACATGAACACCAACTACTAGAAAATCAAATTAAGACTCAACTGCTGTAGTAGAGGAAAATGTAATTCTCCACATACCACAACTAAGATATCTATGACTCCAAATTTAAAGATATCTCCATGATTGCTGTATCACCTATATGGTAAGTCAGCAAACAAAGATGAGTGAGAAAACAGAGAAAATCAAGTAAAACAGCAGGAAGAAAAGACCAAAAGGAATGGTTAGGTAGAATCGAGAAATAAGTCAGTACTTTCAAACATCTTCTGCAACTTCATCAGACCTTCAGGTTTGTTCTGTTCCCCTAATAGTTTACTTTAATCCAAGATTACAGAAATACATTACAGTAGACAGAACAGTAACCTCTCATCACTTACCGAAGAAGCAGGGATATCTAGAGGGCAAGAAATATCAGTTGAATACAGCTTTCTCTTAGATCGTTTTGGCTTGAGCTCATTTTCTTTGACACTTTCTGGTTCTGCAGGCTTGGGAGAGCTTATTGTTGAAATCAGCTTCTTTGCTAGAAGAAAAATTTTATCGTAAATCAATGTCTTACTGGCTTCGTGAGCCTCAAAATAAATTAATAAAGCAAGCTTTATTAAAAACAGTTTAAAAATGAAACAGATGTAGTCTGAAGTTTAAATATAAAAATTCAGAAGTGGTATTTGACTATGACAGTTTTCTACAGCTTCAGATGCAAAAGCTTAAAGGACACATTTAAATAGTACATTAAAAATCAATTAGGAGTCAGATTTCACTGGAAGTCAAGCACTTCAACAGGAATTGAACAACAGGCTTATCTTCTTTGTGCTGACAGAAGCACAGGGTAGACAATTTTCTCTATATACTTGTATAGTTTTATCAACCTAGTACTAGCTCTATGAACTGATGAGTGTATGCATATTGAGCTAGAAGGAAAGAAGAAATCCCATACAATACCAAGTTATGCAAAAGAGGAAAAAAAATACAGGACATGGTAATAAAGGTTACAAACTAGAACTCATTTGCTTAATTTAAGTATTTTCAGGGTGAAATTTTGAGTAGTCTGAATTTGTCTTCCATTGATATGATATGTTGTCCTCATGGAACCAATCTGCCAAAACAGGAAAATTTTCTAAGTCCCATTATTATCACCTAGACTGTCTTACAGCAGATAAGTAAGATGTCCTCTGTAGCAAGTAAAGTCTTCCAGTTGGTACAGAGATCTTGATTTTAACTGTCCATATTGAATAATGACTGACCTTGGTTTAACCAACCAAATAATAGTGTCTTTTAGAATTTTAATGCTGGCAATTCCTTGTGCCCTCTGCTAATTTTAATCTTTTTTTACAGCACAGTAACTCAGTGATCATGTCTTACTGTAGGAAAGAATAAAAATATATTCTTCAATGGAAAGTCCTAGCAGCTAATCTTCCCAAGGCTATGTGTAAACTTAACAAAATCCATTAATTACTTATATTTTCATAAATAAATAAATATAGTATATAAGTATATAAATAAGTATATAAACAAGTATATATAAGTATATAAATATAGTATATAAATAAGTATATATATAAATAAATACAGTATATAGTATATAAATAAATATAGTATGACATACATTTATATAACTATTTTCACAAGACACCTGCTTTCAGATTCCATAGAACTCATCTTCCCCTCCCACACATACATCAAAAATCATTAATACAGTTTCGACAGAAACAAAGGGGGGGGGGGGCGGAAGTGGGATTGCTTATAAAACAAGGAAAGATTTGGAGTTTGGATTCAGCTCATGATTTTTTTAGAGAAGTAGGGCAAGTTTCTGAAATTGCCTTTAACTGTTTTACCGTAAGCAAGAACAAAATAACTCAGATATTTTGAGCTTAACAGTTACCATTGCTTTTATGATAAATATATATGCACATATTCCACACTGTGTCCTTCCATTCCACCTGGTACCCTTCACACTTAACCTAAACTTTAGAACCGTGTAGTCCTTGAAGTCAAGACAGCCTTTTTTACCGTGCAAGATTCAATATAGCAGACCCCAGTTCAGACTCCATTATTTCACAAACAAAAGAGCAACTTAATGCAGCAGACATATCCTTTAACAACATATACATTAATAGATTACAGTAGAAAAAAAGCCATTCTACAATGCCCAGAGAACATGGAATAAGCCTTATTTATTCGGTACAAACCTTTAGAGTGAATAATAGTAGGAGAACTTTGGAAAAAATCTCCAATTTTTTGTAGTGTTCCATCTTTCTTTTTAGCTGACCTTTTACTTGAAGTAGATTCTTGCTTTCTCAGGGAGTATTCTTTTCTAAATGGCTGTGTAGCAGATGTCTGTACAGAAATACAAGATCATTGTTTAAGTTGAAAACTGACTTATCTTTAAGTTTAATTCCATTTTATTTGACTTCAATGTTATTTTCAAGCTGACATTTTAAGCTTTGCTACTGACACCTCTGGTCTTTATATGAACAATACTACCACAGCAAGCAGTGTAAACAATCTCAATTTAAATCCAGAAGAAAAAAAATTGTCTAAGTTTCACAGAATACATTTAAGGGCATGAGTAACATAGGAAACAAATAGTTTCTTAAAAAAACAAAGTAGATTCACAGTTGTAGCATATTAGACAAGCTATTTTAGTTATAAATAAAACAGGAGGAAACTGATGGGGAAAATAAATGTACTACCTACACTCTGAACCTGCTCAGATTACTACTAAGGCCTAAAATCATCTTTTTATAATCGTCATGCATATAGATGACATGAACCTTAGTTTTACTTCAAAGGCATTGCCTATAACATCACATATACTAATGAAAAGTTCAAACTAGTCTTCATAACTATTCAATACACAACATCCTTCCCTTCAAATCGTTGTACACTGCAGCTAGTACATGTTCTTGGCAAATACAGACTTACTTACTTTGGTTAGCTTATAGAATTTAGTAGGAAGACAACATAATTCTTTAAGAATCCTGTTCAAGTACATAGATAAGGATAAGATACTGCTGCATAAGAACATTTGCTCTTTTCTCAAGTCCACCTTTACAGAAAAGGCCAAACTAACTTCAAAAATAGAACAAAACCAAACCATTTTCTTGTTGCTTGTAGAAGGTGAATTAGTCATAGCAGGTTTTGCATTTTTCTTGTTCTCACTTTTCACAAAACCCTAAGAAAATAAATATGACAAATTTTAACTAGGATTCTTCCAGAAATATTTAATTTATATTACAGAAGCAGACACTGTTTAAGTTAGATGACTAACAGTAAGGAGGCATTGCCTAATACTGGATAGAGGTAACTCTTCAAATGTGAATTAAACACTAAAGCTTGTGGAAGGGAACTAGAAATACCTGTATTCAAACCATTCTGACATTTAATATTTTCTTCTCTCCATTACTTCCTATACTTTTGGCCTTAAGATATTTGACCAGCAAACACACAAATTGAAATTAGCTCAATAAATCTAAATGTAATTTACAGTGACAACTATAAAACAGATTGTTAGCACAGTACCATTATTAAGCTGTCATTAAAAGACAAATTCTATTTTGTGAAGTGGTGCCAAGAGATTTCAGGTAACTGATAGCCATAGTGACTGATAACAGGGTCAGAAAAGGGAAGGAGGATTTTGTTCTTTGATTAAACAGAAGGGAGTCTCTGCAAAAGATTTGGTTTTGTTTGTTTATAAAAAAAAAAAACCAAACAAGGGGGTTTTTGTTATATTTCTTTAAAAATTAAGATTAGCAGTACATGGTTATTTTAGCACCACAGGTTTCCCCTCAGTCCTTACTTTTAGTGGCGACAAAGGTGCTTTTTTGTTTTAGGAAATTAAAAAAAAAAAATATTGTGTCTTTGGTAGACTTGTGACAGTTAAAAGTTACTGAATTCATTTGGTACATGTAACAAAAATAATATTTAAGAGTAACATTCAGGTGAATAAAACAGCAATAAGATACTTTTAAAAATTTAGTTCCATGTTATTGAGAAGTTACTTAGCTAAATGTTATCCCATAAGGGTATGAACATGGACTACTACCCTATGAAAGGATTTAAATGGATTGGTAAAACAGTCTTCTCTAAAAACATGGATAACTATGTTAGATGAAATATATTCATCTGTAGATAAGGTTCAGTACTTTTTCAGTGCCTTCAGAAGGCTGGTTATTTTCACACCTACTTTTCCAGCAGCCTGAGAGAATACTACTCTCAAAGAAATTTGGTGCAAGACACAAAGTTTAAATCAACTCTGGTCATTATTCCAGAATGAAGTGTTAATTCCAGATGAATTAACTTACACAGCTTTTAACAGTTACTTTTGCAATACAGGTTTACCAAAATGAGTTTATGGAAGTACTGTGGAAGACTAATCACTTCAGTGATTACTTCCTTAACTATTTTACTAAGAGATTAAAAAAAAAAAAACCAAAACAAATGTATCAGTTGGGAATGCTTGAGTGAGAAATGCTAGAAAAGGATCAGATATTTCACTCTAGCTAAGACAAGCTCACTCACTGAAAGAGATCACTTACCACCTAGCCAAACCATCCACAGGTCATCTCCCTCATACTCACCCGTTAGCTTCAAAAGTCCTCAGAAGTATAAAGATTCATAAGTCCCATAAGCAGGACTACAAATAAGTAAGTACCACCACAATGTGGTTTCAGAGTTTCATAGCCTTTGTAAGTGTTTTAGAGATAGCTGTGGTGGTGCTAATGCTGATGAAAGGCAGAGGAAAGGAACATGCAGTTCAGGTAGGAGCAGTGAAGACTTTCACCACCTTGAACTGCTGTAGAGCCTTACTCAAACACATAAACATCACAGCACATTAAGAAGGCTGGAGCATATAACCTAGCGCAACTGAAGGAATTAAAGTGGAATTAAGGTCTACAGAAAACAGGGAGGTTCAGGTGCTGGTACAATTAGTTCTGTATAGTCCCTCTAAGTACAAAAAGATCAAAGAAAACACAGGCTGGAGAAATAAAGTCAAAGGAAGTGGTCTTGAAACTCTGAAATGCATTGCCTAAGCCCACGGGCTTAACTTGTAATTACCTACTAGAAGAAACTATAATTGATACCAACAGTTGCCTAAACCAAAACAAGCAATTCTATAGAACTTGTCTGTAAACCCACAGATCAGAGCTGGAGACAGGAGCAAATGGTACCAGCAGGGAGAGAGAAATGTTAACGGTAAAGAAAAAGTGAAAATCAGGGACAATGGGCCAGAGTCTGGATAAACTGAAGTCTATGACCTTATTCAACACAGGCCAGAGATCTACCACTTGCATAGCGGGGGGCACGAAAGAGGTTTAAATATACCCTAGATATATCCTTAGTATCTCAGTGAGAATCAGAAGAAAAAGATAGGATTTTAACAAATAATCAGAGTGATACATTGAAAAACTGCACTACATATATTGTCAGTTGGTCTAGGTCATACCTCATCCACCTCTTCACTCTTCCTTTTCTTTCTTGGCTTGAGCATTTTAACTGTAACTGGTAAGGCACTGCCCTGGTGCTTCACCTCCATCTTATTGGGTTGCAGAGGTGTGAATTGGATTTCCATCTCTGGTTTTGGGAACCGACTAGTTTTTCCATTTTCTGTGGACACTTCAGAAGAGTCAAGGACAATTTCTGAATGGTCCTGCAAGCATATGGAAATTTTAAAGAAAACAAGTTTTAAAATAACTGAGTTAAAAAAACCAACCAAACAAACTATAATACATATCCCTCCCCAGTGGACTGCAGAGTAGGCATTCCATTTTCCAGCTGTTAGCTTTCATTATAGTAGAAGGGAATAAATCTACTTCAACTATAGCAGAGTTTAACTCTTATTTTCTAAAACTTTTGTTAAATTTTAAAAAGTTAATATTTTTATCTACGATTACACAACTTAGTTTTCCTTGCTGAACTCAGCCTAATGCTTTGTTTCCAAGTAATTTTCCTCAAAGGCAGAGGCAGCTAGTCACAGTTTTCACCCCTAGCAGTAGTAAAATTGACATGATTTTCTTCACCTTAACTGTGCTGCTCCTTAGGCAGTAACAGGAGCTTTTGGGAGAAAAGTATACTCTTTCTCTATCTGACCTTTAGCAAGTTTTCCTTCCCGCTTTTACACTAAAGAAGTTAATTGTGCAAGTAACAAGATCCAACAGGCAAGCTACAAGGCAAATACAACCTATGAGAGACTTCTACATCACTGCCTGTTCTCTGGGGGAAGAGCAGGCATTGGGGCAGCACCACTGCCTGCAAGGTGAAGACCTTGTCTTGCTCCTGCTTACAGCCAAACCACAAAAGCTGCACAGCAAGGCTGGGGCGGAAAGGTCAGCTTGCACAACTCTTCTTCCCCAGCAGCACTTACCTTCCACCATCCACACAACCCTGGTTTTCTCAGCAGCACCAGCAAGAAAGTCAGAGCTGTGGTCTCCCCAGCTCCGTGGCAGCAGTTCAGCTGCTGCCTAGCATACAAAAATGAACTCAGCAGGTTTGAATGCAACCTGGAAGATAGGTTGCTGGGGTTGGTGGTGGTGAGAAATGGCAGGTGGCTGCTACTACTGCTCCTAGAAGGGCCCCAAACAGATTAACTATTGTTGCTTCTTATGCTGGTTCACCCTGAAGGGTACCTTCCTCCTCTCAAAACGGAACATGATCAAATTTCATGGAAAGCCAAAAGGTAGTCACCTTCAACAGGCTCTTCTGGGATTCTGAGTGAGAATACCACCACCACTGCATTCCCGAGAATGGAGTAGGCTAATAAGATCAGTTTTCTCTATAACTGCTACTTCATGAAAGAGTTAGCAATCAAAAAGTTACACAGGAATAGTTAGTGCCATTAGCTAACACAAAGCCACACACGGAAATCCTCCAGTGGAAGAAAGCAATTCCAATTTGCCCCGCTATTGCTCATCCATTTAAAAGGGTTTGTGTTTTTTTCTTTCCAGGTGACTCATGGTTGTGGTGGGTAAAGAGAAGGAAGAACTGTCCTTCCTAAAATCCTGCAAGAAGCAGGCAGCACTTGATGAAACTAATAGGAGATAAAACAGGTAAAATAACGTATTCCTATATGAAGCAGCTAGCCATCTTCTGGAGGTGGTGGAAACAGGTACTGTCAGCAAAGATTAGAAAAATTTGTAGTAGAAATCCATAAACGTATGAATACTCTGAGGATCAGGCAGAGGTGTACCTTCTGACACTTCTAATGTAACAGCTAAGAGTTCTAGGAGAGCATGGAGTGAATAGATGACAAGGTGACCAAGGTTACATGTTATCATTAAATAGCATCTCCCTTTGCCACTCCGGGAGACAGACTATTGAACTAGACAGACTGTTGGCAAGACCCAGCAGGGCACATCTTGTGATTGCATTCTGAGTAGATGCTACTGCCTTAAACAATACACTGGACTGTTAAAGACTATACTGAAAGCAATGGGGGGGAACCTTCAAACATTGGGATAGACATCTAGCAAAAACCACCTGGTTAGTTAACACTAGAGGATCTGACAATCAGGCTGGCCCTGCTCAATCAGAACTTTTACAAACTGTAGAAGGAGATAAAAGTCCCTGTGGTGCAAATAAATATGCTAGGGAAGACAGTCTAGGTTACTCCTGCCTCAGGCAAAGGCAAACTCATTCATGGGATTGCTTTCAGTCAAGGACCTGGGTGCACTTGGTGGGTGATGTGAAAGGATGGGTAAGTCCGATGTGTGCCTCAAGGGGATTTGATTTTAGGTGAGAATAGCCAATGAATTAAACTATGTTATTAATTGCTACATAACCCTGCCACTGTATGCCATCATTACTATAATTGTTATATGCTATACCGATGGTATTACAGTAAGAATTACTTAGGTTAAGGAACAATGAACTCCGATAAAACAGAGTTAAGCACAGTAGTGATGGAATCAGAACTGACCTCAGCATGCAACTATACACCATCCTCCTGCTGCACCCAATGTCACCCACCTGCTGCACCACACTGAAGCCTGATCCTGCTCTGCCAACTGAGCGGACTTTGCACCACCCCTCCTGTCCAGAAAGACTGTTATAACAGGTGGAGCCCAAAGGCATGGAATAAATGAACTCAACAGACGTTTTATAGGGTTAGCCCACAGACTAAAGGAATGATACCTGCATCTGTGTGTGTCTCTCTGTCACAGGATAGGAAAAGTGATGGTGATTAATTGGGATGTATTGAAAAGTATGGGACCCGAGCATGATTTGAGTAGTATAGAATAAGGGGTAGATACTGTCCTGGTTTCGGTTGGGATACAATTAATTTTCTTTCTAGTAGCTGGAATAGTGTTATGTCTTGGATTCAGTATGAGAAGAATGTTGGTAACACACGGATGTTTTCAGTTGTTGCTAAGTAGTGTTTAGACCAAGTCAAGGGTTGTTCAGCTTCTCATACCCAGCCAGTGAGAAGGCTGGAGGGGCACAAGATGTTGGGAGGGGACACAGCCAGGGCAGCTGACCCAGACTGGCCAAAAAGGATATTCCATACCACGTGATGTCATGCCCAGTGCATAAAACTGAAGGGGGCGGGGGGAGATCACTGGTCAGGAACTAACTGGGCATCAGTCAAAATGGTGAACAATTGCATTGTGCATCAATTTTGTATATTCCAATTATTTTATTATTGTTGGGGTTTTAATTATCATCATCATCATTATTATTTTCTTCCTTCCTGTCCTATTAAACTGTCTATCTCAACCCACAAGTTTTACTTCCCCCACCCCAATTCTCTGCCCCATCCCATTGGGTATGGGGAGGGAGTGAGTGAGCAGCTGTGTGGTGCTTAGTTGCTGGCTGGGGTTAAGCCACAACAAAGCCTCAGCCCCATAACCCTCTGATGGCCTTAACCTCTCGCAATCAGTGTCAGCTTCCGAGCCTCTCCTCACAAGGCAGGAGTGACATGGTTTAACCCCAGCCAGCAGCTAAGCACCACACATCTGCTCACTCACTTC
>JAVJGG010000094.1:23533749-23566369 GCA_035590195.1 Aviceda cuculoides | reverse complement strand
ATTAGTTTCTTCTTTTCTGTTCTATTAAACTGTTCTTATCTCAACCAACGAGTTTTACTTCTTTTCCTGATTTCCTCCCCCATCCCACTGGGGGGGGAAGTGAGTGAGCGGCTGCATGGTGCTTAGTTGCTGGCTGGGGTTAAACCAGGACAAATCCACAGCAACTTTGCCTCCTTTCCTATCACAATCAAACCTCATCAGACATTCTCCCACATAAGACAGAAGGCATCTGAAAAGCTGCTTGGAAAAAAGAAAAAAATCTACTTTCTAATCCAAGGAATATTACAGGTAAGTCCTCAGCCTAACAGGAAGGGCTTACAGGTCATACAGCAAGAACAAGATCTTGAAAGAGTTTGATTTAGTTGCCCAAGCAACTGCCAGGAAAGAGGTTCCAAATGGACATCAGGTGTTGGATTGGTGAAAACAACTGTAAGAGGAGCCCAGCTACAGAAGCCCCGTCCACGGTAGCGTACTGTAGTGAAGGGTGCACTCCATTACGGGGCATCAGTGATGCCATATATTACAAAGACACTGCATCCAGACTTTGCTGCACTGATGCAGTGCAGCTTTTAGAGGAGATATCTTTTACCAGTGCAACAACTTGCCATATCATGCCCTAGCTCTGGAAGATAGTGACACAAAAAAAAATTTAGACTCCTAAATGACAGTTACAGCTTTAAATGTAAGTATGAATTACGTCATCATATTTTACCTTCAGTTCTTTCTGCAACTTTATTAATTCCTCATTTTCATTTATGTTTTTCTCCTCATTTTTTCTCATCTTTTGCAGCCAGTCACTATTGCTCTGGGTATTCAGCTCTCTATATTTCTGCTTCCATTCTTCCAGTTCTAGTCAGTACACAAAATGAGATTACATAATGTATAGTTCAAATGCATATTTGACCACATTCACATCCTTCTACTAAAGTTACTTGGACTTATCAGCTATGACCACAAAGTGACAACAGAAGCCTTTAACTGTTAGAAGTTCATTATGTACTATATAAAATTAATGCCTAAATAACAGTCAACAAATAAAAACAGAGATTTAAAGCAGCTGTCACAATCCATTCAATTTTGCCTCCTTGCTCCCTTTCCATGGAGAAATTACCCCAAACTAGTCTGTTGGTCTCTTCTAATTTGGCTTCAAGCACTTGATCTTGTTCAATCTGAGTCTGTTCTTGTTCTTCTAATGTCATCCGCATATCTTCAATTATTTTTTCCTTTGCACACAGATCTGAAGATTTGAAAATAAATTTACAGATGAGCCCCCTCCTAGTTCCCACCATTCTCTCCCAAAGTGCTTTCATTACAAGTCATTTCCCCATTCCCCAAAAGCTCTGTTTGTAAGAAATAGAGCATCTCTAGTCAACTATCCAAATCCAAAATTCTTAAGTGATTCTCAACTTGATTTAGGTAAGCATTTCAGTGTTAACATCAGTCAGAATACAGCTCATAATATAGGAGAAACTAACCATTGTTAAACAGTTAAACATTTATCAAACCTGCAGAAACTGTCATTGTGTTAGTTCATGTTTCAGTATTTGATTTTTTTTTTAAATGGCCAATAAATACCAACATTTAATAAGTTAACACCAACACAGAAAATCCACGCTTTCTCTGTTTCTTATTCCGAGACTGTTTCTCTGCTTTCAAATATACTTGCTAATAATGATTCAATAAAAATTAGCTCCTGACAATAACATTTTAATATCTAGGTTGGAGTTTCTCAGTATTTTAAAATATAAGTATACAAGACCTTCCAAATTCATTAACAACATGACAACTCACATTCCACACCAAAAAAAAAAAAAAAAAAAAGGAACAATAATGGCTTTTTCTGACCTTTACGTGTTTTCTCATACTGTTTGGACATTTCTTCCAGCTTCTCATTATTCAACTGCTCCTAAATATCACATTGAAAGCAAATTAAAGAAAACATGTTGAAAAAAATAAATATACATATTAGAAATATTAAAGCTAAGAATGAAAAGCTACACAAGTAATGAATAAAGTATTTAAGACAAACAGTCCAGAATAAATAAGTTTTTCATGTAGTGTAAAGGAGCATTCAAGCTGATTAAAAAAAAGTTTAGAGGAAGACATTACTACTAACGTATCTAAGTGTCACTAATCAGAATATCTGCCGATAGTAAGTATGTATTTACTAGGCAGATTAATCTATTTAAAACAATTTGACAGTGTCCTGCATTGAGAAGGTCTTCAAACATCTTTCATTCATGTATTGAAACTAATTTCAGCTGGCTACTCTTTTTTTTTTTACCCCAATTTCTGTAAGCTTTCTCCTGTTGCTTGGAAAACTTAACTAATCCATTAATGAGATTAAGAAAATTAAGAGCAAGTAATCTTTCAAAAAATAAAATACCTTTTTAAGTTGCAGGATTGTGCGCTGTTTGATCTCTAAGTCTGCACTAAACTGGTTTTTAATTTTCTGAAGTTCATTAACTTTGTTTCTCAGGGATTTCTCCTCAGATCGCATTGTACAAACCTGTAACAATGCACAAAGACAGCAAGCAAAGCTAACATTTAGCTATAAGCCTTTTACAGTCTCTGTAAGTTATCTAAATAACCAAATATCTTAATTAAAAGTCAAATTTTTGAAGCATCGTAGCTAAATTTCAGGGGCTGGAAGGGCACTATACTGTACATCCTCCCAAGGGAAGGATTTTCACCACAGAGTATTACATTTGGTGGGGGGGGAACCACCAAACCACCCACCACTAAGAAAAAAAAAAAAAGTTTTCTGACATGATCCCATCCACTCCTTGCTACTGCTCAAACAGAGGATTATACACTGAATGTTGAGTAGGAAAAGGTCCTCAAACATTAGGCTGCTGGGGGAGACATTAATACTTTTTTTAAAGCTTAACTTTCAAGCCCAAACTCTTGCAATGATCTTTTGGATTTTAAGTTCTTGTGATATCCCTTGAGGTTCTAAGAAATCTTAGTGCTGGATAACTAAATACTGACAATTAACATTAGTAAAAGTTATTCCATTTTTCCATTTCTTCTCCCCAACCTCTATAGAAAACATAGCTCAGATTCTAAAGAAGTCTCTAGAAGTTAGTGCTTTTCTTTACTTATCAATCGATCTTCTTCTCCTAGAGATCAGCATTTTTCACAAGTCTGAAGTCTGAGGCTTTCAAGTCAGCAACATAAGGCTGTTATAAAGATTATAAAGCCCTTATCCATAAGGAAATTAGCCATAGTTTTCACAAACCTTTTTCAAGTGTATTAATAAAATTTTCTTCCCCGTTCAATATCTGTACTAATCCATGTTTTGACATCTAGTCTTACTGTTAGCTTACAGCTTCAATAGCAATGTAACCTAAGATTCACTGTTACTCTAAATGTATCACTCAAAATAGCCTTATGAATCACTTTTAACATTCCTAGCTTGAGATTTGTGAAAACAAGTTTTAATAACAGAACCCCAAGCAAAAACTTGCAGAGAAATATTTGGCCTATGGTTACCAACCTCTTTCTGTACTTGCTGAATTTGTTTCTTGGCATCAGAAAATTTGTCTTTCAAATCTGTATATTCTTCATCTTTCCTCTGCAAATCTTTTTTCAAACTCTGTGCAAGGGCACAGCTCTCAGAAAGATCTTTACGTAGCCTTGTGTTAGAAATTAAGAGACATAAATAACATTAGCGGTACACATCTCAAAGAAACAGCTTTTACACATTAACTCAGGCTCTTTGACTGCTGGTTTTATTCCTGAATAAAATCTTAGGTCTGTCAGAACGACGACAAACTTCCTAATTTTACATTTGGATTTCAGCTTCTTATTATATGGTCCTGAAGTAACAAACTGCTCAGATTCACTTCTGAATGCTGCAATTTTATTTTTATTTATTTATTTCTTTAAGTACAGCAGAGCAACCATTTTTATCATTAGGTGTCCTTACAAAGTAACAAAAGGAATAAGGTTAATATCAAGTAAGGTTAAACTTGATATCTACATACCAGAACTTGTAAGGATCAAAATAAATAAAAATCAAAAGAAAATAGAAAAAATGACACTGCAACAAGTACTGCTGTTACAAGTGCTACAAAGTGATTAAGAAGTTTGATGGGTTTATTTTTCAATGATCATATTTATTTTAGAAAGTTTACAGTAAGACATCTTGGATTTTTACTTTAAAACTAACCAATAGAAGTTTTTTTTTTTATTCTGTAATTGACACTACAAAACAAGGCCTCACAAAAGGAAAACCTTATAAAGCTTTACAAGCACAGGGTCAGGGATCCCCAGACTTTCCTGCTAAATTGTACTTTAAAGTATACGCAGGTATCCACAGGTATGGCATTAAAGAAACCTTAGTCAGGAGAAGGGCTTCATAGCATCTTAAAATTTGATAAACATGCATATGTGTTATGTCTAAATAAGCTGATGTTCACAGAAAGTAGTTTTAACTTGATTCTATTCTCAATGGGCTACGAGTTCTCATTTACTTACAATTTGATAGATTTTATTTGTTCATCCTCATTTTTCTCCTTTTCCTGAAGGGAGCGTTTCATATTCTCCAAGCTGTTCATCAACTGCACAACTTCCTCTTTCAGATTTGCTTCTTGATCATTTAATACTTTCAGTTTTTTGTCTGAATTGGCACATTTCTCTTGCAGAGCTACTGTATTACTTTCCAGATTTAAAATAATAGATTCTTTTTCTTTAAGTACTTCTTCTAATTTTTTTATGCTGTCATCTTTAGCTCTAAAAGCCTCCAATAGGCATTCAAGTTCTCTTATTTTTCCCTTGTAGCTGGTAACTTCCTCCTCAAACTGTGCAATTACTCTGTGATCTTCTGCAGCCTGTTTTTCAAGATCCTGGGTCTTCTTCTGGATCTGCTCTTGTAACTGATTCATACGATCTTTTTCCTTTGCAGACTGACAATCTTGATTTGCAATCTCATTTAATTTTATTTTTAGTTGATTGTTACAATTCTTAGTGTCATCAAGTTCCTTCTTTAAGTCTTCAACTTGTTGAAGTAGTTCTCGAATCCGCTGACTTTTTTGTGAAGAA
Organism: Aviceda cuculoides; assembly: GCA_035590195.1. Classification (NCBI taxonomy): domain Eukaryota; kingdom Metazoa; phylum Chordata; class Aves; order Accipitriformes; family Accipitridae; genus Aviceda; species Aviceda cuculoides. Next base: position 23,561,323 of record JAVJGG010000094.1, on the reverse strand, counting down.
GCCTTAATAATATTTTTGCATTCTTCCCAAATGCATTCAACACTGCAGTGAAAGGAGCTCTCCCATCTCAGATCTGCTGTAGAAGCAGTTTGGGACTGCATGCATACAGGACTCATTTGAGCTCTCTCCGGTTCATCTTTCTGAGAGTCTAAGGAACCCTTTAGATTAACTAAATCAATATCCATAGCATAAGACTCTAAGTGACATTTATATAACTCATCTACTTTGGACTGCATTGTTTTAATTTGTGACACTTTATCAATTATATTTTGTTTGGCACCTTCTACTTCGTTATTTAGCTGAATAATCTTTTCTTTTTGTTCCCTGTTTATAGTTTTCTGTTTTTCTAATTCAGAAACAATCTCCTGATAGGCAGCTTGACACTGCTGAAGTTCTTCATTTAAGCCAGAAGCCCTTTCTTCAGAAGCAGAGAGCTTGAGATTCAAGTTTGTTACCTGCCCACTGAACTCTTCTTTTTCATTTTTTTCTCTTCTGCATTGTTCTTCAAGTCCAGCTAGCTGACCTTCCAAGGTTTCAGTTCTTTCCTTCAGTGTTAGTATTTCTGCATAGTTCCCAGAAGTATTTTTTTTCACATATTCAGTTGTCTTTTGCTCTAGACAGTCATCTTCCCAATTTTCCTTTATGTCTCCTAAAAAAACCCAACCAAACAAACAATAAAAACCCAACACAGCTCAGGTTGATTAAAATCAATAGTACAAGTCACTAGCAATACCAAATAGCAATTACCATATGGAAAAAGGTCACCAGCTGAAAGCCACACCCTCATATCATATGACATTTTTAAGTCCTGAAGTACTTAAAGCCCTCTGAATGGTTTAACATGCAATAGGTGCCTCTTCGGCTTCTAGACAGTTTGCAGCAAGAGCAAACAGCAATCACACATTCTACATTTAGAAGAGCAATGGTATCGCATACTTTTCTGAGAAGTTTCATTCATACTCAATATCCTCTTACTTTAAAAATGAAGCTAAAAAAACAGCACAAGCTTTTTGCTTAGTGTTTGTGACCTTCCTCTCTTTTTTCAGTTGGTTTCTAAACTAGATACAAGGATAACTATTCATGCCCACACCTAATGTGTTGCATGTAAACTTCTCCCAGAAAGATGTACAACATTCCATCACAACCCTAATTGCCATAAATATTTTATTAGCTTAAGACTGGTTTTTCCCCCTAAGTAATAAGTAATTCTAACTAAAAATCACATGCATTTCACCATCTTCAAAATTGACTCCAGCTGTACTTCATACAAGTGTTTTAGAATCCAACTGTGTCCATTTAGTAACACACATGCTATGTTTTAGTATTAAAATCAAGCTTGACTATCTCTAAGGATTAAGTCATCACAAATATGTATTCCAGTGAGATACTATGGATTTTTGTGAGTACTGCAACTACCATAAGGTGGAGTTTGGCAGTCATCTCACTTTGGGAGCATTAAACACATGGGTACATGTGTACTGCATGGAAACATCTTCTGAACAGATCCAAGAAGTTTTATAGAGTCACTGACTTTGAGTCACTAACAAAAAGTCATACTGAAGCATTAGCAATAGTGTTTTCCATCTCAATTCAGGTTTTGGTTTTTGAGTATTTTTAGAGTTATCAAATCCCACAGGACACTTTTTTCCTCCTGCTTTTCTGTACCTTTTCTTTTCTGTTCTATTTAGGCATATCAAGTGCTCCTGCTAGGTCAGACACAACAGCAGCTTCACTTTGGCTTGTAAAGGCATGCTTCTAAATCCTACAAGATTAAAAATTTTGGACTGGGAGATGGTTTTCTCCGAAAGCCCAGTTGTATAGTCCCAAGAAAATATATAAGAAAAAATACCACGTATTCCTCACACTGGACATGAATTTTACATACTTCACTAAAAGGGAGCGGTGCTAAAGGTGTCTTAAGACATATTTGTGATCTAAGGTGGCAAGATGAAAAAAGTAGCAAAGCTTAGCCCAACACCTACAGTGAGAGGGATATGATCATTCACAAGAGGATTTAGAAGTGATATAGATGCTTTGTACTGACAACCACAATCATGCAGCAAAGCAGGATAAATATTAGTGCAAGAAGATACATGATATTCAGTCCAGAAGCTTTTTATGTAGGAAGTACTAAGAGAAAAAGCCCCACCCGAAAACATGTGAGGCAAGTCCTAGAGAAGAGTACAAAAACCTGAACTTCAGGACAAGATAATATATCTGCTCCCAAAATAAACTTTGGTCATAGGCCACTAGCATATCTAAATTCTACAAGAAAGCCATCACAGTGTAGCTGTGCTCATTGTTCTATTGTGCCAAGTACATTTAACCATTCTTATCAAATATAATTATATATATTAATATAATTTCATTATTATGGAGCATCTAACAACTCCATTTTTAAATCAGATGCCTTGCATTCTCAACACCCACAAAAGAAACATATTAAATATGACTGAATACCCTGTTCTTCCCAACAGAAAAATCTCAGTGCCGACATTAATTGGCACTATTAGTTATCCACTTCAGCTTCTTGTTTGAGAAGAGGTATCAGTCATGAGATTATAACAAACCTACTACTGTCTAGCATATCAAGGAGTCTACATCAGCTTCATTTCCCACACCCTTCCTGTAATGTTTATATAGGTGGCACCATCAAATGGTCATGCTAGGATCCAATATTCATCCCAACAAAAGATAGTAGAGACAAATCAGAGATGTGTCTGGTACAGAGACAGAAGCTTCTCTTAAGAAAGACTTCAAATGACACTTACTTGTTCAAGTTCTACATCAGAAATGCCTTACTAGATCACACACACTATCAGTTGACCTAGCCTAACATTTTACCTCCTCTTGCTACTGTTGGTAGGCCCAGCCACTTCCTACAGAGCTTTCCCGACACAGAACGATTGGGAATGTTGGAGGAATACGAGACAGTACATCCCTGCTTGACCCCTTCAGTATCTATGTATGAACCTGTTGGCTGTTTGCATGTCTAATCACTCCTGGAATCTGAGAATTATCTGCCTCTCCCACCTTCTTGGGCAGCAAATATTAGAAGTTCACTTAACACTGCATGAAGTGCTTTGTTCCATAAACTTAAGCTGATCTTCCACTAGATTGAGTGTTCACTTTTATTTCACTGCAGAATGTGATGACTGACAGTCCAGCATTCAGTTTATTCACCATCTGTATCCACAGTTTTCTGTGATCATGTGAATTTGACAAGTCTCCTTTTAACATGCTGTATCTCTCTTGATGAAGATAAATATTTTCAGCTTCCCATTTTTAATTTTTTCTCTTTTCTATCCCATCCTCACCCAAACAATGCCTGGAAGATTTCCGTACTTACTTGCAGCTATTCTGCAGGAAGAAGGCAAGAAAGTAAGGGACATGAAGGGAAGACCTTTCATTCTCCTTTCATGTATCCTTTCCATAGTTCTATGGAAAACTGAAGCCCAGCTGTGTCCTAAACTCAAGTTAGAGGCAGGCAGATCTTACAAATACCATTTTGCACAAGTCAGTCCCATATAGCTCAATCTCACTGATTAACAGACTTTAATGAAGTGGATAACATAAGTAGTGGTGTCCTTTTAAGTTTCACCCTTATCCTTGAAGGTCTTCAACTGCAACTAGTTTATTCACCTCATTCTAAAAAGACTGGTAAGCTCAGAGGTAAAACAAGGAAAGCAAAAAGACTGGAAGTCCAAAGGTGTGAGCTGCACGACATATGCCATTTGTGGACTCAAAATTTTACTTCCATTCAAGTAGAAAGCTTTCCTCCTTTGCCAGCACTATCACCTCGACGAGAGCTAGTGTGTTCACAGCATTACATACAGAATGAAACATCAAGTTTCACAGCACAAACTGGATGACTGAACAATCATTAAGTCATTGACACCTTTGATACTTGCTTAGACAATTTTAAAAAACTTGGAGATGCTACTTTCCCAGAAGTCCAGCAACAGCAAGTTCAGTACAAAAACAACTGTTAAGAAATTGCTTAAGAACTACAGCTGAGTCTGCAAGTACATTAACACATGAGAAAAAGCAGCAAAAAGGAAAAAGTCAAAAAACTAACTTTTATTTTAAGCATTTAGGAGTGAACAGTATAGGACCTTCTGCAAGACAGATATTTACTTAACAGTTACTTCCATTTACAGTTTAAAATAGTAGATTTTCTCCTCATAACATCATGTTTACACTTCACAAATTTTTGCTTCTGTTCTGGAATAGTAATCAAGTTTCTATGGAAGACCCCCTGTTGAGTGGTGGTAGAAATTGTACCTTTCTTTGTCGGTGGCTCTTCTTCCACAGTAGCCTTACTTTCAAAGCAACGTTTTCTTCCCACTTCCAATACAGTTTCCTCACAATCCTTGAAAGGGCTGCTTTCAATCACTTTTTTAGAGTTCTTTTCGGCCAATTTTCTTTTAATGGTAGTTACGCTGTTGTCCTGTGTTAAAATAAGATCAATTACTTTGAAGTTTTACAAAGTGAGCACTTAAAAGGCTTAGTAATTTTTAATTTGTAAATATTTTTACAAAACTATCTGGGTAACATGTATAGGGGTTGTCAGAGGAACAAGTCAGTTACAGATCAGTTAAGCCAAAAGCAGGTACACCTTCAGACACTAACAAGCACAATGCTCTGAACTGTACAGAAAGCAGAGCAAGAGACTAGGAAATTACAAAATGCAAGACTTGCATGTAAGAGGAGTTTGTTAACCATCTGAAAACAATTTCCAGTGTCAAAAGAGTTGATGAAATTCCCAATTTGTTCAAAGGGCAAATGATCAGCTCTACAAGTTCGTCACTTTCTTGTCATAGTTGGTAGAGTTGGGAGTTTTAACCACCTTCAAAGCCACAGATCATTTTTATCGTGACAGATCTGATGCAATTTAAAAGCCTAGTCAGTTCTGTCATACATACTTTAGACTATATATCTGACTAAGAATAAAATTGCTTTACTTGCAAGATGACCCAAGTGGCAAGCCTTGCTGGTTGCCAAGGACCAATTACTCATCTTTAAGTACTTCATTAAAAAAATATTCCATAGAACAGGCTTGAGGTTTGTGGTCATGTTTTAAGTTTCATGCCACACAGTCTCATAGAAACACTGGACAGAGTTGGAGCCTTGCTCTTGGAAGGAGTAGAAATAGGAAGCAGTCATCACAACTCTTATCACTCTCAGAGCACTGATACTATCGAAAATCTAGAGTTGCTGTGGAGCAGAGAGAGGGAACAGAAGATTAAGTATGGTCAAAGCCTTGAGTTTACAGTGGAAGAGAGAAACAGATCAGAGTGCTGACTAAGTTTCATTTAAAATGTTCCCAAAATTACTTCAGGTTTCTGGACATCAGGCTCAAAAAAACCCCTTAACTACATGGTTTGATTTTTTAACCTGTATACATTTAGCCAAGCTAGTCTTTTGGCATTCAGCAGCTGGCAGTAGACTAGCCAGCTGCAAGTTTTATTAAGTACCTGAAAAGCAGAAGTATCCTGGGCATCCATCCACTCTTAGTTCAAACTCTGCTCAATAAATTCATATTATTGCTCTTCCTTTGAAAGTGTGCATGCATGGCGATGGTGGGCGGAACACACTGTTTTTTGTTGCCAATTTACACAATCACTGTCCTTCTCACATTATTAACTTCTAACTTTAATTAAATTTTATTTTTTGCTGCAGCAAAACCTCCATTCCTTCCTCTTCCATTCAGGCAAAAATAAAGAGACAGTGTCATAATCCCTCTATTACCACTGCTTAAGTCCTCCCATTTTGAGTTTTTTAATTTAGAGTGGCTCTTCAGTCTCACCTACAGTCCTCCAATAATAACTCCAGATCACTGCTTCCAAAAGTCCCACTTTCACACACACCCACACACACATTTTGCTGTAACTTTAGTTTCAATACCAACTTCACCTGCTACAATTTCAAGCAAGTAGCAATTACTTACAGAAAATTTCAATTTTCCAAAGTAGTAAGTCCATTATAAGCACAGATTTAGACTTTTTTTGTATAAAGAAAATTGAGATGTCTAAGACTTACATAGTCTTTTATGGTTTCTTCTAAATGGGACATCAAATCTTGTAGTCTCACAATAACATCATCTTTTTGCTCCACAATGTCCATTAGCTCTTGAATCCTTTTATTCTGTGTATTCATTTTCTTGGAAAAAAAAGAATAGTAGTTCAGTCAGTGTTAAACTGTTGAACTATACCATGCATTTAGAACCAAGATCTGTTAAGCAAAGCTTGATACAAAAAAAAGCTAGAAGCATACTATTATAGCATTTTAAACTACCAGAGTTTTGTATTAAAGCAAATAATTTTGCACAAGTTTTCCTTGGGAAAGTTACCTCAGTCGCTTCTTTAAGCTGCTCAGCAGACTCATCCAATTTAGTCATCTGCATTTCAAAGTCTGTAACAGGAAAAGAAGCCTGCATTAAATAAGCAGCCATTACATAGTTTACTCAGCAATTCATTTTTCCAGATCTTCTCGTACCTCAGTAGCTTTTGAATAGACGAGTTTATTTTCATGTTGTCTTCTACTTATAGGACACATTTCAAGAGTTGTTTAGGGTTTTGTTTTGTTTTTTTTTTTTTTACTAGGAGAACTAGGCCTTGCAACCCATATAAAATATAAATCATGTCAGGAGACTTCTGCTAAAATAGTGTTAAGAGATAGTGCTACTTTTTCCTCTATGAATGTTCTACAGGACACCTGAAAACACTGCATCAGCAAAATGTAGGTAAGTGTGGAGATTACAATATAACCATAAAATCAAGAATCAATAATGTTGACATGTTACCCCACAATTCAGAAGCCTGCAATTAACAGTTGTTAAGTTTTGTCTTAAAAATGAAATAACCAAGGCCTGTGGAATTATTCAATCTGAACATACACAAAACAATTGGTTACCACCTCTATACATATGATTTGGTTCCAAAATCCTGCTCAACTGGCTTATTATTTCTATTTTACAGTAGTCAGTCATTTCTTTTTTCTGCCTTTCACATCACACTTACACCCAGCTCACCTTTGGTTTTCTGTGTCAGCTCTTCCTTAGTTCTGATTAGTTCACTGGTTCTCTTCATCAGCTCTTCTTTGGTCTTAGTTAGTTCAGTAGTAACATTTCCCAGTTGTTTTTCAAGCCAACTTATAGCTTCCTGTGGGTCCTCTAGGGACACAATGTACCTGTGTGCTTCTTCTGCCTGCTTTTTTATAGCAATGACATCACTCTGCAAAGAATCAATAATGCCCTCAAGATCAGTGTAGGTGCCTGGCCCTATACTATATTCTTCATCCTGAAAGAGAATTTATATGCATTTAGAAATAGCAAGTAATTACACAATAGACATTATATCTACAGAAAATTTGGAAGACCATTATGAATTCAAACAAGTAAGTACAGTTAATTCTGACTTGAAAGCCATCTTGTGGGTCGTGTACAATTTGATTGCCAGTTTCTACTTTCACAGACAAGTCTCCAGTATCAAGTAATAGCCACTTGATTTTTATAGCATTTAATGACCCACCATCAGATTCCCTTTCATAGCACCGCAAAAGCATCCCCTCCAAATTTAAAAAGAGCTAGTATTTTTTTTGCCTGACAAGAACATTGAATGAACACAGCAAGTGAACAGTTTTAGAAGGAATACATCTGAAATTTTCACGTATCAGTAAAAGTTTGTGAGGTGAAATAAGTTTGTGGCAACTTACCAAATTAAGTTGTACTCAAAACATTGACTTTATACCTTTCCTCTTTGTCTTTTAACAACAAAGTTCCCAGAGTCACAAGAGCCAGCCTCAAGTTAAGAGTCTAGTTATGGCTTAAGCATACATACTCTTCTCATTGCTTCAGTTGTAGCTACAATAGCCTTAATAGGGAAAAAGCTTCTGGGACCACTCCAGTACAGTCAATATATAGGGCCTAAGAAGTCAGCTTCAAATATTTTAAATAGGCACTTAATGCAATAGAGTCTATACCATAATTGCAGCTTTCCCACCCAATTTCTTTGTGTACAGTAATTTTCACTTTGTGTTGCAGAAATGCAGAAAACCCCAAAGATTCCTAAATGCATACCCGAGCCTCAGCAACTACCCCCATTAAAGGTGATAAATATATCTTGCTGAGGATACAATTACACAGCATGCAAGTCCTTGAAACCATCTTTCTAATCCTTGAGACATACCATCACCATAACATAAGGCAGTTAGTAAAAAGGATGTTATTGGGGGCAAATAAATATACCAGAGTTCCAGCTTGTTCACTGCAAGCCTGATCCTTTAACTTATTTTCTTCATCTGTGTATTTAGTATAACCATTTACAAGTTCCTTGAAGATGTCCAAGCGCCTTTCACAATCTTCTTCAAGCCGTTGTCGTTCATCAGAAAGGCACTCTCTATAGTAGGAAAAATAAGTCACCTAAAAGCTAGCCAGTACAAGCTGCTAAGAAATTATTAGTAAAGCTGCCTATTAACAAGGACCTTTTTTTCCTTTATTTTGGCACAATATAACAATACACAAAAATGTGTTGCTACATCAAAACAGAACTGTATTTCTCAGACACACACCCCTAAAGAATGAGGTGGAGACAAATATATACAGAGATTATGGATAGCAATTAACTACAAGCATTTTTTCTCAGCTTCTTGAGCCAGAATACCTGTTTGGAGTATCACTAAGACTACAGTAACCAAAGAACTTGCAAGTGTCACTCTTTCTGTAGACATCCTATTAACAAAGCTCTGCTCTTACGGAGAGCTCTACAGGAAAAAACACTGCTTACAGGTTCCAAGCACACACCTCACAAAAATCAAAGCCTTTCCTACACAGTATTTTTCCTGAACTCTTAGTCCAAACAGAAACTGGCCTTTTAACAGAAGCAGTAAGCCTAGCAGAAGAATGGGGTCTCTTATGGCCAAGAGACAGATTTAAGAAATAAGTGAATTTACTTTCATCCTTTTTAACCAGTAGTTTTAAAGCCACTTAAAGCTAACTTACTTGAAATCTATTTCCTGCTCAGTAAAATATTGGGTAACTTCTTGTATCACTTCTTCACGAATTTTCAGCTCCAGCAGCAACTTTTTTTTCTTTTCAGTAATAAGTTTGTTCTTCAACTCTTCTACGAGACTCAGCAGCTTCTAGAATTACCATTAGTATTAAGTTTTTCATAAAGAAATAGTTTCCCAGAAGTGAGATTTTTCCCATTTCCCAAACACTACGACAACACTTTACTCTTCTAGCTGGCAAAAGTTATTCCAGTTCTTTTATTAGCTTATTCATAAACCAGGAGGATTCATGAGCAGATTGAAATATCTGTTTGGTACTAAATTGCTAGACCAGCAATTTGTAAGTTTGCACAGAGCAGGCATTTCCAAATAACATTAAGTTTCTTACAAGAATTCTTGAAGTTGTCTTAAACAGGCTTAAGCTCCACAAGATTTGGCTCTTGTTTTCCAGATGCTCATTTTTGGGGCAATATTAATGAAACCTCCACAAAACAGTCTCTAGTCCTCTGTTCCCTCCTCGTCTTCCCTAGACGTGACTAAAATTGCTGTTTCTTAAAGAATGGCTTTCATAGTTTTCTTGTGCATAGAATACAAAGGAATAGTCTTCTGTACTGCTAGAAATCCAGTAATACTTGTTCCACATTGACCGTAGATAACCAAAAGGAGAGAAAGCCAAATCTGCAATTCTTACTGGTTAGTCTGTATTTAGACACATTTCATAGTTTTCCCACAATAGGCACTAAGTCATGAGTAATCCCACTTTTAGTTCTTAACACTGGATTTGGGTAGAATAAGGGTGATCAGAAAAAAAAAAATATCAACCAAACAAACCCCAACAGGTAAGAGACAGGGGAAACCAGGAGAAGAATACCTTTCTTCAAGACTCCATGCTACCCTAATTCTTAAAGTAGCCCTGGTACATACCATATAGTCGTCTTTTCCAATAAGAACTTTATTTTCTTCATGTTTCTGCACTGCTTCTTCTCTTGACATATTATGTTGTTCCTCCATCTCATCATCATCATCTTCAATCACATCTTCTAAGCTCCTGTCCCATAGGATAGTAGCTCTTTTCCTTGGGACTGGCATTTTAGTGGCACTAACTAGTGATGATTCTCTTGCTGATTTCTGGCCAAATGACTGATCTTGGGGAAGAATAGATGTGTCCATAACTAAAACCTATCCAGAAAAGAAAGAAAAAAAGTCAGTGTTTTCTAAAACTTCTACTGGTGCTTCCAAGAGATACCTGTTGCACTTTCCTATAGGTGTCCTGAGCACAGTACTCTCCCAACCTACCCTCTGTTCAGTCACTACTTAGACCAGTTTCCAGCTAGAGTATGAAGGAGTCACTTTATAGTCTAACCCTTCTTTTGATCCCAGGAATGCCAAGTTTCACTAGCTAGACAACTACAAGAGGGTTGCCACCTCAGATCTCTGTTTCCTATATTTTGAGTTTCTAGTTGCATTAGACAAATGTCATCCTACAAATTCTATTTCTTCAACAACTGTACTAACCTTACAGTCTGCTCCTTCTAGTGTTGCACTTAACCTGCTTAGACGAGGCCACATTCCAGAGGCCTAAATCCATTGTCCTTTGAACATATCTAACTGCCAACAGAAGTTTTCCACAGCTTCCATTAAGGCTGCAGAACTGATCCCTGATACTTTAGTCTTCCAACTTTGCCAGAGTTATATCACTGCACTTCTACTCATTCTGCTTAACCTCCACCTTCCCACTGAAGCCTCTATGGACATAAAGATGACCTTTTAAACTCTTTGGTGCTCAACCTATTTTATCAGTATTTCAGGTGAGCAATATTCCAAATAAAGATATCAGTAATACACAGGGCAGCCAGAATTGCTCCTAGGTGACAGCATGTTATGAGTGTAGAAAAAAAAATTTACCTAGATGTCAGGAAATTTCTTCCAAATATAGGAAGTGTCTTGTTAGGCTGGACATTTTATAGGAATTATGGATTTTCAGTAGGAGATGCTCCCGTCCCCACACTCCAAAGAAAAAAATAAGTGACCCCACAAAGCCTTTTTAAAAGCTTTACAAAGAAAAAAAAGCCTAACTAGGAGTAATTAGAAAATATGATTGCAATATGAGACAGAAAAATCCAGTAACTAAATTCATATTCTTAGAAGTGAGAGAACCTGCTCTTTTAAATGCAAATCATAAGTACTGATCGACAAGATAAACTACAACACACTTACTTTTTGTGCAATGGCCGAGAACTTTAGCACATTGAGTGTTTCATCATATACTGAGGCACTTTGGCTTATGTTTACTATCATGTATACTTTCCCCTTTCCACTGAAGAATCCTTGAAGGAAATGAGTTAACTTACTTTCCCGAAAGGGTATGTGCTGCTGCAACCTTTAAAGACAAAAGAACAGTTGACAAGTAGTTTTGTGATTTCCAGTCAGGGTAAGAGCTATCCAGCCTGAAGACTTAAAAATATTTTTCAAAGCAGAAGTCTTTAAATAATTTAAAATTGTTTTGGACTAGATACAGCTGTTTGTGAAGAGACTGCACGGCCGTTGTGACTGCTGTTTTAGCCATTATCTCAGATAGGCTATAGCAATACAATCAACGGGACCACTTAAACAAAAAGCATGTTCAACGTTTAGCCTAGGGTAGGTCACATAGCCTCATACTACATCAAACTATACCCCACCTTTCTCTTCTCCTTTCCACATTCATGAAAAGGACATATCTCATTCTACGCATGCAGTATCCAACATTACCAGAGATTTTTCTCACTCAGTATCCTGCCTCTGAGAATGGACAATAGCAAGTGCCAAGGCAAGCAAATGAGTATACACCAAACAGATGGAGATACTTTTCAGAACTTTTTCTGTAATCCCCCAGCAGTTTGGCATTTCCTAAATCAGAAGTTGTGCCCTTGAATTTAACAGCTGGTGATGTAGTTTTTGATGCTTATGGGGAATTTTATGAGAATTCCTAAGACATGACTAAACACACACTTGCTGCTGAATAGGTTGCCTGCATTTTGGACACATGACAGCTATTCAGTTACACGAATAGTGCTACAGAACTCAGCAAGATAGTGACACTCCTGCCAGAATACACATATGGCTCATCAGTAGCTTTGCTGCAGGACCGATAAACAAGAATTTTAAGGAAGTTACTGCTTCCTATTCAACTTGCAAGGGGCATCTATTAACACGTTAAGAGATCATGCTTCAGAACATTTCTTCTGTATTGTTAAAATTCTAAGTTATTACATTATTACATTTATTACATTAACAGCTCTCTAAGCTGTTTTAACTAAAAACTAAAGCTAGTTTTAACACATCTTCCTGTTCTCTCCAGATAGGAACTATAAGAAAGACTGTAAATTCACAAAATGTAGGGTTAATCAGGAACACACGCTAGCAAAGCTTTTTCACTTTAAGGTGTGATAGACTTTGAATAGGCTGTTAGGAACAGTGTTATGGGGTAAGTGAATTTGGCAAAGCACATCTGGGCATATCAATCAGCAGACTGAGAGTTCATTTATCTTCTGGGACAGAAATAGAACTTCAAATGACAACCTAAGGAAAAAGCAGTTCCTGGACAGTTACATCCAGCTAGGGCATAAATAGTGGGAAGGCTTTCTTTTGTCTGCATGTGGTTAGCTAGATCAGGAGAAGAGTATTGAAGTTATGTCAAGATTTAGAAAAAAAAAAAGACAAATTTTTTTCAAAGAGTGCACAGTTATGAGAGCACAGTAATATCCTGCTGCTGAAAAAAGTTTCACTAGAAGTATGCAGAAAACGGAGTTACTTCACAAAGGAATAATAAAATGCTGAAAATTTGACTCTATGACACTAGTGAAAAGGGGTTTTTAAACTTATTCCAAAGTTTGTTTGATAATCCAAGCTCAGAAGAAGAAAGGTAAATTGCTAAAATCTATGATTGCATGTTTAAAGGATGTTAGAATTTGAATGATTTAATTAAAGAGCAAAACAAGGAAAGTTTAAGATAACTTTGGTATATCAACAAGACTTTATACATCTTTTCTACCAAAACCTTAGTGTTAGCATTGTGTATTTTAAACAATAGCTTTTAAACATTGTAGGCAATACCTAAAAACCACAAACAGTTTGCAATTCATAGAAGGACTTACTTTGACTGTTGACAGTTCTTGAGTGCATTAATACACTTGCCTAGAATCAGGAGCGAGGTGTTTATATTCCCACTCTCTTTCAATCTGTCACCTTCATTGCGGGTCTTGGTACATCTTTCTGAACCAGCAAGATCACACATTGACAATCTGAAAGTAGATAAGGAAAATTCACTTTATTTGCCTCAGAACATGCACAAATTATTCACTTTTAAATATGATCACTTCTCTTAGAGGAAGAATTTCTTGATCTTCATCTGCATGAACTCTTCCATCCTTTTCAATGTTGCTTCCTCAATCAAATTTCACACTACTTCCTGCCAAATCTTTTCCCAACACACTTCCTATTTCCCCCCCGTCCTTTTCATTCTGAGGACTTACATGTGTTCAGGAGTATAGCAGGGCAGCAGAACCTTGTGCTGAACAGAGGGGACAAGATACAGAACAGCACTGCAACCTGACGGCTTGAGGTAAAGAGCCAAGTACTCTTATGAGTGTAGGGAGTACGAAAAACACCACACGTACATGAGGCTCTGCCAGGGAACACTGGATGTATGGTGCAGTACCAGGTACACTAACATGGAAAATAACTGACAACTTCGTAACAGAAGAGGGGGAGTCTGCTCTGCACTTACTCATTGACTCGGGTCACTCGTGGTACTCCTGAATCTTCAATTTTTAGTATCTTAACTGTGAATATGCTGTGACTAAAAGGAGAAGTTTAAATCAGTGAAGTGGCAAAGTAGACCAATACCTTCGAAATATTTTTAGCCTCACAACATCTGTTCAAAACACTGTTAAATCTGTCAACATATCTAAGCATATACTCTATCAAATACAAACTTTTAAATATATCTTTATGTAGCACTTATTTTGCTTTTTTCTCAGACATTTTGCTTTTTTCTCAGACATTTAGATGGAATAAAGCTAAGTGTTTTTACTTGAAAGAGAGTATTTGATAAAACGCTGTTAGCTTCTGTACATATTCATCTTACTGAAGGATTGAATCCTTTTGGCTTAAAGCACTGGGTCACATACTGCTAAAGGACACCAAAACTGAAACCTAGATATCTAGACCTCTTTAAAGACTCTTCCTCTTCTAAAAGCCACAAGCCATATTTTAGTTTCTCCGTCCTCCCACACACCATCCTATGCTGAATGTTATTCAAAATGTTTCTCACCTTCTGCTGGAGCAAGTATTTAGTTTCGTGCTTGCAATACTCTGGTGTTTCAACCCCAGTTTTAGAAGTTTAAAAGCTTCTTTAGAATCAGAAATCTGAACCCACTGCAGATCTTTAGGAAGAACAAACATGATAATCTTGTAAATATAATTATCAAAAAGAAAAGGATTGTGGGATAATGTACACACACCAAGAATAATACATTTACTTGAGACATACAAACATTTTACTAAGCCCGCTTCAGACAGAAATCATATGACAAATAATATCAAGATTCCTCCTTCCATGGGAAAGGAAGGACAAGTATATCACATCATTTCATCCTGTTAGCACACTAAAATAGGTTCCATCCATATTAAGTGAGCAACCTTAGCCTGAGCACTGAAAAGCCAAAAGGTAGGGTCTAATATGAATATGAAAGCCCTATGTTCATATTCATCAAGGCAGAATTCTGCCTGGACAGCCTCTCTGTTTTAGCCCATGATTTGGAGCAGGGGGGGAATGGACATCTTTCAGGGCTACCAACTGAAAGATATTTGATATCAGTGAAGAATTGTCTGCAAAATTATGACTGTATGTCATCTTGATATGTGCTAGAGTAAATACCAACAACCCTACTAACATAACTTATAATATGAACATTATGACCTCTTAAACTAGAGGTCACCAAAATTGTACTAGGAAAAACACCATCTGTGGCCAAGAAAAACAAGAAAAATCTTTAACTGGTTTTCCTCAGTAACATCAGGAACACTTCCACACAATTATACTTCCAAGCTTTATAAAAAAAGATTATGCTGAAGCATAGCTCAAAGCAAACTATTTCCTACTTCACACATTTTCTAGTCTTTGAAGAAGGAAGAAGTTGGGGTTATTGTCACATTCAGCTTTTTGAATCTATAGTTTGGCATATGAAAGATAAAAGCAGCGGGCAAAACACCTACAAAAAAGCCTTTAATTTAGAATTGGTGTCTTGATTGTTCAAAGAACCTGTAACAAATCAAACAAGTTTCAAACCCTATTTTTTCCATGGACAGAAACAAACACTCTACTGCTATTTTGAGGTCTGTTAACTCCACACCACCCCCAACCCAAAACAAATTATATCACAGGTTTGATTAAACTGGAGTACTGTAAAATGTAATTTGTAGTCAGACTGTTTCTCTACAGAAAATACAAAAAAAACCCAAAACAAAAGAAAAGAACTGTTGAGCCAGTTATAACTATAGTTAAGAATTTTTGGAGGCTTTTTTAAGAAAGTGGGGAAAAAAAAAAAAAGACCAAGCTACCTACAAATTTGTCAATTGCGTTCAATATTTCTTCCATTTCAAAGAAACTTCAGGGCAGTGAAATGCACACAGGCTTTTAAGAGTTACAGTCAAGAGTAAAGAGAAAATGCTATTAAAGATACAGATACTAATATGTATGTAGATTGTTGCCTTTCATACTCAAGGTAGACATTTCTAGTGCCAGAGTGAACGCAGTTAGAAGTTTTCTAATCTAGAAAAAAACATTATTACAGGAAAGCTAACTTTTCAAATTACTTGTTTAGCAATTTGCAATGTATTCTAATCACCTTTTACATAAGAACATCCCTTGATGTCTTGAGCAAGTCGTAGTGTTTTTCTCTTCTTTTCATTTGACATAGGAATCAGTAGATCATAAAAACATTCATTGTAAATCTCGAAAAATGAAACCCAAACAGAAAACTTGATGTAATTTTTCACAGTTGTGCTAGATTGTTCTGAGTCTTTTAAGAGTTCTTCCAAGTCTGCCAAGTACAAAATATTACAAGTCAATATAGGCCTAGCAAAGTGAATTTCATTTAAAAAAATTAAGTAAAACTAATATTACAGCAGCCTCCTAAAAAATACCTACTGCAGGCAAAAATCCATTGAAGTTTCCTCCCCTTTCTTAAGTATCTGGAAGTCACATGCTTACCCTACATATCTGCAAGAGACACCTACTCTACCACTTCCTTTTCCACTTGCAAATTCTACCAAACACATCCAGCTTGGCTAGAATTATTTGAGTCTCTTCAATATCTTCGGAAGACAGAATTAAACTGTAAAGTACACTTCATTCAGACTTTTTAAAGCAAACCTAGTATTTAGATAGGTTTTAAATGCTAGAATTAGGTTTATCTAATTACATACAGGTACTCTAAAAGCCTGTCAGGATACCACTGGGGCCCATAGCATAAGTAGTACTACTTTTCCTTGCTATAGTTTCATTTCATTTAATGCCTGTTCAGGTATTCTTCTAGCCATTTTATCCTTGTGTTTTCTGCCCACATAACTTGCTCACTATCTAATTCACATGCACATAAAAATGCCAAGTAGTCATTTTGTTATTAACATAGGCCAGAATTCAGTTTCTGACTTTAAGAAAGCTTCTTTGCCAGCTTTAATTACAATTCTTCAATATAAAACATACCCTTAGAATCAACTGGTGCTTTGTTATTACTGCTATTTTGATGGTCTACCTACAAAAGAGAACAGAGATATTAAGATATATCATTGACAGTACATCACCAGTACACCACCAGTTACTTTTGTAACAGCTCTATTATCCTACTAGGTAGGGATACAGTGTAGTTGCCATATGCCAATACAAAGATCCTGGCTACACATCATGCCTTGTTCAATGCACCTGTACATGCCTATTGAAAGGGTTGATTCTTGCATTAATACTCACTCCTGACACTTCCCTTACCTCAGGCCCTATCACAGTATATAGCATTTCAGCTTGCTGAACCAGAAGAAAACTAGCCACAGAAAAAAATACAGGGGTGGGAGCCCAAACAGAAACAGGGTGATTTAACAGGATGATTTGCAGTTTACACATTAATCTGAACCTGGTGAATCTAGAGAGTACTGAAATTTTTTATTATTGGTATTCTGCTAATTCAGGATTCCTTATCTTAAGGCTTACTAGGTCAACCCTCAGAAGTTTATGTAGGACAGCCATTCACTTAAGAAATTAAGTGACCAACTTACTGCTTCATGATACAGGCTGTAGAAACCTTGCACAGTTGAAATAAAGTCTAGATTTTAGAAAGAAAAGGAAAATTTTCTTCTGCTGAGCTCTTTTTTTTTAAAAAAAAAAAAAAAAGAGGTAAAACAAATCCCTACAACTAGAGCTTATGAAGCTCATACACACACACTCCGTTCCCAGTCTTAGTTTTGGTTGGTTGGGTTTTTTTAGGCATAAAACTGCAAAGAAGTGCAACTCATTTACAAAACCCAGTATTCTATGCTTAAAAGACACATGGATTAGAAAATGTGTGTGGTTTGGATCAGGTTTTTTTAGTGTTTTGGCAAGAGTATATTTCATATAAAGCTGGGGTTTCATGAAGTGACCCCTGAAATAGTTTCATATTTAAGTATTCAAAACTTTTAAGTTTAAGCTTTACACATATAAAACACCCATCCAAACCTGTCTCTGTTGAAGTAGGTGCAAACTTTGCCACCAAATTCATAAGTTGAAATATCGTTCTTACAACCAGTTTTAGAAACTGGAGGGGACATATGTGTATTCGAACACACATATGTGACAGGTTTTTTCTTAAGTCTTTGAAGACTGCTAGAGCTAGATTTAACATATGCCTGTGCTTTTGAAGTGAAGTCGAAGAATTTTGCTGCCACCTGCCTTCCACACTGGAGAAGTCCAGTTAACTAAGTAATAGATAAAAATCAAGATAACAGATATATTCTGTCCCACAACGGCCAGAACACCACATTATAATCTAGCATACCACTAGGGAAACACTTAATTCTTTTCATTAAAAATAAAGCAAGCACAATAATCTCTAGTTCCAATTTCTAGCAAATGCTCAGGTTTTTTATATTATTCCAGTCATTTCAAAGTTAGAAACACCAAGAAAAAGGTATGCTTATACAAAATATGAATTCCCTATAACTGTAACTGGACGAAACAGCTTTAGAATTCTAGGCAACTCATAAAACTGAAGTGTATTTCTGGACTGCCCAATAGCAATCTGTTTAAGAATAAAGTCCAGCAGAAGCCCATTTTAATTTGAATCTTTAGAAGTCTACTGCCTTTATAGCTCTGCTGTTTCAAAAAAAAATTTGGCAAATACCCTTTTAGGAAGCAAAACTGGAAGAGAGGAATAACCTCAAAATCATTAGTTTCTTTCCAGTACCCTGAAAGACAGTAAGTCATTGAAAGGAGCAGACCTACTGGCATCCCCACAGATGGGGAGACTACTTGCATTCAGTCCTTATTAAGCACCAGTAACCGCAGAAGATAAGTTACCAGGTGCCCAAGCTATAGAAAAAAAAGCTTAGAGTTTACATCCTATCAAGTATTCAGCCACAAGACAGAAATCCACAGGAGAACAGGGTTCATCAGGTCTATTGCTCACTTTACTGCTAACCTGAATAGCTGGCTGACAGCAAATGGACACGTCCATGCTTAAATACAACAGCTCAATACTACCCTGTTCATTTTTCAATTGGAAGACACTAAAGATGTGTGTACTCATCAGTATAAAGAGAAGTGCTCCTCTACCTCTTTTGTTAGGTGAAGTATTGAATTTTTAATAGCAGTTTCTTCTCTCACTTGGTCTTTAGTCAGCTTTATATAATCTCTACACCGATGGGGTTTGAGATCCATTGCTGTGTATAGCTTTCCTTGAATACTTTTAAACAACATATCCATAGTCCTTGGCAGAATACCAACATCATCTTCTGTCCCTGAAAGCAACATACAAAAGAAAGATCCTAATTATTACTGTAAACAAGGTATACAGATAAATGAAGACAGAAAGATAAGCAATTCTAACCTCAAGGCATACATGAGGAATGTGGAGGCCACTTACAGCATGAGGCAGTAGGTTTTTTGTATTCTCAAGGTAACAGAAGTGTCTTAAGAGTTTTGAAAGGCATTTGGCTTTCAGCAACAGCTTATGCTCTACCCCTTAGATAGTAAGGGGCATAAGATAAAAGAAACACTGCTGGACTATTCTGCATAAGCTTAGCCTTAAGAAGAACAAACAAACAAACCACAACCAACAGACATTTAATGGAGATTTGTGGTTTTTCAATCACATTTCATAGGCTGCCTTCATACTCTCTCTCAAGGAAGTAATCTTGAAGTACAACTGATAACTGATCTCTCAGCTGCAGTCCTGTACTAATTTCACATACCCTACAAAAAAAGTTCTAGAAGCCCTGTGAAGGCTTACTCCTTCCCCTGTCCCACACCCTTTTCTCAGAGCATACTACTTTTGCACCTGAAAGGCAAAAAGGAGTCAAATAAAAACCTCAGTGCACATTCGATCTTTCTGAATCCAGATGCAAGTTTAGAAAGGGTTCATTTGACTTTGATTTCTAAATCAGAGAAAAGGGGAGAGAGGAGACAGTGGAAGAGAAACTACTGTCCTGTATCAGACTGACAGCATCATCTTCCAAACTGATAATTTCTCCTACTCTTGAGACAGATAGGCAACACAGCTAGTGCTATAACTGATAAAAGCCCAATTCAGAACCTGTGTAAAACCTGGTTGGCACTCAAACACCAAGCTAGTAACCAAACAACATATTAAGCTAAAGTTCTGTTGCATTACATTCTTTATCCTCATCTCCTCTCTTCTACAATAAACAAAAAATAATTAGAATGCCACTTGTAATTCAACTTAACATGAACAAAGTTCACAGTTGCTGGCAAACAACGAACAGTCCTAAAAAACTGCTTCATCCTTCACTTAAGTTCTTCGCCATTGACTGAATACAAGCTCCCATGTAATGCCAAAGTAGAAAAGCTATATTGACAACACCGGGAATAACAGAAGAGGAAATCATGGCACCCAGCAGTAACATTCTGGCCTGCCAATTCTTATCACAAGTCGATAGTTAAGTGCTAAAAATATAATACCATGAAAAAGTCTCCACAGTCTGAGAAGATATGAATCAAGAACTCTCGAAAAACTACACCACACAATATACCCCAAACTAGTCAAGCATGGGGGGCTATATGCTTTAGGAAATTTGGGTTTTGTTATTTACCTATTAATTATTATGACAGGGAAGAGCATCCCATTATTGCCCCAGATTAATGATAACTGAAAGTACTGGCAGTAGTCTTCAGTTATAATCCACTTAACAGAAGATCACTTAGAAGACAACGTCACTTCAATAAAGATAAATTTCACATGGCACAAAACTCATTGTCCTTCTACTACTTCTTTGTATAAAATCAGCAGTATAGCACCTAGAACTGCCATTTCATTATAGGATAAATTGTTTCCATGTGAATCAAATCACCTCATTTGTTAAAATGCTTTAAAAGTAATTAAAGAATGACATCTTCTGACCAGAAAGTATACTGAGCTTTAACAGTACAGAAATACTGCATCAGGAGACAAGGTCTCCTAGGATATTATTAAGCTCAGAAACTTGAGACACGACAGAAATACTTGGAAGTAATCAAACATGTTTCGAAACATTTATTCTCTGCCTACAATAACTGAAACAGACTCA
The DNA here is from genome assembly GCA_035590195.1 of Aviceda cuculoides. Lineage (NCBI taxonomy): Eukaryota > Metazoa > Chordata > Aves > Accipitriformes > Accipitridae > Aviceda > Aviceda cuculoides. The sequence goes on along the minus strand of JAVJGG010000094.1, from coordinate 23,540,497 downwards.
AATATTATTTCTTATTTTAAGACAGTGCATATAAGATGCCTATGACTTTTATAATAAAAATTAAAAAATAACAAAATGCTAGTCTGGTGTAGAGTGACTTACACACTTTTCACATCCTGATATATAGGAGATGTATTTTCCCAACTCCCCTCCCTCCCTGACATTCCAGATACTTGCAGGAAAACAGACAAGTCACACACACCTGGTTGAACTTTACAGCCTTACAAAGCAGTATCACTATGTGTTTATGCAAACTTTGGCAGTGACCCTGTCTGTTGATAGTTTAGTGGTATTTGTTATGGAAGGAGACTTTCAAAGGCTATTTCTTAATATTCAAGAGAAGCAAATGTATAGGGCCTACAGTTTAAATAAAGGAAAAACTTAGAATATTTCTGCTAGAAGTTATCCTCACAAAAAAAACCAAACCAAAACAAAACAAAAAAACCCCAGAAGTTCATTCAAGAGAATACATTTCTACTCATACCTTGGAACGTGTAGGTTTTCCCAGCATTTGTAACACCATATGTAAAAATAAGACGATTATATCCGTCTAAGAAGTCTTGCACTGGTTGCTTCATGGTACCTTCAAAGAATTCTTCCTGAGTTGTTTCAGGTCCAAACACCTGAGCATTACCAAGAAATATCTTCATTTTGTTTAAGCAATTATTAGAGACTTCTAAAGAATCTTTTAAATTCCCTATGTTTATAAAGACTACAGACAGTTTAAAAATCTAGTTTGCTTGGTATTAAATAACATAAGTTAAACAACTTTTTCCAGGAATAAATTAAAGACTTTTAAAGACAATTCATTTACTCGTGAAAAAGTGAACTTCTGTATCATCTGTCCAGCAGTTTTTTCACTTAGCCGACTCAAAGAGGTTTTGGGGGGCTTCAGTATGATGCTTGTTGAGTCTTCAAGTAAAACACAGTCCTATTAAAGGAAGCACAAGCAACACAGGCATGAAAAGAGTATAGAGAGCTCAGCTTACAGGGAAAAAAAAATACACATACACTTAATGTATTTAAGTAAATAAATGTCACACCTGAAATTCATTTTCTCTTTCCAACGATGTCAATGGCCTAATACGCAGGCAAACTTGTATGTGTCCCTTAGACTCCAAACTTCTCCTCTTAAGTTAAAAAAACCAACAAATTAAGGAAGTTAGAAATTTTACTAGATTCTGTGTTTGATAACTAGCACATTAAGGCAGTTTTATTTTCATCAGGCTATTTTGAACAGACTTATCTGATGACGAGAAGCACAAGTAATTCACTACATCAGCTTTTACAAGTGCTTAGGCCCCTGCAGAAGTTTGCTGTGATAACTTAAGAGTTAATAGTCTTGTAATACATTCTTGCACTACATTCAGGCCAACTAGAGATCAAGAATGAAACCCATAAAAACATTCAATGATTAAGCTGCTCTGAACAGGCAATTAGCCTCATTCACAGAAGACTGATGCACCCAATAAGGTATCAATGCAGTGCCACACAACTTAGTCTAATTCTATGTATCTCCTCCAAATTAAAAACATACTAAAGATGCTTTTCATCTTATCTGATGAAATTCTGATTATTCTTACAGATGAAAAGACTAGGTTTATTAAAAAAAACAATACAAATATTACTTTCTTACCTGGCTTGTGTCCGAGCTTGAAGAAACCAAAGAAAATTCAGCAGAGAGATCTGCTTTAATATCGTCCACGTTAACTGGTCCTGTTCTTTCAGGCGGCTCAACACTAGTAATATAGGATGGTCTGAAAAATTTCTCATTATCCAGAGTTGGTTCCATCCTGCAACATAAAACAAAACTATTTTTTGCTCTCTGATCACATAAAGTAAAGCTTCTGAAGCGCCTTAGAAGACAAGTCAATCTGAGATTGATAGCTGCAATTTCTTTAATGAGAAAGCTTTCTTCACCCTATTCATAATTTACATAGCAAGTTTCTGATAGCTGAGGAGAGGGTCTGCAGAGGCATTCGCATCATGATGAAACAAGAACAGCTGTTCTTTCAATAAACAGCAACTGTTTACCAGGGAAAAGCCTTACATGTATACCACAATCTTGCTAAAAACCATGTCTGACATGACAGTGTCAAAACACTTAACAGCTCAGTCTTCTATCTAGCCTATAAAAGGCAGATACAGGACTTCATCAATCTAGACAAACGTCAGCAAGATGCAAATGCTATACATAAAGTAAGCAATGTTTACTTTGTTTTTTCTAATCTACAGTTTTTATTTTTGTCAGGTAACTGCATGAAAACCAGGAAAACTTGGCATGAAATTTTATCACAGCTTGAACAAACACTGACCTGTGAATAAGCTACTACAAGAAAGAAACACACCTGTGCTGTCACAATCTAGAAGTCTTATTCATCAGCTACACAAAGCCACACTGCAAAACTCTTATCAGGCCTTGATAGGAAACATAATTTTCAGATAACTGACATTTTAGTTGCTTTAAATATAAGCTTATTTTAAACTGTGATTTGTCAAGCTTACGCTCTCATTCTGTGCCTTTTTACGCAAGAGGCAAAAGACAAACATTAAGCTACGTGTGCAAAGCTGGAACTAAAATTGTTCGTGGGAGCTCAGCACCCAGACCAGAAAGGTTCAGCCACCGACAGCACGCAAAACCCGAGGTGCGGACTACCGCTCTGCCTCCGCATGGTGTCACACGGCACCGTAATTGCCTTGGATATTCTGGTGCAAACAGCTATGGTTCCTGGCTGTAGCCACTAAAAGGTGCTTGTACACTGAAATATGTTACTGTAACTCCGCGTACCGTGACAACAGCTTAGAGCCGCAGACACCGCAAGCGCAGGGGACCGAGAGCGGCGCCCACAGCGGGCGGCGGTCAGGGGCTGCGCGCAGGCCGCCCACAGTCGAGCAGCACAAGAGAGGGGAGAAACGGCCCAAACCACGCAATAAGCCTGGCAGCTTGTATCAGTCACGAAGCGCCAGCCCTTACACTTACCAAGCATTAAAAGGAAAGTTTTACCCCCTGCAAATATCAGTCTTTCAAGGCGCTGCACTGTTTTCCCGCTGCCGCGTGGATCCGGCAGCACCAGGGCCCTGGGCCGGGCGCTACCCGCGGCTTGCGCGCCCCACAGCAGCGCCGAAAAGCTTTCGCGCATCGGACGGCTGGTAACCACGATCGCAGCAGGGAGAAGCGCGGGGAAGAGACCCCAGCACCACCCGCCACGGAGGCCGCCCACACTGCTCCCCACCTCCGCGACCCCCCAGCCCGCAGCCGCCGCCTCCTTCCCTGCTCAAGCGACAGCCCCGCAACCCGCACGGGCTTACCCGAGAGCCTACGCCACGCCGGGCGGGGCCGGGCGGGGCAGGCCTGGCCCAGCCGCCGACCCCCGCCAGGTAAAGGCAGCCCCACTCTGCTCCGCTCCGCTCACCGGTACAGCGCAACTGGTACGGCCGCGGCTTCTTTTCGAATCCGACCAATAGGAGTGCGCGGCGGCGCCGCGCGGCCTTCTGGGAGAGCGGCCGTTGCTGCGGCGAAAAGCTCGACGGGAAGTGTAGTCTCGACGGGGCGGTGGAAGGGGGCGGGGCCGGGCCGAGCCGAGCCGCCTGACTGGGGGCGCGGGGGGAGGTTTCCTCTCAGGCGGCGACTGGGCTGTTGCGACGGGGGTGGGCTACGAGAGGGTCTTGACTGAGACTTCTGAATCGCATGCACCCAGAGCCGCCAGGGCCTGTCCCCTCAGCGGCAGCAGGACCTCGACTGCCACGGGAAGGCGCCCTGGTCTCGCCGGGCCGCCCCGCGGCCTGCCCTCACCTGCCCGCTTCGCCGTCCGCAGTGCCCGGGCTTTGCCGGTCTGACAGAAGGATATATGTAAGTTCAAGCTTGTCGATACTCCGGACGATTACAGTGGTGTTATTTCCACAGGCGTTCTGCAGGCTGAGAGGCAAGCTGAGGCTTTGCGATTTGTGTATAACCAGGATAATCACTGTTTGCAGGTAGTGAAAGGGAAGAGGCCAGGTGACCTCTTCAAGCTGCAGGTGCCCCATATCCAAGCAGGGATCAGCAGAATTGGGAAATTCCGAGTTTAAGTTCAGGCTGTGCTTGTTCCTCACCCTGGGTTACAATACTGGCAGTGGCAGCTGTGGAAAACACTTGGTAAGGTACTTTGTTTAAAACCTGCCCCAGGTGGAAAGTATTGTTTGGTACCAGGTTTGGATGACAGGGACTTAATTTCTTAATCTGCAAAGAGAGAAATTCTTTGGCTTTATTTTCAAAATAGTGTCATAACGCCAAACAGGTCATCCTTTTCTAGAATGCCTGGGTAGGGAAATGTACAGGTTTTGGTAACAAAAATCACCATAAGTTTCTCTTTAGACTCAGACAGGAATTCTTTGAACTTTAATAGGGAATGTCTGCCTGTTTTAAATTGAAATAAAAGGAAAAGTAACTTGAAAGTAGTCAGTAACTACCAAACCCAAACGTTTGTCTCTCATTTGAAGAAAAGAATACCAGCTAGTGCAAGCAATTCTGTAAAAGAATAATTTTATGCAGATCGTGTATCAGCTGTTTTGATGAGGTTGTCTTTAAGATTAAATCCGATCTTTCTTTAAACAGAGGATATGTCATATCAGTAAAAGATGCGTACTTGATTTCAGTTCATATGCAGGCTATGTTGCAAGAGTTGGTGTGTTTTAATGGCAGAAGATGATGCAACTTTGAATTTGAAATTGTTTGCCAAACAAAATTGAAAAGCTCCTGTAGACATTCTTCGAGACTTAGGCTAACTTTTAAAAAAGTACCTTAGTTTCTATCCTGAACAGAACAGTGAATTCAAACTACTGAACTAACCTAATGCCAAACCACCTTTTTCGTACCAGGAGTGGACTGAGAATGGCTCTCAAAGAGAGGGAAAAATTAGCTCCTGGGAACAAACCTGAAAGTTGTTCTCTTCCATTTTTTTGGAAAAGAAAACTGAAGATCTTCTCAGAATATTTTGCAAGGTATATTCTTAAGAACGTTGGGGGCTTTGTCCTGCAGAAAATTGTTCTTGCTAAGTTGGGGGATAACAAAGCTCATGGTACAAGCAAGATTTTGGTTTTGTTTGAATATTAGATTTCTGAAACTGTTTTTATAATACTGCACATGCTGCATAATTTAAACTGGTATCTCAAAGGACTACCATCAACATACTAAAAAAGCAAACTAAAACACAATCTAACATGTGTTCCTAGCCTCACACAAACCATGATAAAGAAAACTTTAGATCAGCATAACCAACCCAGCCTGTTTTGGAGTGATAGATGACGAAACTCCATCTATGTAAATAACCTTTATGGCTTTCCACCAGTATATTCTCCTTAAAGTGGTTTGTGCAAGGACAGCCGGTTGCAACAAAAATAGCTGCTGCCAAAACTGTTAACTCATTAGCCCCTGAAAATTGATTATGTTGCTACTCAAATGCTCTGTAACTTGTGGAGCAAGGTTGCCACTCCCCAAGGGGAAAAGATTTTTTGTAAATGACTTGTTGCAACTCTGACCATTACCCTTAGAAACTCATGCTCCTTACAGTTGGGACAGGACTCAAAAGTTGTGGATAGTCTACTCATCTGAGTGATGAGATGATGCCCTATGAGACAGCATATCTCAGCTAGCTTTTACATTGCTGTCAGAAGTAATTAGAGACACAGTCAACACTGCTGGAACTTGGCCCAGCATCCTTCAGTACATCTGAGCAGTAGACAAACCAGGACTGGCTTCAGCTTCTTTGTGCTCAACTCACCTTCCCTAGGGAATTAACAAAGTACAAAGTACTTCAGTTTCCCCTCGGCACTCCTGGTTCTGCTGTGCTTCCCCATGCCCCGACAGCACTACCTTCCCATCCTGGCTGGAGGCAAAGTCCTTCTTCTGCAGGGTTTGTTTGGAGCTGACTGGCAAGAAAGCTCCTGTTCCTTGTCACACAGGTGTCTTGGAGGAAGATGGTGTGCTGCGTTATCTTCCTGGTAGTCTGCCGTGTCAGCCCCTTTTCACCCCTATCTTTCAGGGCAGTGCTCGTCATTTATCTTGTTGTTTGCACCATCCTGTGGATGCATTTCACACTTAACTTTAATTTGAACCTATGTAGTGGTACCCTCACTGTCCCACTCCCATCAGTTGCCTTCAGGTGACATTATTTCTAATGCATATACAGCTGATTTTATGAACTCATGACTTTGCAGGCTGTTCATTTACTTATTTTTCTTCAGTAGTAGAGGGAGGTTTTCCTTTATCATCTCTTTTAAGCAACGAGCTACTTCTTCAGTCTCACATTTCCCAGTTCGTTCACTATCGTTTTTCTATGGCTGACCTTTGATTCTTTGCCTATTTGCTTGTTTCCTGCTCAAGACTAGCTTTAAAGGCACAAACTTAAGAGAAAAACGCCTTGGGTTTGTCAGTGTGATTGTTGTGCTTTAGCGTGCCTATGTTCAAGCTTTCTCTTGAAAAGCTCCGGCAGGGAGGCGGTCACCTGCAAGCAAACAGACGTTCAGGTTTGCCATCCTGTGTAAGTTGGCTAGCACGGCGTTTCTTCCTTCAGACAGGCATGAACATGCGTCGGATTAATTACGGGAGACAAGGTGACACGGCCCAGAGCGTGAGGCTCGCAGTAACGACGAGCGTTAGCGCCTCGGCCCCGCCGCAAAGGCCCTACCGGCCCCGCTCGCCCCGCAGCGCTGGCGGAAGCCCCCTCAGCGGGGAGGGAGGCCGCAGCCCGCCCTCCGCCGCCCCGGCCCC
>JAVJGG010000094.1:23516585-23531791 GCA_035590195.1 Aviceda cuculoides | reverse complement strand
GGAGAAAAACAACTCCTGGCACCTGAAACAGGATAAAGAAGGAGAAACAACAAAGATTGCATTTGCGTGGACACTTACTAGTAACCAATCATTGTAGGAGAGTAGACGCGTGCTTTTAGGATGTTAACCATTTACAGGGCTTCTTTGAGCGCGTGGACATATAGAAATCGTATAAAAGGAGTATTGTTGTATGCAATAAATGGCATTCGCTTGATCATATTGATTGTCTCGCGTCTGTCCATTTCGAACTCCTGCAATGTTTTCCTAATATAGTGGGGTTCTTAACCTCACAGGGGCTTTTTAACATCATCACAGCATAAATTATGACAAAATATGTTTCTTAAATGTTTCTATGATATACCCTATTTATTTGAACTGCCCATTTGTAGTAAAATTTAATAGGCTGTCAAGATGAATAATAATTGAGAAGTATTTTGTGTATATGTGTGTGTATATATATATTTATATATATTTTACTACTAAAGGAAACTGAAGCTTTACTAACTGGAGGGAAAGAAAAAATCACTTTTTTTTTTCCTCTGCCTTTTCTAGGGTCTTTCTGTAACGCTGGCAACAAATGCTATAAGACCACTAGTGATGACTAAGTACTTTTCTTCTTTATTGCTGAAAGGGGCTGAAGCATTTAGACGTGAGTCAGCTGATCAGTCCAAACAACACAATATCATATTAGTCAATATAACAGCAAAAGTGGCCTCCATTGGAGAAGTTGGTAAGAACTGTTTTCACATTGTGACACAAGTATTTGTCCTATAAACGTGTCAGCTGTTTTGTCTGACTGACATAGTCATAGTCATGTGGCAAATAGTGTAGTTAGTTATAAGTTAAGATACATGTTGCGAATAGTAAAACTGTTGTTTAAAAAATGTACTGTCAAAAGTTTTTTTGTGAAAGTGTATTTATACAAAAAAAGATAACTACTCTTAAATTGTGTGCTGTGTTATTTTTAAGAACAAGTCTGCATACATGGCTTTTCCATAGAACTGGTTGCTAAATACACTTTCTGGAGCATTTGTGATTTGCCCCAGAAAATTAAAACTCCATCCCAGCCTGACCCAGCACACTGTCTCACTCTACGTTGTGATCATGCTGAGTCATGTAAACCAGGCACTTCTGAGCTACTGGTAATCACATAATTGGAAACCTTGACAGAGAATCCACAAGCAGGAAGACTGACAGTTGGTATTGATGAGGTGCGTAATATTCTTCCCTCCTAGTCAACATTATACTGATGTCTCAGGACATACTGGTAGAAATGGGTCTACAGCTGGAATAATAAATTGAATGCTCTGCTTAGAGAAGTCAGTATGAGTTTTGCTACTGTTTTCACATAGTGACGATCTTGCATCTTAGTTTTCCTATGGATTTCAAGACCTTACATCCTATGGACATAAAAATGGAGCAGTATTGTTAATACAGAAGGACAGATACAGTCCAGGAACATTGGATACTTCAGAAAATGATTTTTATATATGCTGCTTATATTTCATGAAGGGTTTTTGAACTGTGTATCCAAATTTTGTTTGGTGCCCTGAAATGCCTCCTCTTTTTTATTTCTTTTTTTTTTTTTAATTTTTTTTTATTTCTAAACCTGTGCCTAAGTTCTGCAAATACTTGCATAATGTCTTTTTAGCTACAAGTCTGGGACTAGGCCTGTTGCCACTTTTTGCCATACATGATGTTAATTATTTTCTTTGGAGACAGTGTGTTAGTTTGTAACCTCCAGATTAAGGGCTGGGGATAAATTCCAAATCTTATTAGTAAAACTTTATTTCTCTCCATGTGTTGTTGATTCTTTTTTCAATAATCCACAGAGCTGTATAAATACCAACATGGGTAACCATAATTTAAAGGTAAAAATCTCAGGACTGACTTTCCTAAAATGAAACATATGTTTGAGTTTTATATCAGTCGAGGTTTCAGAAGTTTTATTTCAGTTCCAGGCTGCTTAGGGAAATTCTTCATGGTATAAGAAATTCAAGCTTTAATCCTTAGGATTACTTTTTTGAGAATACTGTTTCTTCTTTTGTAATGTTACATAAAATACAGGCTGTAAATAGCTATCTAATGGTCCCAGAGCCCTCAGAACAGCCCCAGAAAGTCTTACCAAAGACATTCTGTTGATCATTACATTCTCAACTCTGTCATCTTACTAGAAACTTAACAAGATAAATAAATTGGAACATGAAGTCAATACATATCTAGAGTAATGCAGTTCTGAAATAGGGAAACTGACCAAGATATATCTAAATATAGGCCAGATATATAGCTGATAGCTAGAGAAACTGAGATTTCCACTAAACGTATGTGTGTACACATACATACATATATACACATTCTGTGTAGAAGCCAGAAGACTGGACACTTCCATGTCTCAGAAATACAAGGTCCCTCAAAAAGATGTGGTTCAAGAGCAAGAAGCTTACTGCTCGTGTAATATGGACTAAATCCAAGGAGCAGGATGTGCTACAGTGTAGCCATTACAGTATTTCCGTATAGTGTTACTCATCTTTCTGGCTCTGACACCCAAGACAGAGCTTCTTTTATTCTTGGCGAGTGTCAGCTGTCTGTTTTGACCTCAGAGACTAGTGTCATTCTCTGACATTATGTACCATTCCTCAGAATGTCATCATGGCTTTGGGCACTCAGGGCTTCTCCTTGAACTCGTTGTGAAGGTGCAATTGAAGTGGGATAGTCATGCCACTGACCTTCAGGTGTTTTAGCTCAGGCTTCCTGTAGAGCCAGTGGGGAAAAATGCTCAGAATGGTTTCAGGCCCAAGTTAAGTTCTTGTTCTAGAAGTGCAGTTATGCCACATGGTACAGCTAAGGAATATAACCATAACCTGAATTGTCCTCTGGAGAAACCTTGCTTTCTTCCCTAGCATCTTAGTTTAGATATCAAACTTAATGTCTAGTGTAGGGTCACAGAGTTATCCTACAGCATGATAAAAGGGCAAGGAATGAACATTTAGAAAACAAATTTCTTAACCAGTGACTTATCTTTAAAGGACTTGAAAATAATGGCTTTTTGACAATAGCAAATGGCCTAGGGCATTTCCTGTTTTGGTCTGAGCTTGTCTTTCTTTTCTTTTCTTTCTTTTTTTCATGTTTCTTTTTTCCTTTTTTTTTTTTTTTTCTTATATTTTATTAGTATTTCAGGCTGGGCATTGCCCATCCTGTAGGAAAAACAGAAGGCAGGGAACTTAATACACACTAGACATCTGCCCTGCATAGAATGAAGTCATACTCCAGAAAAGAAGAGCCTGTATTTGTGCCATGCAATCGGACTACAGTGCTCTTTGCAGTCCTTGAGAAGAAACACAGTCTTCTTCCCTGAAAGTGGACCAGCAGATGAAAGGTGATGAAAACTCGTGAAGTCTCAGCTGCTTCTCAAAGGGTGGATTAATGAGCAGCTAATTTTTTAAACACATTCTTATGCCATTATTTTCAGACAAATCAGCAAGTAGATCTATGTGGCCAAACAGGTGCTGGGACAGCAGAAGAGCAGACAGAAATGCTGGAGGGACAAAAGGGCAGTGCTGCTTCTCTTCTGTTAAGCAGCCCTAGATCGGCTAAATTGCTTGTGAAGTCACATCTTTGGCAATTTTTCAGCAAGGAGTCAAATATGCAGGTGGCTGGCTGGATTGCAATCTTTGGGCATATCCAGACTTGCAGAGTTAGAGTATTTCCAAACATAATCCCCCATATAGTTCTCAGTTTGATGTTGCCCTGCTGATGTTGTCACAACATGCTGCAGCCAAGGATAAGCAGAGTTTTGGAACAGGCTGGGTTACCGTACTGAAAGTTTGCTCACAGCTGAAATCTGAAGAAACGAAAGGTTTCCACTGAAGTGATGAGTGTTACCAAGTGCTGGCTGATCTGACCCTCTGTAGTCAGAATACACCCCCTTTTGCAATAACGGAGATGTAAATGGCGAAATTCCATTGTTAGTAATTCAGCTTTGTGCATCTGAATTTCCCTTTGCTGTTTCAACAGATTATAGGACCTGACTGCCATTCCAATCGGGTGCTTTTGTGTATTGTTGCCAAGTACTGTTATACTACCACGCTTCATCATGTATGTGGGTGCACTGAAGAATACACACACATTTATAAAGCACCGTAAGATCTTTCTGGCTGAAAGGCATTATAAAAAGAAGGTAATTATTCCAACAATAAATCCAAATATTCTATATAAAGCAGATTTTGGCATTGTGAAAAGAACAAAAACATGGAACAGTTTAGAGGTAAGGAGGAATCCTTTTATTTTGAGGATAATATTAGCATAAAGTTAGAAATTAGTCATTCTCTAACTCATTTCTAACCGTATGAGTCGTGCTTTTGGCAAATTAATTATCCAAGATAAGTGACTCAGATGCTATAGTTTTATTATTGTTTTAATCAGATGGCTATTGCTGTTACAAATAAACATAAGGCTTGATTTCAGGTATAACAAATATAGCTAACCTTGCAAATTATGCCACACTGCTGCTTGAGGATGTGTTACACATGCCAAATGTTTTTATCTGATATTTTGTTTTCAGTTTTAGGTGGATGGTGTAGCTGGCTACTGGGTGTCTAAAGCAGCCATGGCCACCGGGAACCTCAGCAGTGAACTTGGACAAGGAAAATCTAATGTGGTGTGTATTTCCATCCATCCAGGAACTGTAATTTATTAAAGCCTCATCACAGGAACATTCCTATGAATAAACTTTTCACCTCAGAATTCTTAATAAATTGTTTGATAAATATTATTGAGAGCATTAACATGGGGGTGATGGGAAGATCCATGCCATCTTTGCTTGGGACAGATATGGTACCATATTGTTGGCTGTAACCCTCTCTCTGTTTTGTTTCTTTTTCTTTCCCCACCCTCCCCCTTCTTCGGCTGCAGTTTGTAAGGTAGCATCACAGTGCAGGTCTGATCTGATGAAACCACGACTAATGTCGATGCCCGCCTATGATGGGAAGAGAACAAAGACCACAAACTTGGGATTTCTGGCCTCTTATTAGGCAAGTCTGTTGCTCATCTTCCCCTTTCTCCCCCAGTTTCCTTTGTTCCTGTCCTTCCTCTGTGTCATTAACTCATCAAAGTTCAGTGTCACTGGTTGCTGGGAACCCACTTTCATTTGGCTATACCTATACTCTTCCCTAAAGAAGTCAGATGTTACCTCCATGTTGGATGTTCATCAACCAATGAAAATATGGAACACAGTTTTATTGTAATAGCTCTGAATGATTTTCAGCTGAAGTAATGAAGAGGAAAGTCTGGTGCATTTTAGTGAGATGTTCACGTTTCTCAACTATGATTCTTAAATTGGGAGTTTAAGTTTCTAGTAACATTAGAAATTATTCATGTTCATTGCAGATACCTATACATCCTTGTTCTTAAAAAGTAGGCTGTTTGCTAGTATAGCTGAAATTATTCCTGTACTGAGACAGGAGAATGTCTTAAGAAAACTGCATAGAATAATAGTTTCTGTTCTCTTTATTTTGTTCAGTTGTAAATGTAGTAGACAACAGATGAAATAACTATTGACGTAGGGAGTAACACGAATTATGTCAAACAAGGACTTCAAACAGCATGTTTTAGGTCAGTAACCTGTGTGCCTAGAACTTCGATCACACTGATAACAGCCAAATGTCAAAACTTATGTGGTTGTACATGCAAAGATAAATAGGTAGCTTTTCACGGAATTTTACAAGCAGAACAGCAAAATGTCAGTGAAGTGAAAATATATGTTTCTAATAGGCTCAAGGAGCTTCAACAAAGGAAGCTAATACTGATGAGTTAATTTGCTGAAACTGCAAGCAAGGCGGGTTTTTTCTTGTTTTTTTGATTTTAAACCTAAATGGATCCTGTTTTCAATATGCAGCTTGAAGGAGCAGTCTTTCCAAGGCCCTACCATATGAAATGGAAGACAGCATGTTCTGTCTGATGAAATGCAAGTTTGACTGCTAATCAGCCAACCCAAAGCATTGCTAGATAAATAGCCAATTTTGCTGAGAATACAACTTCTGGGGAACTGAAGCTGGTTCTTGAATCTATGACTGGCTGAGAAAAACAGGAATTCCTTTTTAGAAAATTAAGATATTCTGATGTTTTTCAAACAGAAGTCTTTCAGACTTCATTTCAGCACTGAGCCTGCCTAGGCAAATGAGTTAAAAATCTGAGAATGACTCTGGAATACTGCAACTAAATTTTCCAGTTGGGGGACATGGGTATTTAAATTTCTATTTTGGGTCAAACTGATCCAAATATGGGTTTCAGTTTGGAGGTAAGACCTGTCTGCAAGTCCTTTCTCAGCTCTCTCACTACTTTCCGTTTTAGCATTGTTACTTTTGTTTCTTTAAATGGGAGGTGAGAAGAGCAGTTTTCACAGTTTGTGAAGTGTCTGAAGATCTGTGGGTACAGAGCACTACATAAGTGCAAAGTATTTAAATTCAGAACTATGTTATGTGTTCTTCCTTTTTCCTTATGCCAGTCTGCTGTGACTGAAATAAATCTGCTTATAATCAAATTTAAACTTGGTTGGTGAATAGGGGTGGAGAGTTGGTGGGTTTTTTTGTTTTAACCACAGACCTTCTAGTTCACTGAAACTAGGGTTCCAACCTGATTTCTCTCTGCAGGAAAGAGATTTTTAATGTTTTTTTTAATGTTTTCATTGATTAGGTAGTCTTTGCTAATCCTGTGAAAACAGTCATAATGTGTCCATCCACTGCTGTTTGCATTTGCTTCAGAATGTGAGAATTAATCTGCTCTAAAAATGACTTGGTTTATGTATGCATTGTTTAGTTAATATGTTCTGGGAAGATCTAAGATCTGAAAATTGGCAATAAGAAGGAGGTCATAAGTCAGCTTTTCTTGGTTTAGGATTTTAGGTCACGCATATCAATTCCAGTTTATACTAGATTGCAGTTATGCCTGTGAATGGACACTAGGTCATGTCATGTAATTTGTGGGGATTCTCTTACTTGCAATCCATGACCACTGATGCTTCATAACTACTGCAGGAGTATTTTCCTCATACCTTCATCTGACGGGGTAGCCGTACCTTCCTTTCTGGCCCGTGTACTTCGCTTCTCCTTTTTTTCTTTTTTTTTTTTTTTCCCCTTTCCCTTTCCTTCTCAGAGGAAATGGAATGAAGATAAGATACATGTCTCCTTTGGTATTTTAAGTACATTTTATAATTGGAGGAAAAGCAAATCAATTGGTGCTTGCTACTTGTAGAGCAGTCAGGCAAAAAGTATGAGAGATTGATGTCTTAGCCCTATCAGTTCTATTTTCAGTGGATATGCAGAGGTTTTGGAAACAAAAAAGGTATCTTTGTCTCCTATTGTACGAGAGATACACAGTGCTTTTGTCTTCTTTTCCCATGTGTGAAATGGCTGGCACCAAAAGTAACTCTGTAGCTTCTTTATCTGACTTCCATGTCAAAATTAAGGATAAATACAACAAATGTGTTTAGCAGTGTTCATGAGATCAAGGAGTCTGATTTACCATTTTGGGTTAAAAAGAACACTTGTGTATAATCAGGACTTTATATGTGTGTCAAAATAATGCTTTGGTCTCAAGGTGTTCAGTTTTATGATACAAAATAATAGAAAATCTTTTGTGCTCCCTGGTACTTGGCATATATGTTTCTTACACCCTTTCAGGTTAATCATTGATTCAAAAAACTTGTTTTGATGACCCAGATGGTTTCTTTGAGTCTTAAATTCCCATTAGACCAAGTGTGTGTTTGTATTAGTTATGTTTTATTGTAAGAAAACAAATATTTTGGTGACACTAAGGTTCCTGCATTGAAATGCAAGTTGCCTTCTATGCAGGAGACCCTGGGTGTTACTTTCTATTGTGGTTTTTTTCACAATGTATCTAATGAGAAGACAGAAGTCAATAATTATAATTCTGGGGGGGTTTTGTGTGTATGTAGTTTGTATTGACCACATGAAAACCTGAAAGCTCTAAATTGGCCACTTGAACAAAAAATGCATTGCACAGAACAGACTATTCACTGTAATACTTACTCTGAAAGGTCACCAGTCCCAGAAATATCAGAGCATGTAACTATGGCAAACTAACCCAATGTTAGCATAATGTTTGGTTGTTTCCCTTCTTTGTTACTAGGTAGTTGGAGTCTTTAGGAACAAATTTGTCATTTATAGCACAGCCCCTTCCTACACAAGACTCTCATTCTTTGCAAACATGGATAAAAAAAGGTATTTTTGGAAAGACTAGCATTTTATTTTTATTGTCTGTGGTTTCAGCTTAATCTCACAAGAACATATTAAATGTTTTTTTCAGCATCAAAAACCTAAGCAAATCTTTGATTTATCTGTCTGAAAGCAAAGTCGTACTGTTCAAGTACTAAAGCTTAACTCCAGATTAGTTGTGGTGTTTGACTTAACCCTGTGCTTAAATGCTCTTTCAGACATACACATCCCTGCTACTCAGGGTGGTTGAGGAGAAATACCAAAGGTGTGGTGTGTTTCCTTTTTGTACTGATTCCCATCTGTGGACTAGTTTGGAAGAAGGAAGATAAAAGCTCTGTGTCCTTTCTACCTCTGATGGACACTGTGTTTTCCCTCCTGGGTCAGAGGAGTAAGCCAGTTTTGTCTGGTTTGGAGGTATGTATGTCTAGCTAGAATAGTTCAGAGAGATGCCTTTTTTTCCTCTTCCACATACAGGCATAGAAAGTCTGTTTCCCTGTTGTTACCTGATTTGTAATCATTAATATCCATGGGAATTTCATGTCAGCATTTAAGCTCTGGGAATACAGACCTATGCAAGTAAAAAATCTCTGTGCAGCTGAGTATTGATAGGAGAACCAGTTTCTCCTCCTCTTCAGATGTGGCAGTGCTGAATGAGGAAGAGGGAGTCTTTTGTAATTGTCAGCCATTCTGTTGTTGTCTTTCAAAGAGCTTGTTTTGAAACTGTCACTTCCCTCCTGATGGCATTATGAAGGACCATATAAAAATGCTGAGTTAAAAAAGTGGTGACATTCAATCAACCAAAACCAGTATGTATACATACATGAGGGTAATTGTCTATGGAGGAGCAGTCAGGAGCAAAGGCCATTGTTTTCTCTACCAAATGCTCTGCCAATTGTTGCAATCATTTTTTTTTTTTTATGGTGATGAACAGTATTTCTCAATCAGTGGGTTGTGAACTTGCATGTTTTCCAATTACATTTTGTACATTTAAGTTTGATAGTTAAAGATAAGCAGCAGTACACTGAGCTAAATACTTAGGTATGAGAGAGAGTGGAAGGGGGCAAAGGAGAGTGTATTTGAAATTAGATTTTTAGCTTATTTACATACCTAATAGTTTGAATCGATTACCTGGTTTTTCCTTTTTTTAAAAACTCTCTGCAGAATAGAAACTATGGCATGGAAAAAAGATGATTCATCTCCAAAACCTACTTTATCTTCGTTGGCTTGCACTCCTAAGCAGTAATCAAGGACTAGATTTTCAAAGTTTAGTCATTTGGGGAGTTTTATTTGAAATGTCTGAACTAAGGCACTGAAGGCTTTTGTTTCCTATAAAAGATGGGCACCAACAGCTCTGCCAGGGGTCAGTTAAAGTTGTGGGGAGTAAATGCACCTGCAAATTAAGTTGTAATTGTCTAGTTGGGCACAGAGAAACAGGTATTGGCAAGGAAAGATCTGAAAGGAAAAGGTTCTCACTGTTTTGTGACTGCTGCATGCTTTTTTTCTGTTGGGATGAAAGAGAGCAACCACAATCTCTAACCTCATCTCAGAACTGCTAGAGGATAACTGTAGAAACCACTTGGGCCACTGCAAAGTCTGGCCACAGGGATGGGCAGGCTGGTAATATCAGACTACACCTATGTACTCTTCTGACTGTTATTCCCTAGTCTTGGCTATTGTTGTTAGATATGTAAGTCATGTCCTAGTCCAGACAACTGTTTTGAAGTAGCATTCATACTGCCTTGCTTGGACACTCAGCTTGGCGTTTGGGCCAGAAGATCTATCTATGCCCTATTTGTCATCAATGAAATGGAAGAACATTGCCCCTGAGGGCTGTTCAGACCACCAAAGCTATGTTCCTGCTTAGAGTGCCTTTCTCCATCTTCCTCTCCCTCGATGAAGGTGAAGGGGAGATGAGCTTCAACTCTGTGCAGGAGAACAGGGCTTTTCTTCATTAAATCATCAGGTATTGTTTAAGTGTCACAGAAGGCATAATTGAAAGGAGCCTGCACCAGGAGGTGGGTGTGGAGGGAAGGAACTGATGGTCTCAATATAATCTTTCTTGGCCTCAATCTGGCAAAGATTTAGGCATATGACTAAATTTATGTCCTTCACTTCCTCTGTCATCTGCAGTCAGTTTCCCCTCTCAGATGTGTTAGTGTTTGGGGAAAGCAGAATTCTTGTGCTAGCTAGCTGTTGTAGTAAGGCTTAGCTTTCCTGTGATCAAACTGATAAAACTTTGGGCCCCTTTGGGTCCCTTTTTAAATTCTCTGTCATTGCATTTTCCAGATAAGAATTCTGCACAGTTTTAGAGCTGTTTTGATTTACACATCTATCATTTGTCATTATATATTTATGTTTGAATATTGGTCTTCTAGCTCTGCAATTTAAAGTAAGGGAAAAAGAGCATTAAAATACATTTTAAACATGTGTCTACTGAAGGCCCTGTATACACCAAAAAAGTATGGGGTTTTTTCCCCAGTTCTGAAAAGAAATTAGGAAGAAATACTGGACTCCTAGACTTGGTACTTTCCTTTTGATATCTGTGATATGTGAATGTACCTAAAACAAATCAACAGTATCTGATTTTTTGCAAGGAATGTTCTTAATATTTTTATGTTAATTTATTAAGCTGTACTGTATTTGCTTTATTTTCAAAGGGGAAAAATTGAATAAGAACTAGTATGAATTTTGTGCAATATAGAAACAGGATAAACATAGAAGTAACCTGAATAGAAATATAAACAGGAGTGGTGGAGTGCCAGGAGTCACTTGAGCATAAATCTGCAGGCAGCTATGCCAGAAGTCTTGTTTCATTACACTCTTTGCATTGCTTAATATAGTTTTTATAAATTGAGAAGGTGTGTACATGCTCCTCATTACTGCATCTCTCCAAAATATGACCAAAGCTTTGTAGCTGTCTGGCTTTGAATTAGAGTAACACCACTGGAGGTCTCTTAAGATATTTTTTTTTTTTTTTTTTTGGTTGTTGGGTAATGGATTTACATGTGAACTGCACCTGTTTGGTGCTTGTTTTAGCTTAGCCTCAGACCAGGGATAGGGGAGCCCCACAGAATAAGGGAGGAGTTGCTAATCCTCATAGGTTCCTAAAAATTTTGGGCCAGGCTGCCTGATGATAACACACCTGAAAGGGTGTTTTGGTTTGGTTTGGTTTTGGTTTGTTTGGGTTTTTTTTAGTTCCATTGGTTATGAAAATGTAAGGGCTAGAGCACAGCACAGAGTTAGAGATTTGCAGCCTGGTTTTCTGTATTTATAAACAAATAAATGGAGGTGGTAGAAAGCTGGGTGTATGAAGTGCAGGTGGGTATGGAATAATCCATGAAGTGTTTGGCATGCAAATGTGTAATATGGAATGAGTTAGTACAGCAGACTTGTTCACTATTCTGAGTCCATTTGTGTCCTGGATTCTTCAGCATACTATGTGTTTGTAGTCTTTTTCCCACTAGATTGCTGGTTTACAGTGAAATATATAGGAAAATATTTAAAAATAAACAAGTAGCTTCCACCTATTCCCATTCAGAAAGGAAGACAGAAATACTGAGTAAATGTTAATATTGAAAGAACTGGAAGCATCCTTGATTTTGTTTGTCAATATTGCACCTCTACCTGGATTGTTGTCTTGCAAGTTCAGACTGAAAACTGAACTGGCTTACAGGGTTTATTTAGAAAGTTAGGATAAAAGGAAGAGGACAACTTCACTTTGGTTGCACCAAAGTGTTAGAAACTGAACATGCCATGACTTCATTGACAGATGTTGTGTGTTTCATGTAGTTCTTGATTTGCAACAACTTATATATAAAATATGCATAAATTAATATAAAGGGATGTGGACTAGGCAGTAACATACTGAATGTGTATATGTGGTATGAAGGCAAGAGAGTGCAGTACCTCTTAGAAACAATACCTGCTTTCAGCCAGTTATGCTGTGATGCTTTGTCTCATAAATATTATGGATAAAAACCCAGCATACAGCAGTCAAGAGCCAACTGTTCAACTGTGAGAGTAGCAGGATAGTTTATTTCTACTTTTTGTCCTTTTTGGAAGAGGTGACATTTTTACTTCTGTCATATTTCTTCTGGACTGTGTTTTCTAAGACGTTCCAGGTTTTCCAATACTAAGTATAATGTGCAACCTTTATGTCGCCCATGTGCAGAATATTAGAAGAGCACAGGCTGTCTACGTCAGGCAATGAGTTCATGAAATGTTGTGCTGTGGTTCTACCTGAAGCTCACAGCTGATGCAGAATAGGCTGAACCGTTCATCTGCTCCCAGTTTCAACTTTATCAATGCCAAAGGCAGAGGTCTTTTTCCCCTGAATGCCAAATGGTTTGCACTGTAGTTTGCTTGTGTCCAAAATAAGCAGTGCTATATATACCTAAGGACATAAGATTCCTTCATTTTAAACCCTTACAGGTGATCACATAATACATTAAACACTCTAGTTTGATTGCTCTTGTCCTAGTTTACATTGCAGAAGAGCTGAAAAATTCTGATATCAAAACTGAAGAGGGTATGTAAAACCTTTCTAAAAGCTCATTCCAAAACCAAACAATTGTAAAGGAAAAATTATGTGAAGAAGGTGGTATTTTGCAGTGCAGAAATCACTTCATGTGATATTCATCAGTACAAGAGTCTGAAATTGTTTTGATAAAGCAGCACAGTAGTTTGAAACTTAATATTTCCACAATGCAAAAAGTTTGGAAGGTGTTTTCCTCCATTCCTGCTGAAGACCTTACATGATCAGGGAAACTTGCACACTTAGAAGTGAATCTGTCCCTGTACATAAAACCTGTCCATTGATTTGGACTGTCTGTAACATTTCTCCATTTTTATATTTTCTCCAGCATTATTTGAGGCGACATTTGTTGTTATATGCCATTGGTCTACACTGCCCCTGAACTTCTCAGTGATTTGGATCATATCCTAACAGTGTTTTCCTGACCTACCTCTTCTGTTCAGCACAGTCTAGTCCACTTCTATTGTGGGCATAACTGTGCAATATTTACAGCAAAATATTAGGGGAATATTTAATTAGAAATATAAGATTGGAAAGAACCTCAGAAAGGTGTCTAGGGCATGCATTCTCCTTGCTCTAAGTCAGGATCAGCTCTACCTACACAGTTCCTAAAAAGTTGCAGCAATGGACAGTTCAGTCTTCCAGTGCAGTCTAATGCTTGTCTAACTTCATTCTAGGAAACATCTCAAGTCGAAACTGAATTTCCTTTAGTGCAGTTACTGCTTATGAATTCTTTCTTGTTTCTCAGCAACTGTGATATACCTCCTTTACTGTTACTGTTCCAGATTTGAATATCCCTCCAAGTCTTTCATTTCCTAGACAAAAAATTGACATTTTCATTTAATCCTTCGTTAGTTATTCCGTAAATTTAGTGCCTAAAATTGGGCACAGTACTTAAAACAGGTACTGTATTCCATTGCAGAGTCAGCAGAAGGACTGCTGTCTTACCAGGAGGAAATGTAAGCATGCGATGTAAGGTGGTCCTGCTTTTGCTGGGGAAAGGTAAAAAGTTGCCACCGTACCGCTGAGGTACAGTAACTGCCCAGGTGTCTGCTTTCAGTTACGCTGCAATTGCTGAGAAAAACAGGTTTGCAGGGATGGTCCGCTGTTCTGCATCATGCTGGTTTATGGGCAGTCGGTTTCTGCATCAGGGACAGCGAAGGGGACAACCATTGCCAGCTGGGGACGGTAGCAGCAAGGATTTCTCATGCCCTGAGAGGTCTGAATTAACAAGGGAAGTTCATAAAGCGTAACCAGCCAGCTGCCTTGAACTGCCAACAAGTGGTATGAAGGCCCCTGCCAGTCCAGCCAGCAGCCTTCTGGTTTTTAGTATAAACATAATTCAGTAAGTTAGGGAGTTCTCAAAGAATTTCACAGTTTTGGAAGCACTACAGCTCCTTCTAGCAGTAAATGTATATAGCCTGGCTTCCTTCCTACCCTCTTCAGGGCAATTGTTTTTGGGCCGGCAATTGCAGCAGTTGCTTATGCATTAGGATATGAAGAAAATTTGCGGTGTTTAATCACCTTCAGAACATTGGTTACTGGTTTTTAGGAAGAAAATTTTACTTGTTCTTTGATTTCAAACACTCTTTCTTTGTTTCCCCAACTTCATGTGGATGTTTTTCTGTGGCTTGCTCCCAGTTGCCTGAACAAAATGGTATGCTCCCAGTCAAGAAGTGGAGAGAATTTGGGGTTACCTCTCATGAAGCAATTTCTTAATAGAGTATCCCTTTCCGGAGGCAATTAGAATAGCTCTTCATTCTTTGTAGTTGTTCTACAGTGGAGGGCCTGTGTCCTATACTAATTTTAGGTGTAAGGAGGAGCCATTACGTGACCTGTTTTCACTTTAAGGACACTCATCCATGTAGTGACTGGCAGTTTGTATAAAGAAAACGACCTTCATGTGCAGAGCAGAATTCAATTAGTGTTTCTTTTCAAGTATACACGTGACAGCGCAGCACAGTTTGCACAGTTTTAATTTATGCCCACTTGATATTTAATACGTTTCATTCAGAAAATGTGTTTTTACGCTTGGATGTCTCAGTGGTCAGGGAGTAAATCACAAGTCACAAGATTATCAGTGCTGTGCAGGGAAAGCCAAGACACTAAAAGAGCGTGAGGTTAAACTCATTCAAGGTCACGCTTGTCCCTCAGAACTGTTGAGGAAACGTGTGACAATACAGACAAAAACTTGAGCGCTGATGCTGAAACACGGGTGTTTTCGTGCGAGGCACGAGGCGCACTGGGGGTCGCAGGCACAGAGGCTTCGGAGCGGCAGGAGCCCCAGTCACGTGGGCGGGTCTGCGTCTGGACACCCCGAGGCGAAAATGACCCGCAGCCGGTTCCGGGGGCAGGCGCGCCCGCGGTGCGCCGGCGGCCGGGGCCACGGGGCGAAGCCACACCGAAATCGCGCCGCTTCCAGCGCGACCGTGCACCTGCCA
>JAVJGG010000094.1:23487052-23508461 GCA_035590195.1 Aviceda cuculoides | reverse complement strand
TATTCCTATTTCCCACGTCTTTGCCTGGAAGCTCCTTGATTTCAAAATTGTGATAACTCGGAGGGAAGGGGGGTTGCGTCTGCCATTCCAGGGGGGGCTCCTGCCTTCCTTGGCAGACACCTGTCTTTCAAACCAAGACAGATTTCCTTAGGAAGAACAGTGTGATCAGTACCTCCTATGCTTATTAAAATCTTTGCCCAAACTTGTTTACATTTAGGTTCACTGGCAGAACTATCAGTAATGTATATAACGTCCATGGTTTGGAGTTTGTATTGACACTATGTTGGGATGCTCTAGTTGGTAGAATCACATTTCTAGCAAGTCTGCCTGATTCTCACGAAGAGCAGAGGTGATTGTGTGACTGCTATTTTAGAAATGGATCTTAGATGTTAGTCACGTACTCAGTACTTTTAATTTCTCTAAGAAACATTACTAGCTGCCTCCTTCTGCAGTACCTGTGTATGGATTTTGTATTCTCACTTCCTAGTTATTCCTAAAGTTATGTGGCTTACTGTTTTAAATGTGTGCACGTATATGTAAGCAGAGCAGGCGGACCAACCTGGTTCAGTTACTGTCTTCTGTCTGCATGTTCTCCATAGTGATTTTTCTCTTGCTATTAACAGAACAAAGGCTTTGGTAGACCTTAAGCCAGCTATGGCAAATATATATATGCTGAGAAACAAGTAGTGGCATTTCTTGTATAGTTGTGTGATAGACTAACACATATACCAGCAAAGGGAGTCTATGCTCAAAGAAAAGGACTGTCAGTAGTAAATGTTGAACTTAAAACAGCTCATTCTTTCTGCTAATATATGCAGGTGATGTAGTTCCAACAGAGCTGCTAGTTCTGGTGGGTTGAAGTATGGAGACTCACAGCATAATGGGAGAGTTATGTATTGTTGCTCCTCAGGCAGGCACTTGTGACTGGAAATTCCAACTTGTCTTGGAAAGGCGATTTTAGATATTACGCAGTGGGAATGTGACTTGAGAAATCTTGTGCTCCTGTGTGATTGTGTCTTCCTCCTCCCCTCCTTAGTCTATTTTAAGAATTGGTGCTGGGAGTCAGACTGGTTAAAATTCAGTAAATGTGCTCTGTCAAGAGGTGCTGACTGAAGAGTAAAATGTTTTCCTGGGAAAAAAATATTTTCATTTTATTAAAACCTGCTTCTCCAGAGAAGAGTATTTTGAGATTTTTCTTTATTCTTTTTCTTAACCGAGGCTTTATAAAGTCTTAACTTAGAGAGATGTTTCATACATGTCAATTGGACACGTAAGTGACAACTAGCTTTCAGGAGCAGATGCTGCTACTGTGACTGCAGTGAATTGTCGTTCAGCAAATGTTTTAAATGATATGGCTAACATATATTTACAGTGACTTTTTCTTCCTACCCTACCCCTTGTCCTTAGCATTTCCATGGTTTGGAATGGATATCGGTGGAACATTGGTTAAACTGGTCTACTTTGAACCTAAGGACATTACTGCGGAAGAGGAACAGGAAGAGGTGGAAAACCTGAAAAGCATTAGGAAATACTTGACCTCCAACACAGCCTATGGTAAAACTGGCATTCGCGATGTCCATCTTGAACTGAAAAATTTGACTATGTGTGGACGCAAAGGAAACCTGCACTTCATCCGCTTTCCCAGCTGTGCCATGCACAGGTTCATACAGATGGGTAGTGAGAAGAACTTCTCCAGTTTGCACACTACACTCTGTGCCACGGGTGGTGGAGCTTACAAGTTTGAAGAGGACTTTAGAACGGTATGTGAACTGTTCATAAGGGTTCAGTGGGAATTACTTTGGAAAAACATCATGGGAGTCCTTCTGTTAAAACTTGTAGAGAAAATAACATTTTTTTGTCCATCCTAACTGGTTAAGACTAACAGAATAAATTCACATTTGTTAATTGATGGAATTTCTGAGAACATGGAGGGGGACAGGGGAGACTATTCTACTTGCTGGGTATTCAACTGAAGTATTACTGTGCAGGATGTCTTCAGTAAATGGTTTTTTTAGAGTATGGCTGTGATGATCAGATGCCTCATAATCAGCTGAGGGTGTGTTGTGACAGCCTAGAAGTCTGAGACTAGGTACTCATCTTACAAACTGGATATCTACTAGGCAACCAGAAATTAAACCATACAGCTGAAGACTAGATTCAGGTTCCCTTCCCCTTGTATTACTCTTCAAGCAGACTTAGGTCAAGAGTCTTGGAAGACCGAGCAGGGGGAGAAATAGTGTATGGAAGCATGACAATAGCAGCTAGCTTATGATTTCAATTCTGGGAGTACATCACGTGAAGAAAGGCAGTTCATGAGATGACTAGGTCCCAGATCCCCTAGAATTTAAAAATAACCTCTGCGGGGAGCTCCAGAAGCTGATGTAGATCTGAAGTATTGGATGCTGCTGTTTGTATAAACTTCAGCAATAGTCCTAGCTCCCAAATGAGTGCACTGCAAAAATTGATTGTGGCAACAGAGACAGAGCATGCTGTTGTACAAACTGCGTTAGAGAGAAATAGAGATTTGGGAGGCAGTTGCCTGTTGTATATGTGTCTCTACTGGGGCATATCTCCATTTATTTTCTGTAGAAGAATGACTAGTCTGCCTGTACCAGAGCAGTCCCACTAAAATTAATGTGAATTATTTACTTGGCAGGCAGGTCTGACACTTCTGTCCATAGCTTTTGACCTGATCTTGAGGGTGAGGGATGGCTGCTGGGTATGACAGGTTACATCAGTTGCTTTTCTGTCTCTGCTTCAGTCTAGGTAGCTATCATACTGGTTTACTAACTGCCATTGACTGCAGTCCTTGGCTTTTTCTGCTTCATTTTTAACTTCAAGCATCCATTCCTGCAGTACAAGAGGTTTTTTCTTTGTCAATACCCTTCACCTACCAGATGACCAAGATCCCAAGGGGGAAAGAGAATGCTGTAAGAAATCAATGTGAATTCCAGCTGTTATGCTGTTGTGCAATCATTTTCAGTAAATGTTGGACATGGAAACAGCTAGTCTAGTGAAGGACTATCAAGTTTCTGAATTGCCGTAGTAGTCCACTAGTAGTGCCAGATTTCTTGTCCTTTAGGCTGATTGCAAGTCCCTTATGTGTTACGATCTACTGATGATTGAGTCCTCAAAAGTTTTAGTTTGTCTCACATTGTGTAAGGATGTTGACATCACAGTAGGAGGTGAATTCTAGTGCTAGTCAGTGTTGCCTCAGTTCAGGTTTTCAAGTGTCTTTCCATGTGTCCAGGGGATGATTCAGGTCACGTTCTCTAGTGACAATGGGAGGTCACTCTGAGACTTTCTGAAGAGGCTGACTATCCCTTTGGAATGGTCCGTCTTCCCAAATTCATCTCTTCTGCATCATGTAATAGCAGCTAGAGTTGCTTACGTAATAGGGAAGTTCATGTCCCTTGCTCCCACAGCTGTGGAATTGAACTGGAAGTTACCTGGCGGCTATCACAGCTAGGCATTTTTCTCTATAGCTTTGGCTTTAATCTGGCATAAATATGCAATTTACAGTGAGGGACCAGTCTCTGTTATCTCAGTTGCAATATAGTTGATGTAGCACTGGAAGCCATAGTTGAAGTTGGGGCTGTTTTTCTAGGTATTGTACAAAAATAAGAGGTCACATAGCAAATTACTGGTGGACTTAGGCATGAAATCTCACATCTCTGCAGTGTTAGTTAACATTCTGTGTGCTGCAACATTTGTAGGTAGTTTAAGAAAAACACTTTAAAGGCTGGCTGGAGTGTTTTACAGCATAGAGCAATCAGAGAAGTGCACTCACACCTAAGTGTGCATTGGACGTCTTGTAACACCTATCCAGTTCCACATCTTCCTTTATAGCAAGTATTTCTTGGCTCAAACTGTAATAATATCCATAGAGTGTTACAGAAGCAAAATACTATCCATTACATGAATATTTGCTTGTTTAATCTCTCAAAGGGCTGAGTGTCCTGTGTACTGGCTCTTGAATTGTCACACTTCATTAGCCACTGTAACAGCAGCTGGCTATCTCAGTGTGTTCTGCTGGCTGTAAATTGACATTAGACAACAGCTTCAGGATTGCTCTCAAAGCATTGAAATGTCTGTTTCAAATATTTGATCACTCTAATGCACCTGTAGAAGTAGAGAACATGTGCCAAGTCTAATATCCTGCTGTTGCAGGATTCGATATTGTGCAATGCCTTATATGGAGGAGGCTTTAAATGTTCCTGTTTCTGTAACTTAGAAGCAATATGGAAAACCTCAATTAGGTTTGTGAATGTTGTTAATTTCATCAAAAAATCTGGCTAAATGCTAGGAAAATTATGAAACCAATATAAGTAACATGCTTTTGTTCTGACCCTTTATTTCCCTGTGTACGTGCTTTTAAGTTATTTGTCTTTCATGGTATTTCTAAATGCTTATGGGACTTTCAGGTTTGCATAGATTTAGGACAAAAGATCCAACATACTGCAACACAGCATTCAAATGCCAGAGAAGGAATCATAAGATTACAGCAGCTTTTTCTCCTTAAAATAGACAAGCAAAAACCCTGTTGTTACTTGCCTGTTCCAATGTCTTACTTCTGATCCCTAAATGAGCTAAATAGCTTTGATCTAGACATCTCTGCTTTTAAAAATAAAATTGGGAGGCATCTTCTGTTTGTCTTAAGCCTGTATTCTGTGCCATAGAAAGGAATTAAACCTGCAAAGCTAGCTAGGTTTAGCTATCTGACCTCCCTCTTGTGATCCACAGTGTTGGATAGGAGGAGTCCTGGAGAAGTCTCCATGGACTGCTTGGTTACTGCCAGCAATAATGATCAATAGCCTGGCAAATAATTTGATTAATTCTTAAGATCTGAATCCTTCCTCTAGAAGTAGGAAAACTGACTCTATTCATTAAACTAGACCACAGAAATAATTTTAGCAACCGTATGGTTATACTTAATGTTTGTTGAAGGGCATCAGTAAGTAATTCACTAAAAGGACTGTTTCCAGGTTAGGGGGTTTCTTCTTGGTTTTGTTTTTTGTTTGGGCTTCCCTCCTAGCCACGCCTTTCTGAATGACTGGTCTTTATGGCTGGCTGGCTTTATTTTCAGGTAACAGTGGTGTTGAGGCATGGATGAAAATGTCACCTAATTCTGATAATCCTCCCTCCTTTCCTCAACTATGTACTGTCACCTCACATGTTCTGTAAATGTTCAAGTAATGTCACTTCTGTAAAAGTAAGGAGTACGTACCTGTGTGTACCTATAATATAAATCTCTTCGTACTTTGCAGCTCCTCCATGATAGCACATGCACATTACTTGCACAGAATTATGCTGTTAATGTAATGAGGAATAAATTCTTAGGCCGTCTCTCAGTTTTGTAAAGCAACTCAAATGTAAAGGATACATGGGGGATGAGGGAAGAAAGGACTATTCATACTTTTGTCTAAAACCTGCACTATTGCAAAATTCTTATAGATTGCAGTGGCTCAAAGGTGGGATTTTTGTATTCCTTTTCTGAACTGACACATACAGAACCTGACTTATCTTGATAGGAATTTTACTGCTGGCTGCAGTGGAAGCAGGGCCTGGGCCAAAACCCAGTCACTTAATAAAGAACATTTGGGGCAGGAAAGGAAGGAAATCTGTTACCAACACAAACTCAGGCCTTGACCTTCCCCATAACGTGTAAGAAAAAAGCTTTAAGAATAAGATTGCTGTTGGAGAGTGATTTCCTTGTGCCAGATATTAGCTGATTCTAATGCTTGACTTTGTGGTATGAACTGACTGCCAGTGGATGACTTGTAGGCTGTATTTATCTTAAATAAACTCACTGTCCTGTGTTGTAGGATGAGTAAGCTATGTAACTCCAGGTTAGTGTAAGACACTCAAAAATCTTGTTGCACCTCACTTGCTTGAGGAGGCTGGACACTGCTGCTTAGGCCATAGGTGCTGGCTTGTAGTGTGTAGGCTGGGCTGGAGTTGGAAGTGGCATCCAGAGGATGGATGAAGTAACCATGATACCTTCTGTTACCACCACTGCAGGAAGCTAGGAAATTCTTCAGAGGGAATGGAAAGAAGCCATGTGCATCTCTTCCCTGTCAGGAGAAGCAAGAGATCCTTACAGCTAGCTGGGCAAGAGGGCTGATCCTCTGGAGAGGATCCCAGACTAGTGCTTTTTTCTGCCCAAAGCTGGTGCAGTCTGTCTTCTTTTCTGGCTCAGCAAATGTTGGGCTTACCCTTTATTTGCATTAGACTTTGTCTTGTTTGAATGCAAGTAGATATTCCTCAGCCTTAGGGTGTGGAATGAGCTGGCGGCAGTACCTCATCTGAGCTCAAAAAGAAACAGGGTTGGGGGTTGAGGTGAAGACAATCAAAATATAAAGGAAGCAAAGTACACCTTTATGTAAGTGGAGGAGAGGTAATGGGAGGGAGATGGAAGGAAAAGCTAGACCATAAGCTATTAAAAGAAATAAAAACTGGAGCAATGCCCAGAAGGCATATAAAAGCCAGAGTGATATAGTAAATCAGGCTGCTGTAATTGGTAATTAAAAACGTGCAAGATGTTGTGTTCCTAACGGCTTCTTACAGAAAAAAAAAATTTTATTTCTGGTTGAAAGTCCAAGAGACAGATGAACTCGTAGGTTTGGACATTCCTGTGCTCGCCAGAACTCGGTAACAGTGTAAAAATTCAAGCTGGGTGAAAACTTTCATGAGCTGGAGCTTCATTGAAAAGATGTGTGCACATCAGTGTTGATCCATTAGGCTTCAACCCTGCAGCATGTATGTCACAGCTGCCCTCAGCTCACTTCTAGAGGACTGGGCTGCTTCATGTTTTCCTTGCTGAGGTGGAAATATTTACTCTCCCGTAAAGGAACAAATGTTGACCAAAGTGTTTGACTTCTATGCTTCTGTATTTCAAAGCAACAAGTTGGTACCACTTTTTTTTTTTTTTCCTTTTATACTGTCTGGTACTTGAATACAGCTAAAAATTGTTTGACACTTTGAATATTATTATTTAAAAACAAAACAAACCTAAACTCAAACAGACAGTACCATTTTCCAGCACTTCCTCCAAGTGTACAGTAAGAGGTGGGCTTTCATTCTCTTTAGAATAGTGTCTGTACACAGTAACAACAGACCTTTTGTGTATCCTTGAAATCAGCTGGGTTTCAGGAGTTTGTTGCTAAGATGTGAACAGTCATGGGGAAGTGTTCACTACTTCCTTGCTGTGTTGCACCCACTTGTAAACATGGTTAAAGTCCTGAGTTCCTCCTTTTGATGGTCCTGAAGAGTTTCTTGAAGTCCGAAGTGTTTTGTTTCCTTGCCTCCCCTGGTCTTTAAAAAACAGTCTGAAACAAAGAGGAATTTCTGCAGTCTGGCTATAATGCAGAAAAATTGTTCTTTTAAAACTTTGACATATGGTTTCCGTGTAACCATCATAAATTTTCCCTCCAGGGTCTTGTATGCTACTTTGTTCTGCAGTTCTTCCTCTCATAGCACAACTTTCTGACATAAAACTTTTCTAGAGAGGCACTGTGCTGAATGTAGTTACAGGAGAGCAGAGCAGGGTAAGTTGACCATTGTGCTGTCTGCCCTCCTATTAGGGATTGTAAAGGGCTGGAAAATATCTGCAAATGCATTTTGTAAAAAGTTGTAGGAAAAATGTCCAATTAAAATGTGCTACTACACACAGCTGCTGTTTTTGTTTTGCATTTTTGCACATAAACTTCTGTTCCTGCAAGGAGAAAGTGGTTTGAACAGCTGAAAGATGAGGACAAGTCAAGTGTGGTAGGTCAGGTGATGGCACCAGAAAAAAATGTTTGCCTACTAATACATTTGTTACGATGGTTACAGACACATCTATTTTGTGATGCAGTTTTGCTACTTGAGTCAATGTGAGCAAAGAAATGAATAGAAAAAAAGGCAGATTTCTATATGCAGGGAAAGGGAATGGGAATTGTGACCCTTGCTCTATCATGGTTTCTTGAACAGGACTGGATTACTACATTTCTTGCAACTGTCCCTAATTTGCGTTTAGAAGCAAGAACAGTAGTGGCTCACAGGGCTGTTCGGAGCCTCAGAGGTCTGGTGGCTGCAGAGCTTGCGGTTCTCTGAAGGCGGATCAACGTGGAATACTGATGCCAGTCTTGCTCCTTCCAAAAATGAAAACCAGACTGCTGCAACAACACAGGAAAATAGTTTTTCAGTCTGCTGTGAATATCAGACATGAAAGAAAGCAGTAATGGGGCTTTTCTGCTTACAGTATATCAGCTGTTAAATATAGCACAGAGCTATAAAAAGCAGAACAAATTCTAGTATGTCTTTTTTATATGGAGGGCTGGACCTAATAAAATCTGTATGCTTAATGCTTGAAAAAGAAGCTTTGATTAGTTTCTTTTGTTCTGTCCTTACAAAAATGGTGGGCTGACTGGCGAGTTTGTAGAAACAAGGATTTTGTTTGTGTGTTTGCACTGATGCCAGAAGTGTTTTACTCTTAGATTTGTATTGCTTGCTTGTGTCTTGCAAGGTCTCTTGCTGATGCTTACCTAGTTGTAAAAGTGTAACACGGATAAGACAAAAGCAGCTTGTGGCTGGGTGCTTGGCTTATGGGAGAACAGAGGTTTTGACAGTAGAGGCCATAAATCTACTAATGACTTATCGTTGTATAGTAGGCTTTTGGTTCATAGCATGTTTGTGCATGCTGTACCTGTATTAGATTGTGTTTGGTCATGCTGCATCTAGCTTATACAGTACAATGAGGAAACTGACACTGTACAGCACATAACCTAGAAAAAGATAATGGTTAGTATAGAATCTTTCCTTATTTTGACTAGCTGTGTGCAACATTAGTTGGGTGTTAACAAAAAAAAAATAATCCTCTAACAAGTGATGACTTAGTAGGCTCCATACAATGTCTATTGTGAGAAAGAGCGCATGAAACATTTATTATGTTAATGCCTTGTATTGTATATCTCTTGACTGGAGCTTTTCCTCTCAGTCTAATAGCAAGAAATTGCTGAAATCCAAGATATTTGCAGCCTTAAGATTTTTGTAACGTTTCTTTAAAAACCTTTTCTCCTGATTTGCGTTTATTCTTTTTATTTGCTGGCTAAATGGTTCAAGTCTTTTATGCTGCATTTCTGTAATTGTAATTTGTGTAGCCGTGTGGTAACCAAGAGAAAAATATGAAGGGATTGCAAAAGTTACAGGAGGAAATACTGAGACAAGAAGAAGAAACCTGTCTCTATTGTCCTATGAATAACTGGAACTATACTGAGGTCTTTGAGACTGCTGGTTTGGGGTTTTTTTTGGTCTTATTTCTTTTCTGTGGTTCTGGGATTTGAGGAGTAGCAAGTATAACAAAAGGGCAGACACAAAGAGTAGAATGGCTTTCAGTTAAGGCGAGTTAGAGCTATGTACAAGCACAGAAAAAACTTAAGGGGAGAGATTTAAATAGCTCAAAAGAATGTAACCTATTGGCCATGCCTGTTGCACAGAAATATCTCTCCTCTTTATAGTGGCTTAATATAGCTTCCAGAATTAAAAATAGGAGGTAGGTAGCCTCATAAATCTTCTCCATTAGCTGTTATAAAAACATCCTGCAATATGCAAATGTTTGAGAACCAGCCCTGTGCTGTATAACTCTTTTGTTCCTAATACCCTGTTGTTTTTTCTGCTACAAAGCGGACTTAGGGAAGACCTACTTTGCAGGTGTGAGGATGCAAATGACCTCAGGGTTTGGACAGACAACTTTACTATTTTTTCTCCCTCTTCTCTCCCTGACACAAGTCTAAGCTCAATGTCATCTGGAAAGGAGACTTACTACAGATTGTCACTGTATCCTATTTTGAGAAAGGGATGTGATTTCTAGTTTTAGTAAACAGAATGCTATGGCAAGTACACATGTCTGTTTACGTATAGTCATGGGTGACCTGTGAGATCTTGGAGGGAATGTCCTTTCTAAGCTCTTATAATTGTTTTTATGCCCTCTGTTACAGTTATATTTTTATGAATATTTTGCTGGGGGCATGGGCCTGACAATAGTTTTGTTTAGTTTTTTTGTATTGTTTTTCACCAAACATTGGGTATACCCTGTTTTTCATGAGGCATTTTAAAGTGCTTATGGTAATTTAAAGAAAAAGTGCTCTCATATTACTGGTGACTTATACTAAAAAAAAGATGCAAATCTTTAAGCATAATCCACTGCATAGTTAATGCATATTAACATAAGCGTGTGCACTTTGTAAGGCTTTAGCTATCTTGTTCTTTAACTGAAGTTACTTGATATTAACGCTTCTATTGAATATTTCATTAAATTGCTGGGAAATGTAGTTGGATGATGAGTTAAAGCACTCTGCATCCTGAGGAATGCTGCTATGCAGGCATGTGTCAGATACTGTCCAAAAGCTGCAGAATGCAGCTCCTCTTGGGACGGGGATAAGAGGAAAGACATTTACTGCTTCAGAATACTGAGGGGGGGAAATGTTTCCTGTTTGCAGAGCAGGGAATATCTCAAAGGCAGAGGAACTAAACAACATTACTGTGCAGCACATCACTGTTTTGGGAGGTACCTGTAGTCAGGCAGATAGCAAACTTTTTATTTCGGACTTCAGGCTTAGACAGATCTTTGTACTGTTTAAATAGCATAATGTGTTACTAGTAAAGTGATCAAAGTGCTTCAGCGGAGCCTTTTGTCCTTCTCAGTGTTATATTATACTAGGAAATGTTTGTTTATTAATTTCTTGTTGTTTTCCAGATTGCTGATCTACAACTCCATAAACTGGATGAATTGGACTGCTTGATCCAGGGCCTCCTTTATGTTGATTCTGTTGGTTTCAATGGCCAACCAGAGTGCTATTATTTTGAAAATCCTACAGATCCTGAACAGTGCCAGAAAAAGCCTTATTGCCTTGATAATCCATATCCTATGCTGCTGGTTAACATAGGCTCAGGGGTCAGCATCCTAGCTGTGTATTCTAAGGACAACTATAAGAGAGTCACAGGATCCAGGTAAAATTAATTCTCTGATCTTTTAATTCTATTTTCTTTTCTCCTTAATAATTGAACAGATAGAACCAGACAGTGTGACTAGTAGGTGCAGCCCCAAATTGTGCTTGTCTTCCCATTTCTTTTAAAAGCCCACCAGTAGCAAGACTGGAAATATCCTAGGATTCCTTCAGAGATGGTATCTACATCAGGGAAATCATTGATCCATTCAACTTTAGAGTTGCCTTAGTCTCTTCTTGGTGTTCTTACTTCCTGTCCCTTGCTATGAATTACCAAAATAAAGCTGTTCCAGTAAATGAATCGTCTCTCCCCTGCTTTGATCCCCCAGAACAGTCTGAGCAGTGAGATAAAAATGCTTGGGCTAAACAAAAAGCTCTTGCTTAGTAGTTAGGATGTGTCCAGAATATAGTAAAACTTTGTAGAATTACTTGCTACGACTGCATTTTGGCAGAGGAATCTCACTGGATATCTTGTTTCCTTACTGATTGTGCTAGTCTTTGGACCATGCTGGTAAATTAAGGAATGACAGCGTGTAAAGGCTAGAATATGATTGTCTGTATTCTTACTTTGTCCTCAGTGTGATTTCAGCCTGGGTCAGCTAGTGCTCTCTGAAATGATTTGTAGGGTATAGCTGGGTTGAAATGGTCTCTGGCCCATGTTCAGTAAGAGATTTAGATGCAGCTGCTCTGTTTAGGAATTCAGGAGTTCAGTAGTGTGGATGCAGAATTTTGTTCTCAAGACCAAAAAACAGCCTAAGGCACATTTAAGTTTACTCTATAGATGTGACAACAGTGCTTACTTGTAGGAAACCGCTTTAGTTACAAATGTGTCCATCCAGACTAGTAGTAAAAGTACTAATAAATCTGTCCCACTTTTTCCTCTTACATGCAAACTAAATTGGGATCCTTCATTTCTAGTAATATTGTAACCTTAAAAAAACCCAAACAAACCACCAAAACAGAAACCTAAAAAAAATCTGCTTCCAAAACAACAACCAAAGAAGCTTTTTGGTTTTGCTATAGTCCCTTCCAAAGATGGATTCTGTTCTTCAGTGCATGAAACTTTATTAATAAAGTTTCTCCTGTATACTGCATATGTGTGTTCTGTTGCCTTGTCTAGGGCCTATCTTTGCCACAAGGGTAGCCAGCCATAAGCCATTTGTGTGTATACAATACAGATGAACACAAGTTGAATGGAAGAGGTATTGGTTTTCTTGTAATTCTGGTTGTTTTTCAAGCATAGCTCTTTATATCTGTAGGTGTGCTTCTGATCCTCTCCACTATGAAAGGAAAAACATGACTGCAGTGGGTTGCTGACTTGTTGTAGATGATGAAATCAATACTGTCTCGTGGCTGGTGTGCAGGAAGGGCTTGCTACTCTGAATATATTGTAGTGCTACTAGATGTGTTCTGAAAAACTTGCCTAATAATTCAAAAGCACTGACTGAATGGTGTTCCTGTGTGACCTCCTGTGCTTCTTTGTGAAGTGCAAGAGTGGCGTCTTGCCGATCCTCTTGTTTACAGTGCCTCCAGTCAGTGTGAGTGCAGTCAGTGCAAATAAGCTAACTTTCCCAAGGGTTAAGAAAGAATGAGGAAGGATGTAGAGGTTAGTAAGTTGAAGTTCATGTCTGTTAAGACTGAAGAGTCCAAAGTAAATTTTAATGAGATGAGTTAGCAACCTGTTATGCACAATCAAATACTCCCTGCTAAATTTATGTAGTCAGTAAATATTGTACTTGAACCTATGCAAGATATTAAAGTGACTGCTCCTTGCTCAGAGTTCTTTGGAGGGCTGAGACTTTCAGGGCTTTCGTGGAACGGGAACCAACCAGACTGCTTCCTGCCACTGGCTAGGGGGGCAGGATCTGTCTTGGATGCCTGCCCCTGCAGGGATTTTTAGCTTTGATCGCTGTTTATTCTTTCATCACTGACTTAAGTGATCTGTTGGCTAATTATTCTTGCACAAGAAAAATTTGCTAGAGTGCTACAAATAGCAAAATGACATCTGCAGGGTTGGATTGGACCTTATTCTCAGCTAACCCTTTATTTAGCAGTGTTTCTCGTATTTAAATGTTAAGGACTTAAGAGCAGTTCAGTTAAAATCACACTGGATGACATTTGTGTTAAATAAATAGAAACTCAATTTAGGGTGTCTTCGCAAGGGAGAAGTTGCAAGATGCAGTTGGTAGCTGTGCAGACCGTGTTGAAAACGCAAGTCAAGAGCTGTGGTAAAAGCTGGTTCAAGGTGCTGGTCTGAAGGAACTGTGCTTTTCTAGTCTTGGAGGAGGAACATTCCTGGGCCTGTGCTGTCTACTGACCGGCTGCGAGACGTTTGAAGAAGCACTAGAAATGGCTGCGAAAGGAGACAGCACTAATGTGGATAAGCTGGTGAAAGATATTTACGGAGGAGACTATGAGCGGTTTGGCCTTCAAGGGTCTGCTGTAGCCTCAAGGTACATGTTAATGGAGCTGGTTTTAAGGAGTTCTTTGGGAAACTTACTGTGCATGCTGAAGCGAGTGCATAATCCCTGGACTATGCACTATGTCCGTGTAGAAGTGTTACTCTGAGTGCATCACGTGGTTTGTCCTTAGATCTCTCACTTACTTGCTCTTTTTTTTTTTTTTTAACAGGTATAAGCAATGCTTCATGTAGTTTGCTTCCATTTAAATTACAGATATTTTAGAAGTGTCTTTGCTCATTGTTCTGCCTTTCTAATGAGATCCCCTTTTCACATTTCAAATCTGTCTCAAATCAATGGATATCAAATCCAAGCAAAGCTTATTAAATGGTATAATTTCTAAGGGCTTTTAGCACTCCTAAATAACTCATATTAAAATGAATAATGTTCCTCACGCAGCTTTGGTCATATGATGAGTAAAGAAAAGAGAGATTCCATCAGTAAAGAGGACTTGGCCAGAGCCACTTTGGTCACCATCACCAACAACATAGGTTCTATCGCTCGCATGTGTGCATTGAATGAGGTAAGATAGCATATTTACTATGAGCTTAAAACCTTTAGAAACAACATAGTAAGATTATCAGAATACAAAAGTGTAAATTGCTGGTATAGTAGGTGTGTAACTGACCCTGGTAAATATGTGTATATTTAATGTGGTGTCCTAACTCTTGTGACTTGTGTTATGTTTGCTTTGATGCAAAGTGTAAGGTACTTTGAGCTTCAAAGGTAGGTAAGAGGGGAGAAGAGCTGACTGTAAAGATCTCCTTGAACTATTGATGCCTAGAGCTGTTCGGTTGCTCTCAAGCTGTAATACATAGATATTAACACCTTTGTAATACAAATTAATACTCTCAATTACTTTGTGGTTATTAACAGATCTTACTATACCATGACAGATTTTTTTTTTTAATAGTATTTTGTTTGGCTTGTTTCCGTAGCATGATGGGTTTGAATTGCATTATGTTAAATGCTTTGATAGATATAAGATCCCTTGTATTGGGTCAGAAAGAAGAAAAATAGGGTACCTTATCCTGCTTCAAACCTATCAAATTCTTGTTACATTGTTTTCTTTAGGCATGATAACTATGGATGGATTGTTCCATTCAAACACCTTTCTAGGTTCCAGCAGTTTAAAAATAAATAAGTAAATAAATAAAAACTCCAAACGTTTAGGCACTTGTTTTGAGCTGCAAATTGCATCCTTTACTGTTAAGTGGTAACTAATTTTTTATCTGCTCTCAATGAATTTATGTAATTTTTTTTTTACTATATAGATGTTTTTAGCTCCACAGCGTTCTGTGGCTAGAAGGAAGTGCTTTTTTATTTTTTTTTAATCAACAACACACCCACACAGCCCACAAAAATCCCAACCAAAAAAAAAACCAAAACCCAAAAAACTCACCAAATTGCCATCTGGTTACTTTATTGGATCCTATCTAGCTTTTTGCTTTATGAGAAATAGCAAATAATTAATCACTAGTGCTTTTGGTGGGTTTCGTTTTGGGTTTTAAAAAACCTTTATGACATCTCCCTCTTGGTCTTTCCAAGGCAGAATGTCCTAATACTTAGTCTCCTCTCCTATGGAAGACACTCTGTGTCTCTTTTCCATTGTTTCATTTTGTCTTATCTCTTTATGATTCTAATTTTGAGATTGAATGGTCAGATCTTCATGCAGTATTCAGAGTGTGGTTGCACAATGAATTTATGTGGTGGCATATTGATAAATTTTGTTTTCCGAGTTCCTTTACTAATAGTTCCTAATACTTTATTTTTATGAGCATGGAGCTCATATTTTTAAGAAACCATGCACAGTCCCTCCACAGTCTTTCTTGAATGGTGATGGCTCATTTGGGGCCTATCATTGTGTCTGAATACTGAAGTCTGTCTATCTCTTCCCCCTTCCATTTGTGTCATTTCATTTTTTTAATTTAAACTTCATCTGCCATTTTACTCCTCAGTCAGTGGGTGTAAGTCTCTTCAGGATTGTTATGCTGTTCATTTTTTATTCTGACTCTCCTGAATAACTTTGTATGCCAATAAATGTTATGTTTGTTGCTAATATCCCTCTCTAGAGCACTTTGAAAATATGTTGAACAGCACAAGTCTTAGTGTATGCCCCTATCAAATGCCACTGATAACCTCCCTTCATCGTGAAAAGTGGCTACAGACTTTTTTTTTTTTTTTGGCAATTTGATTCTCTCGGTCAGGATGATTCTCTTTGAGTGTTCTCTTTGCTTTCAGCTTCTTTACAGTGTTGCCTTGTGGCATGGAGTTCAAGCAGCATTGTACAGGGCTATCAAAGCATGGAGAGTTGCAGCAGGGAACCACATGCGATGCATTCAGAGGAGGAAATAGGCTACTAATGAAACTAATGTGTCTGAATCGTTGTGAAAAAGTTCCTAACATCTTTATTTTGTGGGCAAGCTTACATTAAAAATTGGACATGATCCCAGAATTTTGTGGAGGAATGTGGATTGATATGTAAAGTATTCTTCATTTCACAGACAATGTCAAAGCAGAATTTTTTCCAACACTTGAACTAAATTATTTTGTAGCTTTTTAGAGAATAAAAACTTCATTTAGTAGCTCTACATACTATTAAAAAAAAATTCAAACATGATATATCATTGCAAGTAAACTCATCTCCAGGTAGCTTGCTCTCAGGGGAAAAAAAGTAATGCTGTCATTTTGCTAAATAATCTAGACACCTAAATTGCCTTTGGGAGATACAGCTCTGACTCACCAAGTTTGATGAATGAAATGCCTAAATAAGAGCTTTTAAGTTGAATATGATATATTCTTTTGTGGAGTTTGTGTGTATTAGGTTAGGGTTATGGTGAAGCTCACTTTTAGGTTCTTTGACAAAATCAATTTATGCCCTGAAGCATGAGTTTTGATAAGTGGGGTTTGGTTTTGGGGTTTTTTTTTTTTTCAATGATTGCAGCTTTAATATCGTGTTGAAAATTACTTGCATATGTGCAGGAAAAAATGAGGCTGGAGAATAAATGAAATATTCTGTCTGCAGAACTTCAAAGCAAAGTTTGCTTGCACAAAGTTGGCAGTGGGGTAGAAAAATTCCATAGTCTGGAACCATTTGGCTACACATCATTTGAAACAGTCTGTCCTACGCACAGCAGAACTGCATAAAGGAAACCAGTCTCTGTGGTTTATACTTTTCTTACTAGCAGAACATGTAAGTTGCATCTGAATGAGACTTCTTGCAAAAATATGTTCAGGCTTTTTTGTTGCATCTTTGATATTGATTCCCCTATTCAATTATATTGGCAAATATGTGTATATATTATATTGAAGCTATACTATAGCTTTCTGCTGCAGAATAGTTGAACAATTTAGCAAGACCCCACAGAGTGAAAGAGTGCATGTCTTTTCCAGGGTGTTGTAATTTGGTTAGCTTAAGTAAGCATTTCATCACCATTCCTTCATCAGTTTGACTTCTGTCTTTCAGCTTTGAATATTTCAGCAGTGAACAATTTAAAAGTAAATTAGCAAGACTCTTTTAAGGGATAAAAGTAGTATTTCTTCATTTTCCAACTCCTGAAAAATGCTAAAGCTGTTTTTAGTTCAGTTCAAAAAATCTAGGAAACTTTATCTCTTTAACATAATTTTTAATCTTGTCAAGTCAAGGAATGTTGGAAAATAAAATTGATATGAAAATTGCATGTTGATATACAAGCTGCTATTCTAGTAGATATGACTAGTATTTTTAGATTTAAAATTTTCAGTAATTTTCATACTTGGTGTTAGGTACTGCTTGCTTGAATTTCTGGTAACAGTAGCTTCGTGTGTATATTCAGAAAAAAAATAATGTCAGGAAGATGAAATTCAAATGTAGATTCTAATCAATTTGATGGTATTGCACTACAGGAAATTAATTAGTTACATGTTTGTCCCTCCTTTGTCAGAAATGACTTCAGAGACAAAACTGCCTTGTCAGAGAATGCAAAGTGCTCTTGCCCATGTTTAACAGCAGCCTTTTGAAATTTGAGAAGTTCTTATTTTCAGCCACATAAGTTCCTAAGAATGAATATGAATGCATGCTGATGTGACTGCAGAGTGTAAGGTTGTAGATGACTGTGAACCTGAACTGTTTAAATAAAGTTTGTGTTGATGTGTTTGGTTTGAGGCTAGTCAGACATGTAACTCAGTCATCAGAGACTGGATAAATGAATTATTCCATCTGCATATCAGCACTCTCCAGTATTGAGTATTCAAGTGAGGATGTTCTCTGTGGTATGTTACATGCATGGTACTGGACATGACAAAACTGTGGTCCGTAGCAAAGTAATTGCTGCAGAACCAAGTGTTGGGCTTTATAGACCTGTATGAATCCAGTAGAGTTAACACTTGGTAATTCTAGCCTCCATGCAGATTTTTGCTGGTACTTTTCAGCAGAGGATTCTTGAAGATACATTTCTAGGGCTCCTACTGAATCTTCTAGACCAACCATAGTGTATGGTGAACGTCATATGGTACACCAATTCAAAATGCAGGTGCATTTTTTTGCATAACAGGCAAAACTGGGCTTGGTAAGATAGTTATTGGCATTGCTTAAGCACCAGAACTGTTGCTTACATGCACTGATGTGCATACAAGTAAGGATAGTGTGTGGATTTCTTGCTGACAGCATAGTGCTGATTGTTCAAAAATCTTAAGTTTCTGTATGAACACTGAGTTCAAGTGAGCTTTGAAACAAAGGAATGCAGTACATGTTAAGTATCATCTTGGCCATGTTTCACGTGCTTCTTGAAAATGGAACCACAGTCCAGATAATAGATAATGAAAGATCCTTCTTCCCATCTCTAATGTAATCCTTCTCAGATACCCTTCAGAGGTTCTCCATCTGGATTTAATAATCATAGTGATCTCTGTGAAGCTGCTTCATTTAACAAGCAGGGGGAAAAGATGTCTTCACTGCTGCCATGTCATATACAATTAAAAAACAAAAACAAAAAAACCCAAAAAACCACAAAAAACAAAACAACCAAACAACAAAACACACATAATCCTGTTCATGTTGGGAAGGTCCTGGGCTTTTAAGCAAATAGTCACCATCTGTGACATCAGCCTCTCACTTTCTTTGGAATAAAACTTCTTTTGTATTTGTTTTTGTTTTTTCCCTTGCAACATCTCTACTTAGCAGTCAGTAACTGCAATTATTTTCTTGACTTTTGAGTCTGGAGAATTTAACCGTAACCCAAAACTCCCATTTAACTTCATAGTGGAGGTGGAAGTACATGTTGAATGAGGCAAATAATGTAGCTGAATATAATTTTTGCTGGTCTGCTTTTTGATTTTACAGAACATCGACAAGGTGGTATTTGTTGGCAACTTTCTCAGAATTAATATGATTTCTATGAAGGTGCTAGCATATGCTATGGATTATTGGTCCAAGGGACAGCTGAAAGCTCTGTTTTTGGAACATGAGGTAAGGAAATACATGTTGAACTTCTATTTGTAAGCACAAAAATCTTGTGGTTCTTGACTTGGTGAAGCTAAAAGAGAGAATTTCAATGCCATTGCTTTGAAGTGAATGTACAAATGAAGTTCTGCATAAACATGATTTAATTACAAATTCATTTGAGAATACCTGTTAACTCCCTGGCTTGATCACTAATCTTTGGGTATTTGTGGCTAAACATTCCACATCTCTTGTTTTTGCTTTCTGACCCTAGTACCAACAATGTTCATTTGCGTGGTCTTGTATATAAACCTCAACTAGAATTAATTTTTGTAAGCATAATTTTGAAGTGACTGTAAGATGGATGTGTTCATAATGGAAACTGCCCTGCCTCAATACAGCATCATTATAGTGGTTCTGTAATTTCTTCTTTTTTGACAATTTTGAGAACAGTGTAAGATTTCTCCTGGTATAAGGCACTTTCTTGGACCTAAACAATATCGTATTAAATCATAATTCAGATACAGCAAATACTTGGCACAGCAGGGCTGATCTTGTAAGAAAGGTCTTTTAATTGCCTTAACGGAACTGAAGATTTTACATGTTCATGCTTCTATTATTTTGGAATTTGATTGGGTTTGTTTTGCTTTTGACTTGTTTAAAGGGTTATTTTGGAGCTGTTGGGGCTCTTTTAGAATTGCTTAAAATGACAGATGATCAGTGATGAAGCTGTCTGAAGAGATTCCTACTGCAGATGCTGCTGGATAAGAATGAGAGCCACTACAAGGATGGAAATTAAGCCATTATGGTAGTTCTACCTGCTGGATTTGTAAATAATTTAAAATCCTTTTAGCTGATCTTTAACTTCTGGGTTTTGAGCTTATACTTCAGAATTCATACTGGGAATAACAAGGTTTTTTTTTTCCTGTACACTGTATTTTTTAGGGGAAAAATGTGCAAAGCGGCCAAACATACAGATTTTATGAATTTATTTTAAAAAGTGGATACTGTTTAATGTAGGACCTGTGATATGAGGCATCTGCTTTTCTTCTGGGGTTTACTGATTAGTGTGGTAATTTTAACTTCATTTAGTAATCACTCTAGGAGATTTTTTTAATCTTATTTTCATGACGTTTCATGATTTGTTCTTGGTTTCAAATGAAACTACAAAGCTGATGCATTTTACTGTGAAAACTAGTCATTGATTTTTTTTTTTTGCCTTTCCTTTCCTCATTAGATGAGACACTTTATTTAACATCCCCCTGCCCCCCCCAAAAAACCAACTTTACAAGCTTTCTGTGACTACGCGGGTTTCTTGGCAAAACTGCGAGAAAACTTGGTGAGGACAGGGGGTTTAAGATTGTAATTTTTCAGTAGTCATGACTTGCAACAGGAACAGACTGCTAACTGGTTTTGCAGGACTAATTCTCTATATTAAAAATTTTAAACAAAATGTGAACTAAAACTTTAATTACTGGTTTGACACTAAAATGAAATCCTGTTTCTGTTGAAAATATCTGATCTATATGAAGAGTTCTGTAGTACAGATGTTATTTATATGGTACATGCTCGGCATTAGATGACAAAAGGAGGAGACTTGTTTTCACTTATTTGAAGACTTTTATGTAGTCTGCAATTTTTAACTTAATCTTAATCAAAAACAACTGATAACTGCATTATTTCAAAGCCCAGTTTCCAAAATTAAAAAAATATCAACTAATGTATTTTGTGGTTTTAAGTTAATGTTAACTTTCCTTCCAGGACACTAAGGTTTGAGAGTTTATTCAAATACAGTATTTTCTACCTTTTTTTGATTTGTGGACCTTTCCAGATTCTTTTTTTTTTTCTCAGTTGAATTGAGACCCCTTTGAAATGTATGTACTTAGGTTGCTGCATAGCATGTATAAACTTGCTTTTCTTAGACACCATGAGGGCTCACAAATCAGAGGGTGAAAACCAGTCCATAAATTTTGTCTTGCAAAACTGTGTGTGGTGTCACATAATGTAAAGGGCTCATCAGGGGGACAGTATAAAATTCAGACACATGTATTATCCAATATATTTTTGAAAGGGGGTTTATTTCACTTTTTTATTAGTCATTAATTTCTGTATCTCCCAAATGTTGAAATAAATTCATACTACCTGAAGTGTTAACTTGTCTGATGGAAATAAAGACCACTACTGTTTTGACGGTTTTAATGTATCTGTGGAGTTAATTTCATAAAATCAATTGTGTGAAATACATAGCACTGTTCTGTGACACATGACTAGTTACTTCATAGAATCATAAAATCGTTTAGGTTGGAAAAGACCTTCAAGATTGAGTCCGACTGTCAACCATGCCCACTAAACCATGTCCTGAAGTGCCTTGTCTACGCACTTTTTGAATACCTCCAGGGATGCTGACTCCACCACTTCCCTGGGCAGCCTGTTCCAATGCCTGACAACCCTTTCAGTAAAGAAATTTTTCCTAATATCTAACCTAAATCTCCCTTGCCTCAACTTGAGGCCATTCCCTCTCGTCCTATCTCCAGCCACCCGACAGA
>JAVJGG010000094.1:23474510-23486717 GCA_035590195.1 Aviceda cuculoides | reverse complement strand
CTTCTTGGCCACCTGGGCACACTGCTGGCTCATATTCAGCCGGCTGTCAGCCAGCACCCCCAGGTCCTTCTCTGCCGGGCAGCTTTCCAGCCGCTCTTCCCCAAGCCCGTATCGCTGTGTGGGGTTGTTGTGACCCAAGTGCAGGACCCGGCACTTGGCCTTGTTGAACTTCATACAATTGGGCTCAGCCCGTCGATCCAGCCTGTCCAGATCCCCCTGCAGAGCCTCCCTACCCTTGAGCAGATGGACCCTGCCTCCCAACTTGGTGTTGTCTGCAAACTTGCTGAGGGTGCAACTCGATCCCCTCATCCAAATCATTGATAAAGATACTAAACAGAACTGGCCCCACCACCGAGCCCTGGGGAACACCACATGTGACCTGCTGCCGATTGGATTTCACCCCATTCACCACAACCCTCTGGGCTCGTCCTTCCAGCCAGTTTTTTACCCAGCGAAGAGTACACTTGTCCAAGCCATGAGACACCAGCTTCTCAAGGAGTATGCCATGAGAGACGGTGTCAAAGACCTTTTCAAGGTAGATAACATCCACAGCCTTTCCCTCATCCACTAGGCAGGTCACCTGGTCATATAATTTCCATGATAATTCTTTGGTTCTTGACATTTTTTCACTCTTTGTTACATTGCTTGGTCTTTCAAGTTTTTTGCCTGCCTGAAGTTGACTTTTTCATAGCCTGTAAACAACAATGTGAGACAATTAGAATGTTGTAGTTGATATTTCATGTAATATCAAGCTTGAGATAAATGAGGATATTTCAGCTCAGTGCCTCTAATTTTTCATGAACAAAATGGAAATTTCATTAAGGTTATTTGCTAAGTTTTGCCTGCGACTAAAGATTGGTTTGTATGTTGTTTTTTTTAAGGAAGACTTTAGAATGTTAAGAGGTACCTGCACTTCTTATGATAAACAGTAGAGGGAAGCATAACATCAACACTATTAATATGCTTTGCTAAAGTGGTGGAGCTCGGGGCAATTTGGGGGCTT
Source organism: Aviceda cuculoides (assembly GCA_035590195.1). Classification (NCBI taxonomy): domain Eukaryota; kingdom Metazoa; phylum Chordata; class Aves; order Accipitriformes; family Accipitridae; genus Aviceda; species Aviceda cuculoides. The sequence continues at coordinate 23,485,714 of JAVJGG010000094.1, read as the reverse complement.
GGTTTGTTTCAGAGAAAGATTCCATCTTTTTCTCCCTCGTCAATTTTTGAAGGGGGTTTGATATGGGAATATCTATCACTTAGGTGTTCTTGCTTTCTAAGCATTTATAGTTATGTGAAGAAAGAATATAATGTTAAGTAAACAACTATGAAATAGCACTTCTTTTAAGATTAAAATCCTCTAGTCCTCAAAAAAAAAAAAAAATTGAAACCCTAGCAAGTCATTCGGGAAAAAAAAACCCCATATATTTTATATATATATATATGGACTATGCAAGACGCAAATTGAAGCTGTGTGGTTGAAGAAGGAAAGCACAATTCTGGTAGCCCTAATGTTAGTGGTAAGATTCCAGGGACTGCCAGGTAAGTTGATCACAGCAGTTCTAAGAGAAGCCCAAAATAAAATTTTAACTTCAAAATGCTGTTTTGAAATTTAAAATTATTAATAGGTAAGTTGCTGTAGTTAAGTCTGGAAAAAAAATACTCTGATGTGTGTACTAAGCAAATGAGTTACATTTGGCTGGGAAAAATACTAGCAAACTAAATTAATAGGATAGAGATTTATGAGAAGTCACAAAGTAGGAGAAATTGGTGTGAAAGGAAGATGGTGTTGTAGGTTAAATTCTTCCTTTCCCGAGGGAGAAAATCCTGCTGCAAAAGTATTTCTTTGTTACCTTGAAATCTACATTTGACTTTTTTTTTTCTCCTTCCTCACCAGCACTATCCTATGAATCTGCTAGTACTTTAATTTGCTGCTTTACCTTTAGGTAAAGGTGCCTGCCTTCACTAGTCCCAACTTTTCTTTTCCTCCCATGTACCTCCTCCACAATTAAGATAACAGACAAATGATAGTGTGATTGATTTCTAGCACAGTTCCAGTATTTTTGCTATAAGGGAGCACTTTGGGGCTGTTCTAAGAGCATCACTGTTGTCTTGAATTTTTCTAATTGTGTTTTGTATCCAGTTGCTGTCTACAGTCAACTGGTGGAAGGGTTCTTTTCCCCACTTCATCATCCAGAGGTATCTAAAAAGTCTGAAAACAGTCTTACTTGACTACATAGATGAACCTCTACTATAACTGGTGCAAGCTGGAAATTTGAGCAAGCAAAGCTCTGTTGCGCCACTGTGGCAGAGTTGTATTGAGAACCTAGAAATACCCAGATCCTTCGATCTTTTTGTTTTGGGAATGGTGATGGTGAAGGAGCAGACTTCCCTAAGAAAGATCAGTGAGTTTGCAGATTTATTATATGTTCAAATCACTTGTTTCCGTATAAATTGATGAGAACTCTTTAACAAGCTAGCTTCTCTTTCTGAAACATGTTAAGGTAATTATTAAGGTAAGGTGGAGCAGAATGAGTGGGATTCCTTGCCCTCAATTGTGATGGTTTGTGCCAAGGTCTGCTTCTTTTGGACTCAAACGTTTGTTCTTGTTGAAACACATGCTACTCTCCACATTCTCTCCCCGCTTCTGAGAAACCCCAATTTTTAATGGTTTTGACAAAAAGTCTACGTGCCATAGGAAGAAGGATCTATGTTTTAAAGCTAAGTTTTTGGCCTAAGTTATTAGGGACACATTGCTGATGCTGGCTGGAGAGTGAGAGGTGGCTACAATAGAGTATTTACTTGATCAGATTTGATAGAGAAGACTAACGTGGGGTGCAGAGGGGGCAGTACAAGAGTCTGACTTCTAGGACAAGTGGGGTGTTTGCAGTGCATTCCTACCTCAGCAAAGCTGTCCTGGTGTTTCACTGTTATCAGCGCTTATGTTCCCAATTTGACTGTCATAAGATACTTGCAAGTGATTTTTGGCAGGACACAGCAGAATTTTAGAAATGGGAAAACCATATGGGGTTGAACTGGTGACAAAATAAACATACATGATTGTTTCCAGTCGGATGACTTCTTCTACTGGGATCTGTTTTTAAAGTACAAGGTGTCTTTGAATTTGGGATTAAATGAAATACAGGCTATGAAAAAGATCACGGTCTGTTTGTGTCTTGCTACCTCTTAGTACCTGGGAGGTAGAGGAGATCTGATCTTTAGGATGTCCTGGAAAATAAATGCTTGTTTAAACCTTAAAACTGAATCCAGTTTCTTATTATTCAAGTATTACTGGTGCTGGTTGTAAGTCACTAGTTGCATGATTATTAGTGTGCTTGGAGAAAGAGATAGATGTGCAATAAGAGTCTGTTCTTCAAACCTCCCCCTACCAGCTCCCCCCAAGAAATCCCAACAAAAAGAAGCAAAATAAAAATTGTGGTTCTAATTGTAAAAGTTAGAAGAACCTGTTGGCTGCCTTGGGAATTGAGATTCACCTCAAGCAAGAGGAGGTACTGGCACTTGGAGAGATGGAAGAGAAATGCGTAAGAAAAGCGGATGCTCGGGAAGGGAAGCTTCTGAGCCTGGGAAAGGGACACGGCAGCAGCATCTTTAGCGGTTTCTGGGGGTAATGTGAACAAGGTGGGAAGGGCACTGCACGGTAAGCAAGGAAATAGCTCTTTGTTAGTGCAGCCAGTGGGAGATGGGTGGCAGAGGTGGGGAGGTCAGGTTGTTTGACAAAATGGCAGGCAGTGTGTTGTTCTAATTCAGAGGTGAAGGAAGGGTGTGGATGGGGGATTGTGAGCTACAGCGGTTAATGGTTACTACTGGGGCGAGCAGCCCCGTGTGAAGTACCCGGCAACCTGTGCTGAAGCGTTGGGTCTCTAGATGCAGATGTGCTCTCTAGTGCAGGCAATCGCCTGGTCTCAAACATTGCTTGTCTCGGTACGTGGGACACACAGTAGGGGATGTACTGGCCTCCGGATGATTTTTTTTTCTTTTTTTTAATTTTTGTTTTACATCAGAACCAGTTCTATCATATTGGCAGAAGCACAGCTCTCTTCTGCTGGCCTCCAGCAATGTGCTGTTGAGCGCAGCTGTGCGAAGCAGCTGGCTGCAGCAAGGGGTCAGCAGCCTCCTGCAGCTTCCCCCGAGGTAAGCGCCGAGCTGCTTCCAAATGGCAGGGGGTGCAGCCAGCGGAGACCCCAGAGCCGAGTGCTTTGGTCCTGCATGTTTGATTTCCAAACACTGTAGATGCAACTACGAAGCACCAAGGTAAAGGTACGATTTAAGGCAACAAAGGAGGGCAAACAGCCTGAAATGGCATCATGCTGCACTTAAACAGCAATGTGTCGCTCTCTGTTCTTAAGTGGTTTTGCTTATTTTGTTGTGGTGATCAGGGCACTTCCAGCTTCAGAAGTGTCTTTCCGAGTTGACAGCTTCACTGTTTTCCAGCTTTTTGGATAGATGACCCATCCATCTCTCTGCAAACTTAAAAGTTTGAGCAAATCTTAACATCGTGTCTAGTACGAAGCAGAAGTTACCCTTTAACAAATGCCATGATGTAGCAAAGCAGCCTTGGCAGTGTGTGTACAGAGTTGAGTTTACCCCTGTTACAGAGATCTCCATTTATGCCCATCCATGAGGACATGGCCTCAGCTAACCATGTTACCGCTTTCTCACGTAATATGTTAGAATTCTTTTTTCCCCAAGTGGCATACTTTTTTGGTTTAAATTCTTTTGTGAGAGGAACTTTCACTTGCGAGGAAATGCATATTCTCTGCTACCTTGAAAGCATTGAGGAAAAATGCTTAGAGCAAGACAGAGCCTCATCAAGAACAGCTACAGGTTTGATGATGCAGAGGATTGTCGCAACAGAGACATCAGTGCTTCAAGCAACAGGATGGTCTGGCCACTGGTATGTTGAGACTTGGTTGGGTTTTTGCTGCTGTTGTTCGGGGATTTTGGGGGGGTTCCTATGTGTTAGCCAATTGCACAAAATAAAATAGCTGGTCTTAGCTTTTAGGAGTTGAGTTCCCAATACTAGGCTGGGTGGAAGTGGGAATGTGTGTGCCGGTATTGATGAGGAATTTAATGCCTCAAGCCCGTAGGAAAAATATGCTGATCAAAATGTTCTTTCCTACAAGCGTTTATAATAGTTGCATCAGTTGGGAGACTGCAGTCGAAGTATTCTTGTGTAAATCAGTAAATCACTACCAGCTGGCAGATGTAATACAGTGTTGCGATAGTAGTATTTTTATCTACTTTACTGAATCTGCCTCCTCTGTCCTCCCACTGGCATTACCCCATCGATATCCTGATTGTCAGCATACCCTTGGCCCAGCATGCAACGGAGGCAGCACAGTAAATGTAGTCTGTGAACATCTGTTTTGTGAAATGCAGTAGTATAGTGTGGGCAATGCAAATGAAGCTATGAGAAGCTTCTCCTCTGCAAAGGTTGCATAGGCTTCACCTGAAGATTGAAATAAACAGTTATTATTTGAGTTGATTTGAACAGTGAAAATGTTCTCTTGTATTTGAAAATTATTTTTACTCTTTGTTTTTAAAAATGAACTGTAAAATAATACATAATAATTTAAAAAACTAAACAAACAAATGAATTTTCCATTTTCAAAGCTGGCTGGCTAAATGAATCACAAAATGCTGAATGTACTTAAAAGAAATTTTAGTTCCTTTTGGCAGAATTGTTTTGTTTTTTTGAACAACCTCACCCCTCGTGTTATTTGAATAAGTAAGCAAATACATGCTGTTCCTATGTCCTAAGCATGGAGCATGCTGTTACACAGCTCACATTCCGCATATTGCACTTGGCTACAAAAGGCTGTGCACAAAAAAAATCCAGAAATATTTACAAGATAAGCCAAAACCACTCCCAAATTTCCCAGTGTTTTAGTCATTTCTTTTTTTAGCTTAGAAAGTAAGTTATCTCTTCTCTTCAAATATAGGAGGTTTGAAGTCTTCCCGCCAACAGATTTGCCTGTGCAGTGTGACAGCTCCCTATGCATCACTGGCTTGCCCCTTCTTTGAAGGGGGAAGAGTGGTGCAGGAGAAACTAAAGCTGCTTTCTAATGATGGCTGCAGACTGACCCATAACCCGTCTCACGCTACAGTTGTTCCTTTGCAGGTAGGACTGAAAATATTCAGGAACCAAACTTTCCTAAGAGTCTTCTCTCCCCTCCACCCCTTGGTCTCATCACACAAGAGATTGCATTTAAAAAAAAAAAAAAAAAAAAAAAATTAAGCAGAAGAAAGGAGGCATCAGCCCTGAAAAATGAATTCACCTTTTATTCATGGGAAGAATCAACACAGTCAGCTTAGCTTCTGTCAGGAAGACTTCTTTTTTCAATTTCTTATATTTTTCTCCACTAGGTTTTTAACTGCCACACAACCTATCTCCCTGTTCTGGCTCTCTTACCTGAAAGAGTTATATCTTCTTTGTCAGGTTTCCATGAACATCTGCTTCACAGCATTATGGGAATTTAAAGTTTCATTTTATACACATTACTACAAAGTTCTCAGATACCAACCCTGGAATTACAAGTGCCTTTATCAGCACAGGAGCAAAAGAACTGTTACTAATACCACTCTTTGGAGTCCACTGACTACTGGTATGAAGACATTCTAGAAGTCTGGCTTTCCTATATATGGAGATCGTTAGGCTTGGCGATTGAAATCTCTTTATTCACAAGAGCAAGAGAAGAACTGGCTTTTCCTTTTCTAACCTATTTGCCTTGCAGACCTGTTGGAGGAAAGAAAGTAATTTGGAGTCAGTTCACTTTCAGTCCCTGACATTTCCATCTACCCTGTTGTGGTAGGAAGGTGATGGTATATGACTGGCAACGCAATGATGGGAACTAATGGCCAAAAAAAAAAAAAAAAAAAAAAAGCTGAATACACAGACATCAAAGAACTGCTTTTAAAAACAAACAAGCAAACTTCCTTAAATAATAAAACATTACTCAGGCTAGAGTCAGAAATCTGTCAATGAGGAAGCCAGTTTTTGTCATTAGTCATAAAATTAACAGGATTAGTCTTATAGCAATTAAATGGTAGATAATACTGTTCCATGTCTCTTTACTGTTTTAAATTTCATGTCTTGAGCAGGTAAGATTAGGCTCCAAGCCTGCATGCAGATGTGTATTCATCACCCAAGAGTAGAGAAGGATGTCTCTACCCAGGCCTACCTGAAAGCACACTTGTGTGCATGCACATTCAAAAGATTGCAGTCCCTTTTGCTTTGCAGGCCCACAGCCAAGTCCCCAGACCTTGTACAGCATCTGCATGTTTTTGCAGCACGAATGCCTGGTGAGAAGATGGCTTGGTTTGTGCCGACCTGCTAGCCCTTGAAGGGATGATGCCTCAAACCTCCTCCCACCAAACTACCCGCGGCACAAAGAAGGGTCAGGCAGAAATGCCTTTTTTCCCACCAGACGGCATTGCCAGCCCGATTTCAGCCCCTGCCCGTCCAGAGGCCGGTGCGGTACCTGTGCGGGTGAGCACAGCCGCAGCCAGCCGGCACTCGTGCCCCTCTGCCCACCTCTGGGCGCCCGGTGCCTCCCTGGGGACCCTTGTCTCATGAATGTACTGCTCATTTCAAGGGGCTGCTGAATTTCCGTACTAAAAATGCCTCACTGAGAACCCGTGAGGCACCTGGCTTAGCCACTGCTGTGTGACCAGAGGGAACCGAACCCTCGCGCTGTCAGAACGGCAGCGGTTTGTCCAGCTTTGCAGCCACAAGGCCAACACCAAAATGCAAGGCCTTGGAGAGTCAACATCGTAATGTATACCAAAATACCTTGCTACACAGAGCAGATACTTCTGCTCGTCTGATGTACTTTTAGCTGGCTCTGGTTTAGGTCTCTGTCCATGCGTGCTTAACTCAGAGAGGAAAAAAACCCAAACAAATGGGGGAAAAAAACCCACCATCTTGCACATGCACAGAGAAAAGAAAAAAAAAAAGGAAATCGGCTGTAAAGTTGTGTGTTGCATAAGTGTCCCTGGAACTAATCTGGTACATCTCCAAATAAAACAGAAATCTTTGATGCTTGTAACTTTCTCTCTGGGTGAAATGACAGTAGTTTCTGCATTTGTTAACTCTGTAAATGTTTGCTGTAGATATTATCAATGGGCATATTTTATTTAAAGGAGTATATTAACGTTTAAAGCAAGCAAACTCTTCCCCCAGCCTGTGAACACAACAATTAGGTAGTAAAAACTGTATTGAAATTAGTCCTAGCTGTTAAGCTGTGCATTTTACAGGTGAGCTGGAGGGAAAAGTCGATAGGCATGGCATACCCTGGGACGAGTGAGGAGCTCTCCTTGAAAGCGCCAGCAGCAGTCAGCAAGTGCCATCTGGAGTTTCGCCTGAGGTACAGCCAGTTCTTGTCGAGTGACTGGTTTTCTGTGTTGTGGAGGCGTGGATGATCAGTGGTGGCTCGCCATCTTCTTTTACTTGGTATCATGTGCTGGTTTGGGGAATAGGATAAAGACAACCTGTGCTGCTTTCAGGCTTTGAACCGCAGTTCAGCCTTCTTTCGCTTGTGCTTTTCCCCAAGAGTTGGTACAGAGTTGGTGGTGATGATGAGCAGCACAAGCTGCTAGCACCAGCTCTACAGAAGAGCCCAGCGAGGCATGCTCATCATCCAGCAGGGAGAACAAAAACCTAATGCCATGAAAAGTTGCAGAGCCATGGAAATGGTTAGCTCTCCTCAGACTAGAGCAACATTACAGGCCATATTTGGTGTCGGATTCCTGCATGGATTGAAATAGCCCGGGCCCCTGGTCCACAGTCAAGTGGATGTGGAAGAGAGACTGGAATAGCTGTGCAAAGGCTTGCTTCCAAGTACAACTAATTCAAATTTATTATTCCCATGCTGTGAAAAATCCCAACATCTAATTAAGTTTTTCTGCTGATGTGCAATGAAATTTAGACATTTTGAAATTTCCCTTTTTCTACCAAAAAAGCCTGCTAGCAGGAAGCCTAACAGGCTGCCAAAAGAAAGTAATTTGACGGACAAGATTTTTTTAAAGCTACTGCCTTTATATAGCCACAGAACCACATTTCCACAGAACTTTTGTTTTGGTGGATCTGTGTTTTCTAGTGAAAAATTGTTGTACTGGAAAATTCTGACTAGCTGGAGTGCTGATCTTTGTAAAATACACGCATCAAAATGTGTCCAAAAAGCTTACTGCGTGTGCTCGGACCAAGGATTTCAATAACAGAACGGAAGGAATACCCCAGATAAACAGCAGCAAGGCAAGAGGTCTGAAATGTGGAAGCTTGTTATCACTAAAAGAAGATGAATTCTCCTCTTGTTCAACTAATATTAAGTATTGATCTGCCTATACTTGTTTTGTATTGAGAGGATATTTCTGCCAAAATTTCCAAAGATTCTGGAAGATGATACACTCAGTTAGGCAAAATAGGTTGTAGGACGTACCTGTATCTAGTTCTGGGTGTCATTAGAAACAAGGCTGTTTTTAAATGCATCTTTTGGTCTGATGATGTATGATGGTCTTACGTTCTAGGAATTGCTAATGTCCATGTGAAAAGTGAGGAGGCCATGGAATAACAATTACTCGCCGTCTTTTTTCCAACACAGTTCCATATACGACTTATACAGTCATGTATTTTGAGGAATTCAGAGTCTTTTGATCTTCTGCTGAAGCCCTGTGTGTCGATAAGCAACAGAGCTTGCCTTCATCTTCAGAAAGGAGCCTCTGCTCACAAGTGGTAAGTGAGTACTTTACCTTCTCGCCTTGGAGTCGGCAAGATTTGGACTGTAGCTGCAGAGGGGGAATTGAGGGAACCGTAGGGACTACATTTTCTCCAGCCTGTGATGTCTTTGGCATAATTTCCAGAGATGTTGGGGAAGCTGTGTCCCCTTGGCTATAGGATGCCAAAGATGGTAGATGACGTTAGTGACCAGATCTGAAAATGTTACTCTCAGCATGTCATTACAGTACATCCTGTACTGTTGGCTGGCTGTATCAGGGAGGTGGAAGAAGAGGTTAGAGGAAGGAGAGTAGTGGAGTTTTCAGTTCAATAAGGGTTCAATTAAAGAACATACTTTAAGAACATACATGCATAGGAAGGCCGTTCATCGACTGTACCATCACACTTGATCATCCTCCAAACTGTAAAAGCATTTATCTTGCCCATTAAATTCCATAGCGTTTTAGTTTCTGCTTATTTTTGTAGTTTGGAAAGTGTAAAAGGTGTAAAGGTATTATTCATGTTTCATAGGGACCAAACCACAACAATCCCCTTCCCGATGTGTTGTCTTTGCCTGGTCAGGCACTCCAGGTGAGGGAATGTACTCCTTTGGTATCGTGATTACAGCAGTTCTAGAGGAGCAACATGCATAGTCCTGCAACCCTGGAGGGATTAAGGTCATTACAGGTGAGTTATATTGTGTTGCTTGTCAAATTGCTAGATGGAGCAGTGCAATGGATCATTTATCCAGTGTCAGCAGTTGAAACTTGCGCGAGAAAAATCTGTTCTAGCTGTGACAAGAGAAAGCCTGTCATGAATGTGTAAAATATGAATATAAACCAAAACCTTGCATTTCTATTATGGTTAGAGTTTTGCTCCAAAGACCCAAATGGAGTCATACATGTTGTTTTGGTGATCTCTAGTTTGTGATACTTCAGTGCTTAAAACGAATTTATATAACAAATAGCACAAAAATATTTTAAAGTTGTTGTTGTGGCAGTGGCCAGGTCAGCAGAGTATGAGAGGTGTTACTGCCTCTCTGTATATCCCTGGTACATACAATACACGAGGTGGTTCCATGGTGCTCTGACCGTATCCTTTCCACACCATAGAGAAGGCGGCATTACCTGTTGTTGACCCAGACATCAAAATGTCAGCAGCCAACATAGATAACCACTGTCGTTCCCGCTGCTGATGGGGAGTTGTCATAGAGACGCTGCCAACCAGACTTGCAGAGGAAGTTTGCTGTGATGCCGAGATCCCCAGTCTCTTGAGTGGTAGCTTAATGCACAGGCCACCTTGTTCAGAGCTGTCTATTATCTGGCAGTGTTATGCAGTACAAATAAAGCCTCTTGTAATTACGTTAGCAGTGTATTTTGGCAAGGAAAATCTTTCAACATGAAGCACAGTTTAATCCAGGTAAGGTTAAAAAACTTTCCAATATATTACAGAACTGTAAAAAAGAGGAAAAAAAATCAAACACTCACCAAGAAAGTGAGAACTGCACTTTTTTCTTATTCAAGAACAAGTTTTTGTTACCCACACAGTTAGTGGGGAAAACCTAGCCCCATTTCTCTGCAGCTGCTGTGAGCTCCCGCGGTGCAGGAAGGGGAGTACTTGTGCTAGGGAAGCTGTGCAGAAGTGGTGTGGGCTGCCCAGCGCACAGCTTCGCCCCACAGTGTGCAGAAGGAGGGGGAAGCACTTGTAGACCAGTCTCTCCTGGACACCTCATGCCACTGTCCGGTGCAGACTAGATCTGTCACCTGGAAAGGGGAGTCTTTTCCAATTAATAACCCGCCCCGAAGCTGCCGTGCTTTCCCAAGTTATGTGTACTTCCCTACGTTGAAGGATTTTGAACTTACCCTGGAAGAAGAGTGCAGCAATGGCCTCCCAGCCACCCTCTCGTCTGGCTCTGCTTGTGCGCTCCTGGGAGCTTTGCAGTTGCCCGTTATAGCAGTGCTGAAAGGCAGCAAGGTCCTGGGTGAAAGACAGGAACCAGGCAGCCCTTGTGTGGTGACAGTGTTTGGGAAGGGTAAGGAAAGGTCCCATTTTATCTTTGTTCTCATGGAAAGTGTCACAGGATGTTTAATGTCCCTTCTGAGCAAAGACCTGCTGTTTTCCAGATCTTGTCTGAAAGCCCATGCAGTATTCAGCAGGCCACTTAGTTTATCTTCCTTGGATAAACAAAAGGCTGCTGGAATTTGAAACTTGTTCCAAGAGTCTAGGGTCCACAGCCTGCTGAAATCTGTGCGAGTCCTTCCCCTGGTCTGGGGCTTTGAATCCAGTTTGAAAGTGTAAAGGCTAGCAGGCAGCGGCAGCACGGCTCCTGGTGGTGTATAGGGCGTGCGGGGCTGGTGCATGTGACAGAGGGCCACCTGTATGCACAAGTTGTGGTCTTATTCCACTCTTGCGTGTTGCCTGACCTTGGAACGGTTTAGAAATACCTTCCGAAATGTCCGAGAGCTCTGATCCAGAAATCCCAGTGCGGGCTTTGCCTTAATGGGAAAAAACCCCTCTTAAAGCGATGGAAGTACCCGTGGCGCTCCCGAGACGCCCTTTCCAGGCTGGCGAAGGTACGGCGCAGGGAGGGATTCCCGGTCCCTCTGATGGCACCTTGCCGGAGCGGGAGCCGCGGTAAGGGGGAGGGCCCC
>JAVJGG010000094.1:23426247-23473887 GCA_035590195.1 Aviceda cuculoides | reverse complement strand
AAAAAAAAAAAAAAAAAAAAAAAAAAAACAAATTTAAACCCTACCATTAAGTTCAGTAACTGCATATATGTGCGTACGTATATACAGGCTGTTGGTTAGATAAAATGCTAGTCAGACAGCTAAAGAATAAACAGCCTTTCAAGTTCCGAGATGGTACGAGGAAAACTTAATTCTCTTTTTTTCTGTCGCGTAAGCGGAAAAAACCGTACCTGTTGAGAGACGGCGGCAAGAGATGGCCGAGCGAGGCTGTGCCGCGCCGTGCCCGTGGGCGTGCGGACCCCCCCCGGCTGCCACCCAGACTCCGCACCGCCTGTGCAGGCTGTGTAGTACACCCTGGGCGTGGAAGTGGCTCCCCAAATCCTCTGAAAGCCGAGGCGCGGGCTGCTCAGTGACGGGCTGGAAGAGCTGGTCTGTGGTCTTCCACTGAAATAGTTAGCCATGAAAGTGGCTACTCACAGCCATCCCAGTCCCGAGCAGCCTCAATGCTTCTCCTGGCATATCGGTGTAATTCATCTCCAGGAGAATTCTTGGTCGCTTGCAGGACTTAACCAGGTGTGCAATAATATATTTAGGCCAGGTGGTATTGTAGGCATGTGTCTTACAGGAAATTTTGTGTTCACAGGCAGGCTAAGTTCAGGAAACTGTTCAATGACAAAAAAAAAAAAAAAAAAAAAAAGACGACACAATGACTGTTATCCTTATTTTGAACTTTCTGATAATTTGCCACGCACTTATTGACACGTTCAGTTTAATATCCCCAGGGACAAGTTATTCATTAGGTATTTGGGATGAATTTGAGTGTGCATGATAGCCTTTTGGCTGAATTGATTTCATGAGGTTAGCAAGCTGGTTGGGGTAGCTGAGTCTGTTTGTTGTTGTAAGTCCACTCCTGCAGCGGCAATGAGGAAACATTTCCGCTAGCGCTGGGAAATTTGAAGATAACATGAAACTTAATGAAGTGAAACAGGATTGCATTTTGCTCAGAGTGATTCTACTGTGCCTCAGTTAGGGCTGTATTATTGCTCACCTTGAATCATTAGCTGTTACTGTCTTTTCACGTGAATATTTTTAGCTATATATTGCTCACTATTTTATGTGCTTTTTGTTTTATATTTTTTCACTTGCATTATATTTCATTTTTAGTTTTCCATCTTTTGCAACAGTGTAACAGAAGCTGTATTTTAATGGAAAGTTTCTCAGGGCTTCCGTTAGGGGTTTCCATCTTAATGTCTTTAAAATACAATCATTAACTCTTGCCTGAAAAACAAGCTGGCAAGTGATGATGAAAGACAATATAGCACAGCGTGTAACTTTATTTTACAAAGCTTTATCAGAATTGATTTAACTGATATGTAAAGGGGGGGAAACCTCAGAAACCTTCTTTTCCCCCAGCTTGCATATTTGCGTCAGCTACAAGCTGTATTTTGTTTGCCTAATGAGCGGCTGGCTACAGTAGCTCTCCTGACTGGCCGGGTTTGCTAGGTTTGTTCTTGCCCATGACCATGAGGAAGAGGACTAGGAGACCCCCAGGAATCCCTCCCAGGTCCGTATTCCCAGGCCAGGGTCCTACGGACTGGGCACAGAGGGGGAAGATTTTTCAGATGTTTTGATGTAAGCACAATTGCTTCCTCGGGGAGAAATTTGGCGTGTGTTTCCTTAGACAACCGTGCTTGCGTAAGCAGCCCCCTGCCACCCTCTGAGCTGTACTAGTACAACCATTTGTGGGGCTGGTGGTGAACCACATCGGGGAACTGCCGCACGTTCAAAAGCATCTTTTCTTCTTTAGTTATCGATTACTTTTAACTCTGATCTGTCCCACTGTGTGGCTGCCGTGTCGGGGCTGAGAAGGTGGCCTGGGAGGGGGAAACGTGTGGCAGGGAGCAGGAGGTAAGGGCTCTTTCTGCTGGCATTGCTGCTGCTGAAATTGCTGCTGAATAGTTGCTTATTGGATTGTGGTCAGTGGTAGATGACATGCGGTTATGGCAGTTGCTTGGAAAATGTCGCTGAATGCTCAGATACCTTAATGCAGTTGTGTGCATGTGCAGTTAGCTGTATATGAGAATAACTGATTCTGTATTTCTGTTGTAATACTGATTTTTCACCTAATGATGTTACTTTCATGATGTGTAGCTATGTGTTTGCATAACTTCAGGATACATTTCCTATGCTATTCCCTCTTGCAGTATGAGCGTTTCAAATGCCCATTTTTCTGGAAAATAGACCTAGGCATTATAAGGGTATGAGTTCTATTAATCAGATTATATTCAGCTGGATAGGTGGATGCCTAAAATTCTAAAAGGGAAGATTAAAACCCCTAAGAGGGTGCCTCTAATCCTAGAGAGCATAATTGTCACCTGCATGCAATTTACTCTTTTACAAGTACATATAATGTTAAATGTACTTTTGAATGTAGTGTAGACCTGCTGTTAATTTCTGAATGGCAGAAGTGATCAGGCAAATAGCACTGTTTTAATTGGTATGGTGAGACTGAAAAGTCAGTGGAGCGTAAGCTTTCCATAATCTGCTGTAACTTATTTCAGTCTGGAGAGCATTGATGCTTTTATGCATTGCTTTAGGACTTGTTCTCATTCTTACTTTCAACACTTTGTTTCTCTGTGATGATCCTATTGTACCCAGTAAGAAAACACTTTCAGCACATCAACTTCTGTGTAGTATGTGTGCGTATTTAAAGAATGGTGGTACACTTTCTCATTCACAGAATTCGAAGGACTAATTACTTGCTATTACAGTCTTTATTCAACAGAGAAAAAACACAGATTTTTTTTCTTCTAACCTAAAACAAGAAACTGTATTAGAGTTAAGAAAAATATGTTACTTTTACTGTTTGTCCTATGGTGGGTCACTACAGCTGCAGTCTGGATTATCTTCTTAGTCTCATTTAAAAAATTTTAAAAATCACATTTAAAAAAAAAATCTTCATTTTATCCATGTCTTCTAAGATGAAACGGGTTTCTTACCAGCAGCCTTATGAGAGCCAAATACATCCTTCATATGCTATATTGTTGCCTGTATTAATTGACATATATTGATGTGTCTGTGAGCAGTAAAACGGCGAGCTACAGTTTGCCTGCAGGCGGTAGGCTCCCAGCCTGTGGTATGGAGAAATTTGGAAAGGTGCAATTCTTTAAAACCAAAATCAAAGGCATCCAGGCTAATAACTCAATTTTTCTTCACTGAAAATTGAAGGTGTTTTCTATTCAGCTTATTGAACTGCAAAGGTAGTTTTGTTTTCTTCTCTGGAAGCTGTCTGCACTTGCTGAGATGTGGTCACTGGAAGAGCTGTTGCCAGCTTGGCATAGGACTGTATACCAGTTCAGGACATATATAGGACTATATACCAATTCAGCTGGTCTGGATGAAGATACCCAGATGAGGACTGTCTTTTTCTGGATTGTCTCCTTGTCTCTCTTAGGCTTGTGGGATGCTGGGTATAACTACATGCAGGGCAAGCTATGATCTTCCAAGCACAAAATCTTTGGAGTTAAGGTCCCTCATCCTTCTGCTTTTGCAAGAAGCATTCTCCGTTTCCAGCGGAGCTGCATGCCCAGCTGCTCAGACGACACCTGTCTGGCACCGTCATGGACACCGTGGTGGTACAGGTCAGGAGCCCCCAGAACGCAGGTATAGCCAGGAAGGCACATACAGTACCTTTCCTTTCACTGTAAAGGCAAAATCCATCACTTTTGTCTCTGCAGCATTTTAAGCTGTGCAGGTCCCCAAGGCAAGAGATCATCGCTTCGGCAGCAAGATAACTTATTCATTGGTAAGATTAGTTAGCAATTTGTGGCAGACTTCTTCCCCAGAGCCTGTGGCAGCTGGGAATTGTGGAACTGGCTTGAGGGAATGAGGCAATATGTTTTATTAGTGAGCTGGGATGAGCTTAGTCTTCATTAGTAAAACTCTATTAGTTAATTTGCATACCAAAAAAGCACCATTGAATAGTTGTTTCTCAGCTGCAGTTCAGTGTTGGAGAATTGCAAGTTATCCACAAGCAAGATATTCTTGGTGCTTTCCCTTGGGACTTAAAACAAATGAAGCAGCACTTTTTGTTGTTGTTCGTTTTATGCATCATAGCTATTAGTTTCTGCTTGTTTCATTTGATGGGATAATGAAGTGAGAAGGCAGTAAGCGAAGTAGTCTTTAGTGTTTGCTTTGAGAGTGTTACCTGTTTTCACTGAAGGATTGCTGGTCTCTTTTTCCTTTTCTGGTGTTTTATTGTAAGGTCATTTTCTGGGCTTTAGTGTGAATGCTGTCTCAGAGTGTTATGTAAATAATGGAGAAGAATGAAGCAACTGTCTTTTTTATATGTGTTGTATGTCTGGCCTATGTTGTGGATGTACCTCCACATTTGCACGCACCGGGAAACAGGTTTGCAAGTTGATGCGAAGTGTAAGTTGGGTAATGCTGTTTAAGTGAAAGGAGTTAAAATTAATGTAAAAACAATACACCTGAGATAAACTGGGCTCCTTTTACTATTAAACATTATTTTCTTTAACTGTTCTGATTGTCACAAGAATCTATTCAGTTTCTGGGGAGTATTGTGCTTGAACGGTTTTTGAATGGTAAGCACATTAGTTGCTGCCAGAGGATTGTCATAACAGTGTCCAGAAGTAATGGTAATGTTGCAGCCCTAGGCCATATGTAGATATTTAGATATAACGTGCGTTATTGTTCTTTTAACTCACTGGTAGGTTATTTATGGAGAACTAATTTGTCACCCTTTTCTTTCCAACTCTCCAAGTATTTTGTGCAATCTGGGAGAGATTGGGAATTATAAATTTTCCTTCTGCTTGATGAGAGCTGGCCTGTGCTTGTCAAGAGAAATGTCTCTTCTGGTCTTGACACTTGGTGATGCCATCAAAATTATATCCATAGCTTGCCAAGAGACGCGACCAAACTTCTGGGATTCCTCAATTGTCTCAGTTTGCCAGTGTCCTTGCCTACACACACCATTTGTACTCCATTTCTTCTGGGGTAACAGTGTACCCAATGTTTGGAAGCTTCCCTTGAATTCATTTTAAGCATTAGATAAGAATGCAGATGAAAATATGGTAAAAAAAATTTCAGTTCGTGATTGCAAAGTTGGAAGCAAAGTTCCAGACAGGAGACAAATAGAAGAAGAAAACATTGTCTTTGGATATTTCAAAAATGAAAGGTGTTTCCCAGCCATTGCAGAAGATCCTAGAGGTAAGTTTTGAGTACAAAAACCGAGAAGATGTTTTAGCTAGGAACCACCAAACTCCTGCATCTCCTTTTCTGAATAGGGCCTGAAAGTAGTTTTGAAGTTGGAAATTTAACTCCTTATCCTCAGTCCTCAGCAGGATGGTGCTGACCTCTTTCTCTCCCTTTGTTCAAGGTGGAAACAGTCTCCTGTCTTTCCCTTTTTTTAATTCAAAGCTTGCTTGCTTCCTTCCTGCAGTTTCTGGATTTCTCCCAGTGTGATGACTCACATTTCCTAGATGTGAAATGCAAATGTGGGAAGTGGGATCTTTCCCCTGCCTCTCTAGGGGTTTCTCAGAGTCTGTGGTGCTGTTGAGTTTCTTGATTAATCTGTCCCTCCTGATTCAAATGGTTTTCCTGTTGGCCACAGTGTTTTGGAGGCTGTTACAGTACTTAATAAGTCGTGTTTTAGAGTGTTCATTGTACATCCATCTTACACTTGGTTAGCTTTGAGAGCTTCTTGAAGACCACACAAAACTTCTTAATTTAGTCTGTTGACATAGGCAAATACCTCCTCCTCCTCTCCATTTTAGGGCTTACCTCGTCAAGTTGTCATGTTTGACAATATCAAGCTCCTTCGACTGAGGAGTGTTTGGAGCTTGTTCAGGCAACCTGCTGGCTAGTGCACAGTTGGGAAGCTGGTAGCACAGGGCTGTGCGCTGTTTGTCTGTGGTCACTGTCCCAGCTCTTCTCTGCTCTGTCTTCGGTTGCTGATACTGCAATGGACTATGTGGTCCCACATGAAATCATATGCATTACTCGTATGCTTTCCCCAAGGTACTGGGGTATTTGGATTGGTAATTTCTTGGCTTTGTGTTTGTTCCTCTCCTTCAGAGGCCCCTGTAATCAGACCTTCAAGTTCATCACCTTTATTTTCCCATGAAAGTCACTAAAAGGTCAGGGTAAGGAAGAGCTGAAATAAGAAGAGTCAAAACCCAAAGGGTTCCACTTTCAAGGCACATGCCAGCTTCACCTTTCTGTCACTGAAATGCTCCATCCAGTCTCTCGGCTATTGAGGGTGAAATTTCCTGGGCCAGGGGCATCACTCTCAGCCTTGTTGGTTTGGGTTTGTGTGGTGGGGTTTTGGTAATGGGGGAGAGGCTACAGGGATGGCTCCTGTGAGAAGCTGCTAGAAACTCCCCCGGCTCCAAGTTGGACCCACCACTGGCCAAGGCCGAGCCCGTCAGTGACAGTGGTAGCACCTCTGGGAGAACAGATTTAGGAAGGGGAACCTGCAGTGGAGAGGGGAGTGGAATGTGAGAGAAACCCCTCTGCAGACCCAAGGTCAGTGAAGAAGGAGAGGGAGGAGGTGATGCCCCTGCAGCCGTGGAGGTGAGCGGTGGAGAAGATGCCCACCTGCAGCCTGTGGAAGACCCCATACCAGAGGAGGTGGCTGTGCCTGAAGATGGCCATGAGTCTATGGGAAAAGCCTGTGCTGGACCAGTCTGTGCCTGAAGGACTGCAGCCCATGAAAGGGACCCACGCTGGAGCAGTTCGTGAAGAACTGCAGCCCGTGGGAAGGACCCACGTCGGAGAAGTTCATGGAGGACTGTCTCCCGTGGGAGGGACCCCACGCTGGAGTAGGGGAAGAGTGTGAGGAGTCCTGCCTCTGAGGAGTGAGTGAGCAGCCTCGTAGTGCTTTGTTGCCAGCTGGGCTTAGACCATGACAGTTGCCTATACAGGCTTGGTTCAGTGTCAATGTTCAATAAATATCTATAGTTGGTTTTAAAACGCACTGCAGCACTGAACTTGGTGGGAGCATGGGGGCTGCCTTTTTTATAATTACAAATGTTTGAGTTTGTAACCCAATATTTTCAGTTGGTGCTTAAGGAATCAATTAGATGTGATATTCACATCTGAATGTGCTGTTGTTGTTACACCTCTCATTGGAAGCAGTTTTTCATTTTTTGGAGGAAACATTTCTGGCAGTTCACATACTTCTTTTAAGCACTGCAGCCTTCCAGATGAGATTCTGTCAGTTTGGATAACAAACTGCTGCCTATCTCCTCTCACCATAATCATGTCCTGTGCTGCAACATGTTCCTGGAGAGTTCTCTCCCTATTGACTGCATCTGTCAGCAATCCTGCTTTCATGTGAATATCCCCTTAAATTACACTTTCTTCCATCAAAGCTTGAAAATTACACTATTTGACCTGCTTAATCTAACAAACCAACACTACTTGTTTTGGCTGAAGGCAGTAGGCATTGGGAAGCTTCTTCATGAAGTGCCCTCTGCCTGTTGACTCCCTCTTTCTCTCTTTGCTAAACTTCTGCAATAGTGTTTCTTAATTTAATTAGTCTGAGTGGTCCTTGGGGCAACTACAGCATGATACCAGCAGTGGCAAGCAAAAGTGCCTTTTCTGAAGGGACTGAAAAAAGTCATCCTGTGGGCAGAGAGAATATTGAAATGGAAATCAGCTGGGCAAGAAAAGCCAGCTGAGAGGAGCGGCACTTCCCCTCTTGAAGGGCCTGAGTTAATACAGAGACCAGGTAGTTTCTCTACTTCAGTGATATTAGTGGTGTGCTCCAGCAGCATCTAGGGCTTTTTTAATAAAAGCTGTTTTCATTAATAAGTGTAGAATTAATATTTTCTGTTTCCTCCTCTAAAACAGTTCAGACTATTTCTCTGTGCATCTGATATTTTATATTAAAAGTGGCCTAAATATTTAATAGGGGAAATGCAGCTGCCATAAAATGCAACTTGATGACAGCAGAGAAATTGGCATTGGATAAAGAATGTACTGAATGTGGCATCACAACTGATCACAAAAGGCCCTCAAACTCTCAGCAAAAATATGCAATTTGTGTCGTTATGTATTGAAGGACCTGGCTTCCACCCTAAATATGTGAATATCTCAGCAGTCAAAACAGAATGTAATTGGAGAACAATTAAATTGGTCAAATTTCATTTTCATTTTTTGCAAATTGACATGTGGCTGCAATGCAAATTGGCTGGGCAAAAAGGCTTTGTAGCAGAGACGTGCCTGTGCATCCCAGCCAGAGCTGGCTTCCTGTGGAAGCAAACAGTGTTATTTCTATACCTCATTCTTTAGCTTGGTGGCGCACAGCACAGATCCCAAGCTTTGAACAGTTTCCATTTTGGTTTGCTTAGGGATCCAGATGCAGACTATGTAGGGCAGTAGAGCAAGGCAGCACAGGAGAGAACGGGAAATTTAGGATGAATTGTGACTCATCCCCCACCTGATCCACCATCCTCTGCTCTTCATGAAGCCAGTGTTTCATCTCTTTCTCATTTGTAGTCAGAGTTCATTCTATCAGTGTCCATGTGGTTTAGTCTGATGGAGTATGAAGTTGGAAAGAATAAATGGAATTATCCCACACAGATAGTTTATTCTTAATGCAGTAGAGAGTGATCTTCGGGGAGTGGTAACCCACGTGATGTAATTCTGCCTTTTGCTTATGGTGCATGCTACACAGAAACAGCCCACACATGGCTGATGGTAAAATGACACTTGTCAGAGTTTCCAGGTTTTGCTTGTTTGCCAGAAAGGATGGGATAACAAAATACTTCAAATAAGAGCTCTTGTATGGGCACCTCAGGCGTATCGGCAGAGGTATTTTGCAGAGGACTCGTTTAGCAGGCAACTTTACTCTTTTACTTTCATCCAAATGAGAAAGTAAATCTTGGGAGACAGTTATGAAAGCCTGGTACCTGAAGTTACTCCTTCGATAAACTCCTTGAAAATTAAAGAAGTTAGTTCTATTGCTCCTAGAGAATATAGCAAGCATGTAAGTGATGTTGTCAGTTTATCAGTGCCTCCTGACAGGGAAGGACTATGCAGTTGGCACTGAAGCACTAAATAAAAACCGAGTGGGGAAAGAATGGGGAGAAAAAAACCCCAGAGGATGTGAAGGTGGTGACAGGCAGGATAATGTGAAACAAGTGGAGTGTGTTTTAGGCTGGCACTTGAGGGCTGACTAAAAGTTGGTTGGGATTTTTTTTTTTTCTTCAGGTGAATTTGGAAGTTTGTAGTAATTTAAAATTTATCAAATGCAGCCTGCCCTAATGTGAAATGCCTGCTTAAGAAGAAGAATGATCTAACGGTGCAGGATTTGGAGCACGCAGCAGAACTTCGTTCAGGAAGGTTCATAGGCAGACATGGCTAGCAACACCTTCCAGGTGTTTTTGAGGCTACCAACATACACAGGTGTTACTTAACTGAAAATGGAAACTTAGCTCAATGAGAGATCTCTTAGCTAAGAAATAGATATTAATTTAATTTGACCTTAATTTCTGTTTATTAGTTTTAATGTGAGATCAAGTTTATCCTGTTGTTATTATGGTGTCAATGAATTTATGGGTGAAGCAACAGTCCCCTGTAACAACTGTTCTTTGGGATACTCCAGGTTACTCTTTCAGGTAATTCAGAAGATGCAGTCTAAATAATGCTATCATAATAGAGTTTGTTCCTTAGGTGGGGTGAATTTCCACTGTAAATAGATGATGTTCTTGAAAAACATCACTAGGGCCTGTTCTCTTTCATGGAAAAAACTTAATTTCACCTAGAGAAGATTTTAAGGAATATCATCCCCTGATACTCTCAAGATAGAAACATTGTTTTAGACATAATTTTTGTTGTCTGACCATTCTTGAGTTATTTTTGTTTCTTTTGTCATCCACATAATAAGCTGTTTAAAGTGAAATTGATCCCACTAAAAGAATTACTGATAATGGGATCTAGTTAAGGGACAATTATAAGGTTGGCTGGCATAACAGGATAAGAGGATAACTGTCGAGACCTCCTTTTAAGTCTCTTGTTTTTTGGTTCCCAAGCTGACATGTGCTGAGACTTTGACCAAACAATACTCATATGACTGTCCAGTCTGAACAGCTAGCAAATGCGTTTCTTCCTGATGGCTCCTTGACCAGTAATGTCGGTGAGGAAGCTGAGACAGAGGAGCCAGGACTACTTTTTTTTTTTTTTTTTTTTGACACTTTCTCATAACTCCTGTGGGAGCATGGTACCAGGTTGAAAGCCTATACTTACTTCTCCAAACTTTTCCTGAATTTCTTAGCCAGGTGTTTGTTCTTATAAACTTCCTAATGCAGTGGTTCAAGATGCCGTGATAAATGGCCTGCAGTTTGTCTGTAGGATCACATGAAGCAGCAGAGCCTGCATAGTTTTCTTCTGAAGTGTTTTCATTTGAGAGTTTGCTGATAGGAGTGTTTGGGTGTTTTACGGGAGATTTGGCAGGCTGGGCTGGTTCTGTGGCTGTAAATGTTCTGCTGCTCTCAGCTGCTGTAATCAGGACTGGGTTTAATAGGAAGAAGAGATGGAACGTTTTTATTAATTCTTTCATGACCATGATAAATTTCTAGTTTATTTTCTTAGATAGCATCAGTCTCTCTCTTTCTTCTCTTTTAAAGTCCTTTAAAGTTTCACCTTTTATGGGGTGTCTTATCATTTGTGTCTAACATTTAACAAGACTCCATAACATCTTGTCTTGCTGCTCCATATGGGCTCTTTTCCTCTTTCTTTTATAGCTATCTGCCTTTTCAGTGTAGCTGTTGAAGACAAACATGATACAATCTGGGGAAAGCAGTTTCCTGTTTTTCTACATACTGTCTCATTACTCCTAATGTAACTCAAATTTCTCTTCTGTAAAATTTCTGCTCTCCCTGCTTAAAGGTTAGTTTTCCTGCCAGAGGCACTCTTGGGTCCTTTGCTGCAGAGTCCTTGGTCTCATGCTTTTTATGAGTTAAGCTAATCCCATGCTTCTCGTGGTCAGCTGTTTATTTCAAGCATTCTCTCCAATTACATCTCCATTCCTTAAATGCGAACATAAGCACGTTTGAACACTTATTGTAACATTCGGCTTGTTGACAGTTCTGTGTGTCTATGGAGCTGGGAGGATACAAGAGAGGAGCTGTATGGGAACACCACAGAAAATGAAAATGGAAACTAATTTTTAAAGAATTAAAATAGCCAGAAATCTGAAGAGCAAAGGTAAAACACAATTAATAGGACAGGTAAATTTTTGTCATGTTTCACTTACCAAAACAAAAACATTCTCTATGGACAGAAATGTTCTTTAACATAAAATTGAGAAAATGTATTTCTGGGCTGCAACACTAATTAGCAGAAGTACACCCTTCAGTTACATGGAAAGTTCCTACTGATTGCTCCTGAAAAGGATGTAATCAAGCAGCTGCACCAGAATTCACTCAGCAGAGGGAACTTGAGACACTTTTCTCAAAGCTTTAAAGATTCCCTAAAAGCTAAAATAAGCTATTAAGCAAGGATCTAGTTGAAACATGGATGGCTTGGTAAGCCTGAATGGAAGCCTGAGCATGAAGAACGTGCTGATCTGCCCAAGACATGGTGGTTGTTAACTTTCAGTGTGTGATTTCACTAAGACAAACTGTTACTTGTGAGCAGATGCATGTTTTCACAATGTGCATGCTGTCAAATACATTCTTCCTGGTCAGAGATTTTTTTTTAATTATTTTTTTTTATAGCATGCTAAGAGTTTTTCCTCTTGTCCTCCATCTGTTTCCTTGTCTTTCATTTTAGTATTT
Source organism: Aviceda cuculoides (assembly GCA_035590195.1). Classification (NCBI taxonomy): domain Eukaryota; kingdom Metazoa; phylum Chordata; class Aves; order Accipitriformes; family Accipitridae; genus Aviceda; species Aviceda cuculoides. The sequence continues at coordinate 23,462,104 of JAVJGG010000094.1, read as the reverse complement.
GATGTTTCCTTCCCATTTTAGTAGCTTCCCTGTTGTTATTTTCAGAAATTTGTGTGTAGTGACACATATAAGCCTTCTTGTACAGAGATGTGTTCACAGGTACGTACCTATGGCTATATTATTTATATATATGATATATATAATATATCATATTATGCTTTTTTTTAATAGTGTAAGTGTGATCTATGCAATGACTTCTCAGAAATACCTAACTCTGTAAAGCAACATTCATCAGTAGTTGCTGTTGAAAACCTGTTTAAGGAAACAGCAGACGTCCTGTTTTTTGTCTTAAACTGTTGGCTTTCCAGTATTTAGAGATTTTTCTTCCATTCCTGCTGGGGATTATATTAGTACACCATGGGATATACAATAATGATATATTATCATTATTAAAGGGAAAATTAATAGTGGCTTTGAAATGATTGTAGGGCTGTCTTAACTTTATAGAGTTCAAGGTTTCAACTGAAAACCTTCCAAGAAAAATAATGGTCACAGTGACAGTTTGCTATCATATGGTGCGTATTGTCCGTAAGAAGAGCACGTAAGTATCCTAATAGCTTTGTTTCAGAATGTAAGCTTGTGTGAATGAAAGGAAATAACCTGCCTTGCCTTTTCACGCCTGATTAGTTTTGCAAACAAATCTTGCGTATTGAAGGAGAAGATGAATTGGTGCTAACAGCAGCCCTAGAGCATCAGATAAATAGAGGCAATTTTCTGTATAGCTTGTTCTGTAGGTACAGAATTTGTTGTCTAAAATAGCCACCTCCTTTCCCTTTAGAAAGCACTTGTGTAAGATTCACATCTTGAAAATTAACAGTGGAAAGTATTTTTCTATGTATGTGAATCGTTAAAAACCCAACAATGCTACTCAGGCTCTGAACACTTCAAGAGCAGGGGAAAAAGATATTTTTAAGTGCAGTTCCTCATTTTACTAAAACCCAGCCAGGAACCTCAAGCACATTATAAATCAAATTATTTTTACATAACTTGAATAAGGCTTTTTTCTAAACAGAAGGGCTGAAAGGTGACAACTGCAAAAGAGCTCAAAGTACAAGTATGTTTTCTGTAAGAACATCACTGAGATTCTAGATGAGGGCATATCAGTTTCCCGTGGTCTTGCCTCCTGCTTTCTCGGCTTCCCCTCTGCCAAGGAGTGCCGGAGCTCTGGGTGGCAGCTCTCCCAGGACACCGCAGAACGGTTGCCAGCACTTCCCCAGGCTGTGAGCCCCACCACCAGGAAGGTGTGCTGGAACCAGTGTCCATCTGCGTTGATTTCTTATCAGAGATGAGACGTAAAAGCTGGCAGCAACCGCAGTTTTGGGTGGCCTTTGGCACATGCAGGTGCGTGCAGGAAGATGCGTCTCCATAGCCTTCAGCCCCTCCGTTTTATCCAGGCACAGCCGCACTGTTGGTGCCTGAGCACTCCTGGCATGCCTGATAACATCCTAATTTTCTCTGGAGGGATCAGAAGAGCATTTGCTTGGTGTCTCCTTTGCCAGGTTGTCTCCACCTAACCTAAGAGAGATTAATTTTTGGATCCTTATCACCGAAGTAGAATCTGTAAAAGAAGGGGAGAGTAGTGATTTCCACAGACTGACTGCATAGTGGTCTAAGAAAAAATGACCTATTCCCACATGTTCCATGGCAGCTTTGCAGTGGTATTCTTTCTCAGGGCAAGATTTTCCTGAAGGTGGAAAAATTAACATACCACATGTAGGGAAGGTGTCAGCTGAAGACCACTTGGAATAAAAACCTTTTTCAGCATTTCCAAACAATTATGGTTGTATGTTAACATTTCTTTAAGGATATAATGGGATATTAATAGGTTCCTGATGATTCAGAAAATTATTAGGCTATGACATAATTAAGTTTAACTGTAAATGAGAATTGCTTGACAAAATATTTAGTCATCATTAATGATATGTCATAAATCTCAAAAGTAACAGGTAAATGCAATGTAATTATAAATCAATAAACATATAGGTAGCTCTGTAAACAAACAAAAAACCTTCCACAACTGTTGCCTACCCACTATGTGTTAAAAATAATTATTAGAAATAAATATTAGAAATATTAGGAAAATGTAGAAATATTTAAGAATTTATAGATACTAGCAAAACAATAAGCATCAGACAATTCTGACATTATCTTCTGCTCTCAATATATACATGATATGTCATCAGCAACCCCTCAACACCAAAAATTCCAAAACATTGTCTTAGAAGTCTTGTTGTTACTGGACAGCAGAGACAGATTGTTTCCTCCCCAAAGGAAGGTTTCCTGAGATTTTTTTGTAAGACTTTTTGGCTATTCTCACTTATTTGCAGGAAGGGGAAAGAAAGATGTTAAAATTGAGACAGTGATAGTACCATGCCCCCGCCCCCAGCAGCGTGGCTGTTGGCTATCAGTTGGTCAATTAGTAGCGTTCACTTTTCAGGGAGAAAATACATGTTTGATGGAACATGCATGACCATAACCTTCCTAAGGGTGTGCACGCTGATGGGCTCCGTTCGGATTTCAGTAACAGCTGTGTAGTCAAGGAAAGTAGTTGAGCCCTGTTGTTTTCATCACAGTGAAAAATGAACTGGTGAACACTGCACTTGCTAGTTCAAAAACCTTTCAGAATGTCAGATCAAAAATGCACATTTCCAGGTGGGGTTAAGTAGGCTAAAGTCAAGCTTTCTGTGCAAAAGGGGTTTCCTACAAAAATATTCCTTTGTATTTTTTTTACCCTCTATAGTTAACCTGCATTATTTAAGGACTGACCTAGCCAGAAACTATGTTAAAGGATCAAAAGGTTTCTGTTATAATTTGCTTAACTTTTTGCTGTAGACCCCTTCTGTCAGGCTGTTGTTTTTCTGTTAGCCCCGTACAATGGTTTCCAGAGAAAAAGGAATTTCATGTTACATTTTTTCATGAGAATGCTACCAACTCAGCAGACAGTAACTATTTCTGCTGGGGCTCTAGCCATGCCATTTGGTTTAGCAATTTCTGGCAAATTTGACAAATTGAGGAGCTAGTGTTGGAAAGCAATCATTGTGGGAGGCCAGTGCGGCTCTTCCTTTCCTAGCGACATGCTTCTCAGTAGGGGAGCGGCTAATGGGTGTTGTGCTGTTCCACAACCTTTACTTTTTGCCATCCTTTTCATGTGTCTGCACTGAGTGGTTTTGCTCTTGCATAAAAGGCAGTTTTCTGAACTCCTGCCCCTCTTTTGCACCACCCCGCTCACCTCAGCCCCTCTCTGGCACCTCCCTTCTCTACCAGCAGGTTGACATCCCTTTGGTTTCCATGTCGCTTCTCCTGTTCCCACATCTATGCTCTGTTCAGTCTGTCATCTTCACAGGCATCTCCCTCCCTCATGGGCACGAACTGAAGCAAATGAAGAACATTTGCTGCTCAGCATAGTGATGGGAGTTAATAAGCTGGGCTTTCATACGATTCGTCTTCTCTATCTTGATATGTTTTGGATGGTGGGCAAGTTTTATTAGATATTTGTATGATGCCTAGCACCATGACACCCACTCTCTGATTAGAAGTCCCAAAGTACTACTAGAATACAAATAGGTTATTAATGCTGCTCTTATTTTGTATCATGAGGAAACCCCTCCTTAAATGTGTAAAAGAGGTTAAAGATTTGCAGTGTAAACCATCCACATTTATGCGAGTATATTATAGATAAAAAACTGGAAAAACTTATTACAGTCTGTCTTAATATGTTTCTTGTGTTAGTGCTGTGATAGCAATTAAAAGTCAGGTTGTTTTTTGTTTGTTTGTTTTTAAATTTTCCTTTTTGTTTTTTTTTTACTTTGGTTCTGGTACAACTGCCTAAATGAACTTTCAGGTAAATGGTTCTTGATGTTAATCATTTGTAACAGTCTTGGAGAGGTACTGAATTTATGGACATCTGAGAAGCTGAATGTGTATCTTGCTTTATATAGATACACATAATCCTCAGGCTTACTGGTTTGCACAAGGAAAATTTCAGTGGACCAATCTGCCAATCTTCTCAGAAACGCATAAACGTTGGTTTTACCTAGAGGCTGGACAGAGACATCTTTAAGCAGAGAAGAAAGCCGGGGATATAGAGTAGCAGCCTTAAGATGCTCAGTGGGATTGTTTTTATTTAGGAATATAGGGTAGGAAAGGACCTCTTGGGTTGTTTTTAAACAAATCAAAGTCATAATCATAAAGCTCTTAATAAACAGCATCTGCTAAAATCAAAACATGCTGTACTTTTCCAGTTAAATAGCTCTCCCAGGGTGCAGAATGGGACAGCTCTTTATTGGAGAAAATAGATTAGATCAGATTAGAAATAGCCTTTGATTCCGAAGAGCTGTACAAAATTAAAGGGTCTTTACTTCCCATGTGTTTAAGAACAACTTGGAATTTATCTTCCTGCCAGACTGCTGACTGTAGTGCCTACCATGGTATGCAATTGCTGGGGATGGGGAACAGGGAGCAAAAGGAGGCTGAAAAAGTGCCATTTCTTGACAACCCGGTTGATAGAAGCTTCTGCAGCTGTCGGCATCTTCTGTGCTCATATCAAATACTGTGTCCCACTTACATGTGCTCTAGTGTATTTGATGTAGGAAGTGAGTTAAGGGGCTAGCAAGCCTCTGGGGAGGGTACTGGTCAGTGGGGAAGTAAGATCCCTGTCTCTGTGGAGTTAAGAGAAACCTGGGACAAAGCAGTAATCAGCTATTAATTGGTAATCAGTATACTGCCAGTTTTCTGTCTTCCCTTTAAGCTGCTACTTGGTTTAAGCTCATTTCTCTACTGCAGATTGTTACACATAAGGACAGCCTTGATCCTTCAAGACCTAAAAATTTAACTCTTTCAAAACACGTTAAATCTTTAATCTTGCACATTTCTTATGATCCACTGTCACATAGCACATACAATGTTTCTCTCTGTTATCTGACATTTTTCTTTCTCTCTCTCTCCCCTTCTGTCCTTTGCCCTTTTTATTTTTTTTATTCATAGTTCTTTTCTTCTGTTTTGGGGGGTTTGGGTTTTTTTATTAAAGATGCAGCAGTCAGAGAAAAAAGAAACAGAAAGCAAGAGTATTAAAGCAAGAGGTTAATATGAATGAATGTAGCAAATGACTACATATAATTAATGCTTGGTACAATCTTAAAGTCAAGAAAAGTAAAAAAGATAGTAGAATTGTCCTAGAGCTACATGAGTAGGGTAAATATAGAAAAATATTAAGACTGCCCTAGAGCTAGGTGCATAGGGTGGTAAATGTAGTAAATATATGCAGTTCCATTACCTTTCACTCTAAGCATTAATGAATTTTCTTCAGCTATGCTTAAGCTGCTTTATACTTGTTCTTCATAAAATTCATCTGCATGAATGATATCAAAGTGACTTTGAAAGCTGTGTATGTTGCTATTCACAAGAAATATAGGGTTTAAATTCATTGGCGCGAATGAACCTGTTCTGGGAGTGTGTCCTGGCGTTCTGGACAGAGAGTCTGTCACAAGTTTCTCAGGCCTCGCGCAACCCATCATCGCTGTGAAGGTAGTAAATGGCACGTACAGTTTATGTGTATGTAAGTATCTTACACTGATCTAGAAAGAAAATTCAAGATAAGTCTCCTTCTTATTCTTGTCTCATGTGCATCTCTGTATTATGAAACAGGTAAAAGTAAGTGTTGGATTCTGTACTTATTTATGCTGGTATACATATTTGGGCCAGCTCCTTTGGGATGAACCGCACAAAATCCTTCCATACAGTTCTGAAGGAAATCGCAAAGGCATCTTAATGCGCAGCCATTTGAGTTTTGTGTAGCCAGGATTGTGCGAAGAAGCAGAAAGTAGCAGAGTGAGACCCCAGTATGGTCCAGGGGCTGAGTGCTCCTGCCGTGGGGCAGCTGTGACACAAAACTGGCCTTGTGCCTGTTCCTCTGGTTGAAGCTGTATCCTTCTACAAACAGCATTTTCAAAAAGCATCCGAACTGGCAGGTGAAGTAGCATTTGTTGAGATGATGGAACTGCCCAGTACGTCAACGCTGTAAATGGAGCAGCTAACAAGGTAGGAAAAAAGCAACCCCCCAGTCCCCGGGCAGGCTGGTGTGACTTTACCTACTATTCCTCTGTCCTTCATCACGCAAATGCTTTGCATCTTCACTTCATACTGTTGCGATATCATTATTGAATCAATTTGTTTAAAGAAGAAAATCTTCATGGTGGAAGGAGGGGCAGGCGGAGGGGGCAGCGAGTGCTTTGCTGGCTACATGCCGTGTTTTAAAAGGTCAGTGGCTCCCGTCACTGTGCCGGCCAGTTGCTAGGCTGCCGTGGATTTCTGTGCTCTTTTCCCTGGCAAAAAGAACCTCGTGATGAGGTGCAAGGTTATAGTGGTGCCTTTTCAGTAGCCTCACCCACTCCTTTCTGCTGGCTGAGCAGACAGAGTAAGGGAGATGCTCTCAGGAGCAGTTGTTTTCTTTACAGTGTTCTCAAAAACAGCTGCTGAAGTAATTGATAGGTTATTTATCCTGCCAAATTGAATCTAATGTATTAACTTGGGGAACAGAGTCACTGTTTAGTGAGCTGTCAGGGCACGCTGGGTAACTAAAGCTTTCTTAGGGATCAGCAAAATTTGTTGCCACCTTCACCCCACTTATATCTTCTTTAAACTCATGGCAAAGTGCATTTACTTAATGCTTGAGTAAAAATTATCTAGCAAAGGTTGCAAAGTGCAGAGCTCTTTCATGAGCTTTTCTTTTAACCCTGCTTTCCTTTATCTGTCTCAAGCAGCAGGAACTTTTATGCACATCTGAGATGTGTTATAATAGCAACCAGCGCTGCCAGTGGGGATCAGGCCTTACAGTGCTAAAGGTGGAGCAGATATGCGATATGAGTCTTATCCTGCACCAGAAAGGTTAAGAAAAAGATGCAACATGAGAGCAAACAAAGGTAGGGCTGGAAAGGGGATGACATGGTTGCTCAGACAAAGTATGTGCTTTCTGCCTGTTCAACTTCATTTGCAGTCCATTATCTGTACTATCCATGATACGGATAATTAGAAAACAGCACCAGGGCATAAGCAAATGAAGTTTTCTAACCTTAGAATAAAATATCCAGGTTGACATAATAAGTGTTTTAGACATGTGCAGCAGCAGGAAAGGTAATTATTTAATTTGCCCATTAGTTCAGTGGCTATGAAAGGCACAGTACTCCTTAAAGCGAGCATGAAGTCAAGGAGATGAGGTTTGCACTGATCCTACTATGGGGAGGCTGGGTGGCCTATTTCTATGTTGGCTAGGCATTTCTTATAATATGGCTGGGTTTGGTTGCTTGTAACCTCATTAAATATTTGCCATTTGTGTGTATGCTGGCAGGCAGGGTTCTGTGAAAATAACAGCAAGTGATCATGTAGCCAAATACCTGATCTCTGTTTGCTTAGCTTAATATGTCGTCAGATTCTTCCCAAGTACGTTAATGTACAGCTAAAATGTGAACTAGGGTCTCAGACCTGATCTGAAGCTTGCCTGGGAAGTTGGGCCAGAGATCTAGGCTGAGGTCATGGCACTCAGCTATTGCTGTTTGTGTCTTAAAATTAGTTAGAGCTCTGTATGTGGGGATTGTTGACTCCTCTGAAAAAATTTGTGTATATATCTGCTTATTGTAAGGGTTACTGTTATCCTCTCTGACATCCCTGGAGCTTCCTCCTCGACCCTTAATAATAAGAATTTGAAATGACATCTTCATCCCTCCAGAGAGGGCAGCGAAGACACTGCTCAGATACAAAATTAGAAGCCCTGCCTTGCCAAGACTCTGCAAAAGTGCTGCAGAGGTACGTCTGAATTGCTCAGGATCCCTCTGTGACATATCATGTGCTTCTGCAAACTCCACCTAACTGCATTACTTGTGATTGCCAGGAAACCCCTGAGCAAAATAATGTGAACACCTGTTAATTCAGGTGGCTGTCATGGATTCTTACGGGCTATTCAATTATCCAGGCATTTGAACATAACTCATTAAACTTGCAAGAATACAACAAATCCACCTAGTGTTAGATGCAAAATGTTGTGGCCACGTGGTGTAAAGCACTAGTACTTGCTCTGCTGGTTCAAGTGAATTTGGCAGGATAAGGTAATGGAAGACTTTCTTGCCAAATTGGGGCATAACCTACTTGTGCTGCTCTGGCTTCATGCTAGATTGGGTATCAGCTTTTTTGTGGCTAGGTTAGACACAGACACCCACAAAATTGTTGAATTTTGTTTTCCGTCAAAGTAGACAGGGATGTGGTGGTGGTTTGCATCAAATTGTACTGCATGATGATCTGGTCATTCACTGATCCAACGTGAAGAATCATGCAACCACTGCCTTAACCATCAGATAACTTGTTGATCCAATGTTTTCACATATTTAGTAAGAGAGTTGTTGCTTGGAGCTATACAGGAAGGGAGGTATAATTGACCCTATTATTTAAAAATAAAGAATCAGTCATTAGTTCATGTCAGCTTACTCAAAATGTAACATAAACCCTGCAAAATTATCTGTCATCTGGATGGAATCAACACGAGGCGTATGGTCTGCTTACAAATTAGCAGCACATGCTGGAAAGCAAATACAGAACTTGTGTGTCAAGTAGCTAGTCCATGGATGTGTCTTCTGTGTCATGTGCCCAGCATCCTCTAACTAACTTTTGGCTGCAAGCATTGTCAGCCTCCCTCAAAAATTTTGTGAATAATTGCCTACACATGTGCTTTCTTATTTTACTGTTCTACATTTTTTCCTCAATTTGTTTGTTTGTGTCAGAGAGTTCGTTTCAGAACACAGTGGGGAGGGAAGGAAGGTGTGGGTACACATCGGCACTGCTGTATGTTTGTCCTGAAGTGAATAGGTAAGGTCAAAAAATGAACTTTACACTTCAAGAAAAACGTCACAAGGCTTGTGAAGAGGCCAGTGATGTCCTTGGGGTCATGTGGGCACCTTTAGAAACCTCTGTCAGCTGCATTGGAATTTTTTGCTGTGTATTAGAAAGTTGCGTCAGAAAAGGCAAACTGTTCTGGTCTCTGTTCCAGAACTTCCATTTATCTTTTGTGTATGTAAGTCCTAGTATTTGATACCTTGAAGATGAGATTTGAAATCATAAACGCATTTGGATCTCGTTTGATTTGAGTGGTTTTTCTAATCAGCTGTAGGAATGAACTTGTGAAGACTGCATCCAGCTGGGACCCTTGAAACTCACTTAGGAGCCTCTACACATGAGGTACAAGGTGGCTGCTTACAAAAACTCTTGTAACCGCAGCTATGAATTCTTGTTTGATCTTTGTGAGCTGCTATGACTATTGCTGTATAATCCAAACTGTAGCTATGTCAGATGTCCCATTTGAGATGTGGCCTATTCTTTACACAAAGAGTGAAGCATTTACATAATCAGGCAGAGTGGAGCACGGCGTATCTCTCCAAAGAGCCATGGAAGTGACAAGCAAAGCAGGTCATTAGAGATTTCTTTTTACCATACCTGATCTCTCTTCTAGTTCATTAGAGTGAGTTATATTGTAATAGTACTTCATGCTGCAGTGAAGATCCATCTTGTGCTAGACTCCATACAAACACAGAGAATAACACAGACCTTGCAAAGACTTTATAATACAATTTAACTTAGAATGAAACAGATGTTTATGTCAACGGAAGAGAAGAGAATAATAAAGATGGCATTAGTACATGTTCTAATGCTTATTGTGGGCATTGATTTGGACTCTGAATCATTAGAAAGCTTTATACAAATATTTACTTATAAATAAATATTAGCAAAGCCTATTGTATGAAGAGAAGAAGATAGGACAGTAATTCTTATTTCCAAACAGTACACAGCATTTTTGGCCTAAAGCAAAATGTGTGATAGCTAACAGGCTGACTAGCAGAGAGGCAAAAATAAATGGTACTTCAGGAATGCACAAAGACCTGGAACGCATATTTAATGGTAGCTTTTTTAGCTTATGTAACTGGATGGTGGTATAATATAGGTTAGGCATCTTTTGTGGATATTTTTATTCTCTGGTGTTTTTCAAGGATATTGTTTCAAACTTGGTTACCTTGAATCACTGCTCAAAAGGGTTGACAAGCACACATTTTGTTGTGAGGTGGCGAACGGTTCTCTTCATTGTTCACTTCCCGTGGCAGTTCAGGCGCCTCCTACAACAGCACAGCTGCTGGCTTTTGGACTTAACCCCCGCCTTTGAAAATTGCGCTTGTTTTTTCTGTTTTTAACATTTATGGACCGAATTGTGTTAGCATATAGGGTTTGACAGTGACCTGTATGATCAGCTGTGATTCTTGGGCTTCCAAAGCCAAGCAGGTAGATTAGGATAATGCTTCTTATCCTCTTTAAAACAAAAGACTACTAAACCTTTTTAAAAAGTGTCCACTGATTGATTCTCTTGTACAGCGTTGTTACAGAGTGTTGTTTACAGCCTAGTAGGAATTCAGCTAAGCTTTCAATGTGTTGTGGTTTTGTTTGTTTTTGTCATTCCTGTTTTCTCCCACTTTGTTCATCTTGAAGTTTGGCAATGTGTATGTTTTTCCTGAAATAATTTGCTCATTTTTTTTTAGATGCACCTTCTGATATCTCAGGGGAGGCAGCTGAAGAATACTTCTCAAAGGTTCACCTGTGGTGATATTTAGGGTTGGCTCTGGGGTGCCTTGCTGGTTTGGGTCAGGGAGCTCTGGGCTTTGCAAAGCCAAGCCTTGAGCATCACCTGGCTGAGCAACTTCAAGGACTGAGAAAGCACATTATTAGCCATGTAACCACTTTTTGAGTTGCACTTTTGAGTAGCTCTGCAGCCCTTTTACGTTCTGTAACAGGTAACATTTCTTGGGAAGTCTGTGGTTCCTGTCAGTGGGAATGGTGCATATTCAGCACCTGTCATATTAGGTGATGTAGAAGCTATGTGAGGTTTCTCTGCAAGCAAAACTGAAAGACATCCCAGATAGATAGTTTTCTTATGTCTTATAAATTTTTCATTCATCCAGGGGCTAGGTGCCTGTTGGTGATGGGAAAAACATGGTCTGAAACCCAGCATTGACAGGCAGCACTGTGTGTTCCTGCACTGAGCAAAACGGGGTGTCTTGGGTCCCACGTTCTAGCCCTGCCATGCAGTCACTGATGCAGAAAGGACTAAGGGCTGTTGGTCCCACGCTGCTGGTGACACCCACAGCATTAGCAAAACTACTCCAGCACACATGACTCAATTACCCATCTAGGGTCCAGCGGGTGTCATTTGGTCTCCTGCAGTGTCCTGCAGCACTCAGTGTGCGTCTAGAGACCATGTTACGGCCTGGATGCAGACCCTACTTTGATTTAAGTGGATAGAAGAAGGGGACAGGCTAGCTCTAACCTTCAGTGAATTGTCCATGCTCAGAAAATGAAGTCGCTGTGTCCTGCCTGATTACAGCCTTGATCTAGGGTTTGGCTTGTGAGAACGAGGAGGTCGTTTTGTCATCAGATCTGCTCTGATTTTACAATTAATATTCCCTTTTCATACAAAGGTGAAACCTGTACTCCCTTAAACAAAAATTTTGCACTAAACTGCTTACAAAGAAGAACAGGTACTTTGGACACTGCAATTGAAAACACAGTTCAGGCCAGGGACTGGCGTGAGCGGGGGAGCCCATGAAGGTAAATGTGCTGAAGTGACTGGCACCAGTAAATTATGTGACTTACCTGTATGCACTGTGACATTTGTGGGGCAAAAGGGTATCATGTGCTAGGATGCAACTGCTGGGCAGATTACCCTGAAATAAACGATACCAGACACGGGGCCAAATTCTGATGGCACTCTTGCTTCCAACAAATTTTCATGAACTGTGTTCGAAAGAAAACCCTTGCTTTTATGCTCTAAAGCCAAAGCAGTATGCCCTAGCCCAGCTGTGCAGGTTGCAGCGCGTGCGATGTACCCTGGTTCCCTCTCTGCCTGTTTCTTCTCTCTCTCTTCAGATGGCCGCTAACCCATGTGCCAGGCAGCCCCAGCCCGCGCTCGGCGAGCCGGCCGGAGTCGGCCCCTGCCACTGAGGCAGGGAGGAGGGAGGAATCGCCATGGCCTCGCGCCGGCGGGCCCGGCACGCCGGCCCTCCCGACGGAGGCTGGGGTTGGATGATCGTTGCCGGCTGCTTCCTTGTCACTATCTGTACCAGGGCCGTGACGAGGTAAAGGGGTTGCTTCTTGTCTTTCTGACCTGTTCGTGGCATTACCTTTTTTTTTTTTTTTTTTTTTCCCTTTCTCTCCTGAGGAAGAGGATTTGGGATCTCCCCTGATGTCTCACAGCTGCAGGGGTTATTCTGGCTACAAACCTCTCCCTTGCTACATTTTTAAAGGCTTCCTGAAATCGCTGAGGCTGTGGGGATGGCTGAGGGATTATGAGCCCGCTGGTTTTAGTCTTGTCTCCCCTGACAGCTGCTCTCTCTCTCAACACCCTTTGCTTGATTTTTTGCAGAACCAAAGCCTGGGTGGTTTGGTCAGGGAGGGAGGAATCATGCAGGGTCTCTTCAGGTCCGTTGTGTCTCTCTGACTCCACAGCGATGCTTGATTTTGCTAGTCCCAGTGGATTTGCTTGGCTACCGAATCTGTATGAGACCTGTAAATACTCCCTTCTCCTACTGCAAGCATTTCAGGTACCATCCTGCCTGCCTGAGGTCCGTGCCCTAGAGACGAAGCCCCTCTCTATACCCTTCTGGTATCCAAAATATGCAGAACATATTTTCTCAAAAATTCTTCTCAAAAATAGAAAGAACAGGAATAGACTGCTGCCTTGCATAAACATAATGTATACATCTGGAGTGAGATGGCTTCCACAGCTGCTGTTGGGTGACTTTGATGTTGACTGGAGACAGCGGACCCTGCTGTGTGTGAACATGGACATTTCAGCTATATTAAGCAGAGAGATAGGCACCCTGGTAACTGAGGAACACTGAGACAGGGTCTTGTTGGACAGGCAGGGTAATGTAAATACAGTGTTTCCTACCTAATTTTTACATTTCTTTTAAAATAAAGTTGCCAGGTTTAGGGATCTAAAGTCTAGGGTCTTGGAGTCAACAGCATAAAAGGGGCATGGAAACATTGGCACAATTTTGGTTTATGTATGCAAATGTACTAATTCCCTAATAACAGTAGAGATTTCCTAGTGGATTTAATCCCTTTTTCACATGTGAAATGTGTTACATGCAGGAAATAATCTAATGGCTGGCACACATCTAGAGTATATACAGGAATGAAGTATGTGCAAGAAAAAAGGTGAAGAATGTGGTTTTTCATTGAGGAGGGAGGGAGGGAAAAAGAGAGGGGGGAAAGGGATCCCCTGCTGATCCAGAAACCAGAATGAAACTATGCAGCCTTTTAATCCGTTCCCCTGCAGAGACAGGTAGAACAGTAACACTCATTAAGCAGAGCAAAGTAACCTCTCCTGGAAGCATTATGATAAACTGTTGGAAGGTCCATGGGCTCCTGCTGTGGTTTGAGTCTCTGTTCATGAGGAGTTGCTTTTCACTTGCTTTGCACTTGTGCATCCATGAACACACAGCTATAGCTGGTGTTGGCTCTTATAGGTACTGTGCTGGCCCTGCCCTGCCACTTTATGCAGATGTGAATGCCACCATTAGCGAGCAACCAGGTTGGTGACGCACTGGGGAGCTGGGGCTTTGTGTACCAGGGAAGCAACATTCTGACGTGGGCTATAAATTGCTGGTGATAATTAAAACTTCAACTTCATTTCAGTTAAAAATGGTATGAGTTATAAAAATCTAGCAGCAGATACCACAGTGAGAAAAACACGTGGTATTATAACGTTCATAATCTCACAGGAGTAGTTATCTGTCTGAATTAGGTTCTACATCAGCCTAATTGCCTAATCCCACTATTGGGATAATAGTTGGACACCAGTTTGTGATTCAGTTGTTGCCAGTGCAAAGCAAGTACTCTTCTCTGGTTGAATCACCCTAGCCTAGGTTCCTTACACAGAGTACTGTTGGAGTTATTCATCCTGCACACATCGTTTCATGTCTTGTCCCTCATGCGTTAAGGTAGCCCTTCATTTCCAATATCTATTAGAAACTGTTTAAAAATTTCTCCATCTCATTGGGATTTAAGCAAACCACAGATTTGATTTTCCTGGGAGCTGGAGAGGACCTTCAAGTGGGTACTCTTTATACCTGAAGAGCAAGACTGGTGTTTTCTGTGAGGCAAATATCCCATGTTTGATAGATTGGTGCTCATGTTTTCTTTCCTAGGTGCATCTCCATTTTTTTTGTGGAGTTCCAGGCATACTTTGGGCAGGATTATGCCAGAACGGCTTGGATCCACTCCATTGTCGACTGTGCTACGATGCTCTGTGGTGTGTATTGCCCTTTTAAGACTAATGTGGCTGCTTTTCCTTCGCCTCCATCTGGTTTTATCGTGTTCACAAGTTGGTGGAGTCATCTGGGAAAGATAGATACTGTGGGCTCTCTGGGGTATGGTATATCCAAGCCGCTTCTCCCAGCATAGTTGTGCAGGAAGGGAGTGGTCTTCACACTACAGAAAAGAAGCAGAACTTTGTTTTGACAAATGATCTAAGTTTTCAGAAATGTACTTTTGTTGAGGTCTAGTGGGACAAGTCGTGTTTGAGAGCTACTAACTGAGCACTTTTTTCTTTTGCCTTTTGATTGGAATCATATTTGAGATTTAGCACAGTATGTACATCTTGCCTTCAGATCAAGTCACAGTTATCCTCCTTTTAGCAAACTTGTATGTTAACAAATAGTATTTTCCCTTAAAAGAAAATTCAGTGTTATGAAAAATGTCATGCATCAATGCAGCAGTTGTACCGAATTTCTCACAGGTTTACTTTAAAACTGTACAGCTATGTGAAAATTCATGCCCTAATCCTGTAGAAGAGGGTTAATCTGTGAGCATTGCTATGAAGGCACGGGGACACAGCTGGAATGAGTTTCTCCTGTGTCAGACAGGTTATATCTTGGGAAAAAAAAGAAATAAGGATAACCTTGCCCTGGCATTGCAGGTAGCAGAGAGGGAGAGGGCTGGTGATGACACCCCATGGTATAGGCGGAGTGATCTGGGAGCCATCAACATTGGAGAAGTGCAGGAGAGGGCTAGCAGCCCTGGAGATGGTCCAAAAAACAAGACCTCTCCTGTTTAGGTCTGACACAGAACACACAAGGCCAGGGAGGAGCGAAAAGATGCCTGAAGTTACTGAGAGCTGAAGTGCAAATTCCAGGTGGGGGAAGGTCTCGGTGTTCTAAGCGTGAAGTAATGAACAGTGTGGGCTGACACTGTGGCCTCTCTTGACCTCCAAAACTGCAGAGTAGCTGTGTCCTGTAATGACTTTGATCTACTAAAATGGCTGCTGAGAAAGCTACTGTAAATTTCAGTTTTATCCTGACTTTCAGGAAAATGAGTTTTAGAAGTTTTTTGGTGCTCACACCACTGTGATGGGGAGGTCTTAGAAGATGACTCTGTGTATCTGTGATCACCGTTTTCTCCTGCTTGCCTGCTGCTTCCTTTTCCTTGATGACCGTTGCAATGAACTGTGTGTGAGGACCTGACATTAACTACCAGCTTTATTTGTTTCCTTGAAGCCCCGCTTGGGAGTTTAATCAGTAATCATGTATCCTGCCAAGTTGGTATCATGCTAGGAGGGCTGCTTGCATCTACTGGACTAATTCTGAGTTCATTCGCCACCAGCCTGGAACATCTCTACTTATCATTAGGAGTCCTCACAGGTAGGAGGCATTCAGCCCCTTTGTTCCTGCCAGGAAAACAACATGGGAATGTTAAAAATTACGGTCCTGCCTTTCGAGAGGGATGATCTCTTCTCCGTGTCATATTGTCACTGCACTGGTGAATAGACATACTCAGACCTGTTCTGTTCACTGTAAAAGAGAGGCTTTGGCTGCCCCTGTGAGGGCTTCAGAACTCAGCGAGTCTCATACAGCCCAAATGCAGCACGCTGGAAAATCAACTCTTTAACTGCTGTTACAGAGAGGACTATGGATAAAGTTCTGAAATTATGGGAGGTCAGGAAGGACTGCTGTTGCAGGTGGTACACAAGTATGTTTCCTTTTTTGCCTGCGATGTGGGAGGAGTTTGTTATGGTAGGAGTTCTAGACTGCACCAAAGTATTTGCATATTAAAAAAAAAGTTTAAATCAAAACAAAAGAGTAAGTGGCAGAGGAGCACTGGGTGTATACCTGGTACCTCAGCTGTGCACCTTATTTTTGTCTGCGTTACATTCCGTTTGAAAAGCAAACAAATTGCTGGTTGCTAGTGTTGCTGTAGCAGCTCCTCCATTTGAGTTCAGGTATGGTGGCAACAAATATCTTTGCTCTGTCCTATCTCCCAGTGTTTGCTGTGCACAGAGGAACTCAAGAGGTGCCCATGGTCACACTGACATTCCTTCCTCATTAATGCTGACCTGGTAGCCAAGGCAATATAAGCCCTTGTACTTGGTCCCCTGCTGTTTAGTAACAAGTTGGTGGAATTACTGCAGTTCACATGCTGCCAACAGCTTGTTTGTTTAAAAGAAAAAAAAAAAAATCCTTACTGTAGTGCATGTCATTCCTGTATTACAATGTTAATCTTTGACAAATGTGTTCATAACAAATAAAAAGCCTCCTTGTAACTCGAGGGATTGTGCCACATACCATGCTAATGCCACTGAGGCTTCCTTAGTGAGAACTGCTGTGAATACTGAGGTGGAAAAGCAGTTGCACCTTGTGCATGGACTTGTAAAGAGCCAATTCTACAAGTAGTGAATTTCTAGTCTGCGGGGACTGATTGATGGAGAGGTGAACTGTTGGTAAAGGGTAGAGATGGTGCCCCAACCCAGAGGGGAGGTGGGACCATAACTGGGTGAATGCCTGAATCGATAAAAGCTGCACGACTTGAAACCCTGAAGAGTGAAGCAGAGGTGAGATGGGGGAGTGGCAATAAGTAACAGAGTTCCTTCTAAGAGGTATGAAAACATTTTCAGCCCCAAACTCTGCATTTCCACTTTCCATAGGGCATGTATTGGCTTTCTGGGGACCTATTTCCCCCCACCAACTCACTAAAAAATAGATGGTGCGTACGCCAAAGAGAGTATGATTTTCACAGCTCTGCAGTGATGATGTCTAGCTCAGGGGCGATCCTCTGGCTCTGCTGCCCACACAGGTCCAACCCCAGCTCTCTGCCCTGCTCCTCCCGTCGCCTCCTGAGGGCTGCCAGAGTGGGCATCCGCCACCCGGAGTCCCTCTAATCCCCTTATCCCGTCCTGGCAGGCTTAGTGCCCGCCCCGCACAGTGCGGCCTTTGAGGAGGACGTGGCAAGCTGGTTATGCGGCGGGTGATTATCTCCTCTTTTGGCAAGTTGTGTCAAAGGCAGTGGGGACCGTTTTACCCTCAGTGTAGGACCTGCTCCAAAACCCTAGTCAGGAACTCATTTCTGCAGCTGATTCAGAAATACATGTTTTAGTGTTATGGCAAGCGTTTGATGATTAAAATCTGCTTTCTGGTTCTGCAGCAGAGACCACAGTCTTTTTCTCAGTCCAAGAGATGGATCTTATTTGTTTACTAAAGTGGACACGGCTTTGTTTTCTGAGGCTTTTTCCCCCTCTACTTGTAGTCAGGGATTTAAAATGGTCAGGACTCCAAGAAGCTGCTGCATGGAGTTTGTTTAGCTGACTAAAAAAGGTTTCTTGTAGAATATTAGTAATAGAGACAGACTCTTTGTACTGTGTTTCAGAGGCCTGAAAATTAATGCTCAGGTTTGCAACAGACCGGAACACAAAGTGGTGCCTCATCAGGACAGTGTGCCCGGTGCCAGCATCTGTGCAAACCCTGGGGCAAGACCTCATCTGGCATCCAGGAGAGGCTGACACACAATTTCTCTGATGTTTATTGATCGTCCTTGTTCTTGGTCTTAAGTGAACCCCATTATTTCTTCCTGAGCCTTGTTATCGTGGATTAATGATGATCCATTAGGTTTGTCAAGTCAGTGACCCTGACAGTGAAAGAAAGGAGTCATCCTGGTTTCTCTTCACACTGTGACTGGGCTGTGTGATACAGAATCAGAAGAAGCTTCCTGTTCACTTGTGTCAATGAAAGCGGGTTATGTGGTTTAATTTAATGTGTTCCATATGTTGTGCTTAGTATTAAGCCATCTGCATTGTGCTTTCTCTTCTAGGACTTGGGTTTGCACTCTGTTATTCTCCAGCCATCGCGATGGTGGGCAAATATTTCAACAAAAGAAAAGCGCTGGCATATGGAATAGCCATGTCAGGAAGTGGAATCGGTACCTTCATCCTGGCCCCTGTGGTCCAGCTCTTAATTGAGCAGTTTTCCTGGCGTGGAGCTTTACTCATCCTGGGAGGTTTTGTTTTAAACCTCTGTGTCTGTGGTGCCTTGATGCGGCCTATTGCTCTTAAGGAGGACTGTAAAACTGCTCCTGAGTTTCTTGAACAAGATTATGTCCCCAAAGCACAGAAACGAGACTTAAAGCGAATGTCCATCTGTTCACCTTTAATCAAAGTGTGGTCTCATGAATGTTTATGCTACTGTTCATGGAAGGAATATGACTTTTTACTGATGCCAGGCTTCATGGTGCTGGCAGTGTCGATTTTATTTATGGCATATGGCTGTAGCCCTCTTTTTGTCTACCTAGTGCCTTATGCTTTGAGCGTTGGAGTGAGTCATCACCAGGCCGCCTTCCTCATGTCCATACTTGGTGTCATAGACATCATTGGTAATGTCACCTTTGGATGGCTAACAGACAGAAGGTAATGGCTTACGGCTAAGCAAGCGTAAGCTTTAGCTGGTGGGAGGCTGGATGCAAGTGAGGTGTAACACACATAAAAGTTAACGTTATGGACTTTTTCTGTAGGATGTGTAACTTTTCAAAAAACCAAAGACACATTCTAACTTTCAGAAATGCTTAACTATTTAATGTTTTTGTCTCTTCTGAGTTTGTTCAATTCTGCTGGTTTAATT
This sequence comes from Aviceda cuculoides, assembly GCA_035590195.1. Classification (NCBI taxonomy): domain Eukaryota; kingdom Metazoa; phylum Chordata; class Aves; order Accipitriformes; family Accipitridae; genus Aviceda; species Aviceda cuculoides. The sequence continues at coordinate 23,443,136 of JAVJGG010000094.1, read as the reverse complement.
TCTTTTTTCCCTGAAGAAATGTTGCGTTTGTGCAAAGCTCTTGCATTTGACAATGGAAATGTAATGGTATGTTGAGCATGATCCTCTGTACCTATTTCCTAGAGGATCTCACCCCACTTCCTCCACCTTTCCATCTCTTTTATGCTGCTGGGGAGACAGAGAAGTCATGGAAAAGGGCCAAGGGTCTGGCCCAACACTGTCAGGCATATACTCAGAACTGACCTATATTTCTTATATATTATCCAGTATCTAAGAACTCACCATGCTTTACTAACTCAGCTCACTCCAAACATCTGTGTGCAGCATCTGTAACATCAGTAGAGACTGGCTAAATTAAGGCGGATTTTGATTCGAAAGGACGCATTCATTGTGTGTATTGCGTTTGTGGGAAAAATCAATCATTGGTTTTGTGGGGCAGGGAGAAAGGGAATTGCCATCTCACTTAGCTCATGCTAACTTCAGTGTTTATGTGCTGATGTGAAGGATGACAGCTAAAAGAGGTATACTGTAATATTTTTTGCATAACACTGGGAGCACCTTACTGAGCTGGGAGGTAAAGCCGGATGGAATACTGCTTCGAACATTGAAACTTCAAAGGGCTGCAAAATCCTGGCAGCGGAGCAGCTCCCCTCAGTAGGGGCAGCCCGAAGAACACGGCAGGCAGCATGGGCTGCTGCTGACCAGATGTTTCTGCAGCTGTAGGTGGACAGCTTTCTCTACCTGGGCTTGTCAGTGTTGAGCTTTTCATCTTGAAGACTGTGTAAGAAAATGGACTCAAAGCTGAGCTATATGAAAGAGAGACTGAAGTGCTGCATGCCAGGGTGTAGAAACAGCCATGCTATGTCCAGTCATAATCTTTTTCTTTCTTTTCTGTTTTGAAATTTGCAGGTGTCTGAAGAAGCATCGGCACTTTTGCTACCTCTTTGCTGTGGGAATGGATGGCCTCTGTTGTCTTTTCCTGCCAGTTCTCCAAAACTTCCCCCTGCTTGTGCCTTTCTCATTTACCTTTGGCTACTTCGATGGAGCCTATGTAACGCTGATCCCTGTCGTGACAGCAGATGTAGTGGGAACTTCTTCCTTATCATCTGCACTGGGTGTCGTGTATTTTCTGCATGCCATACCATATCTAGTGAGCCCGCCTGTTGCAGGTCAGTTCACAAATAACTTTACTATGATCTTATCGCTACTTTATATTTACCTGTTGTTGTGATGTAAAAGGAGAGAAAGGACAGCAAATGTACACTAAATGTGGAGGTAGCCCCTGGGCAGAGAAATAACACACCTAGACCTTCATAAGACTTTAGATCCCACTTAAGCCCTGTCTTGATGGGATGACTTCTACATACAGAGCGAGTTGAAATTTAAAAAAGCAAAGCAGTATGGAATAGGGCTTCTAAGAGCTGTTACATCAGCACTTCACGTAGTTCAGAAATTGTGCAAGTAGAAGGAACAAAAGATTTCTCTGTGAAATTACAAAATTTTGAAAATGTAACCTAAAGAGGATCTCATTCCAAGGTTGTGTGGTTGGGTTTTTTTTCTGTGTGGAGGACTTGATCTTTTCATCTCCAGACTGCTTTGAACAGGTGGGTGAGTCAGCTTTACTACTGTTTGGTCACAGGCTTGTCACTGTGATATCAAACCATCATTTTCCCCATCGGTTCCATGACAGTGAAGTAAGGATGAGAGCTGTACTCCTATAATTCTTTAGAAAGAACTTGACACAGTTTTGAATATTGTGGAAGGACAGAGATCTTTTTTCAAACAGCCATGTATAGATATGTCTTGCATATTTCATCTGCTGTTCACATCAATTCCCAATTAATCTCTGCTTCTGAAGCTTTTAATTTAATTTTCCATAGTATTGCAAAATGGAATTATTTTAAGTGATGCATGAGCCTAGGGTGTAGCTCACTAGATGTTTCTGTGTAGAGGATCTCATGCACACAATATTTAATTCCAGGGCTCTCTAAACACGTTTAATTCCATGCAGTTGAAAGATATTTATTTAGTATTGTGGTGATGACTGCTGTGTCTTTTCTCATGAGTTTATCTCTAAACAAAAGCCCATAAAAATCTTTGCAAATTCTTTGTAAATTTGTAAATTATCAGAATTTTGGTGAGCCTTTAAAAGCCCACGATTTGTTTTCCTACAGGTTGGCTTGTGGATACAACTGGCAGCTATACTGCATCATTCCTCCTGTGTGGATTTTCTATGATATTTAGTTCAGTGTTATTGTGCTTTGCAAGACTAGCAAAGAAAATCAAAAGAGCACATTTGAGGTCGCTCAGCAATGATACTGGCACCAAACAGCACATCTGGACAAATGGAGCAATAGCTTATTCTGTCACCGCAGAATTAGACCAAAAGAATGTTGAATTTTTGGCTGCAGATACAAACAGCTACAGCAACAGATGACAAGCGCCGCCAGGATCGGCACTGCACAGCTGTGACTGAGACGGAGGTGGCTCTGTAGTGTTAACGCTGGTGATGATACTACTCTCGTGAAACAAAGCATCTCTCAATTAGATTTTTCTGTCATTTTTTAGATGGTTAAAATCTACATACACCAACAGTAATACCAAGTTAATGCAGTAATAGAAGAAAGTTATACTGAAAATAAAGAGAGTTTGTAGATACAAATGTTCACAAATTTATTTGAAATGCAATATGTCAACTCCACAGGTAATCTCAAAGATTATAATTGGCTACAATAAAAGAAAACTATAAAGTAATCAGTCAACAGAACCATGAAGAATAAAGTTTAAATTATTCCAAAAATAGTATTCATGAAATAAGCTTTTCGGTATTCTGGTCTTTTATGTTTCAATGGACTAATCACACAGACCACCAAAAAACCTCCACATTTATCAGTCTGCATTAAACTCTTTGCAAATAACTGTTTCAAATGCCAAAGCCATTTCTTTAGAAAATCTGGCATGAAACTCTGATTTATGATGAAAGTGTCTCTGAAGCAGCTTTCATTTTTACATCCTCTACATAGGTTGGAATTTAACTTCAAATATGGTTTTAGACCTACTTTCCCAAGTCCTCCACAGCAAAGTTTTGAGGTGGTTGCTGCTTTTTTCCCTGGCTATCTTTAAAGCTTGAATTTCTAAACATTAACATTCCAGATACAATTCTCCAGCTGATCCTTGTCTGTGAGGGTGGAAGAGGTGCTGTGGCTGCTCTACTATCTGAAGAGGAGTAAATTTGTGCTGGGGGACTAGGCATGCTGATAGACAAACCTGCTTTAGCTGCATTAGTTGGAAGAAGCCTAAAGGCAGCACAGGAGACCAGAGGAGAGGCTTGTGTTTTTCCAAATACAGAGCCTCTTCCTCCTGTAAAATCAGCAGCTGTTGAAGAAATTTAGAGTCTGTGCAAGCAGAGGACTGACAGACTGCCCACTCCACAGGCTATCAGTAAAGACAAAGTTGTTTCCGTGTTTTCCAGTGGCAAGTCTGTCTCTTCTTGGACCCAGGAGCTGTATCTTCAGGTGGTGCAAATTACTCATTTGTGCAAACTGAAGGGCTGGTCAGGTCACTTATCCTGGATGGCTGGAACACAACACCTGGAATTTGCTGATGCTTTCCTGCTACTTGTGTGAGGAATATACTACAGCTGGCTGCTTCACGGGACCTATAGACTCTATGTAGTTCATGGGGTAAATTACTGATGTGATGATTTAATAAATAATGGGATGTTTCTGCATTTCCAGAGTGAAACTGTTGTCAGCAGTGGAGCAACTTCACATTCTGCAATGCAAATCACTTTTGTGTTTTGACGCTGCATAGAGCTGCATTCTGTTCATTAGCAAATTGATCAGAGTCCAAATAATTTTTACCAATGCCGAACTAGTAGTTTTGTTAATCACCCACAGTGTATTCAGTGGTTGCTTATGGTGTCCTATTCCTGTCTGTGCCTCAGAAGGGAAAGCAAAATAGACTGATGTTCACAAATTTGATTTAGATCAAGAATACAGCCATAGTGGTATAATGTATTTTTTTATATATATGAATAGTATGTGTATGACATAGTTCTATTATTCATGCATATTTTGAATATAACATTAAAATTGTTTTAGTTCCGTTGTCTGTGCTCAAAGCATTTCATGCTGTCCTGCTTCAGAAGTGTGGTCAGAGCCAGTAGCATGACTTACGTGCACAGACCACAGATTAAGAGATGGGAGTGCAAAACCTGCTTAAAACTAATGACATAACCTTTTTTTTCAGCTCCATGTGCCAATTGAGTCCTGGGCCCTAATTTCGATTTTAACATACTTTCATAAAACAAGAAAAAAATTGTCCATGAGTATTCTTTAATGAGTTAGGAAAAATATGCACATATGCACTACTAATTTATTAATTAGTAGTGATGAAGATACTGGTTTAGATCTTAATGCAAAAGTTTATATCAAAAAGTAGGGAATACGTGGTCTACATAGAAGATAAGCAATTTCAACAAGTTATAAGTTACCGCTGTCATTTACTTTAGAAAAATTTAATTACTTTTTTTACCACATCATGACATGTCAGCAGTTGTTTGTGCCAGAACTGCATATTATAAAAACCTGTTGGCTTAATACTATATGCATTTTTACCCTAGTAAACAATACTGTGTAATTACATTATTAGCATTTTTTTTTATTTCAAGATATTTTTTCATAGGCTTTTCTGTTTTGTTTTTAACTTATAATTGAGGCAGTATTTCTTGTTTTAAATATCTAACTCAGCAGAAACATCCAACTGGGTTTATACACAGACCTTTTGTAGAAAATAATTATTTTGGGGTTTTCTAACACTGTTTCTGCTCTGAATTAAGCCAATGGACAAAATCTTATATACAAGAATAATGCTTTCTGTGCATAAAACACACTGTGAAATATCAGCCCTGTCATGACTCTCCCTAGCTCAGAAACAGAAGGAAGGAAGTGTAACAAGAAATGACTTGCAAGTGGAAGAAATGGGAATACAATCCCGGTTTGCAAAGCCCCACGCCAGACTTCTACTCCCTGGTCCACACAACCCAAACTGAACAGTTCATCTTCACCCTGCTAGTTCATCTTCACCCTGCTGTGTGAAGTGTTTCAGGCAGTGCATTATGAAAGCCTCTGGATTACAGCATTTTAAAAAAATGATTTATTGTATCCGCAATGGCTTTTTTTCAGAGATTATAATATCCGGGCTGTTCTCCACAAAGGATATTTCCTGACCTGGCATGGTGCAGCAGTAGGCAGATATCTGGGCTAGCTGTGAACTATTTCCCCAGCTAACACTGCACATTTCCAACAGCCCTGTGGCGCAGGGGTGGATATGAGCTTGGATGGAGCGCTGCACCACGGAGCCTGTCTGGCTTCCTGGGACAGCATGGGCTGGCTTGGCTGGGGTAACATCTGTCTGAGAAACAGACGGCTCCTGCCTCAGATGAATCCTGTCTGTTCTGTGCAGTGAACAGGAATACAGCGTAAGTGAAACTGCTTACAACTGCTGAAGTCATCCCATCTGTTTCTATTCCATGAGGTTTGAAATGGGGAAATCATCATTCTGTTGAAATTTCTTACGTTCTAGTGATAATTTTTATCAGATCAGCTTTGGAACGTTTAATAAATTGTACCTTGAGAAGCTGTGTGAGAACAGCATTGGAAAAGTGGAGTACCTTCTGTTGAAAAACAACCCTGTTTTCAGAAAAAAAAGGGAAAGCTTTGAGCCTGGAACATTTCTGCCAGTTTGGATGATGATTTATCTCCAGAAAAACAGAGGTTGGCTGTGTTACTATATGGTGAATATATTTTATATTGCCACAACAATTCCTTGTTTGCTTTCTAAAGTGTTACAAATTTATGTGAGAAGGAAGATCTTGTTTGAGTTGGGTTGTAACAGTACTCGATGGTCAGCACAACAAAGTCCTTAGTCGGGATTGCCTCAATAAATAATACTTTCTTCTAAGTGACTATTCTGGTGTTTTCCAGTAGAGTTTTCTATCTAATTTAGAAGGTGCTTTTGATTCATGGGTGTCTACTTCCTGAAGGGCTGTCTTCACTCCTTTTTTCCTGCACCGCTAGCGTAGGCTCCAGTGATGGATTCGTACTCGGGTGCGAACTGAGAGCTGGTCAGCTTCCGTGTGCTTCTGGTTTTGCCCACCGGACTTGGACACTGCGAAACGCGTGGTTTGTTCCGTCCGCTCGGCGCAGCTCAAGCGCAGCCCTCGCCCATGTCGCCGCCACGGCAGGCGATGCAGCGGCAGCACCACCCCGTGGGAAATAATATTGCTGGGTCCAGCACAACCCTCCGGAGCCTGCGGAAGGTAAGGCACAATACACAGATTTCTTGCATCGCTACGCCTCGCAGTCGATTTCTTCTCCGTGGAGAAGATTGAGCCGCTCTGACTCTTCATAAAAATTCAGCTCACATTTTTCTCAAAATACTTTATTGCTTCTCCTTATTTCTGCAGGGTTCATTTTCCAGGAGAGAGGCAGGAGAGAGCCTGGTGGCAGGGTGGGTGGGGGGAGGCACGGATGTGCCACCATGGCTTCGGGAACCTGCACCACCTCTTCCTCAAATTCTTCCCTGCTGCCCTCCGTGCCCTCAGGAGGGTCTGGATGGCAACGATGCTGACATGGGAAGCCTCAAGATTGAGAAACACAGCGAGGTTGCCTGATGTACGCTTTTGCCCACACCGCTGAGCGCACCACCATAGGTAGTCACCAGTTCCCGACTTCAACCCTACTGTTGTTTCTACCACACACCGCTTTCAGGAGTGGTGTGTCAGTTCTGCTTCCAGTCCTTCCAGCTGTCCTCCCTCCCTGCCCTTTCCCTAGGTAGGGCCACCCTTGTTTGAAAGAGAGAGGCTGGCAGGTGGCTGGAAAACAAGGATGGACTTTGCCCCAGCCCTCTCCCAGGAAGACAGTCCAGTTTCATTCTGTACAGTTAAGCTCCTGATCACTTTTTCTTGTATTATGAAAGGTTCTTTGAGGGAGAGCTGAGAGGGGAGAAGTTTCTTGATCTGGCATCGTATTTTACACTCCTTCAGGCCTGTCATCCTGTCTGTACATGGAACTGCTGTTGCAGGGGCAGAAATGCTCCAGGATGGCTGGAAACAAAAGTACCCATCCTTACTGATGGGGTCTGTCACCAGTTCACTTCATTCTACGGCTACTGGCTAGAGCTCAGAAATGTTTGGAAGTACAGCATTCCTTTTCCCTGAGCACCATCATCCATTATACCACAGTACAATACTGTGGAATTAGGCCAGCCTGTTGTAAAGAATACTGACTTTTAGTTGGTTATCTGAAGACAATCATCTCTTCCACCCGTTCTCTCTGTTCCTTTCAGCCCCTTTTTCCATTCACATAGACTCTGTGGGCACCCACCCCTTTTCCCACATGCCCCTTGCACTCTGCTGGCCTGTTCTCCAGTGCTCGTGCAACTCTTTGTTCTAGCTGTGCTCTGCCTTCCATGTCCAGTTCAGTACATTTCTTGTGTGTGTTTTCTGTCCCTGGCTTTTTTCACAAGCATGGCTGTAGATAGCCATCTCTTCGGCATCTCAAAGACTGCCTTTCCTTCCTCTCCAGATGTTTGCTGTAGTGGTTCCTGAGCGTGCGGTTTGGGGTAAACTAGGCAGATGTTGTTTTGAGCCTTATTTAATTCTTTGGTGCGACACTGCCGAAGCCAGCTTTGCTGAGAGTTTGGGAAAATAAATAGGGCTATCTCCTGACCCTTTCATTTCCTGCCAAAACTTTACCCCTGCTACTTTTTTGAATGGCCATTTCCCTTTCTCTCATCTACTAACAAACATGAGGATTGGTCAGCAGAGGGATACCAGAAGCAACAGTTGATGCATGCAATGCTTTTTAATAGTTCACAACAATAATACACATTTTGTAAGCTTTCCAGTGAACTAGCCAAACAGTGGTTATTTTTCATATTTTTCATTAAACAACATACAAGGTGATAAACTGAACAAGTCTTCAACAAAAGTTTTTTCTAAATAACGCTAAAAGAGGACATTTTCTAAATATTTGAAAAAGCATCAGAATTTCCATTTGTGTATAAGCATGCCTTTCAAGTGGATAAAGGAAATAGTACAATATGAATCACTTATCTTTTTCTCAGTAGAAGGTAAGATCTGATTTCCAGCTTAGAAGTTCAGTGTTCTACAGATCATCACTTAAACACAACTTTTATACCAGCGTTAGCACTGAAGACTAAGCTAGCTTAGCTATTATTTAGTCTTTGCAAGCATGCTCTCTGTTGGTGAATGAACAAACAAATGAACAATCATCTGCAGTTTCTACATTATCACCAGAAAGTGATGCCACCAGATGTTTCATCTGGTTTTAACTTCAACCTTAAAAAAAAAAAAGTTTTGAGAGTCTGTTGAAATGTCCTTCGGTTTGAGGATTTTTTTGCTGTGAAGGATTTTGGGGAACTTTAGCTTGAGATGGAAAGTTGTAGCTCACATAATGCACTCAGATATTCTTCATTGTCAGGACACAATGCAGTGGCTTTCTCATAGCACTCAATTGCTTTATGTTTCTCACCATTTAGATTGTGAACTAGTCCAAGTGTAGCAAAATCTGTTGCACCACCTAAACCTTCCTGAATTCTCTGTTCCAACAATTTCTTCAGAGCATTTCCACACTGTTTTCTTACAGAAGAATCTTCTTCAATTTTCAGCCCTTCTATGTAATACCTAATGCCTTCAGATTCTGATTTCATATGAAAACGCTGAAAATTGCCATAAAAATAGTAGAAGTGTTGTTTATCAACATGGCTTAGAATATTTATCTGAAATGCTTTCTGAAATGTCTCTTCTGCTTCTGCATACCTCTTTGCTTGTGCATACATGTTTGCTAGGTCAGTATGGGCACCAAAAAATTTTTTCCTTTGGCCAGTCACTGTTTCAAAATGAAAAATGGAAAGTCGGATGAGTTCCTCCACTTGTTCTTGAGGTGGATATCTTGTAGTCTTTTTCAGTTGACACAGCTTTGCTTTGTAGCAGAGACCTAGTTGATGATGCACAAAGATGGATTTTGGTGTCACTGCTAGGGCCTTTTTCAAAATCTTCAGTGCCTTGTCCACTTCTCCTTTCCTTCTGTAAAATTTAGCAGCATATCGCAGGAAATAAGGAAGATTGGGGGTTTTCTGCATTGCTTCTTCAATGTACCTCTCCCCTTCATCATCTCGCTTTAAGTCCTGAAGTTTTAATGCAAGTAATGCCATAACAAAAGTATCCTTTGGATTCAGTTCCACTGCACGTTCCAGGGGCTTGAGGGACGGGCCTAACTTTTGGCGTAGTCTGTGATAAAAATCTTCCAAACGATACATTGCTATTGCATAGCCGGCATTAAATTCCGGGTTATCGGGTTCATTCTTCAGAGCATGTTCAAAGCAATTCTTTGCTCTCTCATAGTACTTTCCCCCAAACTTTAATAATGCCCATCCTTGCTCAGCATGGATCTCTGGAAGCTGAATTTTCTGTTGAGCAGTACTTGAAAGCTTTTTGCAGCTGTCTTCCACTTTGCTTACATAAATTTGAGCTTCGTTGTATCTCTCCATGTGGTAATAGATCCAGGCATAGTTCCCCCAGGTAACGAGACTTCTCCTGGCAATTTCATCTGGATGATTTTTTTTAACTTCTTCTTCAGCTTTTTGGAGATTTCTCAGGGCTTCCTCATTTGAATTCTTTAGGTGGCATACATAGGATAAGAGATTAAAATTTGCGATGTTGGATTTTGTGAAAAACACGATCTGATCACCTATTGTTTCCTCTAGGTCATCAAGATCCACATCCTGCTTCAGCAAAGTCCAAGTAAAATGACATTCTAGCTGCAGCAGGGAGCTCTTCAAGGAATTCTTGGAAATGGCACTAGAAGAAATCAAAGAAAAACTTACTTATACTCCATTTGCTTTTTGCTACTCTTGTTTTTAAACCAGGCATGATGTCCTTCAAAAACAAGCAATACCTTACCTGCTGCGACTAGTCAACAATACGTCAAACAAGCCAAAGCTGTGGGAAGCCATAGGTCTAAGCTGCTGAATAGTTATCTTAGTAATTCTCCTTGCCAGTGTATAAGGGCATCTCTTACATTGACATCCAGACCACCAGCTCTGTTGCTAAGAGGAGGGCTAGGCTCTATGGTAAAGCTGGCACATCTCTGGGCCTCAGGAACATATCTCCTATGCTGGGAACAATTGCTGAAGCCTACACAAAAGAGGTAATCAAATAAAAAACTTCCCCCAAAATATAGAGAAAGTGATATATTGCCTTTCCCATGTCTCTGTATATTTTATGGTTTGGATTATAAATTTCACTTTTAGTTTCCAGCATTTGTAAATCCTTGTTTGTTAGATCATAGCACTGTTTTTATGTTATGATTATACCGATGTATCCAGTAGCTGGCTCCCGTATCCCACTAGTCTCCCCAGTTGCTGACACTTGGATATACAGGCCCCCGAGGGTGCAACGCCTCTCCACTTCTGGTACAGATCAGTCACTCACCCACCCCATGGATCCCCAGAAGCTGGCTTTGGACAGCCAGTAGCTGGTCAGGGATCCTCTCTCGACCCAGGTGCCTCACCCCTAGACACGCACGCGTGCGTACTGACCAGACCCTGTTTACGTACAACCGGTCCTTAATGCCCCTTTATCCCTCTCTGCTTTTCAACATTTGTTCCTTCCCAAGTCACCCAGAATCCCTCGTTTCCCTGCCTTCGGTCCCCTCCCCAAACATCCCTTGAGAAGTCTCATGCAATTTCCAAATGCTTTTCCCTGCATCCTGTGATGTGTCCCGTACCCCGAGGCAGTTCAGACCGTAAGGCTCACCCGTGGACCCTGGTGCTGGGTGTTCCCCTGGCCCATGGGGCTGAGGGTCCCTCAGGCAGCCCTGGGAGGGCCGGGTGGGGGCTGGTGCCCCTGGCTGGGGCACTGGGGAGCCCCCACCTGTTCTCATGCCTCTGTGCTCCTCCATGTGCATGGGGATGGGCTGATGGCTCTTGGGACGGCTCTGGGAGCAGCCAAGACAGGGTGTTATTTGGGTTCCACCTCCTGCCATTGCCTGCCCGTGCCCCTCCATGGGTGTGCAGACCAGCTTTTATCACACAATCTGTCAAGGACACACCTTTACAACGCAGAGGAAATGACACTTTAGTCCATATTTTGCTCTCCCTTAAAGAAGGAATTATACACGATTTTATAACCGAGGCTTCCCAGTCAAATCCTCCTTTGTTAGAAAGACTTCTCTGCCCTCCCTCCTGTGAAACCTGGAGTCTAACAGCCTGCGTGGTACAACGTGTGCTCAACTGCACAATCACGTAAAAGAGGAGATGTCTTTGGGGTAAAAAAAAAAGAGTGAGTGGAAAAACTGGAAAATTATGAGGAGGCAAATCAAGGAGGAATCAGGAAGCAATTCTTACAGGTTCTGGGACAGGGTGAAGAACACTGGGGAAAGTGACACTGAATATGCGTTTCCACCTGCACCATCTGATACAGAGGTACTGGAGGAAGGTCAGACAAAAAAGGTATTTATAAATGCTGTTAATGCATAAGTTTGTCTTTACAGACTACTTTGCCTTTCTCAAATAATCTCTGCCTCACTGATGTTTTTGATTGGTATTAACAACAGTTCCTAATTAGAGAGCTGTATGTGAGGTAATTACAGTTCTTCTGGCATGAAGGGGAAGCGCAAGTAAGTTCCTGTTATTATCACCATCTTGTTAGAAACTTTTGGCTACAGTGAATACCACAGAACAGATAATGGGTCTCAAATCAGCATGAATAGCCTGAAGCACTTAAGTAGTCCCATTCCATTTAAAATGAAATGTGTGTTGGTTTTTATTGCCTCAGCTGAGAACCGTGGCAATTCATAGCTGAAAACAGCAGTGGAGAGTAATTAATGAAAAGACATTTGTGGAAAATGAATATTTATGAATGTCACAAAACCAGGTTTCTGATGCAGATTAAATACAGGTTAGCTCAGTTCAACATATAACTGGTAAATGCAATTTCCAAAGTAATCATAAACATCTTGGCTTCACCCCGTTTGAATGTGTGTGCCTCTGTGCATGCGTGACAGTCTTTAGAAAATGTTACACCCTCCCGTTACGCTCCAAGCTGCAGCCCAGAACCTGCACTGCCCTGTTTGCTGGTCCTCGCAGTAGTAGAGATCAGAAAGTGCATTCTCAACGCATCAGTGCCAGTCACCCATTTGGCTGGGCACCCGCTATGGCTGCAGCCTGGATTTCATCCTTGAACTGCATGCACGTAGTTTTTCTGACTGTCAGTTCTGTTCACAGGGACTGGCCCTTGCCGGAGAAGCAATAACATTACAATATTCAATAGCATCCTTATTCTATTTTGATTCTCCCAGTAAATACTCTGTAAAATATTTCCTGCTGTTTGGATCCCCAAAGTCCCTCACTGCTTACATTTATGTAAATAATAAGCATTATTTTCCCATGGCATAGCAAAAAAGCATCTTTCAGAGATTGCCTTGCTCGCTTACCTCATGGTTTTCCTTCTCTGCTCACTTGTCTTATGGTAGCTTCAAAGCCAAAGGAGTGCTGCTCACTGCTGTTGCAATTTCCCTTTTATGTGCTCTGGCCCTCGTGCGATCTGTGAGTAATTTAACGGGAAACAGAAACTGAAACTTCAGCTTGCATCTGAATCTGCCAAAGAAACTGAAACAACTGCCAGCAGGGAAATAGAAACTTAGGAGTCACCAAGCTGCTTTTCTCAGCCTGGCTCTGTGCCACGCATTACATTGTGTTGTGGAGAATGTGGCAACAGCTCCTAATAGCTCCCAGCGTTTACTTTGATCAAATCCAGAGGCATCTACGATAAGGCGAATATTTTGGGCTAGTATAGACTGACCTGGCTATCACACATAGGCTAGGGAAGGGTCATTTCCCCCTGCTGCCTCTGCTGATGCATCTTTGCACATTTTTTACCGTGCTTCAGGCTCCTGTTTTGTTAGTATTGTGTCATCCAGGTAACACACAGCGTCTTATCACCCCTGCCGGCACTCCTTCATCCTGTGCCTCCACATTGCGAGGTCTCTGCTGTTGTACCAGGCCTGTATTTCTCCACGCTGGGATGTCATTGTGTAACAGTACTAAATACCTCATCCCACCTAGAACATCTGTCGGTTGCTGCTCTCTACACACAGCCGCAGTTGTACTGTGCACAGAGAAACGAAAGTAAAACAAATTAGATACAGACAGTAAATTCAAGGAATTGCTGTCACAGCTGTGCCAAGCAAAACAAAGCTGCGGGCAGGTCAGGAAAAGCTCAAACAGAGCCGGCCTGGCAAGCCTCGGTCCCGAGGCCATGCAAACTCAGTGCAAAGCTTATGGCCTGTTGGTAGCGACAGCAATGCTGTGTTACAGGGCTGCACGTTAACGAGGAGATGGGGCGCAGGTGGGTGCTGGAGCACCTACGGATATAAACAGCTCACTGATGCTTAGTTTAAAAAAAAATAATAAACGCAGACCTGGCTTGATAAAATTTTATGATTTTAGGGGTAACAAAGAGATCAAAGAAATAGTATCTTACAGAAGTAAACAGCACTATAGATAGTAAATTCGGATGTAACCTGAAGTTGCAGACCAGTGAAGAAAAAGGTGTAAAAGCATGCTAGCAAACATAAAAATGACCCAAAGTGGATCCTGAGAACAGGAAGAAGAAACCACAGCCATTAGCATCATGTTTCTCCCACGGAAGGACGCCAATGGCTGATGATTGTTGGTGGGTGTTATTCCCTCCAGCAGCCTGAAGCTACTGGTCTGAATGCTCCTCTAGGAGAAGGAATAGAAACTAAGAGGTGTCCATGCACATGCATGTGTGTGTAACAATTTTAACCACAATATTACTATTATTGTGAATTTTTCTGTAAAAAAGTACTTTAACTGCATTATCATTCTTTCTCTTTTTGTAATAATTAGAATTAGACTAATGATAATTCTTGCATTAGACTAAGATTTCCATTATACTAACAAAACAATTCTTGTCTTTACCTATGTATATAAGATTTGCTTTCTCTTTACCCATAAACAAGAATCGACTCCATTTTAAAATGTGAGAGCATCTTGTTAAGAAATATGTTTAATCAGACACTGTCTTATGTCCTTTCATAATTATTATCTGTAGAATTTGAGCCTCCCCCCCCCGTTTTGTAGGAATAAGCAAATAAAAATGCATATAAGCGTGCCTCATAAGGCTTCTCATTGTTCCTGGTATATGACAGTGCCAGCTCCCCTCATTTAGTGAGGTTTTTAGTGGATGATGCACAAGGTTGTCCCTCTGCCCTAACAAGCCAGAAGGTAATTTATATCAAACCTCATTATCACCTCAGAACTGCTGCTACTGCCATCATGTTCAATCTCTGCAATTACACACAAGAATTAACAATATTCCATGTTTTTATTTATAAATGGATATAATCTCTGACTGCCAATTTGTATGTTTTCAAGAATTTTAGGTTCTGGCTTATAAAAGTTTATCTTCTGCAGTATGAACAGTCTGTATTCCCACCCTCACAAGCACGTAGGAAGTATCTACACAGGGCAGAGTGCATCTCTGGATCTGGTGGCAAGCTGCACTCATCCTCCGGGTTTGGCCAGGTCGTGGGGCTGGCTCCTGGCTCCAGCGACCCTCAGGCTGTCCGGGGGGAAGCCAGGGAAGCGCTCCCGGAGGTGCGGGGAGCTTCAGCCTGTATGGAGTAAATTCCTGGGAGGCAGTGACTATTCAGGACAAGGCTGTCCTTTCTTTCTTTCCCTTCTCCTTCTCTTTCCCCTTCTTTTAAAAACAAAACAAAGAGCATTACGTATGAGAAAGTCTGCTTTTTACAAGAAGTTGGAGAGCCTTAGTAACACACCCATCTCTTGTGTCTCATTTAAGTGATTTTTTGTGTTGGTGTGGGTGGGGTTTTGGGGTTTTTTTTGGAGCTGATGTTTCAGAGCTCGAGATAAAGATTAGTACAGCTACTACTCTGAGTGGCATGCAATGTTCTAGCAATTGGGCATTTGAAAAGCGGTGAAAAGGAGCGGTGAATTAGGAAGGAAAAAGTATTAGGGTATCTACACAGGTTCATGTATTTTATGGAAAATAAAGTTTGCAGGTAGTTGTAGAAAGATGTATTTAAAAGATTTCTGCAAGGCCAAAATCAAATGTGGACGCTAATGATTTACTAAGCATCTATGGGTTTCTTGTCTCTGCTTCTGTCCCAGGTGCCTGTTTTCTCTGATACATTGCTTGGTACCTTGCTTGGTACATACGGGAAAATGCAGGAATTTTCCTTCCGGAATGCAAAAATTTGCCCTAATATCCGTATTTTTACAAATTTATTTGCATCTATATGCTTTGGTTTGACACAAGTGCCTATTGAATAGAATAAGTGCACAAAGTGCTTGAAAGAGAGTAAGTGAATGTAAGAGCATAGTTATGCAATGCCTTTCTGCAGCCATCTTTGTAACTTGCTTGGCACAACACAGGAAAATTCAGAAATACTTCCACAGCCCTGCTGCTTTCACTTCGGGGAAAGCTGCAGCTGGGCTGATTGGTACCAGGGAGAGCTGCGTTGCATAGCAGCAACTGCAAGAGCTTCTTGGAAAACACTCGTTCAGAAATGGGCTGGAAACAACAACCGCATTCATATTGAATACAAAGACTTTGTTTGAGTGTTCTGTACATATACAAGAATAAGGAATGGCTTCAAAAATATCTACACATTTTGAGGAGAAAACTCATATCTGTAGATTTCCTTGGAGCTGAAATGGATACCCGCTGACAAAGAATTCTCCCCTGGTATCATTAGCTCAGCCAAACAATTGCCTGAAATGCAGTTTTCATTATTAAAATAACATAAATGACAGGATCACTTTAAGTATCCTGTTTTATGCTGGTTTCAATTTAGCCTAGTTTAGCATATATTTACTGTTTGACAGCAGCAGTTGTGGCATTTTATAACTTGGGTTTTCCCCTAGGGGGGAAGAGTACCCTGTAATTAATTTGACAGAAAACCCAAGTGAATCACTGAGCAATATTTTTGTTACCCAAGTTCTTTAAAACCAAACGACCCTAAGAAATGGCATCCAGGAATGCGAAGGGTTACATAGCGTCACTTGTATTGAGTGATGTATCCATGTACCAAAACAAGGGGATGCTATGAAATGATTTTTCAATTAAAATCTTAATGCCTTCTAAACAAACAGAAACATTTCTGTTCTTGATGCACTCCTGCTCTACCACTGTGTATTTTATATCAGGTTTCTCTATTATTTAGAGGATATTACTATGGCCCTGGACCATGAATACTTACAGGACTGAATGTGGTCCAAGTTTTTGCAAGCCTGGTCACATGTCCCCTGACCGCTTTGCTGGGAAATTACGCATATGCAACACAGTGCCAGTTAGTTGCCGCAGAGCATGAAGATAAAACAGGTTTGCAAGAAGCCGTGATGATAACCCCGCTGGAACTGTGTGCCTGCATGTAACTTAAGCCCACTTGTACTAGATTTGGCACGTTTAGGCTGCGCTCAAGGGTGACGGATAGACGGCCCGTACGTGTAAGAAGAAGAGCGCCTGCTGACAGCGCTTTACAGTCCTTCCGAAGGACCGGCCCTCCCCGAGGGGCAGGCGCTCAGCGCACCGGCCAGGCATCCCGCGGGGACGCTCCCGCGACGGGGAGAGGCGAGGCCTCGGCCGCTCCGTGCTGCTGCGGCGGCGGCTTTCTCCCTGGAGACCGCTGCGGGATCCGGGCGGAAAATAAAATACACCCTCGCAGGGCGGGCGGCGCCGTCTGGACTCTGGAGACTTCCGAGGAGCAGCAGATGCGGGAGACGAGGAGGGCTGGGGAGCAAAAATCGTGGGCGCCGTTCTCGGGGCCGAAAGATTT
>JAVJGG010000094.1:23408766-23425712 GCA_035590195.1 Aviceda cuculoides | reverse complement strand
CCCGCCCCTGTGACGCGGCCCCGTAGCGGCCCGCGCGCCCGGCGGAGGCAGCACACCGGCCTGGGGACCCGCCGCCTCCTCCCGCGGGGGCCGAGGATGCGGGGCCTGGTGCTCGCCGCTTTCCTCGGGCTGAGCATCGCCGCTTCGGGCGCGTTGGCCAGCGAGAGGAGGAACGCGGACCCCGAAACGAACATGAACATCGTGAGTGGCGCGGCGGGGAGGGAGAGGTGCCCGAGAGCTGTCACCGGCTGCGGCCGCGGGCTCGTAGCGGGGCGAGGAGGGGAGCGGGACGGGGGTCCGGGCGCGTGCGGCCCCTTCGCGGCTCCTCGGGCGCAAGCCTGGTGCCTGCCGCCCCCGGCGGCCGCGGTGAGAGCCCCGGCAGGCTTCAGCCACTGGTCGGCGGTCAGCCTGCTGCTGCTGCTGCTGCTGCTTACGCCCTCTGCTTACACCTCGTCTTTCTCTTCTCTGCCTTCCAGGTCCTTTTTGGCCCCCTGTTGCCTGTGGCGGATCTTTCTCTCGCGTGTTTTCTGATCCAGACCTGTGTTTTTTTGCTAGAGTCAGGACGCTCTCGTTCTTAACCGCTAGAAAAGCGCATGTTTATGAAGCGTACTTGTGCTGCCAGCGCGACGCTCCCGTGCTCTGACCCACAACTGCTTGTCTTACCGTTTAGCACTGACTCTCTGAACTTTATTCTCCTGCCGCTGCAATAGCCAACTCCAGGAAATACTTGCTGTTAGTAACTGATATTACTTGCTCTTTCCTCTGCCCCATCTAAACTGTGCCACTTTTTTCACATGGGCGAGAAGATCCTTCAAGATAGAAATGCTTAAGGTCTATAAGAAAAGAAGTTCTTGAGTCCTCAATATCATCTAAATATCATTTTGAGAACTGAAAATAGTAGTTTAGTCTAAAGCATTTGAATGGAATTTAGCCTTAAAATAATTTTGGAATGTTAATGTCACTGTGGATGATTGAAGTGATATTTAAAAGAAATAGCACATTTAATTAAATGCTCCTTCTTTTCCTTGCCCAGCAGCCTAAGAGTAGAACGCCAATCATGTCTTGCATTTTTTACATTTTCTCAAGGGACAGTTGGTGTCATAAAACCAATTAAATAGCAAGTTCTCTGTCCTAATGGAGTTGCATCAAATGAAAATAACATAAAGCCCAAGACATAAGAGATGGGAGATAAACCTATTAATGAAATCATAGTGTTAAACAAGTGTGGGGGTTTTTTATTATTATTTTCTTGTTTGTCTTGTCAGCAAAGTCACTTCAAATCTCTGAAACAGACATAAGGTTTGAGGAGAAAGGTGAGTAAGAAGTGGCACGTGAAACAATGAGCTGAGGTGTGGCAATGTCAGCAGCTCGTACAT
This sequence comes from Aviceda cuculoides, assembly GCA_035590195.1. Lineage (NCBI taxonomy): Eukaryota > Metazoa > Chordata > Aves > Accipitriformes > Accipitridae > Aviceda > Aviceda cuculoides. Next base: position 23,424,336 of record JAVJGG010000094.1, on the reverse strand, counting down.
GTGAAGAGTGTGCCCTTAGTGTTTTAAAACTGCTGTGTTTGTGGTTCGTTTCAGCACATTGCCTAAACATGATGGTGTCCTCTGTGTAATAGAGAACTCGGTTTATTAAGTTCAGATATAAATCTGAAACGTTTCCCTTCAGAAGAGATGAACTCCTCTCTTCTTCCATACACTGCTGTGGTGCCAGTGGCTTTTTGCTGTCCTTGCTTGTTTGTCACTGGAAGGTACTGCTTTCCTTGAGAGCACTTTCAATTTTTGTCTCCCAAATCCACGTCTTGGTGTTTTGCCCTGTTATCATAATCTCCTTTTCAACACTTCAGTCTCCTTTCTCGTGGTAAGCAGCGTGTGAATAACTAATATGACAGTGGATGGGGACAGGCTAGCGAGTCCTCCCAAATTCCCGGGGTAGGGTCTGTGCTCTGGCTAGTGCCTGACTCTGTACTGGGAAAAGTCTCATAAGAAAACCTGTGTGCATCGAATAGGTGGGTGGCATGGCACGTTCCTACCGCATCCTTTAACTTCACATCACCATCTTTGGAAGGAACCCTGAGTATTTTGCGCGTGTTAATGAACTGAGGAAGCTGACAGTCTGACTCCAAGGCGGTTTCTTTTCTTTCTTCAGAGTCAAATTATTACCTTCAGGGGATACCCTAGTGAGGAGTATGAAGTGACAACTGAAGATGGGTATATCCTTTCTGTTAACAGAATTCCTTATGGAGGAAAAGGCCGTGAGAGAAGCAAAGGTAAGATTTATGTCTGCTTGGAAAAATGGGAAGTTATGAAAAAGCTCTCTTTGATTTGTAAAACTTTGGTCCTGTAATAATCCAGAAGAAGATTACAGACTAAATGACCTATGCAGTCAAACATATAAACAAACAAATAAGTTTGTTAAAAATGCCTGACTGTTTTCAGAAGTAGGCACGGTTCACATGCCTCTTTTGGTGAAATATAACTAAACAACAAGAGTTCCCACTAGAATGGTCACAAAATAATTACTGCCTGATTTCTGCATAAAATAAAAATTTGTTTGGTAATTTTAACCTCTCTGAAGCTCCCTTTACAGTAAGGTACAAGCCAGACCAATACTGCATACTACTGGGGTGTCATATTTAACACAGCTGCTTAAATAAGTAAAACAATACAATAAGATAAAATCCCTTCAGAACATCTTGAGTACAGTAGATTTAAAAATATATTGCAAATTAGGACATGTAACAGGTAGTTGACAATAGTCAGCCCAGACCAGGTGGCTTTATGGATGTAATTTGATGGGGGACTGGGAGGAGCATTGGCATATGCCACCAGAGCACTGTTACAAGCTGTAAGAATTACTGTGAAAGCTGGTATAAAACCATGGAAGGGGTGCAGTGGGTGTATAGGTGAGGAGGTGGGGGAGAGGAAAGGTAGGGGGAATGTAAGCTGAAACTTAGGGGAGCGATACGGGCAAAGGTTTTTGCAAGGACTGGATGATGGAATGCTTTAAATGAGTCAAATGTATGTGGAAGAGGAGAGACACGTAGCCTTTGACTTGCTATCCTTGTATGCTGCATATGGAATTAGCAGTGTATTTGAAGAGCAGTGGCTGAATTTGGTATCAGTCTTGTTGCCACCCCTTATAAAAGGTCCTACAGACAACTGCATGCATACAACAGCAGCCTGTTCACATAGAAGCTGTAAATATTCTAAGGACTGCCTCAGAACTCTTTGGACTGAAAAAAAACCAGTTTGAGAGGTGAAAACATGGAACTCACAAAAGAAATCAGTGATTGTTCTATAGCCTCGAGTGTGAACAAGGCCTGTGGAAAAACCCTCTCCTCTGCCAAGGGCCAAGCAGCAGTCTTCCTGACCTTATCTATTGGTTTTGAATGAGTTAGGATGTTTGCACTGTCCATTGTCTCTCACAAGGTGGCTGTGTAAAGATCAGTGCATGGATGAGGCCAGTCAAACCTGGCAGGTGTCTTTGTACTTAGGAATTTCAGAGAAGCTCACAGGAAAAAGATAGGCCGCCTTTGTACCTGTTGATTTTGTCGAATCCTTCATCAATGACATAAGCAAACAGAAGTTTCCTGACCTGTGGGAATTCTCCACATTCCCCTTGCCACACCCTCGACCCCAAGTTCATGTTTTGCAAAGTGCTTTAATTTTAAAAACAAGGATTACTGAGCACATTTGGGGAAGTATGATCTCCTAGAAGAATGAAGATTTCAAAGTTCATGTTGATTTTGAGTTTTTATAGACTTGGTATCTTTTCTCAGAAAGATACCAATGATTTCTTACTGCTGACTTAGTGTATATATGCCATAACTCTTTTGCAATACCTGCATAATGTGAATAGGATCCCTTGGAATTACGTATCACATGATGTTTTGGAACAAAACCTACAGTTCTTCAGTTTAAAAAAAAAAAAAAAAAAAAAAGAGAGAGAGAGAAAATGTCCAGAGAACCCAAAAGCAAAACATCAATGATTTTTGGTTTTAGTATTAACTGAAAATCTAAAACAACTGCGTAGTAGTGGGTAAGAAGGGCATGGAAGTAAGTCTGTCTTCAGCTTCTTGGGGGTGCAGTGAAGGGAACAAAAAGTTCATAGCAGAAAGTGTAGTTTAAGGACCTACCTTTCTTATTCCCCTTTCTGGGGTTTTTAGGATCAGAGGTGATACAAAATTATTATTGTCCGAGTCAGTTTGTCATATGATTGTGCAATTCACGTGCAGATCTGGTGACTGCTTGGTAAAGAGAAAAAGGAACTGACAGAAATTGGAGGCTAATTAGAGAACAGAATTAAAGTGTAAAGCATAAACAGTTTTCCCCTTCCTGTGTTATGAAACATGCAAGTAGCAGCTTGCGGAGAGCCTGTTCTTCAAAAAAACAGAAGCTGGTTGATCTGAGTTTAGTAAAAGCGAATGTTGTCCTAAAAGCAGATTTGTTACCCAGTGTGCAATAGACAAATCTCAGGAGAGATTGCTTTATTCTGTGCAGGGTACTCGGTGGACTTTCCACAAATCAAGCACACCAGATTCATCAGGTGTGTCCCTTTTATACAGTAACAATTGCATCTAATTATACTCCTACCTAGTATATATATTCAAACTATCTAACGCATATGCATAGGATTATATAACCATGATACATCAAATGGCTTCTCCATATGCGCAGGGGTCTCTGGTGATCTTCAGTGGTTGTTTGGTGAGGTAGCCCCTCCTCACTTTGACCGCTAAGTTGCTCTGTATCGGGTCAGTGGTTTGCTTTCCTGCCAAGAGGGACGCATCATCAATCAGAAAGAATAGAAAGGATCAGAATTGGTGCTCCAGGTGAGGCACCATTAATCAGGAAGAATAGAAAAGATCAGAATGATCTTGGCTGCTTCTCTAGGTATTATGAAAATTGTTTGAAGTTGTAAATGATTAACTAACTTAATTTAAAACAGGACTTTCTAATCTACCACAGGATTTTCTATATCTGACATCAGGAAGAAGGTATCAAAGCTAAAAGTGAACATTACTGAAAACAAATTTAATCTTAGGCTTGAAAATCCTACACGCTGTTCATAAGGCAATGAAGTATTACTGCAGTGGAGTAAACAGCTGAGTTGAACTGTACCGTCTCCAGTGCCACTTTGGCACTGCTGGAGATTTGCTCTGGTTGCAGGCACAGTATGCCACAACATGGGGTTTTTTTTAACAAAATGGCAAAAGCAGGCACTGAAAAGGTTCTTCATCACAAGTATAAAGGTTGCCAGGAGGGAGGAACATTGCTAATCTGGATTTTGGAACTCACAGCAAACATTTATGGACATGACCTGGAATGGAGCGTATGGGTGACTGAAACAGTTGTGATTTGGCTGTTTCTCCTGAAAGATCCAAGTCTAAATTATCAATGGAGGAAGTATTGCATGAGTTAGTATTGTAATAGAATGATGCGTCATTGGAAGAGGTAAATTCCTGAGTAATCTCTGGCATTGAGCTAAAGTTACCATGTTATCAGATTTCAGTTATTAAAGCAAAAAAAACCCCACCCCAAAACACCTGTGCTACTGCGTGATCCAGAGACAGGCCTTTGAATTTTCTGAAGGTCATGTTGTTCCTGAAGGCTTGTATGTTAATTTGTTTTCTTTGTGTATAACCAGGAACCTTCAATTTTCTAATTTGCATTCCACATAAAGGTGTCATTTCCCTTTTAAGGATGGGGAAGTCAGGAGGGAGGCTTCCTAAATTCCACCTGGGTCTTGACTGTGGTTAACTACTTAAGCCAAGGGGAGAAAGTCCTTTGAAACTTGGATTCCCTTGTTGGCTACTGCTCTTCAGGTTCTGCCAGAGCTTTGGTAATGGAAGGATGTTGCATAGAGATAATGTCAGTACCACCACTTGCAGAATTTCCCACAGCTCAGCATCTTAGTTTGGCATTGTCTTAACTGGAAAACAAAGATCTCAGTAGTGCATCTATGGGAATGCCTTCCCTGGATTTAGGGACAGGGCAAGGGTCATAGGTAGTTTAGTTGTCTCTGTGTTTGGCCCACTTTGCTGAGTATTTGTGAGCCTGAAACAGTTGTAAGGGCTACCTGCATTTTTCTTGAAGCTCCTGCTTTTCTCATGTTTGCATATTGCACATTTGCTGTCTGTTTTGAACTTCAAGGAGTCTTTTGCTCTAGTTAGGAAACTAACAAGTTGCCAGTTTAAAATTCTTAATAATAAAAAGTAGCTTTTTGTGAAAACATGTGTTTTCATGGTACTATGGGTATTATACAAATTGCTAATCTTAGTAGATTAAGTCAAGTAGATTAAATATTCAAAGTGCAAATCTAAAGCAGACTTTCAGTAACTCACTTGAATTATTCTTAGGCATTCAATTCCAAATGAACAGGAAGCTATGTTAAGTGCTTTATTTTTCAGGTCCAAGGCCTGCTGTGTTTCTGCAGCATGGTTTGCTTGCAGATGCCAGCAACTGGATCACTAACTTGGATTACAACAGCCTTGGCTTTATGCTGGCAGACGCTGGCTATGATGTATGGCTGGGAAACAGCAGAGGGAATACCTGGTCCAGGAAACATACACACTTCACAGTGAAGCAAGAAGAATTCTGGGTTTTCAGGTATCCTCGTCTTGCTAGGAAAACTACACGCGCTGTTTGTGAGCAGGCTTCTCTTCATCTCTTTGCCCAGCATCTCAGTTCAGTTACATTGTGAATGTGTAAGATACTTTTTTTCCGGTTACCTGTGCTGTCACTTATGTAGGGGCAGTAAAGGGGAGTTTTATGGTCAGTATAGTGTCTTGAGACAGCCTTCATATGTGGCGAGTAGAATGTTAATTGCTTTCACCGGTGCTTGGTGGGAAGACTCAATCACCAGAGTGTTCTGCTTCATCCACAGGAAGCTTTTCTTTATGTCCAGACAACTGATCTGCAATGCAGTAAAGCTCTGTGCAGCTGTTCCACGCTGATAACTTTACTTACACAACTGACTTTTAATCTTTGCTTTGTAGCTTTGATGAAATGGCTAAGTATGATATTCCAGCCTCAGTGGACTTTATTTTGAAGAAGACTGGCCAGGAACAAATATTTTATGTTGGCCATTCACAGGGCACCACAACGGGTATGTGAAGAGATGCATTCGTTAGAATATATTGTGTTTGAAATTATATCAAGTTCCACATATGTGGTTTGATGATGAAAAACTGGGGCTTTTGAAAGCTACTCCTCCTGGTTTTTAACTGCTTCCTGGAATATTCATCAACATTAAAAAGAAAAGACTTAAACCTTTCTGTGTTTACTTAAAGTGAGAAGCTATTGAAATGATAAATTGAAGTGACCAGTAGCCACCAGTACAGTTTCTATTAAAATAAATTGATGAACTGTGCATAATAAAATTAGAATCATTAGACATGTAGAATAAAGATTCCCACTTCCAGAATATTTTGCTGTAGGTAAGGCCTGGCTCAGGTGCTTTTAGACCTGCAGATAGAAAGAGCTGGAAGAGTGTTAGGTTAGTTAGCATGAACTTGTTTTTTCAGAAAAAAACAAATCCTTCTGATTTGCCTCTTAATTTGTATTCCATAGTAACTAGCTGAATTTAAAATATCTAGTCTTATCCTAGAGGCAACAATCAAACTATTAATCTAAAAATACTTGTGAACACTCAACATATCTTAGGTTTTATAGAATCACTGCCAGGTAAAATTCTCATCTATCTTGTGTCAGTGAGGTTTGTTAATTATTCTCATATTATTTACAGCTTTCATTGCTTTTTCAACTTTGCCCCAGCTGGCTAAGAAAATCAAAATGTTCTTTGCCTTGGCACCAGTAGCTACAGTCAAGTTTGCCACTAGTCCTCTGGCAAAATTTGGAATGTTTCCTGACCTGCTACTCAAGGTTTGTATTTGAGTGTAAATGTTTTAAGCCAAACCAGGTGTCTCCCTTTCTAGTTGAAAACAGCATAGCAAAGAATGTTAATAGCTGTGATTAGATTACCATGTTTGAGAAGAATATTGTGCCAGTTTTGCCATAATAATGCTATGGACGTAAGCAGTGGCTTCTCTGGCTTTACTGCTGTCTAATGAGACAATTTGCATCAGTTTAAAGTAATATTTTACAATTACAAGTGAAGAGATGGAATAAAATTATGGTTTTCCATCTACATGTTTCTAGAGTTTATGTTACAGAAATCACATGATTAATTAGACAGTTGACCTGTTTTAGAACAGTCATATGATAGCTTTATGCAGAATACTTTTGAATCATCATGAACTTTAACAGATTTGTTTCACAATTAACCGTTTAGTATTAGAAGAGGATCCTTCAGAGGGTGGTGAAGAGCAGCAGCTTTATTTAGATGCTGTGAATCATCCTGTGGAGGAGTTTCCCTTTCACCATAAACATCAAAGGGAAAGTAGGCAGACTGGCAGGCTGCACTGAGTGCCTAAAGTCAGACATTTTGAACACTCCGCTTGCTCTGTGTCATTTTTAACGATCACTTTTCTTTCCACCACCCATGGAGATTCCCACACAGAGCTGTTTGTTCTGTGAGATAAACCCTTCTCTAAGGTACCTTGTACAGATTTAATATGCAACTGTTTGCATTATTAGTTTCCTACTCAAAAGGCAGATACATAAAAGTGATACTAACATTTGTGGTCTCCTGTTCCTCATGTAATGAACTTTTTCTAATGAGAATAGTAGCTGATCAGTGCCCTGTGCAGATGTTTGGGTTGTGCTGAGGAACTTGATTCTCATGGTGACTTGCAAAAAACCTGGAGTGCAGAAGTACATGACAGCCACAAACCCATGTGTCAGTTGTGTCTTTAAAGAGCTGTGTCACTCTTTAAGGAAGTGCTCAGTGGGCCATTTTCAAATCCTTGGCCATTTTAAAAATACTCATCAGGAGGAAGTGGCCACCACAGCTCATGCTGCTTGTTTTTCTTACATGGTTTGAAGAGAGGAAGTTGCAAGCACAGAGCCATTTAACATTAGCAGATGTAGCTTAAAATATTTTGACCTTAAACAACTCTGATGACAGGAAGCTGTGTAGTACTCCTGTAAAATACTGAATTTAAAACTGATTAGAATTTGAGCTGAGGTTCAGAATTCTTTAATGATGGTCCCAGTTCCCACATACTTTTTGTGGGGGTAATGGACTGCATCATTGGTAGCAGAAGCACTAACCGTGACCTTCCTGTTGGACTGTAAATGAGGTTGATAAGGAGATAAATAATTTCCATATGGTACACCTGTCACCAGTGCAAATGGAAAAAATTACCTCAAGAATGTCGTAGTGTAAAAACTAAATCCAGGTCATTCTATGCAATTGTTTTGTCCTGTGTGTGTGTTATTTTGTAGGACATGTTTGGAAAGAAACAATTCCTCCCTCAGAATTCTTTGCTGAAGTGGCTTGCTACCCATGTTTGCACACACAGAATACTTGATGACCTTTGCGGCAACATGTTCTTTCTTCTGTGTGGTTTTAACGAGAGGAATTTGAATATGGTATGTTTTGGTGACTTATAATAGCCGAGTTACTGTGAACTCTAACACAGTATTGACTGTGTATCACTGTAGTGATTGTCCTTTACATGTAATTAGAAAAAAAATAATGCTGCCTTCATCATACTGAGTTTGGATGAATATATTTCCTTGGTATAGATGTAGTTGCCCTGCTTGGATGGATAGAATTAACCTATTAAAGTGTTACTGGAAAGCTAAAATACATTATTTTAGATCTGTTGGGGAAAGAGGGTAAGAGAAGTGAATTAATATGATGGTGCAAGTATTTAATTCTTTTTGCAAGGAAGTGAGGAATAAAGATACAGTTTTCAACCATTTTCAAGAGAACTGTTGAAGTTTTCTGGTCTCTCGGTGGATGTGTGCAATTATTTTCACCAGGACCAATTTCTAACCCTGCTGATGGCTTCATCTGTGGTTCTAGTTCCAAAGGACATGTTCATAGGACTTGTTTTTTTTATCTAAAAGCTAGTTAACAGCAACTGGCGTGAGACCGCCTGTTTTCATAATATTTCTGAAAGTGTTTCTAAATCCCTGAAATAAGTAGAACCTGGTAACAGATTACCCGCAGGTAGATGAAGGCTGAGGATTTTTTTTATTGGAATGAGATACAATTGGCATTATTGTTTTTTTTTTACCATACTGTGTGCAAAAATGTGCATTTTTTATATTTTGTATCAAGGTGAAAGTGCAGGCTTTTGATTTTTTTTTTTCTTGCCAGCAGATACAGTTTTCACGGGTTTAATGGTGGTTAATTTTTTTTTTTTTTTTTCTGCTAGGTTTTAAGTTTTCCTGCGTATCTTGTACTTCTAAGCTCAAAGTATATGAGGTTCTGAATCAGTTTGGATTGACAGTTACTAGTTTAGCTGTAGAGTAACACAAGGTTTCTCTGGAAGTCCATCTAAATATTAGTTAATGTGCTCCCAATTCTTACAGTACTAGCACTTTTTAAAATCTATTCTGATTATATAAAAAATGCTGAATGGATATCATTATCAGGTTTAAAGTTCAGCTTTAAAGTTCTGCAGTTAATTGTAAGTAATCCCCAAAACATTTGAACCTTTTACCTCATCTGTATATATGGCTGTAGTTAACTTTTGTTTTTAACAGTTTTAAGAGGAATGGAAAATTTTCTGTTAGTTGTTCAACAAGGAGTAATGGTTGCACTGTTGCACTGTGAGGAATAAACAATATTAATTATCTTGTTGCAGAGCCGAGTGGATGTGTATTCAACACACTGCCCTGCAGGGACATCTGTACAAAACATGATCCACTGGAGCCAGGTAGAGTTTCCACAATATAAAATGTCCGTAACTCTAGCTTGTTTGTAGAATATTGATGTCTCTGATATTTAAATGAAATAAGATGCCAAAATACATAACATAGCCCAAGTGGAATTCTGTTCACTGCAGCTGCTTTGATTATACAGACTTATGGTGGCTCACCCCTCTCCCCTATTTCTTTGAAGATAGGCTAACTGTAAGTACTTCAGGTCAACAAAGAATACAATGGAATAACTTAACTCAGAGATGCTGTAACAAGTATTTGCTCCCCTTTCAGCAAACCCAGTTTTGATTGCAAGTTATATTTTTAGCCAGTGAAAAGCAGCAGGCTTTCTGTTCTGTTCTATTCTGCTTGGCTTAATTTTCTATTTTATTAGAGTATTTTGAATTTCACCTCAGTGCACAGTTTCATGCCTGTGATGCTGTTGTGCCTGAAGCTTGCTCAGCAGGCTGACAAATACAAGAAGACATTTGCCATGGAAGCAGCGGTCAGTGCTACTTGTGATCTTGTAACTGGACTTGGTCATCTATTCAGAAGCAGTGTGTTTTGCTGTACATAGCTGTTCAAGTGTTGGCTCGGAAAGAATTTTGTGAAGACTTTTTTTTTCCACATTCCTGTTATATACATTTCTGTTTCTGAAAAATAATAATTAAATCATACAGAGTAGACTTTGTAAGAAAGCTCCAGGCTGTGTTCATACACATTTAGGCAGCAAGGTAAATATTTCAGAAGTAAGCATGGAACTGGCACATCCTGGCTTTGGATGCACTAAACCGTTTTCCTTAATCTTTCCTACCATTGCTATGAAAGACTGTGAAATCTTAATGGACAAAGTCTAATGGTATTGAATGTTAATGTTTCCCTCTCCTGTGACACTGGGCAAAACAGTGACACTTATCCTTGTTAATACTTGGCATTTCACTGTTTCTTGTGTCAGTTGCCTTTGCCAATTCTCCAGGTGACCTATACTTTTTTTATTCCTGAAATAGAAGTCTTGCAGTTCTTCTTTGTATGTGTGAATATTTATTTATTTCTAGGCTGTGAAGTCTGGGGAACTCAAAGCTTATGACTGGGGAAGCAAGGCTGCAAATATGGCTCACTACAACCAGGTAGACATCTTTTATGGATATGTTATAATTCTTGAGTGTCACAAAAAAAGTCCTTGGGCACTTCTCTGGGTGCTGTGTTTATGCTGCGTGCTAAAGAGCTGCTAGTGTTGCCCAGTAACAGATTAGAGATGTGCCTTTTCAAAAAAAAAAAAAAAAAAAAAAAAAAGAAAAGGCAGGACTATAGAGCTCTGAGGTAGTCCGAAGTCATTATGGAGCCCACGCTTGGATACAAAGTTGTGATGGCACAGTTTCTTGAGCGTGGTTCTGCCTGCCTAGATCATGAGATCCCACTGCACTTCTCATGATAAGGCATAGAGTGTCAATTCATGTGTATCGTTTATCATCAGCCTGTTTAATCTCCACGTGTTTTTGTTTCTAAACTGCTGGGTGCCATACTAAAAATATTTTGCCACTTTAGTGGCTGGGAAAGTTTGCGGTATCATACTTTCAGAGTAGCAATCACTTTTAGTATTTGATTAGGGTTTAGAAGTAACTCAAATGGGATGCATTCTCTGAGACTGTCTTGTAAACTCCTCAAACCACATCTTTATGGCTACGCGTGCTATAATATTGTAGGACTCTTGGAGTTACATTTTCTGTTGAGCCAGGACTCCATCTCCATCTTTAGCTGCCCAAGAAAGGATGAGAAAATGAGAATCTTGACACATTCTTCTTGCACTTGCTAGTGTGTTACACTGCAGTGTAGTATCACACTGAAGAGTTGTTCTTTCTAATGCTTTTGTTTTCACTTTCCCCCTCCTCAGTCTACTCCCCCTTTCTACAAAATAAAAGAGATGACTGTACCAACTGCGGTGTGGACTGGTGGACAGGACTGGCTGGCAGACCCAAAGGATGTTGCTATGCTACTCACTCAGATCACAAACTTGGTTTACCACAAAAACATTCCAGAGTGGGAACATTTGGATTTCATCTGGGGCCTTGATGCATCTTACCGCATGTATAATGAAATAATTAACATGATTAGGAAGAATCTCTAAACCAGCATGGTATTTCAGAGTATTAGTTCACCAGGAATTCATCTTTTTGGAACATATGCTTTTCTGGCAATAATGCTACATTGTTTATTTATGCTGCATTTTTAAAATGCCAGCAATGACTACTGAATTGGATTCATATTGGGTTTGTTTTTCTCAGTATTATTTCTCTCTCTCTCAGAAATCCTCATTGTATCCTGCTGATTTTGCACACAGTGGCATGGTATTCAAAAACCAGCAGTGTTAGTTTGCATGTAAGGAGTATGTCATGTGCATATAAATTTAGTGACATGTCTGAAAGACAAGTTAGTCCATTCAGCACCTCAGGTGCTTGACAGTTAAAACAGTAAGTATTTCACTGTGCATAAAACTGCCATTTCTCAGTGTGTTGCCATTACTGAGTACCTTTCAGAGGTACTCCTTGTACTGCAGTGACCCATTTGGTGCTGGTACTTTAAAAAGCACTTAGTGACTTTTTTGCTGTGTTATTGTTTTAGCCAGCACATACCAGGTAGCTACATCAGACGACTTTCTTTTTCAATATTGTCCAGAAGATTTGTCATGAAGCCAGAGAAGATCACCACTGTCAGTTGAAGTCTATTTTGGCACTGATTCATTGTTGCATTTTTCTTGATTTAACAGTGTCCCTGAAGCCTTTCACGTTTCACGTATCAGTTATGGATAAGGATTGTTATTCGTCCTTGCAGATTCCTGGAACAAGAGAAGCGGTTAAAAGAAATACCACTTTCAGTTAGCTATGTCAATGGGTTATGGCTTTCAAGGAGAATGATGTAACGTACTTGTGTTTTGTTTTCTTTGCACTGACCACTAGAAAACAAGCTCCCCCAGTATACTACTGGTGAGGGAAGAGCCAAAGCATTAATTCTATAGCTTGAGTGACTTAATTTGCATGGACTTTTTCCCTTAATCATCTGCTGCTATGAAGATCTGTTTACTTCTTAGCTGCTTATGTGGTGCTTGCCACCATTGTGCTCAGGAACTGTACAACACCCTGGTGAAGCCTGGCGATATTAACGGCGGTTTCCATTTGTCTCAGTTTCCACTTCAAAACGGGGCTAAGACCCCATTTAATGCAGGGAGAGGATTCACATCTCTTTCAGGGTCTGACTTTGGATCTGTAATTGTCTGCCGTATAGGTGCCTTGCTCTCGCCATTGACCATGCAGAGGACTTTGGCTCCTCTGAATTGCACAAAAGTTCCGTGCCAAATGTAGATGTATGAACAATGTCCAGAGTCAGTTGCCTCAGTACAGATGATAATTTCTGTGCCATGGTTGGATTCAACCCAGATCTCTGTCAGTAATCCCAACAGGGTAAAAAGCCTTTTCTACATGGTGTAGAAAATAGTGCATTTTAAACTGAGGCAAACTTTTTTTAAAAAAAAGATGCAAAAATATGCATTAGTCATAAATTAGAGTTTGTTTATTTGGTTTTTTTTATTCCTAATTCAGACTCACAGAATCCTCAGGCTTTGTTTAAGGAAAAAGTTGTTCATGATATTTCAGTTGTGATTCCTAGCAGGACCTCTTAAGTTTGCTTTATATTTGTAGCAATCATACTTGCTTCAACTTGCTGTGCTGAAGGGAAGTTTCTGTAAGACTCCACAGTGGGTAACTTAGCAGTTGTGAGAGTATGTAATACAGCAAGAGCCATGTGCATCATGTTTATTAAACTTGAGTACTTCAATAAACATGAGACCTGCTTGGAGTTCAGCAAAATGTGTTGTGTTTCACTTCTTGTTGTTTCATGAATGCATGTAAATCTTTGGGACAGAATCCAGAAAGTCGAGTCTGTTTTTTACAGCTATTAATCCGTAGAACAAGTACAATCATAGAATCATAGAATGGTTTGGGTTGGAAGGAACCTTAAAGATCACCTAGTTCCAACGCCCCTGCCATGGGCAGGGACACCTTCCACTAGACCAGGTTGCTCAAAGTCTCATCCAACCTGGCCTTGAACACTTCCAGGGATGGGGCATCCACAACCTCTCTGGGCAACCTGTTCCAGTGCCTCACCGCAGTCACAGGGAAGAATTCCTTCCTAATACCTAATCTCCATCTACCCTCTTTCAGTTTAAAGCCATTACGCCACGTCCTATCACTACAGGCCCTATCACTGCTAGTACTTCTCTGGCTTTCTTGTAGGCCCGCTTTAGGTACTGGAAGGCTGCTATAAGGTCTCCCAGGAGCCTTCTCTTCTCCAGGCTGAACAACCCCAACTGTCTCAGCCTGTCTTCATAGGAGAGGTGCTCCAGCCCCTTGATCATCTTCATGGCCCTCCTCTGGACTCGCTCCAACAGACCCATGTCCTTCTTATGTTGGGGGCCCCAGAGCTGAGCATGGTACTCCAGGTGGGGGTCTCACAAGAGTGGAATGGAGGGGGACAAGCATCTCCCTCGACCTGCAGGCTGTGCTTCTTTTGATGCAGCCCAGGATACGGTTGGCTTTCTGGGCTGCAAACACACGTTGCCAGGTTATGTTGAGTTTCTTGTCAACCACCACCAAGTCCTTCTCCGCAGGGCTGCTCTCAATCCACTCATATGAAAGTGAAATAGTCAAGTAAGCTTCCATTTTAGTTTTGTCCTGAAAGAGGCTTTTCCTAAGACTAAAAGGCCATTCATGTTGTTTTGGGGGACTTCCCTGAGACTTTTAAGTAAGGGACCAATTGTAAAGAACTGCTCACAAGACAGAGTCATTTTCTAAGCCTTCAGGTGAGGCTCCTTTCAAACCACTGACATGATGGAAAGCTTCTTGTATCACATTCTTAAACCCCGGGTAATTGGATTGCTTAATGGACTGTCTGGTAATCTCATAAATAACATTTAACCACATAGTAAGGCAGGGAACTAATCTCTGCCGTGGTACAGTTGACCTAGCTTTTGACCTTTGTCATCTTCAATAGTAAATATGCTCAGGCTGTACCTTTCTGAACACTCTGAATACAGTAGATGTGCAGTCAAGATAGGAGGGTGTATTAAATCCCATGTGTTGCCAGCTTTGTCAGCTGATTAAACCCCTGTGTGCCTGGAAATAAGGCCGGAACAGTGGAAGCTTTACACAAAAGCCATTATGGATGGAGCTTCTCTGCTTCGCTGGAGCAGGGATGGCTATGGGAATTGTGAGCTGCTGTGCTTGCTCTCCCTGGCTTGTTAAATTTACAAGCACTGTGTGACACAAACTTGGAGAGGTGTCAGTGGAAAGAAATGTGCAAAATAAGACGCCCTGAACACAGAGCAGAAGAGCAAGAAGGTTGGTCTAATGAGAATGAGCAGTGATGAATGGTATATTTTTCAAAGCAGATCTGACATACTTAGTGCCTGTTCTATAGACATCTTTCTGTTATAGGTGTGTGTGTATGTGATGTTGAAGGTTGGCTGAACGTCAGCTTTGGATAATATAAAAGTGTACCAGCATAACAGAGGGCATCAGACACGTTCTGCTGACTTAGTCTCAGCGTTTAGTGACATGGTCAAACCATGCTAGAAAGCCAGAAGAAAGTAGTCCCCGTTCAGCTGATGGATTGCCAGACTCACAGACCTGTGTGCATCTGAAGTGAATGCACAAGCCAGGGCTTTGACTTAGAGATGTAGAACACAATTGGGCATATGAGGGCTTATACAGACACAAAGGCATGTGGTTTTGTCCACATGTTGTGCTTGGAAGTTGAAAAGGATTTTTTTATAGTCATCTGCAAGTATATTCACACTGTTCATTTGATGCAGAAGGCCTAAAGATAGTAGTGTGTATATGTTAGTGGTGCGTACTGAATGATGTACTAGCTCAATGCAGAGCATTTTTACACTAGTGATTCTGCAGCTAGTGATTATACTGACAAAAGTTTACACTTCAACTCAACATAGAAGTGCCTCAGCATAGGATGACGTGGTAAAAGAGCTCCTACTCCCTTGGGCCCTGTAAGAGAAACAGTTTTGTGAGCTTGGGAACAAAATAAACCAGTTTTCTATAAATTACTCTTTATGGTGAATGTGCTATACCAAAAAAAAGGAAACATGAATACTTTAATATTATGAAAAGTTACAAATGGCTTTAATCTGTAAGATATGAGAGAGAAACCTTGATGGCTGAATACATTTTCTTATATATAATAAAACACGGCTCTTGGTGGAAGATTTTCCTATAATTAGAGCATTTATAATGTCTTCTCTCTTTCTTTTAT
>JAVJGG010000094.1:23390182-23406513 GCA_035590195.1 Aviceda cuculoides | reverse complement strand
GGGCTGCCCCAGGCTCCGCGGGGGGGGTGTCTGCTCGCCCTGCGGCCTCCTTGGGCTTCGCGGTGCGGGACTCGCTAGTCGTCAGGCTGCAGAATGCCGTTATTTTTCCTGACGGGACTTCGGAATCTTTTTCTATGACCTAATCGGCGGGCAAAGGGCCCGTTCTTTGAATCGCAGCTTGCAGGCAGCAGGGCTTCCAAGACTTCTGCAGCCTTCGCCTGGCTATCGGGGACTAGTCGGCCGGAGGAGAGTCCTTAGGGCAGCTGAGCAACTTCTGTCTACATCTCCCTTTGGAATAGATTATAGAATAGATCTAGTCCCCAAACAATTGTAATAAAACAGGGGATCACATATCCTAGCCGGGAGGCTTAATTTCTGATTGCAACTGCATAAATCAACAGAAAGCATCTCTCTCAGGAATATTTTCAGACCCAGCCAGAGATTGAGTCAAAAATGCATTTTTCACGTCCTTATTGTGAAATGGAGGTCAGGATAAAATACAATCAGAAGGTTGAAATGAAGCTCTTGGATATAGATCCTCATCCATTAAATTAGTGTCTCTCGCTGGCTTTTAGTTTTGCTCTGTTCAACAGTCTGAATTAATTGAGTTCAACAGAACAGTCTCACAACAGCAGAGAATCTGAATCTATTTCTAAAATGTGTATGCAACGGCTCGAGCCTTTGAAGGCTGTACCATACCTGTCTGCAAGAAAGGACTTCTGATTGCCTGAATAATATAGCACAGATAATGTTATTGTTTCAGTAAACTCCTTGAAGTCTAAGGAGAGAGAAAAATCTGCACTTCCTTAAGAGCAGAATCTCTTGAAAACAGTTGAGACTGAAAGCAAACTTAAGTACTAGGAGAAGTCCATGCATAGTTCAGAAAAGGTCACTGCTAATTAGTCTTTCTCAATTACTGAGAAGCAAGGAAATTCTGTCTCCCATTTCCCCCATCAGATTTCTTTTCTGAATAGCAAAGAACTAAAATCGTCTGAACAAGCTAATAAAGTCATCCAGGAAGTTGAGCTCATTTCCAATATTAGAATAAATGCTGTACCTACAAAAGAGGTGAGTTCATAGGAAGCTGATGGCAAGCTCTGTTTCCCTAAATGTTCAAAGCTTTGTTTGTCTTTTTCTAAAAGTACAGAACAAGTGATGTCTTAGTGGTTAAATCAAAACCTCCATCGTTTACCCCTGAATTACTTTAAGCAGATTAGAAATGTTGCAAGTAAAGCCTGCTAGCTTCTGTCTGCGATGTGCTTGTCTATGGTCAAAGGAAGACCCTTTACAGGACCTAGGTCTAACCAGTGGATCTTTTAATTGCATAAGTTAGTTTGACACTTGTGTAAAGACTGATTTCCATATCATATTGCTCAAAATGCTTTTGAGATGTGGAGTGAATAGTGTAGTAATGCAATAATAATACTTGTCACTAAGTATCTGTTTGGAAGCATAATGAGATTTTTACCTTGTATTCTTCCCAGCTACTGGGGGATATTTTGTTCTTCAAAAGTTGTTGGCTCAGTTTTGCATCTAGTCAAGTCAGGTGGATTTTGCCATGTCAAGTAGATAACAGGAGCATGAAGGAGAACATAACCTCAAAAGTAGATGGGTGTAAGTCACAGCCATCACATTCAGACTGGAAGCATAGTGTACGTCTCCTTAAGGTTTTGACTTAGCCTGTTGTATACCCAAGGGATCATCAGGAAAATGTGTGTTTGCACACATCCATTACCCACCAAACATCCACAGGTCAGACCTGGGGTTTAGGTACACACACATCTTTGGTAGCAGTCACATTAAAAAATCAATGGTAGGTTGTATTTCCTTACCTATAAAGGCAAAAGGATAACAAAGGATGACACCAATTAAAATCAGTAAGAGACAGCAGTTCTTCAAGTGGGTGCACTAGGTGGAGTGGAAAATGTTCCTACCCCCTTTCTCTGGATTCCAGTGTTCGAATTCTGTATTTCTGCTTATTTTTCCTATCACACAAGTCTCTTGTAGAGCTCCAGTGATTACTCTGGCCAGATAATTCTGTTCTGAGATTGTAATGCATCATACCGCTTCTCTATAACAGGAAAGGGAACTTCCTCTTTAAAGCTACGTATTACTAAGTAAGGAGGATTTCTGATGGGCGGAGTTTTCCCTTGAGCAGGCTAGATAAAGGCTTGCAGGATTTACAGACCTCTCAGACTGCGAGCAGCATGAACTGCAGCCTGTCAGACAGAGTGCTGCTCAGCTACGCGATGGCAGGACAGCAGGACAGGTTGTGCCTTCAGTCTCTTTGGGACTTTGTCACAGCAAAGGAGCCATTGATCAAGTCACCGTTTTTTCCAGTGCTGTTTTCTTTTACAGCATACATGGCTTTCTGTCTTCCATATATTGCACTGGACTTTTTAAGCACTGGACTACCAAACTTGAGAAAATACAAAATCCAGCCGCAGAACTATCCAACTCTTGGAATGATGGTGCCTTGCATTATTCAAAGTGCGTATCACCATGTTGTTTTGATCTTCCCGGTGACGTTTCTCCACTGGTACTGGAGACCAATGAATCTACCAGTGATAGCTCCAGAGCTGCCTGAGGTCCTGCTGGAAGTAGGAGTTTGCCTGCTTCTGTTTGATTTTGAGTACTTCCTGTGGCATCTGCTTCATCACAAGGTGCCTTGGCTCTACAAGACCTTCCACAAGGTGCATCACAAGCATGTGTCAACGTTTGCTCTTACTACACAGTATTCGAGTGTATGGGAATTGCTCTCACTGGGATTTTTTGCTGCTATCAACCCAGTGCTCCTCAGATGCCATCCTTTGACAGAAATGATTTTCTTCCTTGTCAACATTTGGTTGTCAGTGGAGGACCATTCAGGATATGACCTTCCGTGGTCAACTCACCGCCTTGTGCCTTTTGGTTTGTATGGAGGAGCACCCCATCATGATCTCCATCATCTCAAATTCAAATCAAACTATGCTCCTTACTTCACCCACTGGGACAAAGTCTTCGGGACATTCACAGAGTCGCATTCTAATTAAGGATATTTACCTGTGGACAAATTCTTATTTTTTTTATAGACTAAATGGGGACATTAATTTTTCAAAGACATACAGAAGACTATATATTTGAAGCTGCCTGTAAAAGCAATAGCTATTTATAACAAATCCTCTTAATATATGTGTATTTGTATGTATACTTGGAATTGCCTATGTTAAATGACTGCAAATGGGAGGGTAAATATGTGTTGCTTATATTTGTTTGAGTCAAAGGTGTGAGGGAAGCATTAAGAGACATTCTCTCTTCTTTCCTTCTTTCCAGCTTTCATAAAGCATATATTGTATTACTGTATGATGTTTTATACATACTCCAGAACAACTATCTTACTGTTGTAGGATGATTTATGATGTAAACAGAAAAGGTACATATCATGGATTTTGTGGAGTTTAATCTGCTAGAGCATATTATTGCCCAATGATGTTGTAAAATATTGCTGCCAAACAAAGCTAGTTGGCTAACTGTGCAATACTTTTGATATTTATATTTTAAACCTTGATGTACTGTCTGTTTTTAATAGAAAATAAATACGGTCATTCTTTTAAAATTATATTGTTTCATTTTATTCATTCCTCTGTATTAGGAACAGGTATGATTCCTTTTGCATAGGTGTCATTTATTTGAGTTTCAGAGTTTCAGACTTCTCTTATTAAAATATTGCCATGTTATTTCAAAAGTGAACCATTTACTTTTTCTTTAGAATCATGTGTTATTTTTAAATAGTTTTCAACTTTGTAGAAACAGAATATTGAAGAATGCAGTTTAAAAAACCATAGTGAAAATTTATTATTACATTTTTAAGAAGCTTGAATAATTTTCACTAAATTGAGAGAGCAGAACATTAAGCAGCCCCTTAATAAAAGGGAGCACTGGTCCTTCACAAACACATCAGTTAATTGTTACTTGCATGCAAAAACCTGGCAAGGAGTATAAACAGGTTTCCACAAAATAGATGATTCTTTCAAGCAGATTTCAGAGGAGTAGAATCAAACCTTTCAGGATCCTAAACGATAGAACAAAACAGCTACATGTTGCTAGAAGAAGAGTTATATATGAAACATTGCCATGTCGTCTCACAGAAGTCACACTGAAAAAAATGAGCATGATGAGATAAGCAGGTCTTCCATGTCTCATTCAGTAGAGATCCGTATGGACTTCTTATGGCCACTATATAACATTTTAATACTTACAATCTTCTATCCTGTATTACTAATAAACTTCTCAGGATACTGAAGGGAACAGAGAAAGTGCAAATAATGTAGCAAGTGCATAACGAACACTTACGCATCATCATCCAAAAATGTCTTTGTCATTATGTTATGTCTAGAGGGTTGTGTGACCTTACAGAGGCTGTTTGTCCAGGAGAAGAGAGAACCCTTAGTATTTCCAACAATGTGAACTTATAAAGGGAACAGCACTTTTGGACACTGCATCTTTTTGATAACAAAGAATGATTTTCATAAACATCTTCATAAACAGTATGAAATGCTGCAATCTTAATACTTAACTACTCCCTCTGCTCTCTGGATATTACACAACAGCAACCCTTCTTTTCAGTGGTAAGAACATGACACATCCAGAGAGGAAAACCCGAGGCTTAAAAGAATACAAAACTGGAATTTTTGCCATGCATCTATTTAGCTGAAAGAATTCCCAATCTTTCTGATTATTATAATCTTAAGTATTTTGGGATGTGCTACAAAGAGAAGGAAGTATTCTTTTTTATCTGCCAAATGCAGGAGGCAAAATACAGTCTCTGATTTCTTTGAGCTGTTTAGCCATTTTGAGGTACCCCAAAGTTACCCTCTCAGTTCTAGAAATCCCACTTAATTCAGCTTGGCATCTGACAATGGTGCTCTGTGGTTTCAGTGAGTTATATCTTATACTATAACTATATATTGTGACTATATACTATAACTGTCTGTTTCATATACTATTGGCTCTCTGAGTAAGCAAGGTTAAGACTAACTGCTGCTCGGATATGTTGCTATAGGAAGCCTATGAGCAAATCCCATAAGAAAGGTTGTAGTTGTACCCACGGGGATTATTTCACTTTTTCTGTGAAGCTTAAGACTTGGTACAACAGATACGTTACTATGGGAGAAAGAGTCCTAGTCAGCTGCAAGCAAAAGTATGCTTGCTCTTGTCAAGTCAAGTGAGATGGTCTCATTTGGCATTGACAGCGTAGCGTAACAGCGGTGAGGATGATCAAAGTGACAACAGAAGGAGGCAATGTACTGCATGATGGTCCTGCCTACTCCTCTCTCCCTCACATCTACAATGTTTGCATGACTTCAGACACACACCAAGAATGCATTTCGTCAAATATGAAATTTCCCCGAGGTGGTATCTGTACCGAACCTCTTGCTAATCAGACCTGGAATCTCGGTTTAAAGGCTCATTATTGCATGAACTTGGAATACTAAAAAAAACCAACAAACCAAATAAACAAAATAGTTGTCAAATGAAAATTTGACTAGTACATGTCTGGAATGGCTTATCTGAATTCCATGCTAGAAATATCTGTACTTTGTCATCATGACATAATCCTAGCATACCTTGTCCCTCTTTCTCCATTGCTTTGAAGGTAACTTAGGCTCTAAACCATGAGGGATTGAAACCATTTGTGCATTGCATGTACTTTGAAGCACTTTCTATTACAGTGAACAATAATATAACTTTAGGTGTATGTATAAGAAACTCATGAGCAGAAGACCCAGACAAACATGTAACTTCAGGCATTTGCAATTGAATGAAAAGCAAAATATAGATGAAAACATATACTGAAGATAAAACAAATAAAAGTGGTTTTTTTTCCTGTTTTCATTGAAAGTTCAGCATATACTGTACCACCGAGCATGAGAGCACTGTAAGGTCTCTGTACTGATGGTGGTGAAATTTTAAAGCAGGAATTTACAGATGTTACTTCCTATGTTTGCATTTCCCCATGGTCTTTACCACAAGTCTTTACCAGACAAATGGTGTGACACTGTTGTAAGGGTCTATGTCAGAAAACCAAAACCAACTTTCTCTTTTCTGTTCCAAAATTCTTCTAGCTTCCTTCCTCATTATAAAGTGACATGATGTGCCACACAGACTTCCTATCTAATCTGCCGAAAGCTAATCTGTTGTCATTTGTGAGTAAACAATGTTTGCACAGAACCTTGAAGCTATAAAATAAGATTTTTTGATGCTGCTATTGTCCACTTTATATCTTTAGAAATTCTAACTTAATAAAGGTCAAAGAAGCAAGATTTTATGCATTTCTCTTTGTAACTGTATCTTAGTTCTTAGGCACATGGTTAAATACTGAATTCTTAGTCTGATCTTACAAATTGCAGGAGTTCCCAAATTCTCACTGGCAATTTAGCACTACTCTTCAAATTTAGGCTGAGCCTTTCAAATGATACCTGGTTTGGCAATTTTGAGGTAACTGTACACAACACTGCAAAGGGACAGGTTTTTGCTCACCATGTGCGTTCTCAGCACTGCTGGAAAGCATGCGTCTCAGGAGCTTCGGAGAGCATGTATGAAGTTTAGAGCCATGATGAGTCACTATTCACTTCTGAAAAAGGTTTTGTCCTTATTTGTGGTGATCAAATGCAAGTACTTTACAGGGGAAAACAACACAGTCTACAGTCTACAGCTATGATTTTTTATCATTTGAAAAACGATCTATGTCATTAATGAATTTAGTGACTTGGTTAATCTAGTGTGTTATCTGGATTAAATGAAAAACTAGTATCTCTTTGGGCTATCTGACTGTTCTATCTCTAAATTAGTGTTGAAGCAATTTGTAATGACAGAACACTTAATCGTCATCCATTGCCCCTCAATGTTACTGAAAGGAGCAAATAACTCTTTGATGTAGCTTTATCTTAGTGGACTCAGCAGTCACTTCAGCAGTTTCACTTATTGCTTTCACGCACAGGTATCAAGCTTCGACTATTACCTGCCTACATCCATGCAACTCTTTTTGAAGCAGTTACAGTTCTGTATCTGAAAAAAATTACTCACCCTGGACTCTCTCAAAATACAAAACCCCTGTGGATTTATTCCCAGATTACCTTGATTGAGAGACTAATCAGTGCAAGCCTACATCACATTTACACGTAAACTGCATCTAAGACCCTGGCTTTGTGTGCTGGGTTTAGCTGATGTGCCAGTTTGCTCAAATATTTAGGCTGGTCCTCCATTGCTCTGTACAATCCAACCTGAAAGGTCTTTGTAGCATAGTCTGGAGTTGTGTTTGCATATGTTTTTCTTGTAAAAACAACTGCCAAACAATTGTTTTCCAAAACTTAAATGTGTTTCTAATTTATGGAAATTTGTAGTTGCTTAGGACACAGAAAAAAGCAACCCCCCTGCAACCAACCAACCAGTAGAAGCATTCCAGACCTTAAAGGGAACAGAACTAATGCAGAGGAGCCTTTAGCTGTGGAAAATGATGCTGAGTTTTTTTAATCTTTCTTTTCACACTTCTTTTTAAAAAGAAGATTTGAAAGGCTTACTAATAGCCTTGTCCCCCAAACTGCAAGGATTGCCATGATCAAGGCTGTGGGTATGGACAGGGGGAGGAGAGAAAGGAGAAAGGGAAAGGAACCAGTGTGTCTGCAGGCACTTCCATCACTGTCCCTTGGTGCAGTGCACACTGCCCATCAGGTACAGATGGACCGCTGATCTGATATATCTTTTCCACCATGGCACAGATGCTTTCAGCCCTCAGGTTCTTACTGCTAGAGGGGTGCAGACTGTACAACCACATGCAGCTTTTCCTTTCTGTCATCTAGTTCTTTCTGGAAATTCCAACAGCAGCAAAACACTGAGACCCGCAAGAGGGAACTCCACCTTTGGTCAGCATAAATGCAAACATACTTTTGTGTCATCAGGTATAAGATTAAGTTAAAAAAAATCGACGCACATGGACTGGAGTGCCTCCTCCATGCTCACTTTTGAGATAACAGGTTTTACATGTGTGAAACCAAAAAGCTAACAAACCAAGCTGGATGGTTAGTAGGCCAGGCAGAAACATGACTTTGGTTTCAGTCTATTGAGGTGAACTTCAATACTACACACATGTGATTTGGAGGCTTGTGGAAGGATGTGCTACCTATACTTCCAGGGAGTGTTTAGATAGCAGGTACTTTTATTTGTCCTCAGAACCAAGCAGCAAACAATTCAGGGGATTAAGTAGCCAAAAGTCTAGGATAAGCGATAGAAAATCTGGTTTTAAGGTGACCAAGATGCACCCTCTTTATCAAAAGGAGATGAAAAAGCACTGCTAGAAATTGTATTGATGTAAAGCTGTTTACACACAGACATTCACAGAAGCTGTGGAAGATTACACCCCTAAGAAACAAAGCCCCTTTAAGTGATTTATTTACAAAACTTCCAGAGCTAGTCCAAATAGCTGACACAATGAAATTTGTCAAGCTATCCAGAAAAATAACCATGGGAAATACATGGGTATTCCAGCTAAGGGCTGGAATGATTTAATACCATGTGAGCATGCTCCTCTGATGCTGGCAGCCTACAAAACCTGCAGGCTCAGAGGTGACCTAGTCAGCTGAGCTAACAGAAGGAGCAAATGCTCCTTCCCTCTTTTTTTCTGTCTTAGTGATCTTCTCCACTGGTATTCTCTTCTCCTGGTAACCCCAAAACACTTCCCTTGAGCAGCTGCTGGTAGCCTCCCCTCCTCCCCTAAGAAAGCTGGCTGAGTACCGCCAGCTGCTTTGCCAGGTTTGCAGCGCTTTTCCCTCAGGCAGTCCGATCATCACTCCCTGGTGCCCGCATCAGCTGAGAACCCATAATACATTGCACGCGCACGTTCTGCTGTGAACGCAGGCTTATCCCTCACAACCTGTCCTGGAAATCTACGCCTGAGAGACCAAGCGCTCGCCTTGGTCTTTTTCCTCTCTTGGTCCTTTTTCCTCTCTGGCTCAGCTCCATGCAGACCGGCTTGTATTTCAGGCGTTTTCTTTCTAGGTCTTTCCCCTGGTGGGAGAGCCTCCTGTTACCTTCTCACCTGCCTCTCTAGAGCCCGTTTGAGCCCAGCTCATCCCAGCTCAAGGAGCAGGAGGGGAGGCTTTCCCCTCCTGAATCCCAGCCCTGTGAGGCCTTGGTTCGGCTGACTATGCTCGCTGCAGTGACCTTAACTCACACTGGACTTCTCTGCTGTGTAGTAAGGGTGTTTGTGGCTGGTGGAGTAGCTCAGGTGCTCCCATGTGTGGTTTTTTCCATGGAGCAAAGTGAGTGCCCGGTCCTCTGGTGAGGAAGCCGAGCAGATGGTGCTGTGTGAGGGGAGGGGGCCCTGGCGGGGCCGTGCCTGTTGGGTCAGCCGGGCCGTGCTGACGTAGAGCTGCAGAACGCAGCCTTTGAGGGTGTCAAAGCTTCTTGCCAGCAACAATTCTGGCATGATCAGGCCCAGCTCAAATGTGGAGCCTCAAGAAAGTGAGGAATGGCTTAGTGGCCTTGCTACTAATGTGGTAAGGAAAGCAAAAGTATATTTAATTACTCATTCTGTGGGGTTGATTGTTTCCAGCTAGTGTCTTTCTTCTGTTCCCACAGCCATGGCTCATCCTGGATTCAGCATCGTCTGGTGCTTCTTGCGACTCACCTGTGGGGAATTGCTTTTCCAGTTACAACATCTCCATTTCTTGTTGCATAGCATGCACGTTTCCCTAAGCCAGAAAGCTGAAGCAAAATCACTAGCTTGCAAGTAGCTGGCAGACAATCTATGTAGCAACGCTCTTTTGCAAGTACCACGACTGATAGTTTACTATTTCATCTGCTTTCTAGCAAATCCCAATGCTGTGTTCATAACCAACCCCCCTCTCCCACCACTGTTAAACCTAGGCCCTAAGCCTACTGTTCTGCTTCCTTTTGTTTCTGGAAATTAATTGCCTGGTTTAGCCAATATGCTCTACGCATTTTTTAGATTTCTTTTTTTTTCCTCTCTCTTTTTGTGACTCAGATTTGTGTCTCGAATAATTGAATCAGTTTTTAGAAGAAGGAATTTCATTTTCCTCCACACTTGGCACTGCTAGCAGAAAAGCAGTGTTTTACTCTGGAAGCTATGGACAGATAAAAAAAGAGCAGAGCGTGTTACATGTGGAAAGGCATACGAACTCAGCCATGTCAGCGTAACAAGCTGATTCTCTGTTTTATTTCCTTTGTCTATTGAACTTTAGCTTACTGCTTCCCTGCTCTTCTCTCAGACCTCTTAATCATAGGGTAATTGGATAAATTAGTGCTCGTGTACTAGCATAAGTATTTTTTCTAG
The DNA here is from genome assembly GCA_035590195.1 of Aviceda cuculoides. Classification (NCBI taxonomy): domain Eukaryota; kingdom Metazoa; phylum Chordata; class Aves; order Accipitriformes; family Accipitridae; genus Aviceda; species Aviceda cuculoides. Next base: position 23,396,183 of record JAVJGG010000094.1, on the reverse strand, counting down.
AAGTTAGCCATTCTGATAGATCCTAATAATTTGCAGTTAGCACTATTTCAAACACTATTATTTATAATATAATCTCGAAACCCTGGCCAAACTCTAGGTGCCAGAAGCTCTACAAACACAGAGGAAAAAGCTCTCTCCCAGGAGGCTAGAGGCATAGTATGGACCTTCTGCATTCAGAAGTGACTTATAGCACCTGCTTCTTGCTGCCAAACTTTCTTCTGAGACCTGAGCATTCCTTGAGGATGAATAATGTTTGTAATCATTACAGTTGAAGAGAAGCAAAACGAAGAATAAAATCCACCAATACACAGGTTCTTCACCTGCTGTGACCTGATGTATTTTTCCTACTAGGTCTGAGAGTAAGAAACAAGAACTAAATTTATAACTGTGGGAGATTTTTAACTCAGAAAACATGATAATAGCAGTGGAAGGTAAATATTCACTCTTTCCCTCCCAAGCATTTCAGCAGAAAAGTTCAATTGTATGTTTTACCCTGCTATACCAAACAGCTTTCTTGGTACCTACATCTTCCTGGTAGCAACAGTGAAATTGTGAAGTAAGAGTGAAGAAATCTATAATGTATTTTGTGAAAGCTGTATTCACTTCTTTGTTAGAAGAATGTAATCAAAACTTTCTCAATACAAACATCTAAATTTGACTTGGCAGTAATTGGTCCTTTCAGGCACCTGAAAAGCTGATAGGTGTGTGTTATCTACAAAGCGCTAATAACCAAACAAAGCAAGTAATGGGGCTTTATTTATTTCCCAGTGCTGTTACTACAAATCTTGATTATTTAACGTAGGTGTAGCACCTGCTAAGCTTCTAGCTGGCTGTGGCAAGGAAAGGGATTTAGAAGCTCATTTTGCTTGTTTCAATGCATGTGATCAAAGGTGTAAAATCCAGCGTTGTGTAAGGGTTTTTGAATAATTATGCTGTTACAACTGTGTACTTGCACTACTTCTGCCTTTTAATGTAAAAATTCCTGATAGCAGCATAGAAAAAAATTAGTGTATGATCCACAGCAAGGTTTGGACTCAAGTCACACAACGGTAATTGGTGTTTAGTCTAACTACCTTTGCCAGTGGCTTCCAGGGAAGAACTGCTTTTTCATTCTGTTTGGGTGGGAATTCTAGGATGAGATTATTAGAAATGGATGTGTGGCACTTCTGGTGATTGTCCAGCAATATGTGAGGTAGCTCATGATAGTGCATTTATATCCATTATATATAAATATATATAAAAAGAATTTTTATATATTTATATATATATAAAAAACCAAAGCTCCATTGCTTGTTTTGTTTGGGTATTTATATATATATAAAAAACCCAAACCCTGTGTTTTATGAGGTATGCTGTAAGAAAGCTGGAGATGACAACAAACCAGAGCTGTGGCTGGTGGTTTAATAGAGGCAAACTTCCCCACAAAGGTCTGTGAGGGAGCACTGATGGGGAGATGTGGGCACCATGGTCAATCTCAGGAGCAACCTAAGGGTTTTCCCCCAAGTCAAGACATGCTGTCAGAGAAGAAGACAGCTGAAACTTGTGTTGTGGTGATAGTGTTATTTTTCACTCCGTTTCAGATGGAAACAACAGGCTACTGCAGCATCTGTCAGGGTCTGCCAGTAATTGGTGAAATTCTTGCACAGCTCAGCAGAATTGGACAGAGCAGGAGATGTCCCAAAGATATTAAGCGCTCTCACATTTTATGCAAATCACTAGCTGGGCAGAGGCAAGAGATATTTACGCCATTTCACTTACCCATTTATAAAGAGGCAGGGAGGAACCAACCCTGGTTCACTCTGTGAGAGCAGTCTGATGGCCCCTGCACAAACGTGCAGCTCCAGATCTATTGCAGCCTGTGCTGTCTGTTCTTTAGCTAAAGGCCAAATGAGATACAAGCACGATATTGCAGCACGCGTGTGTGGGAGGTGCACTTTGGGGACATGGGAGAGGACTGAGGATTTTGTGGGACAGTATAGAAAACCTGGAGGTAGCTGGCGGTACTGCTGCATCAGGGGGAACCTGGCAGAGGTTCTGTGGTTTTTGTGGTTGTAGTGTGTAACTCATAAAGACAATAATTCACAGGAAAGAAGGATTTACAACTCACAAGCAGTTTCTTTGATTTGAACTATGCCCCTCTTTCTTTCGCTGAAAAGAGTGAATATAAATGTGACAAAATCAGGGAGCCAACTCGTGATCCAAACTGTACAGTTCTGCAGAAAAGACCTAATGATGAGCTCAGCAGTGTCACGCTTCTTCACAGGAAGGTGAACTCCAGAGCTGTGACCCCTACTTGCAAAAAGAGAGAGCAGCTTTCGCAAGAGGTGCTGCTCAGTGCTGGAGGAGAGGGAATGGTGGCAGACTGTCCACATGGAAAGGCGAGTGGTGGGAAGCATGGAGTGAATTCTAGGCGGTAGTGTATATGACAGACATTCTGTAATGTACTAAACACCTATTTGCACTTATTTCTGGAAGTCTGATGTGGTATAGTACCAGGAGTCGTTCATCACAGGAATCTTCTTGTCTTTAGTTTTTGCTGCAACAAGAGGACTGTCAGTGAGTAAAACTGTGCTGCTGTGTTTATTATTTTGGCTCTCACTGCATGCTAACCTATTTGAATTAGCTAACTCAAATTGTGTAATGCATTATATATATAGTGCCCTTGAATGATTTCATGTATTTGCTGTTGGTCTTCAAAAAGTCTGATGCATTCACAGTAAGAATATGCTGCCTAAAAAAAAGCTCAACCTTTGAGTTTAATAACAAATATGGGACTGATTTAAGAAAAGAGGAGAAAAACAAAAGAAGAGGAAAAAAAAGAAGGGGAAAAAAAAAAAAAGAAGATAAATAGTATGTCTATGGATGGTCAACTTCTGAAACCACACCGAGGGTGGAACAAGACAGAAACATGACCATAAAGAGTGGCTAAAAACAGTAGGAGAGTTGCAGTTTACCTGACATTCACTGAGAAAGGTAGGTTCAACCCTGAGTAATCTTGGTCCTAAAACCAAGTTCCAAAGTCTAGGGAAGTTAATGAAGGAAGGACTGCTGTGAACTTCAGAGCTTACGTTATTTTAGGACTGATAATTGTAGCCAATGAAGTTTTGTTATAGAATGGCAGCAGTTCTAAGTGAAGGCACAGAAATGTTGTGATTTAATTGCATGAGTATGTTATTTTCTGTATTTTTAGTTGTCACTGTCCACTAAGAAATGTTTGCAGTATCATTGTTGTAAACTTTTTTCCTAGGTCAATCACTACTCTTTTAATTTATCTAGCTTAGATGAGTTTAAGACCCAAGATTGCATGATAGTAATGTAAACCATTATAAATTCTGGAAGTAGAGACATTAATCATCAAATGTAGTAGCCTTTTCTGAGAAGAAAGTACTCCACATTAAGTGGACATGAAATCACTATGAAGAATTTTCCTAGAAATTGCAAATTGCTTTTATTTGTCTTTAAACCTGTAAGATCTTTGAAAATTGAGTAGACTAGTCAGGAAGCTATGTGTAGATTCAGTTCATCCAGCTTTTTTTTCTTACATGTGACTGTCCCATAGATCCAAACAGACCGGTCTGTCCCAAACCGTGTACTCTGGCCTCCAGTCTCTTTGACTGTAGCAATCCATGCTGTCCACTCCCTTCCACACATGATCTTACAAATATCTATGAATCCCACACCCTAGCAAAACCAGCCCTTGCCTCCTGCAGCTCAGCTATCCCCCCAGTTCTGCATCCCCACCTCCAGAAAGCCTCTTTGCACAGGGTAGTTCCACCTCTTTCCCCATACTCCCCTCCTCCTGCTCCTACATGGCTTAGTACATCCGTGCACCCATCAGAGAGAGAACAAGCCCTGGAGCATATCTGAAAATTAAAACATTCCAGCTTCGCCCCCCGCCACTTAATTTAGTTTCTCTTTACCATTTTGCTGTCAGCTTGAGCAAGTGACAGCTGGCTAAAACATCATCTTACCAGTGCCAGAAACACTTCCTCTTTTGGAGATCAGTTGAAATGAGCTGTGCTTACTTTGCTTGAGCAATACTCTGAAAGCATTCCCCTCGCCTGCAGGTATTGCATTGATCTGAGTTGTGTCATCCTGGCTGGTATAAGTTGTTTTGCATCTGGAATAGAAAGAGTCAAAAAAAAAACAAAAAAACCAACACCTGAGTGGGCCCTAATCCTTTCTCCCAGGTAGAGGCTTGGTTTTGGCTTGCGGCATGCCAAGATGAAGTTTAAACCTCCACCAAAAAAGGAAGTGCTGATGAAGACTTCAGCAATGTTTCCTATAAGTCGAAACTAACATCTGAATCTGGAAGAGGGGAAAAAAAAGCTTACTCAAAAGTGCAAGCATCTGAAATGTTTTCTGGGGTTTTCTCAGCTTTGTGATACAAAAGGGGAATAACAGTCTTTAAGGACACAGAGAGCGGAATTTTTCTTGTGGTAAAGAGGGATTTTCCAGTCCATGTGAAATCCTGTGTTAGTCCTCAAGCAGCATTGTGAAGGTAGCAGAACAAAATCTGTGGAAATCACTAGTCTAAACACTGGCTAAGGTTAACTATCTCTGCCTACGCAGCAAGGAGAATTGCTCTGTGCTGAATACTGGTATTTTTGTACTTGGGTGATTCCCTCTCCCACCCTCCTTTCTTTTTTGTGATGCCATACCACCCTGCAATGCTAGTTTTCCTCCAAAAGCTTTCTTGGTCAACTTTATTGCTAGACCTCCTTTTAAGGGAATGAAAATTGAGAGAGCATTAACAGTCAGAAGTGTTACTAGATCACAACTCTTCTAATCACAGACTGAGGACAATATGATAATGTGTGTCAAAGCCTTTCATCTATCAGGATTTTGGAAGTCTTATTTTTATCCACTGTCAGCCTTGTTTAAAGGAAAAAAAAGTCTCACTCATGAATGTATACTTTTTAAATGAATGGATTGGTTATAACCTTTTGGAACATTTTTCTGGAAATTGGGATAATTGAAACATTTTCTTGGAGATCTGCAGAACTGAAGAAAAATCCAACCTGTACTGAGCCTGTTAGGCGGCTGGACTCCATTTGATAGAAAATATTCATTCCTGATCCCTTAGGAAGTAATGAGCAACACAGATATCAAATCTTAGTTGAATAAATTCCGCATAGATCTATGACTGGTATTGCCTACGTGTATTTTACTTTACAAGATGCAGGGTGGCCACAGGTGGAATGGAAAGGGTGGATTCAGCTGTGAAGAGGGTTGTGTGATGCTGATGATGCGATGGTCCAGAATTGTAACGAAGACTGTGTGATTTTTCTAGGATTGTGTAGGAAAACTAACCAGTCTGGATAAAAGATTGAGAAGAAAGACACTGCCAGATGGTCAGCTTCTAGCAATGGACCTGCTTTCTGTCTAGACAGTGAAGCTGCAGCTTGGTCACAAAATGTGTCTAGCATCCAGTTTGACCACTTTTTCTAAGGGTTGCAGAAACAGAGAGCCTGCCTCCCTCTCTGTCCCTAGTCAGGTCAGCTGAGGACTAAGAGAATAAGACCGGCCAATACTGGGACATATCAGCTTAATGACATGCAAATATTCTGCAAGAAATTAGAATTAGATAAATTACATTAATGTAAGAGTTTAGATAAATTATGTTTATGCAATACTCATTTTGAAGTGAAACTGGAAACTTAACGTGATGACCTCATTGGGTTGCAAAGCTCTGGCACTTCATTTTGAAAGTACTTGCTAAAAATGTCTTTTTGGGTTTGGGTTTTTTTTTTCCTCTCTTTCTTTCATCTTATCCCATCCTGTAGCATTTTCCTGTATTGTCCTGGTTTCGGCTGGGATAGAGTTAATTTTCTTCCAAGTAGCTGGTATAGTGAGAAGAATGTTGATAACACACGGATGTTTTCAGTTGTTGCTAAGTAGTGTTTAGACCAAGCCAAGGATTGTTCAGCTTCTCATGCCCAGCCAGCAAGAAGGCTGGAGGGGCACAAGAAGTTGGGAGGGGACACAGCCAGGGCAGCTG
>JAVJGG010000094.1:23311245-23390082 GCA_035590195.1 Aviceda cuculoides | reverse complement strand
AGAAGTTGGGAGGGGACACAGCCAGGACAGCTGACCCAAACTGGCCAAAGGGGTATTCCATACCATGTGATGTCATGTCCAGTATATAAACTGGGGGGAGCTGGCCGGAGGGGATTGCTGCTCAGGAACTAACTATGCATTGGTCGGTGAGCAATTGCACTGTGCATCACTTGGTTTGTGTACTCCAATCCTTTTATTATTATTGTCATTTTATTATTGTTATTATAATCATTATTAGTTTCTTCCTTTCTGTCCTATTAAACTGTATCTCAACCCAAGAGTTTTACTTTTACTTTTTTTTCCTGATTCTCTCCCCCATCCCACTGGGTGAGGGGGAGTGAGCAAGCAGCTGTGTGGTGCTTAGTTACTGGCTGGGGTTAAACCATGACAGCATGCATCAAATACAAGTTTTTGTAAGAATTAAGGCTGAAAAATTCCAACTTATACTTTTTTTAGCTATGTTGAGGACAATCCATTGAAGTGTCCCAGTGGTGCTGGTGGTGGCCAGTACAAACAACGTGTTTGATTTGTACATTTGTGATCATGCAACACTGAAGTCTGATAGCTGGTTTGGTTCTCAGCAGTACAAAACTCACAGTGTTGGCTCTACTCTGTTGGGGGGACACAGAGTTGTAAGAGCTGTTGCAGATCCTACTCGACTCTCATTCTGGCTCCAGCAGTATCTCTGCTCCAGTCCTTCTCCAGATACTGATTGTTGTTTACATTCACTGTAGAAAGAGAATCACCTTATAAGCCAAAGTTCTGTGATACTTAGACCAACGTGGTCCTGGGAATAATTGGGGTAAATCTGAAAGAAAAGCTTCAGACAGTAAATTTGTTCAGTGCTCCATATACCAGCTTCTTACCATTACTGATGTCAGGTGCTTTACAATGCAACAGCTATGGCAAATAATCTGTATGCGATCACTCATTTACGATGTTTTAAGATAACACACTCATAAATGCATTCATTGTATTATCTTCTTGCAACTGTTTTGGGTGCGGGTTTTTTGCCTAATAGTATGATTTTAATACCATTCATAACATGGGGGACTCACACATGTTCCATTTATTGCAACCTACTGTGAACCTACTGCAGCTGAGCCCTGGTAACTAACCATCTGCATGCACTTTGAAAATGTGAAATAACATGTATTGTCTCCTACTATTTTCCAGGTAGTTTCTCAAAAAAAGAGCTTACTGCAGACCAACATGTTTTACCTTGCAGTTGTTAGGAGGACACACATAGTTTCTACTGCTTAGATGGCAAGTTGCAATTCGTGGAGATAAGATCTTGGGATCATTCACACACTATACCTTTTCTCAGTAAATGCACTTGTTTGCTAAACATTATCAGATCTCTACCTCGATAAATTTTACTCCATGATTTAATTTGAAATAAACTCCCCTTTTTAAACAATGAAACACTTCTTAAGTGTATGTTCCACAGGTTGTTTAGCTTTCAAGAAATGCTCCCCTCTCAAATCCAAAAAGTCTGTGGTGGAGGACCAAACACACACCTAAATGAAGCCTTCCCTTGAGAACAGAGCTGAAATAACAGTCATTTCTACCAACAGAAATACAAGTAACAGGATTCAGCTCTCTCAGCAGACACATCCTTTGGCACCAAGTTCACAAGTTGGCCTTTAATGTCTGTATTTATCTTCAGTACCTTGAGTGACTTCTTTCCTAGAGACTGGACAGACTGCAGACTCACAAGGCAAAAATTGCCAGTGAAAACTTCAACAACTTTTGCCAAACAAGTCTCTCATCTACTATATAATACTCCTGGCTTCCTCTTGCTGAATTGCTCTGCAGACAGTCTTCCAGCCAACTGGGTGATTCCTTCCCATTGCTTCATTACAGCCAATGCTGCCATGTAAAGTATGTCGGTTACAGCTACATTGATTGCAGTGATAAAAAGAATCATCTCTTTACTCAAGCTTGCTAATGAGTCCAAGCAAGGTTTTAGAGCAATAAAAGCCATTTTTAATGACTAAAAAAATTGGTTTTACTCCCTGTACTCTTTATTTCTATAAATGCCAAATAACCAGCACTTTACGCAAGAGCTCAAGCTCAAGGAGAAGAGTGCAAGAAAGCTAATGTGAAAGGGCTGTACTATTACTCTTTGCTAGTGACTCTACTTAATGCAATGTATAGCATAGCATCAAGGCCAGAGCCTGTCAAAATTTCAATGCTAAATAATGATAGCACATCTATGTGAATAAAGTTGTAACATAGAAGTTGCAATTCAGTCAGTGTCTTTTTGAAGACTGGATGAAGGTTTTTTCTTTGGGCAGCCCTATAATTAACATCTAGCTTCTAATCTGTTTCTCCCTGAGTCATTGAACCACTGACTTAGAAACAGGGATGAATTTAATCTTAGAATACCATTTTTAAAAAATACTTTACATTTTAGCCAGTCAGTTTTGTGTGCAGTGTTGCTGCAAATAATTTAGGATTTCTGTAGAGGTTCAGCTTCGTTCCATGAAAAAAAGAGAAAAACAGTTAGAAGCGGGGGGGGGAGGGGTGGAAACAGACACAGAGGGGGACAGGACACGGACCTGTGTGTCCCCTTTATGGCTGGTACATTCTCAACTATATATGGAGAAATTTCAGAGATGCGCTATCAGTATTTTGATGATGTGCTCATAAAAGATGTTCCTTCCCTTGACTATGACAAGCATTGTGCCACAGAGCACAGGATTTGAAAAAAAATAAAAATAAAAAGACAGCAGAACCATATCCCAGAAGGAAAGCAGCCCGCTAGTCAAACAAATACACATTAAGTCACAGTTCTCTAGGAAATAATACCCTTTGCTCCTGAAGAAACATACCAAGTACATTGCTTCTGACTTTTAAGCTTCCTAGTCACTGACCATCAAATTTTTAAAATGCTGACTTCTGAGATGAGGGCTTATAAGCTTTTTGACTGCTTTTGGACCTGTGCTTAGACTTTTCTGAATCCATCATCTTATTTACATTGGCTATTGGCCTTTCACCTGTCTCCACGATTTGCTTTCTCAGCTATGAGGGGCAGTTAACTACAAGAATATCAAATGCCGAGTTATCTCTATTTCAGAAACCATTCAGACAGAAAAAAGCATTATATACACCTTTTAGGTACGAAACCTGTGGCAGAGGTTAAGGACAAACTTTTCAAAGCATGCTCTCCTAGTTCTGGGATTCTAACAGAAGAGAGCAAGCAGTTCCGCGCATACGAATGAGTAATGCCTGTAGTTGAAATTACAAGTGCACGGACACCTCAAGTTGGGTTCACAAAAACACAGAGCTGCAACATGAGAGGTTACTTATGACCTGTGTCTCTCACAGGCTTAACAAGGTTGCTCAGATGCAAATCAAGAATGTAAACCAGAACCTCAGATGTTCATTTCTGCGTTTTTACACCAAACCACCAGGACAACAGAGGCAGACAGCATCCACAGAAATGCCCACAGCAGGATGTAAAATTTATGTAAAGAATGTATTTCAACTCCTTTGCAAAGCTGCTGTCTACAGGCAAGGCGAGACACACACGGCTACGCTGCTTCCTCCTGTGCTGTTTGGTGATACCACCTGGCAGGAGAGGTGGCAATACTGGGAAAAATCCCTGAAGGTTGCTTTAACTTGTGCTAAGATCCAATCAGCCCTTTTGCCAGATCAAAGCTTTCCAGAGTACGTGACTGCAGCTACCTTATGACTCAGCTTCTGAGGGGCATTTATCTTCACACCGGCATATAACTCCAACCCATAACCCCATCCTCTTGCTTTTTTTTAATTTTAAGCAAAATCCATGTTGCAGTAAAGAGGCACACCTTCCTCTCCCACCCCTCTGCCTCTTCTCCACCTCAGGGAGTAACTGAACACAAAGGGCAACCATCAGGGTTACAGATTTTCTCCTTTGCTTTGCAAAGCTTAAAATACCTCAGAAATTCCCTAATTTCATTTTTCTCCCCCATTTTAGCCATACGCTATTTAAATGACAGATGGGTTTTCCCCAAGCTCTCACACCACTAAGAAAACTGCAGCATTTTTTGTTAATTTATCACTATATTAAAATATAAGAAGTGAACCATACACCGATAAAATGAATTATAGGTATACCTCCCATACATTTTGTACATCACGCTAAGCGAAAGCTGTGCTGTGTTATCTGTCAAGCTGAGAAATAGCTGACATTTGTTATTTTAATTAATAGTTTACTTTGCTGAAATAAGCTTCTATGAGAAGCTATGACTTTTATTAAATCTTCACTACAGCATTATTTTCACAGATTGGGAGGCAAAAGCTAATTTTCACAACCGCTTTGCCCTACAAGGTCACTGCCAACAGCTTGAATGCACTTGTCAAGGAGACATCTGCTTCAGAGATACCAATCTATGTTAAATACGCATTATTTCAAAAATTTAAGATACTTTTCATTGCAAAAAAAAATGCTTATTGAGTAATTATGTAGTTTTTAACTGGTGTTTGCCAGTAAAGATTTTTATCACATGTGGATTTTTTTAATGTTTCATAACTGCCACCCTGAATTCTTAGACCTCAGCATTTGGTTTAGAAATCACAGTAAAGCATACCCATGGATGAATTCAGACAGACAAGTTGCCTGTCACTGATGTAAATCATTATACAATTACACAGTAAATTTATACATTTTCTTTGCCCAAATATTTTGAGGTCATTGATGAGACCAGAGAATTTCTCATTTCTCTTTTCTGCGAAAAGAACAATCTTACTTTCAGCTAAGCAAATTTATTCCACTTCAAACTAATGCAAGTATGCTTGGCAAAACAGAAAACTTCTTGGTGCACTGACCCAGTGATTCTCTGGATATAGTTCTTAAGTTAGCAGTTTCACAGGCTGTACTGTCACTGATTTCAAAAGTGCTTCATGTGTCAAGAAGACACAATGTTCTGGAGAACCAGACCTTTTCTTCTGATTCTTGATCCGCTTGAAGCCCGTAAAGCAAGATACTGTTAAAAACAGCACAATCTTTTTTTTTTTTTGACATCAACATATGAAGATCGATACCTCAATTGATTTCTATGAATTATATTTCACTTAACTTTTTTTTATTGAGGTCTAGCCTTACAATGAATAAAACTTGTGCTCTCAGGATTGATCAGTTGCTTCATAGTAATGGAAAGATTCCCATTGACTTCAAGCTTTCAGTGCTAGAAATAACAAGCCCGAATGTTTATGACTATGTAGTGTAACTGCAGGCAGGTAATAGCTTGCTCTGCCTCCACTCTGAAGTGATTAAAAGTTCCATTGTCAAGATTAAAATAGACCTGGGATTTTTTTTATTTGTTGGATTATACAAATTATGCTTTGAATTTTAGAAGATGGAAAGTTCTGCTCATCTACTTAGATATTTTTTTTTTATTTTTTGAGGAAAGGAGGACTTTTTCTGCTGCGCAAAAGTGTAGTAGTGAAGCTGTTATAGCCAACTTTGGCCTTAAGGATCCAAAAGCAGCACAGGTTTTGGAGAGAAAGAAAGTAATTATTAGACCAATACTGGAAAAATGGACAGGGTTTTGGGCTAAAAACCTTTCATTGGGGCATATGCATAAAAGAAAGGAATATACATTTGCTTGAACACAGATTCCCTTACAGGCATATGCAAAGGATTGCTTCTTTCATGCTTTCCCTCACGGGCAACGAATTCTGCTAATCCTGTGTGTTCTCATCTCCCACGGTCCTCAGGATTTTACCACTGACCCAGTGGGACCACTCAGCAGCTGTTGTAGCCAGGACTGGGACATCTAGTACATCTGTGTTTACACTTTCTTTGCACCTGTCTCTCTCTTCACATTGCATAAAAACAACTTTCAAAAGCTTCCAAGTAATGAAGCGCTTGGTTTCATAACACACCTTTCAATAAATAGGTTTTTTGCAGCAGATATTACCCGATTCCCATTCCTGGGGGAATTCTGGGTTTAAGGAGCAAGCCAGATGTTGCGAGATGCATGGCTGACCTGTAATTACGCGGCTCTGCATAGCTTCTGTAGCATCCCCGTTGCACACATTAAGGGATGAACTGGACTGGTGACAGGTCTGGTTTTGTTTCTGCAGGAGTCAGCTATACTGTCCCGCCTCAGGCCTGAACCTGCTGCAGCTGAATCGAGTATTTGCCGAGCCCGAGGCCGTAACCTGCTGCTGCTGCCTTCATCTTGTATTTGATAACTGCCTGATGCCACCTGTCTACCTCACGCGATACAGCAATTGGGACCAGATTGTCTCCACCACACAGAAAGCTGGAAGTAAATGTCCCTCACGGTGTGTTCATAACTGCACTGATACAATAGGAAGACACCTTCTCTTGGAACTGAAGGAGCACAGAAATGCTCCCACCACAGCCCATTTTCTAATTCAAATATCCTTGGAAAGGTGGAGAGATCAGGATTGCAGCATATTCGGAGGGAGTCAAACAGCTAACTTGCACCCCACGGACAATCGGGCCATGGGATTTCCTTCCTGACAAAACTGGGTGACAATTTTACAACTCCTCATATAACCTTATTTATCTAATGTTGTATTTATTGCATGGCAACAAGGAAAAGATGGATCTTCAGGGGAAAGTAAGATCACAACTAAAGACTTGCTGAACCCCAGCAAACCATCTGTACTAATCTCATCTCCATAAAACCGGGATGCACCAAAGGAAGCTTGCGACCCTGTTAAACTGGCTGCCTCAAAGCATTTGAAGGAACAGGAGTGCAATTCATTTTTCTAATTAGTTCCTATAATCTACATTCTACCATTTTCCACAAATACCACTTATTATAATCGAAATTATTGCAAAAACATGATGGGTTTTTTTTACAAGAATAAGTCAGGATTCTTTTATACTAACGATATCAAATGATGTTTTATTTAAACCTCTACATGATATTAAAATATTACCACAACTTACATGTAAATACTGCATTGCTGTCTATATTCGTATATAGTATAAAAAAGTAAAAATAGAAATATTAATGGAAATTATAAAGATAAAATTAAAATTACAGTGACTTGTACCAACTATTGATCTAAATTTGGAAACTGGGATGGGGTTTAAATAAATAAGAGGAATAAAAGGAGTTTATAATGTAGTGAAACAGTTACTGCAGTCTTTTATCTTTGGTCAGTGAACAACAATATATATATTTATTGCCTATTAACATCTGCCAACAACAAAACAAGATGATATCTAGACTATTTACAAGGTATATAAAGATATTTATTGAAGTTGTGTCGTTTTCTATCTTTTGTAAGTTCATTTTTCATTCTTGGCAGTTTATGAAAACTCAAACTATATATCAATGCTTAGCAAAAATCCTGAACACGGGGAAACAAATATTACAAAGCAGCGCTAAAGGAGAAGATAAGTCTAATAGCAAACGATTCTGACATTTGCTTTTAACCAAATTTTTTGTGTAATTGCTTTGTACTTTCCAGTAGGATAAAAGGCGATAGACAACATATAACCTTTTCAATATAGACAGGCAATTGTCTTTTAAGCTTTCCTAAGAGGTACCAGAGTGGTAACTAGCACATCTATAGATACAAAGTAGATGCTTACAAGATAACATTCAAACAGAATGCAGGGAAACAAGCAGCACTTGAATGGTTTATCTCATGTATTTTTAAAGAAAAAGTATTTACTGGTTTCCTTTTCTCCAGTTCTATCATCAATAATGCAACTCTGCTTTGTTTACATATTCCTTACAAGTCACCTGGGCTTTATTCTCCTTCCCGTCTCCTCTCCACCCTACATTTCTAAGCTCATTTGTTTTGAAAAAAACCCCCACCATAATATCAGGATCTTTTACGGCTGAGAACTATTAGGATGAAATGTAACAGATATTAAACATAGGGAAGTTGTTAAAAAGGTGCTAACACAAGTGAAATCCAAAAAAACTAAGGTGTGTGAGAAGCATATAAAATTTCTTTTACGCATGTCCTTCAAAAAAGTTTAATACATAGTCAGGTCACATTATTGCACATCAAATTCTCTAGGTCTCTAGCTGCCAGTAGCAATTATCTGTAAGAGAACATATTTTCCCTCGTGACTAGCTATCGGGAATTTTCGACTATACCTAAGCATAGCCTTGAGCAAAACTCCTACGGGGCATATTTGGAATAGAGTATTTCATTTGGATGAAACATTAAGGTTTCCGCGCAATATGTCTATCTATATATTTATACATCTGTTTCAACATATTGATCTGTTTATCTGTTTACTTTAATTACACGAAATAGTTGTATTAAAATGTAAATAGTTCTGAATCTCTGTATTTCTGCGCAGAGTTTTAAGAAGTACAGTTTCCTGGTTCCTAAGGCTGCCGTCTGTAACAACGCACCCCTACCAACGGCTCCCCCCGCCCCCCCAGCCCTGCAGGGCTGCTGGGGGGGCACCCCAGGGCTTGGCACCCCCCTCCCGGCACCAACGCCCCTCACTCCACAATAGCTGATCGGAACGGGACGCGCTAGTGCTTGTTACGGCGTGACCCACGATCATACACGCAACTGGAGAGGTGGGGGGAACAAAAAACCAAAAAGGGTGGAGTCCTTAAGGAAAAGGAGCAAATTCCATCACTGCCGAGGGAATATAAAGTCTTAAAACTGATCATCTTTAAAAATCTACGAGGTAATTCAGCTTGCTAGAGGACTTTAAACAGTGCCCGCTGCAGGGGTTTACAAACCTCTGCATGCCACAGGGTCAAGTTTGCTACCACAGGTTTTCAAACCAGTTTCTAGTTTCACAGTGCTCTAGGTAGAAGGGTATTTTCAAGTTTTCTAGAAACATGCTGCCTATGAAAAGGACAAGAAAAAAAAATTGTATAGTTGGATGATAATGGTCCCACAGCGTACAAGAACCACTGGACACTGCTAATAAGAAACACAGTGCAAATGCGAAGTAAACCTACTAATGAATGAGATTAATTTAATTTCTATCTTGTGAACACAGGTGCAACCACCTGCTTTCAAATGAGATTATGTTGGTTTCATTTTTATACAGACTGGGTCTCAACTGTACATTAACTGCAAGAACGATTATTTGGTCTCATACTACACCCTCTGAAGTCTACAATAATCTTTCCATTGATTTTAGAGGCAGTCAGATCAAATCCTTTACATTTATGCATTATGCATGTATATTTACTGTATAACCACATTTAAATGTATGACAATATAGCTGTAAAAATTAAAAGATTATTATTCAAACAGAGAGAGTAAACTTCATCAGGAGGCTAGTGATTTTTTTTTATTTCTAAGAGCAACAGACAATCACTAATTTTCATCAACCCAGTAGTTTGAATAAATGCAAGAGCAAGCATAGCAAAGACTTCAATAGCTTTTACATGCACTTCCATTACTGCAAGAGAAAGCAGCATTACAGCTTTGACAAATTAAATATTCTGTGAGTCTTTATAGCCCTGGTAGAACAAAAGTTGATACTTTCTAGCTTTCAAATGACCATGAAATGTATGAAAAAGCAAAAAAGCATAAATTTTCATCTCTCCTCTTAATAATACATTCACAGTCTTGAATGGTGTTCTTCCCTCCTGGATTTTTCCAAATCTTTCCTATTTATCTGATTGGATTTCTGTCCCATCTTTCCACATATTACAGCTAATTAGTACCCCCTGATGAGAAACAGTCCACCGATGGAAAAAGCAGTTGGATAAGATCTACATTAACAAATGTAGTTCATTTAATATCATTTGTACTGCTGCATTATTAATAATACATAATTACCCTGTGCAGGCTGCAAGGGGGAAGAATAAAATCATTCATTAATTTCTTGGCCTTTACAACAGGAGTAGTATATTTGCCAGGAAAAAAAAAAGTATCAGACTTACTGACTGCCATTCATCAGTTCTGCATGTCGCACTAAAATATTAACTTTTTTGCATGGAAATCACTGCTATATTTAAATGAGATCCTTACATTAGCCCAAGATATGGTGTGCCATACTGCCACTGGAACCTTAAGTTGTTATTCTGAAAGCATTGAACAAAGAAGCATGACACCCGACTATCTGAAAGTTGAGATTTCCAGACAGCTACCAAGGGATGTTTTCAATGCATACAAATTCCAGGCCAAAAAACCATATAGAATTTCCAATGACCTACACTGGGCTATATTTATTGTACAATTCATTACTTACATAATAATACATTTAGTATTTTTTCATTCACATGTATAAGTTACTCCAGACTTTCCATACTGCAGGAAGTAAATACAAACCTGCCTCATTTTTGCCCTCCCTCTTTAGTCCAAATCATCACAATAGCATTTTAGACCAGTTACAGAACAGTGTACGAGCCTGCTAAATTGCAGGCTAAAAGTACCTTTCAGGATATAGGATAAATTCATCCAAACGTGAGTCAAAATCTGTTGTTCTCACTCCAGTAATAGTGTCAGTGTTGCTATGCATGTTTTGCCTGAAGAACTGATATTTTTTATTTTTTGACCCTTCCTGTAATGTTATCAGACATACTGAGCTATTCTGCATAACGACCCTTGCTAGAACTCTCAAGTTCTGAGAGACAGAGAGAGAGAGAGAGAGAGAGAGCATACTAAAACACAGAACTATGTTTCTGTATTTTTCCTGGAAGCAAGAATACGCATGCCTGCATATATTAGAGGAGGAAGGTTCGTGTCTCTAAAGCACTTTCCCTCTGACCAGGAGTGGGAGACATGAGGCAGGGACACACAAAGCATCTGACTCTTTTCTTTCAAGAAGATTTTGGGTCGCAGTTTGACTTGCTCTCAGAAATGCTTAGCTCAGCTGAGACAACACCTCAGAAATTTTGGAAAGTATCCCTAGCACTTTCTACTTACTTCCTACAATATATTGTGATTTAAAGACACAATTCAATCGTGTCAAAGCAATCTTCTATAGGATACCATGCTCATATTTAGAAAGGTCTACAAGACCAAATGCACTGCTGGAGTTGCTAGGTGGGAAGGGCAGTCTCCAGTTTTGGGCAGAACTGGGACCCAGCAGCTCGCCTATGTTCACCTCAGGAACATAATGAAAATACAAAAAATTACCAATGGATCAAAACACAGTGGTATGCTAGAAGTGAAATAAAGTGAGTAAGAAGAAGAAAATATTACAAGGAAAAAGTGAATTAACATTGTCTCATATAAAGGTAACAGGTGAGAGGACCTTGAAATGGAGATGGAGATATAAAAATGTAAGAAAAATGTTTAAAAAAAACTGAGTTGTGTACATGAAGGGCAAGAATATTAGCTACAAAACAAAACCACATTAAAAAAATTAAGAAGGAGAACAGTAAAATGAATGCATGAGACAGAAAGCAGGGTATGACAGGTATGACTAAAATCAGAGATTTTCCAGGTACAAGACAGGCTCAATAATGGGTTGAGTTTAGAAGACAGAGCTGAGCTCATCTTGAGAAGAGGGGGAAAAAGCTCATTCTATATGAATTGAATTAACATACCTGCATGACGGAATATGTGGGAGAAGGGCACAGCTCAATTAAAGACGATCAGCGGGAAAAAACAGTGCAGTGAGTAGCTGCTTGTGCCACTCAGTTAACCACAGAAAAGAACAGGAGTCGTTGGGTCTGCACTACTGTAACGGAGGGGATAATTTGGATTCAAGTTGTTAAATGTTACAGATTATTTAGCGGAATGCTTAGAAACACACTGCCAGGCAAAACGTTACAGTGAAGCTTCTTTTTAAAGGGATGACCTAACAGTGGACACAAGGTCACCTGAAACCATTTCTATCATTTGGTACAAGCCTGAGGGAAAAAAAAACAAACCCAACTCTAATATTTTATTATTGCAGAAGGAAGTGTGGGGGTCGTGCTTTGCAGTGAGAAGTCAGGACACGGCTCTCCTCAGGTCCCCAGTTGGAAAAGACACGTGCAGAAGAGGAGACCGTATGGCAACAGCAAGGAGTCAGATCCATCTGGACTCAACAAAAGTTACACAGCCAAAATTATAATGCTTAGAGACAAACTTAAAGTCAACAGCCTTCTGTCTGACAGTGCTGAGGAGGGAAAATCAACCCACCCTCTGCAGATACTGCAGACCCTTGAGACACTTGCACCCTTTTCAAGGCTCCTCCATCACCCCAATGGAAGAAACAAGACTAAAAAGCCCCCAAAGCCTCTCACTTACCTAATACAGAGATATCGAACAACAAAACTGTGCAAGAGACTAGAAAAACCTTTTTAAGGGACATAAAGATATATTTCCAAAAGATGAAATGCAGTGAAGCAGAGTAATAGAGACTAACTCGACTTCTGGAGTATAAAATGCATTCCAGAAGGATGTGAAGTGTTTAAAATCAAGTATTTTTTCGGTTGACTTCTCAAGCACTTATTTTAATTCTACAAAGTGTGACTGATCATAAAGGTTACAAGTGACCATTAAGTGTTTTAGAGAAAATAATCTTAATTAACACATGATCACACAAGACTCCTAGGATTGTTCAGATTACTGCATGTTTTGTAATGGTCATTTTTTTTTCCCTAAGAATTAAAATACTAAGACATTTTCCTCATCTGTTTTTCACATAAAGCTACAGTGATGTGTATATAGCTCTGCTTCAAATTAATGAAACCATATGGTCTTAAATCTCCAAATTAAGAATACTCTACATGCAAAGCCTATGGATTCTTAATTATTTGAATGCCGTTATCTGACCAACATAACAAATGAAAAAGTTATATTTTATTAAATAACGAAGGAAGCAGCGGTGCATGTTTCATCCTGTATTTTGAGAAGTCACAAAATGTCATTATTTCCCAAGTATTTTCTCAAAATGTATTAAATTGAATACACTATATATATGTGCAATATAAATAATATATATTTAAATATATAAAAACAATATACTTCTATATAAATAATGCAATTCTAAAGGACCAGAACAAACTTCTAATCCATTTTAAGTCATACAATCCAACTGAATTCAAGGTAAACAGCAACTTTATCCTAAGCAGTATTCGCTGCCAACAAGTCCGAGTTTCACTGTATTTACTACAGGATGCCACACTGAAGATATATCACAATATAAAATAGATGGTAACAAATAGAAAAAGCTAGAAAACAAGACAACTCACATAAAATGAAGGAAAACACAACAATAGACATTAACTTGACAATCAGTCCGAATCCCCTCAATAAAAGTGTCCCATAACTAATCCATCAGGATTCACTGATTTAAGTGAAAGCTGTGAGAAAGCAGGGCCAGATAGCACCATCACCAACGCAAGCTGCTCACTCACAACAAGCAGAGCTTCTGGGAGAAAAAAAGATCTCTAACACAGCTGGGTACTCCTCCCCACTTTCTTCCAAGGGTTAGAGACCTTCATTCTGCTCAATCCAGTTGCTGTAAATGATGATCAGGAATTCTTGGAGAAAGGAAACTCAGGATAAATTTAGAGAAGCTGAATGTACCTTTTTTTTATCTACTTGATTAAATATTCCAGAAGAATATTCAAAGGATAAAATTTTGAAATTATTATCTACTCCCTAATGACCAGAGATGCTTTCAAAGTAATTCAGAGCAAGAAAAAAAAAGAGGTTACCACAATCCAGGAGTTTTCTCCACCTCCCTTAATAAAGAAAAGATGGAAAGAAAAAGCCAGAAGTCATTCAGCAACTTGTCATTCTCTCGCTCGTCTCCTTATCATAATCTGTGCTGAATAGCTTGTGGAGTTTTGGTGGGTTTTTTTTAAATTTCTACAATGTTTAGGTTCAGACAGGTTGTGTGAAACTGAGGAACACAGATCACATTGCAGCTTATGCTTCAGAAGCTCTTGAAAAATTGGGTATGTCTCGTCTTACAAATAATATACTAGTACCCAGAGCTTGACACAGGCATCTTTAACAAATAAATATTAAACTTAAGCTCTATTGCATGAGCAACATCTCTTTTCCGTACTTCTCCTTCGGGTAAGCTGAGCATTGCCCTGCATTCCACCTCACTGCTCAGCCTTTGCTTTTATGTCAAAGACACAGAAAGACCACGGTCATTGCTAGCACACCTATATCGATTGGATTTTTGGCAATCTATGCTGACTGCTCAGTAGTGATTATACTACAGCCCTGCCTGCCAATGAACTACTCTCTCCACTAAGAAATATAATTTGTTTCCTTCATTACAACTGTTGTTACCAATATACACCAGCAGTAACGCACTGGTGAAGACACTGCAGGGAGTAATGTAGCAAAATGTCCTACAGGGATGTGTATATTATGGCTCTGCTGACCCCACAGACCCGGTCTCTGAGCTATCATCTATAAGCCTCTGTAACAAGTTTCTTCATTCTCCCTTCACTGAGATACTAATTCCTGTATTTGTTGACTCAAAATACTTTACACCTGAGTTTTTGTTTTTCTAAAACCAGAAGGAAGAAAAGAAATGCAAGACCTAAAATTGCATTAACAAAATTAAGCCCCTAATACACACTCCAAAGCATTCGCACCACGAAGTCGAAGCTTTTGTGCATTTGGTCGTGTTTTTTAATTTGTACGTTAGCCAACAGGGATAACAGGATGTCCTGGCTTCGGCTGGGATAGAGTTAATTTTCTTTCCAGTACCTGGTATCGTGTTATGTCTTGGATTCAGTATGAGAAGAATGTTGATAACACACTGATGTTTTCAGTTGTTGCCAAGTCGTGTTTAGACTAAGTCAAGGATTTTTCAGCTTCTCATGCCCAGCCAGCAAGAAGGCTGGAGGGGCACAAGAAGTTGGGAGGGGACACAGCCAGGACAACTGACCCAAAGTAGCCAAAGGGGCATTCCATGCCATGTGATGTCATGCCCAGTATATAAACTGGGGGGAGTTGGCCTGGGGGGAGACTGCTGCGCGGGAACTAACTGGGCATTGGTTGGTGAATGGTGAGCAATTGCATTGTGCATCACTTGTTTTGTATATTCTAATCCTTTAATTATTATTATCTTTTTATTATTGTTATTATTATCGTTATTAGTTTCTTTCTTTCTGTTCTGTTAAACAGTTCTTATCTCAGCCCACGAGTTTTACCTTTTTTGTTCCAATTCTCCCCCCATCCCACTGCAGGGGCAGGGAGTGAGCGAGTGGCTGTGGGGTGCTTAGTCTCTGGCTGGGGTTAAACCACAACACCGTACCATCTCCACATCGATCCTAACGATCAGTTCCACAGACTTACTCCTCTGCCCTCAAACTCTTGTTCTCATCCTTAACAGCTGCTGTTCCTAATCTCAGGCTCCTGTGCCCTCCCAGAACTCACAGCGTAGTGTAGCCAGAGCTCGTGGCGGCTCTGCAGGAGACGGCTTGATAGCCGGCAGCAGAGTTGCTTGTAAGGGGGACGGTCGGGTCCAAGGCTGGAACAGAGCACAGTGCTCTGGTGTCTCCACCTGCCTCCCCAGGGCCAGAGCCCTGGCGTCCCTCCTCCGGGGCCGCGTGGGAAGGGGTACACAGATGTGCGGAGCTCTCTAGGACCAGGTGCCTGCATCACAGAAAAATCAGAGCTTTCTGTGACTTTAATTGCCTCACTTGGAAAAACAGTCATTTGGAGTCAAACCAAGTGGGGTATTTTTCCTTCCAGTTTTAGAAGGAAAGTTACGTTATCTATTTCTTGGTATTTTTAAGTTTTATATTAATCCAAAATTAATAGTTTAATTTGGAAACAAAACTAAAAGCATTTAATTTTGAAAAATGGAATTGAATCATATAGATGTGTTACTTAAAAAAATCGATTTTTAGCCCCAGGAAAAAGAATATAAATTTCCTAGTTGTTTTTAGTAATCAAAATATGCATATTTTGCAGGAAATAAAAGTTTAGTTTTATTCTGAAAAACACCCACCTAGCTGCTATGTGAGAATTTGATGCATGACATCATCTCTGGAGGATACGTTCTCGTATTTCAACTCTGACATCAAAAGACAGTGTGTTTTCCTTTCCTTACGTTGCTTTACTCTGGCTTATCTTTTTAGTATTGTATAGCAACCAGGAATACACACAAGACCTCTATTTTCTGCATATTGTTATGTATATGTCATCTAATAACTTTATTAATGAAAAGCTTTTCCTAGTTGGGCTACTGACAATGTGTATTATGGTTTATTGAATATTTTAATCCTTTAATTTATTTGGATGGATGATTTGATGTCATGAGGAACTGAAAAATGCAGTCTACTTTGAACGTGCTATGCACAGTTTGTACATTGAATTTGCATAAACCAGATGCTGAAAATAATGGCATTCCTACCACTGGGCTCTCATTTTACTTGAGACTCATTTTGGGTTTGGGGATTACATAGAAGCAAAGCCTGTAAATGCTGCTTCTGTTTTCTAATGGCAGAGCAAAAACCTATATCACACCACTCCTAAAAGCAGTTGATCATTCTGCATCTTGCAGCTGAGTCATCCCCATGTGTTTATTTTACATACACTCTGAGGTATTTTTACCCTAATTGCTGTGGTTTTTAGTACACAAGAATTATTTTGCCACATACAAAGCAATTTCATTCCTGCTTGCTTAATCTGTTCTGATTACATGTCTTCTAACTTGACAGGAGTCATAACCATAGGTGCTACATCCCATAGAAAATATGACATATAATTCAGAATTTAAACTAATCATTAGTTCTTTACTGGAGAGTTCACTAAAGCTTGAACGAGTTTGGTCTACAAAGCGCTTTTGTTGAACTCTGTTCTTTTCTGAAGGCCAGTGTACTCTCTAACTGTGTATCGCACGAACAAGGGCGGGACAGCAAAGAAACTCCCAGTAACGTGCTGGGTAGAGCTGGATTAAAGAGATGTAGACCCTCAGCCTGTTCGAAATGGGCTGAAGGGGAGGGTGCTCTGTGTTTCAAAGAACTTAAAGGTCACATAGAGTTCAACAGCCTGGGACTCTGCTTTCTGCAAGAAGTGTGGTCAGAATCAGAGCTGAGATTCCTAATGATGCTCCACAACCTTTAAAGACATTTCGAATGTGAGACTGAAGGAAGACAGTATGTCCCGACATCATTGTCTTTTATTTTCTTTACAAACAAAACCAAAAAACCCACCAAAAACAACAACGGAAAAAAAAAAAAGCAAGCTTCTGTGAAGATTTAGTAGCTTTAGATGCTATCATTTTCCTTAGAGAGGAGTGAGACAAAATGCTGATGGATTATTTTGATTGGGAAACCAGCTGAGCTATGGGGGATGTGGAGCCAAAGGAAATAACAAACAAGGAGTGGAGCTGAGCATGGTGCAGACGGACAGGAGATTGGAATAGGAGGGCTGTAGGATGTGATTTATGGAGGAGGAGGAAGATGGCTTAAAGTGAGCTGCTGGATCACCAGTGAGGATGGGGAAGAGGCTTGTACAGTTGGTTGCAATCACTTACTGCTAAATTGCCTAAGGTAACTTGTTATGACAGGAATACCCACAAGAAGGAAAATGAAAGTAGGTGGCAACAGTGAGTAATTTTTGAGTGCTCATAGAAGCATTTTCTCACTTAGAGGTTAGAGATGTGTTCTCGATCAACTCAGCTTAATTAGAAACATTCTTCATATATTAAAAACTTAAAAAGGGGATACTAAAAAATTGTCAAAGAAAATAGATCAGCACCATAATCTCACTTGTGCTCTCTGCTAAAAATTGTAAGTTCCTCCCCACCATAAAACTCTGACTTAATACTTCTTGGAGAAAACTTGATACTTTTCAATCTTCATGTTATGAGAAACAGGGCTTTTAAGGGCTCCTCACTAATGTATTGTTACATAAATCACTGTAAGACAATAGCAGAGCTTTGATGGTACCTAGCACAAGGCCCAGGTCTGTCAGGTAACTTCCCAAAAGAAGCAGTACAAGATTCCTGTAAGGTTCCCAGTGTACTCTGCTTTCCAGGGGGTCTTAGAAATACTGATAAGGAAAAACAACATATTACTGATAATAAGTATGAGATGACTCATTGTCCAAACATCAGTTGACTCTGGCTAATAAGAAACATAGCAGCAGGACCAGGAAATTAACTGATTTTCTTGCATCAATCTGCTTACAACATTCCTGCTAGTACTCAAACAGTGATACAAGATATAAATTCCCAGACTTTTCTGGTGGAAAAAAATGCTACTGCTCCCACTCCCTAACCATCATTTGCGTCCTCACCCAAAATCCAACTCTCAAGCCACTGTCCGTATATGTTGATTTTTAAAATTTATTTTTTCTTCTTTTTCAACAAAGAGAACAGCAAATCCTAAGTGATCAGTACATATCTGTGAAAGTGGACTGGGACAACCATCTTCATGGGCTTCTTAAAATCTAGGTCAGAGTGTATTCAAATTCTGACTGACGTAATCACTTTTGATGGCCGAAAGTCGAATAGAGCAAAGCTGTTTGTACTTGAATGTCAACTCAAATGCTTCCCATACCGATGGTTTTGATGTCCTCCCTGCCTCCAGTTCCTTCACCAGTAGCACAGATAATGAAGAAGTCTGTGACACAATGTCTTCATTGTGCAAATGGCTCTTGGCTCTTTGTCCTTTTATGCTTGCACACAGATGAAGAGGCTGCTTGGCTTTCCAGCAGACAGTGAACTGCATCTGTCCGAAGATGCAGAGAAACCAGAAGGGCAGAAGAACAAATGTGTCTATATGGTGGAGGTATCCCCTATCCCTTTGATTATGGCACTATAGGCATTCTCATGGCATGTTCAGCCTGGTTTAAGCCACCTTCTGTTTCTATTACTACAAATATCTGACTTCAGCTCAGGCCCTGAAACCCATGAGCTGTCTGAGGTTGGCACAGAGACAAGAGCTCCCCGAGGTCTATGGGTGGGGTTTAAAGCTAGCCCTGCTGAGAGCAGGAGGTTAGACTAGATGATCTCCAGAAGTCCCTGCCAGCCTCCAGAATTACGTGGTTCCCTCTGTTTCCAGCTGGGCCTGAACCAGCCAGCTCAGTGCTAGTCTGTACCAGCACGTTGCCACTCCCTGGGGGAGATGGGTGGCTTCTCAATTTTCTCCAGTTCTCTGTTGTCCCCCTGGTATTTCTCCCCTTGTATCAGTGCTCAGCCTTCACAGTTGGAAGAGGAGCAATGAACCCCAGCAGGACCCCCTCCTAAGTGCAGAGACTTCTAGAGAGACTTCTACATTACTTTCTGCTAGCAGGTAGATGAACCTTTTATTTTTTTTTTTTAACCTTGACAGTGCTGTTCATGGAGTCGCAAAACTGGCTGGCGATGCTCCCTGGGAGGAGTCCTGACCCCCTTCTCCCCGCCGCTGATGCGATGCGATGCAGTGGCACCACTCTTCGTCCTCTTTGGTGATGTAGCTGAAGTCAGGTCTGCCGGTTGCCTTCCCCCGGCGTCTGCTGCAGGATCGCTGACCCTTTGAACTTCTTCGCAGTCTGTCAGCAGAGTGTGTGTAAGGCAGGGAGCGCAGTCATCTCAATAGGAAAGTGCTTACTGGGGAGCTGTGAATCACTTCGCGGGGCTGGCGGCACGCTTTCCCTTCTTCACCGCAAGCACCGCAGCTCCTGACACCCACCCGGGCAGGAAGGGGCCCTGCCAGCAGCCGGGTGCGTCAGGGCAGGGGTCTGCTCCAAGTCCCCAGCTGCCTGGGGAGCTTTGTCACGGCTTCGGCCTCTCCTGGGTGATGGGTGGGAGCGGGGCTGGGTGCTGAGGACACTGGGAACGGCCTCTTCAGGGGAACTGAGCTGGAAGGAGAGCAGCTAGCAATGGTATGTGAAATCTGCACCCTGCTGGAGAGGGATTCGGCGCTCACGGCCTGGATGGAGAAGCCTGTCTCTGCTGGGCATGCTGTTGCTGTTTGTTTATTATCATAGTGTCTAGGAACTGCGCTTATGGATGAAGACCTCTCTTGTGACTGGAACTGTGTAAACATATGGTACCTACAACATCCTCCCTTCCTCTTCTCACGGCCCCTCCAATACAGTGTATGCACTGAGTATAGAGCATGGGATAACAGGAAGGTCCTAGCAGTTGGAAGGAGATAAGGAGGCAATTTTGGTCACCACTCTCATCTGTGTACCATGACAAAAGGGATTGTGTATCCTCGGAAAAGGATAGCAAAATGATTTTGCTTGTGTTTCATGGGAGCTCCTTACAAGCGTGAGTTTTTGCAAGGTGCCTTCCTGAGACGAAGGTGGTGATGAATACGCTGACTGGCACCGGGAGCTAATCTTTCTGTATAGATGGATAGATAGGCAGAAATCAGAAAGGCCTTGAAAGGGAAGATAAAGAGCTTCAATTTCATCTGGGGGCCAATAGTGGAAAGATGCAATGGAGAAAAGATGAGAGAGCTGATATTTTCAGCTGCTTTCTAGGTGGATCGGAGCAGGACAAGACTGTGCTTGACAACTCCCGAGAAAAGGATGTTGCAATATTCAACATGAGGAGAATATGGGTAGGATTTTTGGCTGGCTGGCTGGGGTAGGAAATGTCTTAGACAGGAAGAACTGCTGCGATTTAGCTATGGGCTGAACCCAAAGACTCAAAGAGAAGCCATTCTCCAAGTCTCTTCCCTTGGTTTTGGGTAGACAAAAGGCATAGCTTCAACTCCTTCAAGTGAGGAGACAGGAGAATAAGAGGAATTAAAAGCTTTACTGAGGATGCAAATATAGTAATATTCTTTTGCTTTTTTGTAAACACTTTGCAACAGACATCTGAACTTCATTATTCCTTTCACAGTAGTCCATTATTTCTGAGCCTAAACCAGCCATTTGGTGAGCTAGTGAGGGTTTCTTCTCTTTGTTGTCAAAAGCAGAAGTCTATTAATTAATGTACTTGTTCTAGTTAGTTTTACTGAAGCTGCCAGTTTGTAGTGTGGAAGCAAACACTCTCTGACATCTAAAGTTGTGTGACTGACGAGTTGGAGTGTTTACATGGGGTTAGTTGGGGAAGTGGTTGCTAGCTCTGAAAAGCACATGGGAAAAACAGGGGATTGATTTAGATTAAAAGTTAAGCATGTCTGGATAAAAGTAAACAGTTGGATTGCAGCTCTTCTTTTACAGGAGTTTTTTATAGCTCTTTATTGAATAGTCTTGCCCATGGTCTGCATTACAATTCCTTGGCATTCTAGCGTGGCACATTCTTAGGGGGTTTTATTAGGAGCTTGCCTTTAACACATTTCCCTTTTTCATTATACATTAACTCCCTTTTCAGTTTCATGTACATTAGATCGCAGCTTGTCAACAAACTTCTGTTGTCTTTCTAAGTTGTCTGGTAAAATTATGAGGCCAGACGATAACAACACTTAAAGGTAGAGGATAGGAACTGGCTATCAGGGTGTGTCCTGTACATGAAGGAAAAGGAATGAGGGATGGAAGGAAGGTATACAAAAGGTCAGATCAGCTGAAAATAGACTGGTTAAAATACTGACTCACAGGAATATAGAAAATGACAAGGACTTAGCATATAGGTGTATTGAGCAGGCTAATTTTCTTAGAAGTGTTTCAGTTTTTTTCACAGAGGACAAAGTGAAAAGCAGGGGGAAGAGATAAGCAGAGATCATGGAGTGTGAGATGAGAGTTTAGGGAAAGCAGTGAAAGTCATAAGATGGAGAGAGAGTTCTGAACTACACTGGAGCATCTGGTCCCCAGTAATGAACAAAACCAAAATTAAATGTACCTTTGCAAATGTACCTGAAAATTCTGAAAAAGGAGGTGTGGTGTTTGTTTGCAGTGCTGAGGTACCACCTGCAAGTCTAAAGAAGGTGGGTTTTTTTAAGGATTAGTTTTATCACCTTTTGTTTCCCCATGTTTGATCTGGACAAATATAAAGAGACTGAAAGTGATTACAGTGTTAAAATATACCTTAGATTAATTGTAGTTTATCAGATACCAGTGAAGACTAAGAAGATCAGTGCTGAGTAATGCAACGACCCTCTCACTGTCTTCCTAGCAGGGCTCAGTTTCTCTTTAGCAAGGGTTTGTCTTCATCAGACATGCTGCTGAGAAGATGATAGTTTCTCACAGATAAACATACTGTTACAGGAAACTGTCTGTTCTGCAGGAAACTTGGAGGGAATTCTCTTGCATTAAGCAGACTGTCGGCACCTCATGTATTGGAATACCCAGCATCATTTCTACCACATACATCAGAGGGGAATACATCAATCCTTGGTTTTCATTTAGAGGCAATCACTGTGATTTTATTAAACATTTTTAAATGTTTTTTTCAATGTTTTGGAACCTAAGGTGTATATTTTAAGAAGGTTTGGTTTGGTGAAGGCATAGAAGTGGGTCTTGTAGCCCTGGAAGGTTTTTCACTTTTATAACGGATTTGCACATTTGTTTGTTTGTCTGCCAGAAGCATTAGAAACTTCTGGAGTTCTGACAAATGGAAGTGTAACCAGAGGCCTGTACTGCTGGGATGTTTACACTGCAGTTTGCAAGTTCTCCCATATGAGAAAATCCCTTCTATGCCCCACGAGAAAGTCTGGCAATTGAAGCGTGTGCTGGTGTCATAGGTGGATCAACTCATGAGCTAGCAGCGTATGAGAGTTGTAGTGGGATAAAGCCAAAACCACCTATTCACCCACAGGTGAGTTGAAATTTTTTTTTTTTCCCTCTCATCTGGTACACAGATGCCAGGCAGACAGTTAATTCCTCATGGCCCTGAATTCAGCAGCCACAGGAGGTGGCTCCCATCCCTGGATGACATGTGGGTTAGTCCAGTCACAATACAAGGAAGGACGACGACATGAGGGAGTAAAATAAGGCAGCATATTTCCTCCTTTCCTGTGCTGGAGACAAGAGCTCATCAGGGCAATGACATGAGCACGCTTTAGGCAGTCCCATGGGTGAGTCCCCTTGCCTGCCATTTCTGAGTGGCCGGTAAGTAGGAAGGGACGGGTCCCCTTCCCATGACTGGGGGATCCAGTTTCATTTAACGTTTTGAGTCTGAACCTGATTTTACAGTTGGAAATTTTTACTGATCAGAATTAGGCCCAGAGTGTATGATTTTTGCTTAATGATGAAGTAGTTCCATTAAGCACATAATAAAGGTCAAATTTTGGTCGGATCAGACTTTTGAGAGGGTTCAGTTCCCATGCAGAACAATGCACAGAAATATAAAGCTACAAAATTAAATAAATGAGTAGCAGTTCACAATGGTAAAGGCTAACATTAAAGTAAAAAAAAAAATCAAAGTACGGGTTTAGACATATTTAGACATGTTTTACACTGATACCTGAACAATTCACAGAAACCAGGTTGTACGTAAAGCCATTTGCTATAGAGATTGGCAAATTCCCAAGTAGAGACTAATCTTTATCAGCTCAGCAACCACAAGGAACAACGAAACTTTGCATTACCTGTTTTTATTACAGGCTAAATGGGAGAAATTACAGAGCCAAACTATCCCTGTAATTTTTTTTCAGTTTGGCTTTAGGGTGAGCTTGACTATAGAGAAAGTACTCTGTCTGGTTGGTTTCCTCTGATGACAGTGTAGCTTCTTTTACAGTGAAAGGAGAAAATACCTTTTAAAGGAAAATATGAGCATAAACCCATGAAACCTGATGCGGGAACTTTTGCAGGTATAGCACATAAAACTACATCTAAGCCATTTCTTCTCTTTTGGTTTTACCCTGACTAGAGTACTTACTGACTCTGCTGCTTTTATGTTACATTTCCTGCTACGGTTTTCAGTGCACAAGCTGTAGGAGTTTTTTTTAACAAAAATTTCCCAGTAGTAAATTCTTGTGGCCTACCCTTGCAGATAGAGTATGTGGTATGAAACAGTGAGAAATGGCTATTGCACTAGCAGAATTTCACAACCTGGTGCCCCTCTGTTGTAAGCACAACTCTGCATGGTTTGTGTTTGCGCTTTGGCATCAAAGCACCTTGGGAAGCATAGTATATGAACTAAGCTGCCTTGGCAATGCTCTTTGCTTCCTTGTCCTGCATTGTGGAAGGTATATTTTGTAATCGAGCTCAATTTTTTCCCTTTATTTTAGTGTTATTTTTTAGTGTTAATAGGCTCTGGATTTATTGTTTAATAGGTTAGTATAGTGTTAATATGTTCTGGGAGGGGAGGTCAGAATTGCCTTTGCTATGAGGACAGTGCTGTGTCGAGATCTGTGAAGATTTTTAGTGTGTGGGAGTTACTCAGGCAAGCAGCCAAAAAGGCCTTAGCTCCTACATACGCAGTAATGTAGACAACTCTTGGAGAGCTCCCAGTAGCTCAGGTTCCCTGAGCTCTCAAGATCTATACAGTTCTTCAGAACATGGGTTTGAATGAATCGCCTGCAAAGGGTCTGTGCTTTAATCTTGATTTATGTGTACTTTAATCCTGACATGTATACTGTTAAGTTTCCTTTTTGCCTTGAATTGTCCAAAATTGCCACCTACTTGTCTCGAAATAAAGGCTCTACTTATAGAAGACAGGAGTATATCTTGGAGAAGTGGCAAGTACTTGGTATATCTCAACGCCTTTCTGGTCTTAGGCCACTGGCATGCAGTGGACTATTGATGAGTGAAGTAGAGCATCGCATATAGGCAGTTATCCCTAGAGATTACAAGTCAAAACTGTGCTCTGTTCCTCCCTTGTCTGACTTTGCTCCAGCTTACCCTATACCTGCTTCTTCTAGGCAACATTCCCTTCCTTTTGCGGGACCACCGGCCATAGGCTATACAGGGTTTCTTGCAGGTCATCTGCATTGGTCGTGGTGGGGGAGGACACAAGCCCTTCCTAGCTGTGCTTCCCCTCGCTGATGGCGACAGAGGAGCGAGGGGCCACGAATGGGGGGCCCTTGGCAGTCCAAAAGTTGAAAATGCCAGACCCCACTTCCTGTATCAAATGCTCCTTTTTTCAAGGGAAGGTGATCTAACCTTGCAAAGGTCAGCTTTGAAGTTAACAAAGGCATTTGACTGCTGTCAGAAAGCTCAGTATATAGTCTTTTAGCTAGATGAGTATATTTTATATGCTTTTATTATACGAAAATCCCACGTTAATGAAGAATCTAATAAAAATTGTTGGTCTGCAGTCTGTAGTTTTTAACAGCATTCACAGCCAAAACATAGGCCAAATTGGCAGGAAGAGGGAAGTATGAAGCGACCTGCATGTGCATAGCTACAGATCTTGATGGAACGAAGCATCCCATGGTAACAAGTTTATTCTAACTCTTCCCTTCATTAAATAAAACTTCTTTCTGCTCATATTTGTACCCTCTCATGCATGCAAATAGGGATAGGTGGAGGATGCTTGTGTTGATGTTTATATGAAAATAAAATGTATGCTTCCATTACCCACTGATAGTGAGATGCCTGGTGTGAAGTCAGACCCAAGCAGGCCAACAGAGAAAGGATGCAGGAAATCAAGCCCTGCTAGAAGAGAGGAGTGCACGGTTTTGCATTAGTTGAAGCAGTGAGCAAAGCCTGAGGAAGATCTGGAAGGGGACACCATAGAAACTTAGAATATTTTGGGCTGGAAGGCACCTTTTATGGTCATCTAGTCCACCCCCCCTACAGTGAGCAGGGACATCTTCAACTAGATCAGGCTGCTCAGAGCCCCATCCAACCTGATCTTGAATGTTTCCAGGGATGGGGCATCTACAAGCTCTCTGGCCAACCTGTTCTAGTGTTGCTCTCACTGTAAAAAAATTTCTTCCTTATATCTAGTCTGAATCTACACTCTTTTAGTTTAAAACCATTACCCCTCATCCTATTGCTACAGGCCCTACTAAAAAGTTTGTCCTTGTCTTTCTTATAAGCCCCCTTTAAGTATTGAAAGGCTGCAATAAGGTCTTCCTAGAGCCTTCTCTTCTCCGGGCTGAACAACCCCAACTCTCTCAGCCTCTCCTCACAGGAGAAGGGTTCCAGCCCTCTGATCCTTTTTGTGGCCCTCCTCTGGACTTGCTCCAACAGGTGTGTGTCCTTCTTATGTTGGGGGCCCCAGAGCTGGATGCAGTACTGCAGGTGGGGTCCCTCCAGAGCAGAGTAGAGGGGAGAATCCCCTCCCTCGACCTGCTGGCCACGCTGCTTTTGATGCAGCCCAGGACATGGTTGGCTTTCTGGGCTGCGACCGTACATTGTGGGCTCATGTCCAGCTTTTCATCCACCAATTAATTACCACTGGGTAATTAGGTCTGTGGAGAGCAGCTTGGGAAATGGAAGTGAAGCTTGAGAGGAGGAAATCTGGAAGAATTCCTGAGGGAAACAGTGCTTATGGATCTCATGGCTGCAACCCTGATCTATCTTCTGAGGTTTAAAACCTTACATCTCGTAGGGGAACACCACAGGCAAAGTTTTGCACACAGAAGCAAATGTGACTGGTGTGATTGTACTGGTTCCCAGCCTCAAAGGGGTCTCACCAATTCCAGAGACTTCCTTTGGTTTTCAGTCTTTGTTACATATAGCATGTAAAAACGTAACCAAAGCTGCTTTTTCCCCTTTCCATTCTGTTTTACCTATTTTGACCTGATGCATATCAGATGATTCTGGCTTTTGGGAACACATTTATTTAAAAAAAGAAGTGCACATTTTTCTTTCAAGAATACAAACAGTTCTGTTTAGTAATTATTTTTTTCT
This sequence comes from Aviceda cuculoides, assembly GCA_035590195.1. Classification (NCBI taxonomy): domain Eukaryota; kingdom Metazoa; phylum Chordata; class Aves; order Accipitriformes; family Accipitridae; genus Aviceda; species Aviceda cuculoides. The sequence goes on along the minus strand of JAVJGG010000094.1, from coordinate 23,363,580 downwards.
AAATTAGTCATTCATTTCCAAAATCTACAGGGGGCAAAGAGCAAGGTTCATTTGCTATTTCCTGCAATATTTAGCTACTATAGAATCCAAATTCATGGTACAGTAAATAATTTTAGTTTTTCATCAGATATAACTTTCTACTTTATTATATTGTCTTCCTTCAGTATTGTGTTAGTACTGAAGACATACCATAATGCTTCTTAATACTAAAATTTTTACAAGTGTGTCTGTCATACACACTCATTCCCTATCTTGAAATTATTATTTTAGAAAATTTCCCCTTAGTGTATGAACTAATATCTTCATTATCTCTCTTATTTTTAGAGTTTTGGAAAAAGTAAATTTAATACAGAAATAACCCTTTCAGACTGATTTAAAAATTTCCAGAACAGATTAGCAATAATGTAGTTGCCAAAACCACAATGTCTCACAAGTAAGGTCACAGCTAAAAAATGCAAACCAAAGAAGCCCTACTCCCCAAAGGCTGTTTTAATTTAAGAGAAAATTTTCCTTCCTCTCAGATCAGATTTCAGATATGTATAAAATAAAGGATATTGCACTCTGCAACTAAAATAAAGCTCCTGAATGCCCCTTATTTTGGAGAATATAACCCATTCCAGTACTAAAATTACTTCTGTTCCATACAAAACTGTTGTTCCTTCAGCTTTGTTATCAATAGTTGCTTATTTGAAGAACTGTGAAGCAGGATTTTACCATATACTCACAGAATAGCTCCTAGACGAATTTACTGTCATGAAGAAGCAACTCTCTTATGATTGTGTGTGATCGCATCCTGAGTCTTCCTTTTGCATTGCATCAAACTTCTTGGCTATGGAAGACTGAGAAATTTCAACTGAAAAAAACCCAGTTTGTCTCAATGCAGAGAGATTAACTACTCCTTAGTTCAAGCTCAATAAGTAGAGCTATATTTTGTGAATGGTTTATTCAGTTGACTTAATTCTTTTCCAACTCACAAATCTTCTGGTTTGTGTTTTATTTGTTATTATTATTCCTACCAGTATCATTGCAATGCCAGGCAACTGTAATCACAGAGGAGGATTCTGTTTTGACCACAGCACAGAGTAAAGGTCCCTGCCTCACAAAGCTTGCGGTTTAAGTATAAAACAACCCAAGTGTCTGGAGGGCCTATGTGCAGAGACAATAGGGCAGTAATGATCACCAAGAGGCACTGTGGTCATCGTGTGTCAAATTGTTTTCAAGAATCTGTAAGTATCACAACAAGGGAAGGTTTTTAAGCAGGTACTTGAAAGAGAATAGTAATTTTCATTTTGCAAATATTAACAGAGAGATCCTCCAAGTTTCGAGTGCAAAGTGGATATAAACACAAAGGCAGAAACTTAAAAATGTAAAATGTAATGATTAGGCAACAAGCATCACTGGCAGTGAAAGTTGAAATCTGACCTTGATATTATATGAGAGATGATGAATACAAATGGATCGTGTTATGAAAAATCTTGAAGGTGAAGATCAATAGTCTATGTTTGATGTACTACAGCAAAGGAAAGATGCAAAGAGAACTAAGTTCAAACAGAGGAAAGAAATTAACTTTGAAGTAGCACATAGGCTACGTATGAAAAGGTCAAGAATGTACTTCTTAAGGAGAAAGACATTACAGTGATGAGATGACTACGTGAGGAGCAAGTCTTAGATATGTAAAATGTTAAGGAAGGATATATCTTGGTGGCGTTCTACGAAAAAGATTGGCAAGACTTAGGCATAGCCTCAATATGAGGACTTAATGACAAGTCAGTGTCAGAAATGGTGTCACGAATGTTTTAGTGATGGCAATGCATCTTATCCACTGTGCCTGAGAAAAAGGGTGTCTGATATTTGGAAGGGAATTATGAGCCTTTTTTAGATTCTGATGGACTTGAGGTGTCATCTTAACATCTATAAGAAGATGCCTGACACATCGGAGAAAGTCTTTGTTGGGACAAAAGTACCCGGTGTTCAGTGGTAGATCTGTAAACTGTCAGACTAGAGGTGGGAGCCGAGTTTGTAAATCTTATGATTTACTAGAGATGAAGTATGAATGGAGAAGTGGGAAGGGTTGTATATTTATGAGCTTGGAAAACAGCTGGCACTCAAGAAGGAGGTAAGGATTAAAAATTGGTTGTCAGGTTGCTTTTAGCCTGGGAGCAGCTTCTTTTGAGTGCCAGGACTGGAGAAGAGGTAGGATGGCAAGGGAAGAAGCTGCTTCCAGGCAGCGGTTGCACAGAATATGCTCAATGAATTTGGAGTTGAAAGGAAACCAGGACATTGGACATTGCTTGGACATTGTTGATACTGGAGAATTGAAGGCATGTTGGAGTCTTTAGAGGAAATATCCAGAAATATTTAGGAGGAAATGGAAGTGACATGACTACGCATGAAACAGAGCAGGGGACATGCTCAGAAGGGAATGACAGGAGTAAGTGAAATAAGTAGAGGGAGACATCAAATGAGAAACTTTAGTGGCTTTCTTTTGCATGTAAATTAGAGGGCATTATGTCCTAGGATATTAATTAAACTTTGTATTTGTGAATGTAAGTACATGTAAATAGGATTTGTGTGGGTCAATTTACCTGGGTTCAGCAGTTAAAACTTGCTGTATGCAATTATTTTGTATGCAATTATTTTGTATGCAAGACGGACATCCTGAATATGTTTCTGGATTTGACAAAAAGAATCTGTTACTTTCACAGGAATCCAGCTGTAAGGGGTTAGTTACAAAGACTAGTTTCTACACACAGGAGTTTAATTCCCAATACTCCTGTTATAGCCAAGGGGACATGGTTCCTACAGGAGATACTTCAGATCACCTGCAAGGCTCCTGCTCTGAATGAGCCTCTTCAGAGGAATCTATGAAGGCAACTTTGTGACATTGCTCATCAGACTTCACAAATACTTTCCAAAATTCAACCTTGTACACTCAGGAAAAAAATTGCGCTACATGATTTAAACTGTGTCTGAATGTAGAAGCACCAATACATAGTTTGCTGTGAGAAGTTCACGTTATATTTGAAACTTCTTGAACAATTTGGCTTAGACTGACCCAATCCTGAACTCAAACAAAAATGAAAGAGGAGAATTCAAAAAAATGAAAGAGGAGAATTAAAATCCAAACTTGCTTTCACTATTGGTTTCAGGAAGGATGGAGGTGATGGACTGAGGCATGAAGAACTAATTTTAGCAAGGAAGAAGGGAAGGAAGCTAAGCAGACTACAAATTAATTTAACTGTTATAAAAATGGGTAACAGAGTTTGTAGGAAGTTGTATTATCTTTTGTTAGACCAACCAATGTCCTTGGAAAATTACACACCTACAATCTTTTTTTTCCAGCAATATTGAATTGCCTGATAAAATATAATACCTGACATAATAGCTTTTTCAATCTCATAGCATGTTCAAAACCCAAACATGTAATGTGGGGTTGATATGAAATAAAGCTTTTTTCCTTCAAGCATAGAAATAAACATTGGTTCAGGGTAACAGTTAACTTTAATATCAAAATAATATGAAAGCCTAGAACCCAAGCTTTTGCTTACTCTTTACTAACTTTGGGACTCTTAACAGCTTTTTTTTGACCTCCAAAAAGCATTCTTGCTGGTTGTCATCTTTAGTTGAAACTATTCATGGTTTTGGTTAAATTGGTTATTGGTTTCAGTTGTCACAAAAATGCTGCTTAGGGCTTTATTTTAGATCTGGAACTATAGTAAGTCAAACTGTTAGTATTCCAAAATATAAGAAAAAAAGGCACCTTTGCAACATTTCTAGATCAGGCATAGGGTGGATTTCACAGTCAGATTTATTTTTTTTACTTTAATTTATTCATAATTTTACTATATTATCCACAATAATATCCAATTTATTAATATAGAATATAAATTAATAATCATTGTATTAATACATAGTTATACTGATATTACATATTAATATTTTACTTTACAATATTAAATTAATATTTAATTTTACTTTAATTTAATTGTTAACATACAGGGAATTTACTTACTGGTAGCTAAACTTCGTGAGAGCAGGAAACATCAAAGGGATGCTTTATAGCTTAACTCCTGAAAAACATCGTGAGAGATTTATAAAATTGTTGTTGCTGTCGCAGCTATGGCAGGTAAAGAAACAAAAAGTAGTACAAACTCCCTTAAAAAAAGAAAAACTCTCAGAAATGATGTTGGGTTTTTTTGATTTTTTTTCGTTAATGACTTGACAGGAAGTTTCCTAGCGTGTGTGTTCTTTCATTCAATCATTTTCTTTCAGGTGCAGTACAAAAGCTTGGCTCAGCAAATATAATGGGAAAATGTAATCAGCAATGTGAACCTTAATGAGGAAGTAAAATTACTGTCATACAAATTCTGAGTAGCATTTCTTTCTCCATCTTCCCACGAACAGGACACTGTGCTTACCTCATTTGCCTAAAGTTAACATTGACATCATCGTATGAGCTAGCCCCTTTCCTGTCCCATCTCTTACCTCTCAAAGAGCACCCTTGAAAGTTGGATCTGCTGCCATTACATATGTGTTCCTAGAAGACCCTCCCCAATTCATACCAGTATAGCTTTCCCCTCTCAACTCTGTCTTGCTCACCTGAGGAGGAAGGCTGTGCTGCCTGTAAAGATAGGCTTTGAACTTGTACAAATGGGAAAGAACGGATTACGCTGAGTTCAATGGCCAGCTGGGATACCTACATTAGACCTAGGGATAGTGTCTTGTTTGGGATTAGGCTGAGTGTTTGAGGCACCTGGACATGGCGAGGAAGGTTTACTGGTGGAAACTATAGAAACAGAGCTGACTGACTGCGTCAGAAAGTATTTTATTTAGGTCTGGTAATGACTGAAGTGCTTAATCTGATTATACCTTCTCTGCATGAAGCTTAGCTATAATTATGGGAAATTAGGGAATGTTTCTGCTGTGGAAGCATAATAATAACTTCTGTTAGTATGTTTAGATCTGTTTTGAAAATGTAGGTATGAATGATACTTGACTGTCAAATCTCACATTAATCAGGTCTTTATATGCTGGGAAACTCCTGGCTGACAGAGGCAGACAAAATCTTTTTAGTGGAGTAGGCCAATTTGAATGTTCCTATGCAGAGAAAGCTGGAGACTTCCAAATTTATTTTTGTAGCAGTAGCAAAAAGAGGGTCAGCAGAAGAGGAAAAAGGGAAGGAAGGCTGGGAGCAGGGAAGGGCTGTTTGGGGTGAAATTAAAAGGAAGTTGAGAGAGGGAAAGGGCATTGCAAGGGGTCTCAGAATGAGAGAAAGAATTAATAACAGAGTCAATTTTGGATGAAGACAATGTTATATTTTATTCTTTTTTCTCTTTCTTTTCTCTGCTTTCATGCAGTCTCCCCTGTGCCTCGAGATCCCCTTGCTCCTGCCAGCGCCTGCAAACCTGTCTAGCCCCTGCAGCTGCCTCGTGCCACCACCATTCCAAGCAGCAGCGACCACACTTGATTTCTCCTGTTCTCTGCACCTATTTTAACGGTTGTCTTAGAGGACTGACATTCTTGGCCAGCACCAATCTGAGTGAAACATATGGATTATGATATATAGGAGGACAGATTATGTGGCCTAATGATCTCAATGACCCTAATGAGAACAAACATCTCAAGCGGTCAGGGATCAAAATGATTGAATGTTGGATTCAAGTCCTGGATCCCCTCCCTTACAGAGAAAGGCACAGGATGACAAGAATATGAATCATCTTCTTTTTTGCCAGATTAATAAGTTAAAAGTTTATGACCTTTTGTTTGCCTAGGACAAAAGAAAACGAGCAGAGGAAAGAAATCTTTTAGCTTTGGAGGAAATAGGATAGTCGGCTCCAACTTTGATGCAGGCTTCAGATCTGGAGTACTGACAAGTTTCTGATGAACCTGGCGTTGCACACTGCTGGTCATATCAAAACCAACTCTAATTCAGAGAAACCCAGAATGTAAATCTCTTTCTGTACAGATATTTTCAATCCCTTATTTAACATAGTGTCTTTGAATTACATGGGCCTCTTCCCTAAGCAGAGACAGAGTTATCACAAAAGTGTGTTCAGGCGAGTGCAGTGACAGCAGAGCTGGAAGAAACGCCACAAAAGGTGAAGAAGGTGTGTTTTGAGAATATATCGTCAGAGCTGTGTTCACCCAAATGATGAGAGCACAGTTCTCTGTACGTGTCAGCTGGGCTGCTTGATACATGCTATATGTGAAGTACTTCTTTTCTCTCTTGTTAAAGATCTGAATCTCTACATGCAAGTCATTCTCTGACTGTTTAGAAGGCTGGTAAGAAACTGAAAAGGACCAAGTTTCTTTCAATCTGTTAGAGACGAAATATGTATCTTTTGGAAGAGGAGAAGGATGCAAACTTCACTGTGTGCTGCCTGAAACCTGACCTCTTCACGCCTTCAGCAGAAGTCTGTACAACTTATGCCTGAGCATGTCCTTGCTAGGAAGGTGGCCATCTAACTATAGGATGTCTGACTTGTTTTCCAAAAAAAGTTGGAAATTATTTCATTTATTGTGTCAGAACTTGTGCCACTAGTTAATAGGTGAACACTTCCTTCACGGAAGACAGTATTTATTGAAAGAAACAAATATTTGTGGAAAGCTCTAATTCCAAGGAATCCATGAACAGCAAGGAGTGTGTCTATCTTGGAAATGTTTCAGCTGCCTGCAAGAACTCAGGGCTTTCTTCAGAAAATACACAAGCACTCAGCCTCCAAGGTCCTTCTGAGGGTGAAACTCTTGTAGGACTGCAGCTAACCCAAGCCAATGATTTCAAGCATTTCTTGAGACTTCTGAAATTTAGTTAATCATTAGATATGCCACACTATCGGCTCTTAAAAGAGCATCGAGAAGGCCACTTTCAAAAAGCTCTTTGGGCAACGCTTTGTTCCAGCCAGCGTCATGTGGTAAAATTCTCTTTGACTTTAATGGGAGCTAGTTTTTCAGCTTAATCTCTCTGTAGAATACACTGCAACTATTCCACAGAAAATAACTGGGTAAAAGTCAAGTGTTGGGACTTTTTTTTTGGTTGGTTTTTGGTGTTCTTTTTAAGCATTAGGGAGACCCATCAGGCCAGAGCTGCTGAGCTGCGTCATGGATCATTCAAGCTGTTAATCTTTCTGGTCCATCTCTTGGCACCTCCTTTGGCCTTATGTTTCCATTCTGAAGCCAACTGGGAGCAACAGGTGAGAGGACAGGCACTGGTTCAGGTTATTTTAAGCCCCTTTCAACATGGGCAATGGAAACTACAGCAATTAACATCCAGTACAGTGATCTGACTGCTTAAGTGCTGTTATCTGTTCCCACGCAGGAGCAAGCACATAAATTCAAGCCAAGCATAGATTAAGATTCCCAGTGTCACTTATCCCTAGGATAATGGAGAAGCACTTCTGCAGCTGGTTGCCAGTCTTACCTTGGCGTCTTGGTGGGTGTGGTGTCTGTTGCCTTTCAGCTCGGACTCACAGGCTGACTCTTTCCTCATTTGGATATAACAATAATGGACCAAATGGCTTTGGGACCTCACCCTGGCCTTCAGCTTGTGCCAAACATGCAGTGGAAACCGGGTCATTTGGAGCATGAGAGTTGCTTCTGCTTCTGACGGGAAAAAGCGTGAGTTCAACGACATGGTAGATCTTTCTTGTTTTCATGAACATGTTAAAGTAACCCACATGAGCTTGATTTAGGGGTGTGTTAGGCTGGGGATAAAAGACAGGACAATGCTATTGATTTATACTACGACTACATTTGGCACTATGTCATACAAAACGGTTCCTGCATTTTTAATGTTTTTATTCTTGGCTTTGAGAGAAGTATAACAGATGTTCTTAACACCCTAATGCCATAAAAGTTTTCTACTTTGGGAGCTATTCAAGAAGCTATTCAAATTACTTGTTTTTATGAAACGAAGGGTGAACAATGTTTTCTTAATATATTCCTTTGAAAGGAAAGGCAAGGTGTAGTGAGGGCAGCAAGCCTTTTCCCCTCTTGTTTCTGGAGTAGCAATTTACTTCAAAATAATTGTCTGTGCAGAGAACCGTTTATTAGAAAATTATCCTGGATGGTAAACTGCTCCTTAGTTTTGTGATTTCCTAATGATGAATGTCACTACTATTGCTATCACTATTTTATTAGCAATCGCTTCCTGAAGACATTGTATTCATATGCTTAACCTCAGTTAAAATATTATTCATGTGTATTTGCTTCCTGTAGAATCTCTTCTACCTTTAAACAAAGTTACCTCAGGGACATAAGGACTCTGCAGACTGCATCGGCGGCCAGCAGAATGGGCAAGGGTAAGTCTTGAGGAAAACTAAAAGCATAAGTACTAAGAGCACATGTTTATTCTTACATTTTTAGCATGTCCCATTTTGTCCTACTTAGCAACATCAAAAGCTTTTGGCATTGATAGTATTCCGTTTAGAAGTCTCACAGTTGCAGATGACATGGCTGATGTCTTTATTTGACTTCCAGATGACATTCTAGATATCATCACAAAAGCATGCTTTGTCAGAGTTCTACTTCCCTATTCTGTTTCTTAAGGAAATTCCAGGGCTGCTGACATTTAGGGTATATACAAGACCTATAGTTTTGGATTCAGGCTCATGGTCTCTAGTGTGTTTTAGTAGCATCCTTTCTTCTATTTGTTTACCTCTTGAAAAAACATTGATGCAGCATGCCACTTTTTCTCAGAAATGTGGAGTGCCAGTCTATAATGTTGTTTGCTTAACAAAGTTGCCTACACTGTTACTTAATTTTATTTGATGATGCAAAATCTTGTATTCATTTTCTTGTGGCCCTTGCAGGCCCATTTTGGAAGCTCACTTTCTTTATGCTGGCTTCCTGGTGATGGTGTTGTTGCAAGAATGATGGGCGTATTCAAGACTAATACATGATTTTGAAGTAGGAGAAGATTTATGCTATTAACAATTTCAGGCAAGCCAATGACAACAATAAATCTCAGTGGACAGACTGTTATGTAAATACAGGAAAAGCTAAACTTTACTGCATTTTCCTATAAAGGCAATGTTTACTGACAAATTAGATGCCTTTGTTTAAATTATAGAGTGATTGTAAATGAATATAGTATTTTTGAGCAAGTCCTGCATGAAAGTGACCTATGTTGTGACTAAACATTTTAACTTATTAAATACCCTATAATTCCTATTTCTATGATGCTTTCCCCAAAGCACAGCAAGTGCTTGGGGAAGTTGTAGCCAGCTCTACATATGAACTCCAACTGTTTAGTTTCCAACTAATCAGAACAGTTGCTTCATTTCCAAATTTTCTTCTACTCATTTGAATGTATGCCTCTCCACCGCATACAGTAGAGATGACCAGTTTCAAGTCTGAAGTGGTCATGCTCCCTCTCAAAGCAAGTTACAGGGTAAAGTCAGGAGTGAGAAGGGAGAGGCAGGGAGGTATTTTAAGAGAATAATTGGTTTACATTGGTATCATCTTGCAGGTGCATCTAAGAATTGTCAGGTGTTCATTACAGTGTGCTGAAAATCCATGATGCCATTTATCAAGCAAGTTGGGAGTAAGAATAAAGTTTTTTTTTTCTATAGTGATATGCATTGATATGACCAGAAAGGTAGTGCATGTACTCTTCTGATGTGCCAACCAGTCCCACTCTGACAAGAGTGGACATATCCTGGTGCTCTGTGTCAGCAGGGACAACCAAAATGTTAGGGTTCTTTTGTCAGAAACAGCAAAATAAGTGGGATCTAATCACAGAAAATACTTGCAGAGTGGTCAGCCTAGTATAAACAACATTTGGGGACAGCTGTAAGTCAGTGCTGAATTAATTTCATTTGAGAAGAGAACACTATGAAGTCAGAGAAATTTGTGTGCATTAGCTTCATTTGTAGTTTTCAAAGATTCAGCATGCTCCCAGCTGTTTCTTCCACCACTTATTAAACATTACCAAGTCTGAGCTGAGACATAGCAGTTTGGCAAGTAAGTCTTGAAAGTTAGAAAATGAGATTAATTTGGTTTCAATTTTCACTGTACAAAACCCAACACCCTTTGTTTTTAAGATTAAGTAATTCTGATAAAGAAAGCTAAAGAATTTTCCCTGGCATATGTTTATCTCTTAACAGATTCTCCATATCACTCACATATTGTAATATGTATATTTATTTTCTACTAAATATAACTAAGCCAATATTTCTTCAGAAAATTAGTCTTCCACTAAGAAAACCTTTGTCTACTTACGGGAAGAAGCTAGGCTTGAAAGATTATGTTTTCCAGAACCAAACAAGGTAAAAAGCCCTTGATCTGCCCAGATGTTTCCTCTAGGGACATGCCCTTCTCTTTGGGATCTCAACATTTTGGTGAGTCATTAAGTTGTCTCTTCCAGTGTTTATGCCTTTGTTAAACTATTAAAGGTTTCCCTTTTGGTCAGAGCTGAGCAAGTGGAATGTACAGAGGAGTTATCTTTTATAGTCAGAATAAGTGTTTATTCTCATAAGGTTATTAATGAGAGGTTTCCTCAGGTGAAGTATTAGCAATCTAGCATTTCCTTACTTGGAGTATTCACTAGCTGTGCATCTGACAGATACTTTGGGGAGCTCAAACCACTTCTCAGGTGTCAGATTTTGTGTCTAGTGTTAAGCCTTTAGGTCTTTCTCTATTTCTCTTTTCTCAACTTCTACAGCTAAAATGCATATGATCCTTACAAGTTTTATCCGGGAAACTAATACTATATTGGGTTTTTTTCCCTTAATCTGCTTTAACTGCTCTTCTACCCTTCTTTTCAGAGCACTTTCCCAGAGAAACAGGATTTGTCCATTCCTTAGGTGGTCCCTATGGGCATCATCCTTCAATTGGGTAGGTCCAAATGGTCAAAGACTTTCTGACCATGTCTGTTTTCTACCTGAGGTGGCCAGGCCCAGAGCAGCCAAAAACTTTGGGTGATCTTGAGACTGATGCTTCATTTCCATATTGCTCCTTTAAGTAGTTTGCACTAAACCCATTATTCATGTTGCAAAACATGTATCTGTATTGGAGGCAATGCTGGGGCATTTCTAGGAAAGTTGTGTTGAAAGTTGTCTGAACTTTCTTCTTTTGATGTCAGTCACATAACATCACTTCAATAGTAGATGAGATAAATGGGGGTCAAACAAGACCACCTGACATAATTATACAAAATCTTTTTGGGAAAATTGAATTGCCCTAGAGCCAGCCTCAATTCATATAACATAAGCATAACTGTCGCCTTGAGCTAGGCTTTGGTAGTTCTTGTATCTGTGTATAATTGTCTGCAGCATTCACTGTGAACCAGTGCTTGGCAAAAAAATTGGAGTTCACTGTGGGATAATTTTGGGGGTGGAGCGTCCACCTACCATCTCAAAGTGACACTTTGATATTATAGAAAATACCAGCGTTGCTGTTTCAGGAAGGGAATCTTACTTTCGCACATGACGGCAGTGAAAACATGGCACCAGGACAGTACTACTCTCTCACTGAGCTTTAATAAATGGTAATCCCTTCTAGATGGAAAGCAATCTTCCCATATTCTTCCCTGTGTTTTATGGTATAGAGGGAGCCATAAGGCTGAACGCCTCTGCAGGGTCTGTCTCTCTGCCAATACAAACTGAGGAGTAACATGATTGCAATCCTGGTAAGGATTATGCTATGAATGTGGAAGGGAGGGATTTTTGTCAGCCAGTAAGCACTGGTAAAGAGGGAGAGAACTCAGTTCAAGGGTTCCAGCATGCATCGATCTAACTGGGCTCCTGGGAACAGTGAGAGCAAAAAGCAGACATGGATGGCTGGAAGCAGGATCAGCCAGTTCATTTTACTCTTTAGAGGCAGCTGGGCCATGGTAAGCCTGGTTGCATGCTTCACTGCATTGCATAGATATATTTTTGCTTTCAGCAATGGCAGGGATGTTCAGTGGTGAGAACATATTAATTTTTGGATACAGAAAGAAGAATTAGCATGGCTGCAAGCGGGGACTGATCTAGCTGAAGCAGGCTGTAACTCTTTTTCTCCCAGGAACCACTTCCATTAGATTATTGACTTTGTGGAAGATCACATGTTTTGTTTTCAGGGTGGTTGTTTTTAAACATGTAAAGTGGTAACAGAATCAAGCAGGGATGAAATATATTAAGAATAGGATTGTTTCTCAAAGGAGTCTAAATTAAAATCACGATTTCTGAACGTAGAAATTAGTTCTGCAATTTTCTGTTTTGTTTGTTTTTGTTTGTTTATTTGTTTGTTTTAATTGTATTTTATTTGAAGGGTTTCTTTTTTACTATGAACCCATAGTGAATAAAACAAGTTGGCTGAAAATAATGGTAAGATTAGATGAAGTGTGTTTCAATTTATAAGTTTTTTAAGAAACATGTATGTAAAAGCTATAAGTTTTCCTCACATGTCAGGTTCTCCCTCCTGCACAGGGATCAATAGAGAAGAGATAATTTAACTAAATTAAGTCCAAGAGCTCTGAGTCTTATGCCAACCTGCATGCCCCAACACCTGGGAAAGAATGTGGGAGCATTACTCTCGATTTATGAGGGATTCCCATTTATTGCAGCTGAATAGGTGAATGGAAATTTTGCTAATGAGAACAGTTATCTACCCACGCCTCCCTCTAGCAGTGCCGTGACTGGGAGATGTGCCTGTATGAAACTTCTTTCTACTAGCTGACGTCAGGTGGTTGAAACTGAAGTGGGCCTGTGGACTTTCACTAAGTGAAATATAATTGTTTTGCACTCCTACATGTACTTCTGTCAGCATGCAGAGGCATTCATACTTTCCATTCCACCAGGGAGGTGCTCCACAACTTTTCCATGCCCGCAGGGGCACTTTGCATAGCTCCGTGCAGCATGGTTATTTGGCGGACAAATTCTCCTTCTCATTATGAAAAATTGCAATGCTTTTCAAACAGCTTGCTGATGCCAAATCCTACCTTCCTTGTTCTATATTAGTCCCCAAAAGGTTTCTTTCTTCACTAAATAGTACCATAAATATGTGTGGAAGCTGCAGTTCTGCTGCTTTTTGGAAGGTTTTTATAGGTGATTTTTGTAAGCACAAAGATATTACAGGGGAAGAAACTCCTGAAGTTAATTGGTTGCTACTTAACCATTTCAGTTCATATCATATATGCTGGCAGCACTGCTTTTAGGAGTGCCTATTTGAATCAAATATAAAAAGTATGTGGTAACTGGAGTGCTGACGCTGCAGTCATTGACTTTGGCTGCATCTAGTGTGAGAGGACCAAGGCTGTACCCCACGCGGTACGCGTGGTAAAGCCAACGGACATGGCAGATTGCAACAGCATTCCTCAAGAAAGTCTTTCACGGTGGATAACTGCTGTAACAATAATAGGAACCAGAGTTTTTCAGAACTTGTTTAGACAAGGCCCTGAGCAACTTGATCTGACTTCGAAACTGGCCCTGAGCAGGGGGTTGGAATAGATGACCTCCAGAGGTTCTCTCCAACTTCACTGATTCTATCCATACATTAACTGACCTTTTAACTGATTAACTTCTTCAATGATTTCATGAGATCTAGTGGATGAAAATTGAAATATTACATTGTCATAATAGTAGGAAGCTACAGAAGGGTTGTCTGTGTGAAAAAAACCTGTGTCATCAGCATACTTAACTGTAACGACTGAAGCACTTTTATAGGTAGTTGAAAGGAATCCTATCCGGCCCATTAAAATCACTTTTCAGAACAGGCATAATTAGCCAGTAATTTTCTTGTTTAAGAAAGGCACTTGCTCCTTTTTTTTTTCAGAGTATCTATTCAGAACTTTCAGGCTATTCAAATTAAAAACAAGTTTGGAAATATGATTTTATTTTTTCTTGCCAGGAATATATAAACAAGATAAAGTAGGCTTTTCTCTTTTCCTGGAAATGACAGGATGTCCTCCAATTGTTAAACTCACTTCTAGACTACAGTTTAGAAATGTTTTTCACATTGTCCTAAGAATTTTCATGCACTTCTGATGGCGCTTTCTACTATTTCCTTTTGAACACTAGCTATTTGCTGCTTACTTGTGAAGCCTCTAACCTTCTAGTAGATCCTGCGTTGCTGCAGTAAACTGATTGTAGTGTTAGGTTTAATTCTATAATAATATTTTTTTTCTGGTATTTCCTTGCATACTGCTAACTTCAGTGACTTCATCTGCAAAATTCTTCTGAGGTGAACTGAATACACACTTGTATCTACTGCTTAGACCCTTTTTTTGTATTTTCTCTGCATCAGTGAGAAAAAAAGTAGGAAAGAAGAACTGAGGACTAAGACTCATCAGCTTAGTTTAAATTCAAGTCATAATAAACTATGAAACTATTTCTAAGCAGATCAGTCTCTTTCCCTTCTAAGATTTCATGTAACTGGCCTTGTGAGCATGGAGGAAGGAGAAGGTTTCAGATGTTTGTGATTTTACTGAGGCTTTTAATGCTGTTCAGATAAACAAACCAGGGAAAGAAGATGTAGATTAATCTAGTATAGGATGGATAAAGTGGAAGAATCAGGTGCTTCATGAGCATCTCTTGTATCCAATAATATTTTCAGTAAATGATCCTGACAAATTGAAGAAATGGTCTGATAAAAATAGGATGTGATTTTAAAATAAATCAAGCAGTCTATCACAGGTTTTGGTGGGGAACAAGCAGTTAAGTGGCAGAAAAAGGACTGAGTGGGTGAAAACATGAAAATGCATCAATAGTGCTGCTACTCTGCAAATAACAAATCCTGGGTCATATAAACAAAGAGCTTAGCTTGCAGGATACATCATGGTTTTCCATTCAGCATTAGCAAAACGTTAGCTGCAGCACTAAGTCTGGTTGGAGCAGTATGGCTTTAGAAGGATGTAGACAGATTGAAGATAATTCAGAGAAGAGGAACAGCAATAAGGAGTCTTTTAGAATACTTGATCTATGAGGAAAGATGGAAAAATTGGCACTCTGAAGTTACTTAATCAAAAAGGAAGACTAAGGGGAGACATACTGATCTTCAAATGCATAAAGGGCTGCTTCAAAGACAGAAGCAATAGCTTTTTTTTCTCTGTAAGTAGGATGGAAACAGTGAGTTTCAACTGTAATAAAGGAAGATTTACTTAGACATTAGGGAAATGTAATGTATTAAGAAGATGTATGAGGGTAAGGATCGCAAAAGGCTGGAGGATGATTCTCGGGAGGGTTTTCAGTCATCATCATCAGAAAGAACAGTTCAGAGACATCCATTAGGATCCATGTGGATTTGTGATTCTGCCCTAAAACAGGGAGTGTTAACAGATATACATTAACAGGGTTCTCATCTTGCTCAATTCTGTACAGTCCTGGGAAAAACCAGAAGCTTGTGGCTGGCTGGGGCCAGCAGCACAGATCTGTTGTATGTTGTGTGGAGCATCCTTCTGCCCTGTTAGCAGCTCACTGTTAACCTCAACTGTTCACCCGTGCTTGAACGCCCACTCCCTACTGTGTCCACGTGTTTATCCCGCTCCTTTCATCCTCTGAGCACTGTCAGTTCAGTTCCTGGTGAGCTGCTTGTTCTATGCCTCTATGTAAAAGGAAGACACGTGTAAACTATAAATAGAATTACTAGTAAACCAGGAAAGTTAGTAGTTCCATTTCAGATAAGGAAAGCCCAAGTGGGCTGGAAGACAGCCCAACTGTGTTACATGAATGCTAATGTGATCTAGGCAGATAGATTTGATATAACATGGAAAGATTGAAACACTGGTCTCTTGTGAATTTAAGTTACTTTCTCTACTGGCTGGATTTTGCAGGTTTCTTGTGCTATTTCTCTGCATTTATAATCTCTTACTCAGTTGCTAGAAATGCACTTCTGGCTAATGATATGTAACTGTCTCCCTTCTGTTACATAATGTGTATTTGCTTTTAAATATGAACAGGAACATAGATGGACAACAGCTCCTAAAATCTTGGGAAATTCCCTGTTCTCTTTTGTGACTGTTTCTGAAACCTCATTTTATTACCAATGTAGTAAAGAAATGCGAATCTTTCAGCTGCTTTTTTTAGATGGCTTTTTTTGTTTTTTTTTTTTTCTCAAAAACATCTGTCAGTTCCCAGCAGTGTCGAGTGTTGTCCGTCTGACCTTCCTCTTATTGAAATACTGTAAACTGTCTCTGCTGAAAGCTGGAAATGTCTTCAGATTTCTTTTGAGGAAATTATTGGGGATTCTACACTTTGATGTCAAAAAGGACTGTGTACTTGACCATTTGCTGTCATAGTTGCTGCGTGACATGAAGATCTTGCACTGAGGCCAGGCTTCAACAGTTCATCTCGGCAGACCACACACCAAAAGCAATTGTACTTCAGCAAGAATATATACATATAATATACACATATCTGTGCAAACATGCATGACATAATATTAACTAAGGACATCAAGAGCCTGATCAGAAACAACATCCAAAATCCTGTACACATTGCACACAGCTTTACATGGGATACATGATCTCTTGCCAAATCATGTACCACTGCAAAATGGACAACTTTGCTTTTGGTGTAAACCTTAAAGAGTGAAAATCTTGAGCCAGTCCCTCACAAAAGTCATTGCACAAGATCTGCTCCAAATACTCTAATGACAAGCATTCCTTAAGGTTAGGAGGATAAAACTAAGAATAGCTAAAGACAGGATTAAGTCCCATAATAGACAAACAAAAGGGATAAATTTACGTTAGGGATTGAGAATGAATTTGTTTGCAATGCTAAAACTATTCTGACGATACCTTGTTTCAGGTGGTCTCCTGCCCTTGTGTGTCAGACCAGCACGTCAAATATCAGCAGAGGGTGACCTTCGAATCTGTAACAAGCATGTTGCTTTTCTAATGAAAACTGTTGCACATTTGGGCCACTGACAAGTAGCTCAACACTGGCTTCTTAAACTAGAAGATCAAAATTTTCTGAAGGACTCTAGCAGCAGAGCATGCTCAGTCCTTTCTGACTCATAAAGGCAAGGGACTGTGAGCTGGTTCCCTGCGCTTGATTTGAATGCTGAGGAGTCAAGAGTCAGACCAGATGGTGGGGAGGTGAAAGACACAGGAGTGAGATGAAGAGAGTTTAAGGCTGTGGTCAGTGGTAAGAAGAGAAAACGTGCCTTTCTTTTTCACTTTTTTAACCCTCTCTGTCTCTGAAACGTGTCTCAGTGCATCCTGAGAGACCCTGTGTGTTGTCGACTGGTCTGTGAAAAGTGTGGTGTGGAGCTTATGTCATGAAACACACTCAGAGTGTGGTACAGCATTTTTTTAAAGATTGTGGGGAGCAGTCACCCCAAACTAATGATCATCCTGAACTGGTTGGTTGCATCTGGTCTCAGTCAAGGGCAATATATTTTAATCCCATTTAAAAAACAAATTGTCTGGATATCAGAACAAGAATTTTCTGATTCCTTCAGTAATTTCTGTAAAATCTACAGATTTCTGTCTATCTTGTGTGTGATGAACAAATGCTCTTTTATCTGTATTTTATCTTTAGTCTGACCTGAGTTCGGTGTTGGTTTAAGGTGGCTCGGAGTTTAAGGTTTATCCAACAGTGAGGCTTTCCTCATCCATCTATTTAGGGAACTGATGAGGTGGGACACAGCTTTGTCACAAGTACCTGCTTTCTCTAGTGCATTCTCCAGACTACCCAAAGGGTAAGTGGTGCAGCCCTGTTAGCCTTGTGGATAACTGGTGGCCTGGGATATTCTGGAAACTCCCCAGCATGCAGCTCAGTACTGTTGTGCATGCTTGAACAGCAAGGACTGCAGAGCCCTTCCCAGTGCCTGCATGCAGATGGGCCAGACCGACAATTTCTGAACTTTTTTCTTGACTTAACAATCCCAATATTTCTTCTAGATCCATGTATCACATTCTAAGTCACCTTTCTTTGCTTGATAAGAATAGTTAGTTATAAATTTTACCCTCTTTCTGCTCTCATTGCCCTTCCTTCTTATTCTCTCCCATGACATAACTTTGTAGCCTTATTCTTCTATTATTTTGGTAAAATAATAAGTTTGGTCTGTCTCTAAAAGCTTAACTGAGATACACAGAGGAACTTAGGCACCTAGACCTTCACTGAAATCACTTAGAAGTTTGGTATCTAAATAGTAATCTGGCGTTTATTTAAATATCTCTGTGTCCTTGGCACTTGAATGCCAAAGTGAAGCATAATAGGTGGAATACATTTTCACTATCTCTGCACCCTGCCTAGATCCTCTCATTGCCCCAGAGTTATACAAATATATAAAAGATTAATTTGGGGGCAACTATACCACAAGTCACCATTCTCTGCATTGCAAAATGGGACTATAGCAGAATATGGGTGAAGATGCTGTGGTAATGCTCCAGTAACAACCTCAGGAGATACACTGACCGATTAATTAATTAAATACCATGGGTTCAGTCATCCATCTGCTTTGTTTTGTTGTATCAGAGAATTGAAACAATACAAATACCTTTCCAAAAGTGGCTGAGGTAGAAGATCAAGCCCTCCTACTTGACCAAGAGAGGACATCTACCAGGAACATCCTGTTTATGAGGCTCCATGGCTTTGAGAGGTAAATGTGAAGGGTAGAGGTGTCACAGTAGAAGGACAGTGACCGTCCTGATGCCTGTGGCAGCATTTCTGGCAAAACCAGGCATCCGTTTTGGAATTCCTGCCTGTTAATGCAGGTTGAATCAGTATAAAATACCTAAGGTCTGATCTGCGACTCAGTTCCTGTAGGGATAAACAGAACACTCACTGAATGGTTGATTGGATTGCCTAAGCTGAGAACGGGTAGCTGGCAGAAGATGTGGCAGGATCCGCACACCATGTGGAAGTCCAGAGATCAGTGAGGATGTGCTCTTATGAGCACTTATAACATGTGGGCATGGCAGACCTGCCAGCTGAAAAGTTTTGAGACAGTTTAAGGTGTGGTTGTAGTTGGATCTGACTCCCTTTGGCCCAGTATGTAAGATCATACGATAATAATGATTTTGTGCTGACATGACTTAGGGATGTGTTGTATCATACATTTCGTGATGTATAGTCTGTTCCCTTGTGGGGATTTTGGGGCAGTTTTCTTGGTGATTCAGCCTTCTGTTTCTCAGATCTGTCTCAGGAAGGAGCTTTTCTAAGCAATGTCAGAGCTAGCAATTATTTGCATCTTGTCATTGTGAAAGTAATGTTCCCCTTTAGCCTCCTGTCAAGAACTACCAAGGACTGCTGCAGCAAACCATGCAGCATGGATCTTGGCTTGGCTAAGCTTCTGCCAGCCTCTGCACAGAGCTAAATATGTTGCTGGCCATTGGCTTCCTTCAGTGTTAGGCTGTATGCAATACAGAGAGATTGCAGAGCTACAGTGCTGGATTAAATCATAGATGGAGTCTTGCTGATGCTCAGACACAAGGTATGTCTTGCAGCCTGCTGTTAGTCCACCAGATCATGGATCTTGTTGTGTTAGAGTGTGTGCTGGAGGGGTTGGACCCATGGAGCAGCAATAGGTACAGGTCTGGGAGAGGTGAAGAATTGACAGCTCCAGGGGTCATCTTATCACTGCACTACACCTCACACAACCTTCAACATTGTCTTGACCCATGCTGCTCTTATTCAATGCTTGTGTGCAAGACCTCGGGGCACTTGTCATGTGGTTCTGATTCATGGCAGCCACAGAATGATTCAATCCACATCGTAGTCACCCAGGGTGGCTTCCAGTCAATTCTCTGTGCCTGGGCTCTGTGGCTGTAGATTAGCCACTAGTGGTCATCCAGCTTCGGCTGAGGATGTCAGTACTCCTGAAGTGAGAAAATGAAACCTGTCATTTTCTCCCCATCAGGTCTTCATTCTACCAATTTGCTCAAAGTGCTCCAGTTCTCTGCTTGGACCATCTTTTGAGGTGGTTGGCACTCAGTGAACTGTCCTAAGCAGTGCTGATCCCATGCAGAGTATGTCTGGGGGAAAGTGAATGCTGCTTTTCTGGAACATGCGTGGTTTCATTGTAGCTTCAGCAGTACTGTGATCCTTGGCCTGGACCTCTTGTGTGAGCAAGATGGGCTGATAAAACAGTATCCAAGGCGTAGGGGAGTCAGGTGTAATGGAGAAAGAAAGTTCCACAAGTATCTTTTTGCAGGCTAGCTTAATACAGCACCCATCCATGTCAGGACTTGCCCAAGACAGGAGCAAGTGGGTCCAAGCCACATGAACAGGGAAAAGTGTCCCCAGAGGATTAATGAGTAAGCCTGGTGTCCTGGTGTATACTGCACCCTTGTCATAAACTACTGCTCAGTAAGCTATTGCCGGGGCTGTGCCTGTGTTGTGCCTGCATCTCTTCCCCCAAAAGGTAATACAACTGGCAGTGGAAGCCAGCAGCATGCAACTGGAGGAGTATGTGTGTCAGGGAGGAAGGCTGCTGGGGAGGCATGGTGAGAGGTAGGGCTCAGGGACCTGCTCCAGAGGTGGGGCAGAAATGAAATCCGGCACCAGAGAGGGTTGCGAGGTCAGGTGGGAACTTGTCACGGAGGACGTGGCACTGCTCCAGAGGCTGAGCAGGCACAGAGGCAGAGGCTCAGGCCAGAGTAGGCTAGGAGAGGGCAGCAGCAGCACTCTGTGTGAGCTGTTTCCAGCTGTAAAGCTAGAAAGTAATGAGAAACAGAAATGGGTGGGAAGGACAAGCTTTTTACTAGCCAGGTAGCAGCTTACACTGCCCTTCAGTTATCTCCTGAGTTACTGGGGAACTAGGTTATTCTGACTCCCGAAAGCCCTGTCCTTATCTATCTATGAAGGATTTCTCCCTCCCTCCCAGTTCTCCCCCATAAATCCTTCCCCCTCTTCCTAGGTAGACAAACTATCCCTTCCCCCTCCTCCTAGGTAGACAAACTATCCCTGACTGCAGGCAACCCTAGGATTCTCCCATGAAGTCCTTGGGGCTTCTTCAGGACATACAGTCCCACTCAGGATGTGGATAAGCTCCCAGGGGTATGGGCAAGACGCCTTCCCCTATGTGCAGCTGTCCCTGCCATCCCATGCTATCCTGCACCCCGAGCCCACCGTGGGCTCTGCTCTCTGCCAGCCCCCTTCGGAGCACACGCTGAGCCACCTGTGTGACACTACCTCTCGCTGAGGCCCGCAGCCACCCTGAGGTGTCCTGCCACAGCGCTAGCAGGTCTGCTGGCTCCACCGGGTTCCCATGCGCAGCTCGTGGTGTGGGATAAGATCCAGCAGAAGGATAAGCCTCTGCAGTGCAGGGGGAGAGGTTCTGGTTTGGTGCTGGTATTAAACTGTCACACAGCGTGCTGGACGCAAAACCAGGGGCTGGAGAGGGACAGAGGCAAGTAGCTCAAAGTCACAGCTGAAGAAGAAATTTGAGGTCAAGACCGAGGTGAAATGACTAGAAATTGGGTGAAAAATTGAAATGGAAAACACAGAGCATAAACCTGTGTTTAAAGAAGAGCAGAAGATACCAGAGGGAAAGAATGGGTTGGTGGAAATACATGTAGGGTAGCCCCTGGCTACACAGGCAGCACCTGCTACCATAAATCCTGCGGGCACAGCTGCAAACTGGCAAAAATTTTCGGAGACGTTGGGACATTTCTAGAAAGGATCAACAGTTTGTTTGATCTGCCCGTGGCATGCCCAGTCTGGCAACACAAAGCCACAGCTGGCTTTTGCATATAGTCGAGCTGGAGCCTGAGGCTGTGGTTTTACAGCAGGAAGTCCTGAATGTTGTATCAGCAAAGATGTTCTTTTTCCAACTCCAGATCCCAGGCACCTGCGGCGTGTTGCTGTTCTTCAAGGAGCACTGGTCCAAGTGTTTGCCCAGCTATCCTGCAAGCTGCCTCAGGAAGTTGATCTGCTCTGGAAAAACAACTCTGGGCAAAAAAGAAAAAGGGTCATCTTGAGCTTATTTTTTTAAAGTCAAATCTGTTCCTCAATATGGTCTGGCATGGTGGCAGAGGCCAGTGTGCCAGGAGTAAGTGGCTGACAGGCCTGAGCAGGACTACTTTAAGACACTCTTGCTTCCAAAACCTTGTGTTACAAAACCATAATATGAATTTTCCTACAGATGCCAGAAAGACCATGATGTGGTGGTGGATAACCACACTGCTTCTCTGTTTTTACTAAACTGTTATAATAACCCTTCTCCTTCATATAGACTTACAGGCACAAAAAAAGCTGATTTTACATTTGATTAGTTACTGAATAGCAAAACAGAAAATGTAGAGGAAGACAGGAGCCTGACAAACAGAAAGAAGTTTTCTACAGGGTGCAATCCAAGGTTTCTCATATGATGTATGACTTTCCCTGATGCTGTCATGTTTAAAGAAAGCCCTGTGTTTACAGAAGCTGCTTCATAAGTAAACACTTCTAGAAGTAGCTTTACTTTTTACCAATTACTTTTGTTATATTTTGGTAATCTTTGTCTAAACAGAATTATGTTAGTGACTAATACAGTTGTCTGCTATCTATTTGCTTCCTTCTCCCAACATCTTCCTACCCAGTCTTTGGCTACTGTCAAGTAAATTTGATGGTGGCATAATAATCTTCAAGACAGCAAGTTTCTCCAGGTGTGAAAACACCATGCAGTTATGTGGTGGGCTGACCCTGGCTGGGCGCCAGGTGCCCACCAAAGCTGCTCAATCACTCCCCCTCCTCAGCTGGACGGGGGAGAGAAAATATAAGAAAAGGCTCATGGGTCAAGATAAGGACAGTTTAATAAAGTGAAAGCAAAGGTCGCGCGCAAAAGCAAAGAAAAACAAATGATGTTATTCTCTACTTCCCATCAGCAGGCGATGTCTGACCACTTCCTGGGAAGCAGGGCTTCAGTACATGTAGTGGTTGCTCCAGAAGACGAAAATGCCGTCCCTTCCATCTCCCTATACTTAGCTTTTATAGCTGAGCTGACGTCATATGGTATGGAATATCTGTTTGGTTAGTTTAGGTCAGCTGTCCTGGCTACGTCCCCTCCCAAGATCTTGCCCAGCCCCAGCGTGATGTTGAGGGGGGGGCAAAAAATGTTGGAGAGACAGCCTTGATGCTGTGCCAGCCCTGCTCAGCAGTAGCCACAACACTGGTGTGTTATCAACACCTTTCTAGCTACCAATACAAAGCACAGCACTACGAGGGCTGCTATGGGGAGCATCTTAACTCCATCTCAGCCAGACCCAATACAAGTTAATAACTAATTTTGACTTCCTGTACTGGTGACGTATCCACTTTCCCTAGATAAATAACCAAAGGACTGAATGCTCCTGTAGACATGACTGTGAAATTGTTGCACAAGCAGCAAAGTAAATGGCATGCCGGTCTTACAGAGTCATAGCTTGTGCCTGGATTTCCCAATGTCTAATCTAAGTGGCATCCACGCTGTAGCCCTTTCTTCATTATAAAATGTCCCTTCTCCTTGTCTGTTTTTCTGCAACCTGGAGAACATCTTCTTTGGCTGGTATCCTGTCATCAGATTTGCTTGAAATTGGTCAGAGAGTATAAAGCCGTTGGGAAAAGGAGGCAACAGCATGAAAGACAGACAAACTACCATGCACTGGCAGAGAGATCACATAAACCTCTGTGTTGAATGTGACAGTTTTACTGCCCTGTGATGGGAGGAAAGGGAGGCAGAGTGGAGCAGAGGAAGTGATGCAGGGGAATTCTCTAGTCCATGCAAAGCCTGCTTTGGATAGCTTTTCCACCAAAGCAGACAGCGGCATTTGTGAGCTGCCTACCTGTGGCAACGGCTGCGTAGACCTTGCTGTACACCTCCCGGCTAGGTTGCAGCTATGGGCTGCAGGAGCACTGCCCTGGCCGTGCAAGTGGCACAGGGTATTCTGCCTTTCTGCTTCTGGGGAGGCCTCCAAGTTCTGAGGAGCTCTCATTTGCAGAAGAGCAGGAACCTTTAAATCTTTGTTGCTACAAAGAGGAGAGAACTTTGAACACTGGTGTTGGAAGAGTCCGCTGACTTTTCCATCGCTTTCCAGGAATCAAGAACTTAAAGGTCACTCCATGGAATTTCTCCATCCCCTGATGCCCTTGCCTTGGGAATGCAGCCACAGGATCAAGCCCTTTGTGAGCAGCGTAAGCACAGTCATTCTGAATGTATGTTCACTCTTATGTCATGATGTTTTCCTTTGAGATTAAAGTGGCTGTTGCTGGTATTTGGCTGGACTTAATTTGGGTAGACTGGAAGAAGCCAGACTTCATCCTTTTATATAATTCTAGCCTAGCCCTGGGGACAACTCTGAATCCATAGGGACTCTGCTGGCTTCTCTTCAAAACTGTTTCCAATCCTCTGTGTGGCTTATTGTGCATGTGTGAGATTAGTAAAAATGAACCACAGTAAAAATGATAAAAAGTTTTCTGATGGTGGTAACTGAAAAGGCAATGCAATATGCAGAAATTATTTCCTATTCCACAAATATTTTTGAGTAGTTTTTCTTAGTATCTGTTTGCTTCTCTGCCATATGATCTATAGCTCCTTGTCTTATAAATGTCCATTTATACGCGCAGCAGATCCATGGAGATCTCCATGGAGCAGGACCAGCACACAGAGCACCTGCCATGAGCACAGGCATATTCCCTTCAGAAAGGCTGAATAGAAGTTGAGGAGAAGTTTCACCATTTGGTGTCAGAACAATAGCTAATGCCTAATGAATATTATGTTGGCAAATAGGCAGCTGTATCACCTTTACATAACATTATTGATGTTGTTGCCAGCTAAATCAGACAGCATTAAAGGCATCTTTGAAGTAAAATACTTGTGGCTCTTATTATAATCTGAATGGTATGTCCAGAGTGACTTGCTGAGACAAAATCTTGAAAAGTATGCAAGATTAAAAATTAAGGATTCTGCCAACTACGGGCATCCTGTTACCTGCACTAGCATTTGCAGATTCTTAAATGATCCTGCACAATAGCTTCAGGAAGGCCTAAAGGTAAAGTTCTGGGCTGTGCCTCTCAGGAATGCAATACAAAGCTTCAGGCTCAGTGAGCTGTGGGCTGTGTAAGCCCCATTCATGTTCTTCTGGGAGCTGGAGGAGACTTAGGTATAATTCAGTAGAATTGGGTGTTTATGTAAGGGGTGACTGATTTATGGTTCAGAATAAAACCTGGGCATTTCATTGTATTGTTTTCTGTGCAAATGGACTTCCCTACCCTATCACTATGCTCCAGGGAGCCAGCGCTGAGGGAATCCTCACCGATGCAAACCTGGGAAGTTTTTTTGCCTTTTGGCAAGGCAGCTGAGATGAAAATTTCTCTTCCATGGGCTTTTGAATGTTTTGTGAAAATTAGTAAAATTTTAAGTATTCTATTAAAGCAATGATTCTTCACTAAAAAGGATTTCCTTTTGCTTATAATTAGTCAGGGTAGATTTGATCTATTTCTACTTCGAGGGAACCTACTGGAATTACTTCCATTGAATTCAGTGTATACAAGATCAGACTCGCTTGGCTGTTTGTTTCAGAGTGTAGAATACTTTTGTTTCTGATGAGACTTCCTGGTCAGGTAATTTTATTTGAGATACATAAAAAACATTTTCCAGTCAAATTTCCGTCTGAATCTATTAATTTGCTATGGCAAAGTTCCTAAGTAGCCCCTGCTGCCTTCTGACCTTTGACCAAATGTTCTAATAGTTTCCCTATTAACAGTAAGCAGACGCAGTATTTCAGATGGTACTGGCTTTGCAACAAGGATTATGTTTGGTTTTTTCGTTGTTTGGTTGGTTTTTTTTTTTCCCCTCAGGGACTGTTCTTACTCTGTATAAGTTTCATATGAAAGAAAAAAATAGCACAGAAGATGAATTGCTACATTAATCAACAAAGAAAAATCATGACATTAACATGCTACTTAAACCTGTTCTTAAGAGAGTCTCTGAGATAGAAAAACACCTCTACAATGTGAAGGCCCAAGCCCTCATGACTGCTTGTGGCAGCTTTTGTAGGGATCACTGGGTTTGGTCTGTTCATAATGGTGTTAAAAACTAGAATGCTCTCAGCAGTGGCCGGACAGAAAATTTACATTTGGATTCAGTTGATTTAGATAGGTGCCAAACAACAGGTTTAAGCAATATGGGCAGCAAGTTTTCTCGTCCATCAGTGTGGATGTATCGAATTCGGCAGAGCTTCTCCCATTTAACCAGCTGGGAATCTAGATTCTTCTGAATTTTAAAATCTTTGAATTGGTTTTGGGCTTACTTCTGCTCTTGATTTCTGGGAAAGTCTTAGTGATTTCACTGTGAGCTCAAACTACAAATTAGAGTAAAATTTGCATATAAGTAATTACTTTTGTAATTGCTAAGTATGATTTTTTTTTTTTTTTTTTCCCAGTGATGTCTACATAATTTTGTTCTTCCAAATTCTGGATGTACGGATGTAGGTCCACTGCCCCACTGGCAGCCACCGACCATCCGGGTGAGCGAGGGAAAAAGCTGTGCTTTAAGGCACACAGCGGCTGTCCATGATCCTCAGGGAGGTGTTGGTACCCCAGTTTCTGGTGGCAGGACAACTCCAGCCTGAAGTTCAAGGAAAGCTAGAGGGACTTGGTGGAAATGGCATCCCTGGTGTTGGCTTTTGTTGGCAGCTCCTCGCTGAGTCACTGAACCGGAGCTGTGTGTGTGCGGCAGTGCCAGGCGGTGCCCGGCGCCTCTGCGGTGAGCAGCCTTGTGCAGGGCTTGCCATGCCAGGGGCTCCGGCAGCGTCTCTGGAGGCACAGCATCTAGAGGCAGGGACCTGGCACACCCTGCAAGAAGGTGAAAGAAGAAGACTTGATTAGCATCTGGTGGGAGGAAATAAAGCAACTGTTCCCTGATTTTGTACGGCCTTATGAAAGGTCAGTTTTTAAAAAAAAAAACAACAACAAAACAAACCAAAAAATAACTTCCCATAACGTTGAGATGACACTCTGCTGCAGTGTGTTAATGTTCACATTTGCACCTGGCTTTAAGAGAGCTCAGACTAGGGAGGAAAGGGTTGCAGCCTGTGCATGGTTTTATAGTGGGCAGAAAAAGATCTGCGCATCACTGCAATAAAACTTCTGCTTAGGATGAGAATTTAGAGTGGAGAAAACAGACGGAGCAAGCAAATGACAAGCAAGCAGCCGGACAAAACCAAACCACTTCCATGTAAACACTCCTGGAAACTGTGGCCAGTGCGTTATGCCAAGTTCAGAGGAAGAGGCAGCACATAAGACCTTCACACACTGACTCCGTGTGTCATGTCTTACTTCTCTTTCCTTTTCAGCCACATCAAGTGGAATATCTGGGGGCAGAAGAGCCGGTACAACCAGCACTGTGGAACACAGACAATTATAAAATCCTGCTCCAGATGGGAAGCGAGAAGTGGCGGAGTGGGAGGGTGGAAGTACTTAGCTAGCTCTGGTTAGAATGACCAGATGTTCAGTTTTTAAGGGGCAGAGGGGGAAGATCCTTCTTGCATCTTTTTAAAGGAAGAGGAAGATGTGCTGCAGGGTCAGATGGGCAGTGGAAGAGCTTGGGCTGAGATCCATATCCTCCCCTGTCATGAAATAATTATGGAAGCAGGATAAACATGCCTGGTGCTGCTGCTTGATGGGTGAACACTGCATCTTGTTGGCAAAATGAGAACACACAGAATCCCAGAGTTTTTTGTCAGGATGGCAGAGCAGTCTACATATACTAGAATTGCCCTAGTCAAGGGGTATAGATGATCCTCCTTTCTGCAGTGGCCTATCCATTTCTACAGCATCTCTGTTAGCTATTGCCACAGAAACATGACACAATCAGTCTTTTTTTGCTGTTTACTCAACTCATTTTCTCCCCATCTCTGTCTCCAGCATGCTCGCTCTGTCCCTGTTTCAGCTGATGCCATCAACTTCAGCTGCTCCACAGACATATCCTGTCTTTTATTTCAACTCACTGCTGTTAGCTTTGTTGCTCCCACTTAGACCTCTTAAGACTGCTTTACTGAGAAGGCAGGAAACATGGTAGTTATGACACTGTGGAAACAGCCTATTGTTTCTTCTCCAGCAAACTCCCTCTGGACAACAGTGCTGGGAATAAGCTCTTTTTGTGGAGTGCTTTTTGGGAGATGCATTGGTGGCATATGTCATGGTAAATTTGCCAGGCGCAGAGAGTCACTGCCTTTCCCTGGCAGGAGAGAGCAAAGAGGCACACTAGGCTGCCACAGTGGAAAAGCAAACATCTAGAAATGCTCCATAAAGGTGCTTGAAATCTTGGCTATTTCCCTTGGTAAGGGTGGATGCCAGGGGAGGAAGCAAGTGCTGGAAGCAATGGATCCTGAAAGGCAAGACTTCTGATCCCTCCTGCTAACTAGGACAGAAAAGCTGTGGGCTTGGTAGAAAATATACTTCTACCATTCTAGAAGTCCTAGAATGTAGGACTTTTCTGTCCTAGTTACTGTCCTAGAATGTACCTGTTACAGAAGAGAGAAAATGTAGAACCTCAAGGAAAGGCTGATAAAATTCCTCTTCTTCCAGGGGCAGTCTTGCTGGATCAGTGGAAAGTTTCTGTGCAGAACAGGACCCTTGGCAAAGATGCACCACTGCCAGGTGAGAAGCAGATGCCCTCAAGACCAGGCAAAGCATCCAACATTCTTCTCCCTGTTTGCCCCAGGTATGTATTAGCAGGTTCTGGGAACAAAGCTGGGAACTGCCTCCTTGTCTGTCATCCTGAACTGCAAGTAGTGGTTTCCAAGATAGAAAGATGGGCACATATTGGATCGGAGGGGCTGAGGAGATCAAGGTGGCCAGGTTCAAGCTATTTCTGTTGCCAGAACAATTCTTTGGCTCAGTCCCTGTGTGCTCTCAGGTTACTCCCGAGGAAGAGGGTGGCTGGCAGTAGCTTGCACCAATTATTCTGGCAGTGGCAGCCTGTTCCTTGCTGGCATGCTCCCTGAGCATAACACTTCACTGAGTGGCTGCACCATGCCTGAACAGTAGCTCCAGTGCTTTCAAGGAGCGTCCTGTACCGTGTGTGCATTACACAACCGGTCTGTATACGTGTGTGCAACAAACCCGGTTTTCTACAATAGCAGCAGACCCGCTGTTCTTGCAGAAATAGGCTGTACTGTTCAAAGTGCAGCTGATGCAGTCGTGTGACAAAGGAGAGCTGCGTACATGGCTTACTGGAGGGGGCTAAGGGAACCGGCTGGGCACTGCTCTGCTACTCAGCGACACACAGGGACATCGATCCCACTCCCCCAGGAGAGGTGTGGCAAGGAAACTGAGGACTAGACAGCTGCACCGTGGGGAAAAGGCACAAGGCTAGCATAGGACTGTGTGGCTTTCAAGGTACAACTGATGACCCCTAAGTAACGTCAGCTGAAAAGCTTAGATGTTCTGGTGCATTTCTGTCCTCAACACTGGGCCTGCTAAAGGCCATGACAGAAATTTAAGTACAACCCAAGAAAAGAGACAGCCTGATGTTTAAAAAAAGGTAGGTGAAGGATAGGGAGAAAGGTATGTGGCCATATATGCAGTTTGGCTATTGTTTTTGACACTGTCATTTAACAGTGAAGGAGGAAAACCAAATTTTTGCAGTGGTAGCCTGTGTGGAGCCACTGTCACATTGTTTGTCATACAAAAGTTTTATCTTCCACTTGAAGTGGTATGACTGCAGCTGTTTAAACAGTCAAGCTTTCTGAAAGACAGTAAAATCTTTATGCTGTTTCTTTTTTTTTTTTAACCTTAAAAAATGTGAAAATTGAATATTGACATTTATCTGATTAATAAAAGCAAACCCCAAATATAACTTTCTATTTAAATTTAGGTCCTGGAATTATTTTGGATCAACATCTCATTTAAGTATCAAAATTGTATGTATTATATTTCCTTTTCATTTCTGCTTCTATATTAGGTAATAGGAAGTTCTCTTCCTGTCATTTACCATGATGCAACACACTGTAGCCCTTGGGTTGGGCTTTTTCCTACACATCTCAAACCCAGTCATCTTCAGTTCTCTATTTTTATTCTTTCCACACATGGATGGAACTGAAAGTTTCTGCAGCCATTGCATAATGCCATGGGCAGTCATTAGGTGCTACCAGTTGTCTGGAAGATTTAGTTTGAGTCCTGTAGTAAGGAGACATCATCCTATTACAATTCCACTCTAACTTACACTGTTAGAAATTAAAAGTAATTCTATTGAAATGAATTAATTATGCCAGCCATCTAAATGTGAGGAAAATCCAATCTATTAATTTCCAAGGGACTCTTCCTTCTACTAAGCTTAGGCTTGATTTAGTGCCTATTGTAAACAAGGAAGCACTTTCTCTGACTATAGCTAGATATCCAAAATCAACTGCATTTAGCTGAATTACCTACAGCAATGGCATGGGAAACGCCTTATACTGACATTGGTCAGGCCAAGGCAGGAAAAATGTCAAATGTGCAGGTAGCTGTAAGATCTGTTTTGTTTTGTGCTTCAGTAGCATCCTTTACTTTCTTCCTTTAATTTACAGTTACTTTTTTTTTTTTTTTAAATAATTTACCTACTTACCTATGCTTTTCTTCTCACACAGCCTCCATATTCCCATGGATCAGATACCAGCACACAGAGCCTCCAGTAATATCTGCAGTTTTCTGCCACATCTCAAAGCTGCTGGGCTCTGATCACAGACCTACTTCACTATCCAGATGACCTGCTTGTCTCTAACTCCTCGTGGCAGGGTAACTACTCCTCTTCACCCTCTTGGCGCTCCACGTGGAGCCTCCCTAGGACATACTAAAGTGTAATGAGACTGGTGCGTGTAGTGCTGCCATAATTAGGACACGGAAAAGCCCACCTTATTGCAGAGTAAGCCTGATGGTATCTGCAGTTACAGTAATGCTCTGAGTACTTGCCCAGTGCACTGATGAACAAGGAAGGCCTTGAGATCTTGAAATCTGTTGCTCAGCTGTAAGGAGCCAAATAACACAACGCTCAAGGCAATCCTTACACTCACCTTGGGGAAGGTAGTAGTGTAGATACACAGGCGACTTTCCCAGAGGACGTCGAATTGCTGTTGTCTGGCTCTGATATTAAGGTAAAGTTGGGTAATGTCCATCGGTGAATTCGGGGTGCTAGACTGGGGTGGGGTTGTAGCGTGGTGCCTGCACAAACTCATGGTTCTGTTTAGTTAGCACTTCCAATCTGCAAGTGATAGCAGTTCGTGTTCCCATGAAAATACAGGCCTGTTTTGGGATTCTATTGGGACTCCCCTCTCCTGTATCTGTCTCCTTTTCAGCCTGGTTTCTGGCCAGGTCCTTTGCTGCTTCATCTTAGGCTCCTACTTGCATCCCGTATGTAATCAGCTGTGATTTCTAGCTGGTCCCTACCATGTATTTACAGTTCTTCCTAATTATTAGGACTGACTCCCTACAGTCTATCCTATATCTGCTCTATAATAATGCAATCTTGAACACCCAAAGAGAAACTTGCTGTCTGTCTGTCAGGCTGTCACCAGTGCTGCTAATCCACGGAGAGGTGGGAAGGCATTAGGTTGGTGTGGTGGTGCCAGTGGCAGTGTTTGCATCTGTGATGCACTGTCACCTTTGTTGCTTTCTTTCTAGAGGTGCCCCGAGCTTTTTGTTATCTGGCATAACTAAAAGTAACAGATGTGCAGATGGAAAAAGAAAAACAGATTTCTAGAAGCAGAAAGTGAATTTTGACATGTGTTGCTTATGTTCTGGACATCTGTACCACTGTGGCCACATATAGTGCTTGTATGTAAAGGACAAAATAAGACACATCTATATGTCTGCAGTTACAGTGCATTTACAGTCATGCTCTGCATATTTTAACATGGATGTTTAAGTGCCACTACAAATGTAGAGCTTTGGCAGGTTAGTGGGTGTGCAGAGAGGCTGCCGAGATGAACTTCTGTCAAACGCTACCATATCTAAAACTTCAACACACCTGTGAGTCCTCAGAATGACTCTTTAGATGGTGGCCACGTTCAGTGCTTGACTGTTTTGCTGAATCAGGCTGTGTTTTGGCTTATGATAAACATTGTGACTGGTGTGCCAGATCCTGGAAGCATTTTAGCCATGTAACCGCTGGCAGCCCTCTAGCACTGTGTTCTTCCAAACATTTTTCTGTTGCTGTGGCTCATGCTGTTTGGTTTATTTACATTCAAATGGGCTTTGTGTTAAACATTTTCCATATTTCTTTTTCTTTTCCTCCTCTCTTCATCAGAATGCAGCAAGGCTGACTGCTGGTGTAGGGAAAGGTGCCAAAGGAGCCAGTGCCCATCTTGGATCACAGAGCTTCCCCCCAAGATGGTGAGTCACTTAGCATCTCTAAGGATGTAGATCCAAACGGCAGATTAGATCCTTGCCTAGGTTCAAGCTCCAAAAATTGTTTGGAAGCCAAAGTTATACTGGGAACAAACTGGTTCACTAGTGTCAGCTGACAACTGGTGTTCTTCAGGGCAGAGATAGGCCACAAAATAATTACATCTGTAGGGTCTTAGTTGTGTAATGAATACACCAACAATGTTGACAAACCCCTGACGTGAAAGGAATCCCACCAGTAATAGATGACATGCAGGATACATGAATATGTGAGTTTTAGGGTACACGATGCCTGTTTCCTAGTAGCCACCACCTTTATTTTGTTCATCTAGATTATCGCATGTGCTCTCATAACCCATTTAGAATATATTTATACACAAAGTGATGCCTTTGAGCTAGGGATAGAAGTACTTATTTACCTTGCTTAGTTTAATGTGTTTAGTACTATTGACATCCAATTATCTAATTCAGATGACGATTATTTTAGTGATAAGGTATTTTAAAAAGAGTTTCCTCTGGCATTGAGCAGTGTTCTCGCTGGAGTTCCTATCTACACACATCTGAAACCTGCTTTCAATGACAGTGCCTGAATTTGTGTGTTTAGGGAAGGAGTCCTTTCCTAGGAGACTGGCTATTTGTTACTGGTCTTCAAGAAAAAACTTTCATTTTTAATCTAAAGATATTTCTGTTTATTTCATTTGTTCTTCAGTCTTTTTTATTACTATTGTCTATAACTACTGTTGCTGCACTGTTGCCAGCAGAGTAATGATATATGGTGGAGCATGGTGTGTTGGCTACCCTGTGGGGACAACATCTGAGGTAGGGCACACCAGGAGTTATGTCTTAAGTGGATGAGTTGGCACCTTTTTGACTTCCTGCAATGTCCCAACAGTGGAGGAGGAGCTGATTAATTATAATGATTCAGAAAGTCATTACAGTGATTCAGAAAGAGCTTCAGTCACAAAGAGCATAAAAATAATGTTGAAATTAAATTTCGAAGAGTAATTCCAGGAAAGAACTGATTTTAGACAAGTCACAACTACATTAATTTTTCTGGTAATGCTCTGGCTGCATCTTGTAACTAAATATTGAGAGTATGTGTAAAGCAGCAAAGCTGTCACCACAAGGGCAGGGGTTAAAGGACTCTGGTTAGCACAAAATGTTAACATCTCGTTCTTGTAATTTTAGAGTCATAACTCCTAACATTTCCAGTGATTTAATGATTCCATAAAAGTTAAGAAATGCATTTAGGACCTGAGACAATAAGAGAAAAAAACATCCATTAGAAGAAATAAACTGCATGTTTGTGGCCTTGTTACAATAAGGATGAGGCAGGAAAGACAGAATTCCTCAGCAGACCTTTAGCATGACAGCAGAATAAAGGAAACAGATGCACAGAGCTCTTTTAGATCATATATCTAAAGCAGGTGAATACAGACTTCATCCTGATGAAAGCAACATTTCCCCTGGAAATGAAATCCAAAGCATTGTAATACCCAACGATTTTGTACAGTGCCCAACCCCAAGGGGCTTCTCACAGAGCAATATTTAGAGGATATGTGAAAAAGAGCCAGAATAGGCCAAGGTCTGGTTGTGACTGCAAACTTGGTCATGTGTAAAATACCTTCACACTTGCAAAAGGTGCCTGGTTATGGCCCAAGGAAATTAATTTCAGCCATTATATTTTTGCCAACTATTTGTGCAACTAAAGCACTGGCTGCATAAATTCTGCTTCCTTTGCTGAGGTGGTAATGAATACAAGAGATTTAGCAGAATTAGACTGAAGTTTTTTGAACATAAGGTTTTCGAAAAGAATCCTGGATTAGACATTATATACCCTTAAGCATATATACTGCCACATGAGGGAGAGTCAGAATTCCCTACTTGTTTAATTCTGGATTGCAATGTACGCAGAAATATATGCATCTAAAAATACACTCCTACTTTGGGGACTAATTAGCAAGTTTCAAAGATAGGTAACCAAAGGGAAATTCAAGGGTAACTGAATTAGCATGCTTAATCATGTTAATGTGATCATGCAGAAAAAAATGTTCTTTTCATTCTCATCTGCTTGTCATTGCGAGAAGATGTGCCCTTCAATGAAAGGCTGAACAATCTGTTGTTGTGTAGCTTAAAGGAGCAAAAAACGTGAGATGGGATGCATGATAATGATGTTCAAGTACATAAAAAGCTGTTGTAAAAAGGAAGGAAGCAATCTTTTCTCTATGTCATAGTGCATATGGCAAGATGTAGAGGACCGAAAACAAACTAAGGGTTCATTCTGATATTAAGACAAAGTTTTTAAGAGTAGAGATTGTGAAACATCAGTATGAATTACCTAGAGAGTTTTGGAGTCTCAATCTCTGAGATAAGACAAAAACATTTTAGTCAATCCTTCTTCAGGGCAAAAGACTGGAGTAAATGACCTTTCAAAGTCCTTCCTAGTCTTAAAAGTCTCAAAAAGTAACCAGTAGCTTTTAAAGCAGAAGGACTGTATGCATCTATTTTAAGGTGGCTGGAATTTCCAGCCCTTTCTTTTTAAATAGGAACTCTCTCTGGATTCTATTGTTCAACGGGAAAAATTCCTGGGTTTCACCTTAGCTAGAAGACTTAATTTCCTGTTTGATATCATAAACAGTACTGTATTCTCAAAGAAGAAACTCCCAGATACCTTATTAGGAAAAAAGAATTAAAAAAAAATAAATCCCAAAGGACAGTGTAGTGTGACAAAGTAAAAAAAATTATTGTGTAACATTGCCTTCACAGCATGTTATTTGCTCTTGCTGCCTTCTGCAATCTAACCCAAATTAGTCTCACAGAAGAATTTAAGTACCTAATATCTCAGTAAATGCCACTGTCTACAAGTGAGTTCTCACTGCTGAGCTGCTGAGCCCCTGTGCATTAGCTGGGTTCACAAACTGGACAACTCTTTGGCTGCCTTTCCTGGGGCGTGAGGTCCACTAGATAACTAATGTGAATAACCTAATAGTTTAGGCATCCCCTGGAACAGAGAGAGGGGGGCAAACTTACATGGCAATGGATGTTTAATTACACATAGTGGAACAGCTTCAGCAAGAGTTTTCAGGAAAGAGATGTCCTCAAAGAGCCCAGACTCCTGCTTCTGGGAGGTGGGAGGCTTACATGCAATTTTCTGCTCCAGAGCAGAGAAGGGGATTCCAGCCAGGTTCTGCCACATCTCATGTGAATGTTAACATCTACTGTGCGAATCAGTATGGTGTTAGAGTGGAAGAAGGGGGAAGAACATCTGACTTGCATTTCTGTGTTTGTTAGTGTGGCAAGACACGAAAGAGATAGGCATCATACCATTTTAAGTCATGCCTTTAGCTCCAAGAAACCTGTTCTGGTATTTTCAGATTTTAAAAGTCTGCTTTGCTTTTTGGCTCTGTCATGGGCTCCCCTACACTCTTATCTGTACTAAGGTTGTCTGTAAGTCTGGCCAGATTTGTTAGGTAGTGAGTATAAGCTCATGACTGATTAGATCCTCAGGTGGAACGCTGCCTAGAAAAGAAAAACTCTTCTTGCTTTCTAGTGATAGTAGTTTGCCTCTTTGATCCCAACTGCTAACTTGAATCCAAGTAGAGCAGGATTTCACCTGAAGTCCTATTTTGACCTACTTACAGTTTCTAAGGCTTTCTTTTCTGTGCTGAAATTTCTGGACCTGGTTGCTGTCCAAACATAATGTGTTGATTTAATTTGAACAACAATGTTTTCAGTCACATTTGGAAGAACCATTTCCTCCATTTAAGTAAAAAATGAAAACATGACTATCTTTCCTTGGAATAGGTCCACAGATGAGAGAAGAAAGTAGGAAAACATTTCTTTCTGAGAAGAACTTTTGCACGTTCTGTTGGTAGTTGGTTTGTACTTGGATGAGTTAGGGGATGTTGAAAATGGCATGTCTTGGAGGATCTGTGCATTTTTGTCATAATGTATGTAGGAATGCCTTTGGAGGAGGGAGGAGGAAGGAGGAAGCTGGTCTCTGAAAGACTGTTTGACTCCAGCCCTTAAACAGAACAGAGCTTTTACCTTGTGTCCAGCCCCCAAATTCCAGCTCATTAATTTATTCATCTGTTTTCATTTACAAACAAAAAGAGAGCCTAAACTGTTGCACTGACAGCAGGTTAATAGCGTCTTAGAGTTGTAAAGGCAACCAATGATGAGAGGACAAATAACCCCGTGAATTTTCTATGCATCTCCCTGGCTCTCCCCTGCAGTGTATATTCCCTGGGTCACCAGGTAAATGTTACTCTGTCCTGCAGTCCATAAGCACTGAGCCCCAAGTACCTTGCAGTGGTACCACAACTCAGGAATTCTTGGAAGCACATATTAGTGTAACTGTTCAACAAACCACTTAACCCGGGCCCCCTAAAGGGTGCCTAAGAGTACCTGCCCATGTTACCTATTATTTAAGTTGTACTGAGTAACATTGCTCATTACTTTCCTTATAGCATCTTTATGGCGTGCTCTTTGGAAGTCCTTTACACCAGTGTGCCTGATGTCAGGGAAAGGCTTTTGAGTGGTGTAGGGAGATCTGAATAAAGCTCCTACAATAAGATGCATTCTCAGGAAAGACATATCAGTAAAGGAGCTGTGTACCTTGCAGAGCTAGTTGCTGATTTGCTCTTTGCTAAAGATAGATAAATAGAGCGAACAAAAAGCATAATACATGGAGTACTTTGCAAGCTCTGATGTCTCGTGGCACAGGATTATATATTTTCAAGCACTCATAGTTGTTCCAGTTTTTCTGATGGAAGCAACAGCCATAGATTTTGTAAGATTAAAAAAATCTTGGCAGCAAGCTTCCTGAAGTGGTTGTTCCCAACATTTCTATAGCTAGAACAGAAGTCAAAACTGCATTTACTGTATAGTTATTTAAAATGATAGGCTAACTTACAAGCCTGGAAGAGAAAGAAGAAAGACCATTTACAACAGCATGTTGTAGCAATTAAGGGTATTATTCACAACCCAGTTCCTCCAGCAAGCCTCTAAGCTGTCACCACCCACCCCTTCTCCTCCCCCATCTTCACCAGTTGCTTTTTCACTTCATTATGGTGACACAAAGACTACCCTTCAGAGGGCCAAATTTCAGGACAGCCATCCTGTCTTTCCTCGACTTTCTCAGCCCCTGCTAACGCCTACCTTTGATTGGTATCTTGGCAGTTGCATAAGTAACGATCGAGTGAATGTCTAATTCTCAACTGTTTTATTTTGTATGTGAACATTTATTAAGACTTTACTGCAATGCATATTCGTGTCGGCACAGGTAACGTTGCACGTACTTCAGTAACAATGCCAATTGGGAATGCTCAGTTTGCAGCCCAAATGTTTTGTTACGACACAGTTTTTTCCACGTGGTATTAAACTTAAAACTGGTGATGCCAAGTCATCCGCTGTGCTGCAGCAGTTCGGCCTTGCAGCGTGGGACTTTCTTGAGCTGCTTAATCCTAGGGCTAGTCGAGGAGAGTCGGGCTGTGCTCATCCTCAAACCTGAGGAGCGTTACAAAAGCTGTCACACACCCTTTTATGATGCTGTAGGTGTCATTTTAAGTCTTGCGGAACATGAGGGATCGCATGTAAAACTAGAATCGGAATTGGCTCAGCCCGAGGGCAGGCTCAGCTCTCCCGGGGCCGGGCTTGGTGCCTTCTCCTCATAGCCAGACTGCTGCCTGCTTCGTGTGCGAGCCCGCTTATAAAACGTCCTTTCCCTGTGAGGACAACGCGTCCCCAGAGAGCGAGGCAGCCGGAGCGGCTGGGAAGGAGCGAGGGCAGGCGGCAGCGGGGAAGGAGCCCCTGCAGCCTGTCCGTCCTCGCCAAGCCAGCGCGGGGGTGTGCTCGGGCAGCCGCAGGGGACACGCGTGGGACTGCGCGGACCCAGGGTGCCACCTGCTGAGCAGGGGCAGGGAAAGACGGGCCGCGCCTTCTGGCCGCCGTGAGGCAGGCGCTGGCCGGTACCTCCCTTCTCCCCCCAGGAACAAGCCCCCCGCGCCCCCCGGGGGGGGGTGTGTTTAAAGTTTAAGCGAGTTTAAAGAAATTTACATCTGAAGAGATTTGATTGAGAGGTTCCGAAATAATTATTTAGCGACCGCTATCCATTCTTGGACAAATGAGGGGGCACCGCCTGGTATAAACTCAGTTGCCCCCCTGCACCCCAAAGTACAGGTGTCATCCTCAGGGCTTAGAGACAGACCTTGAACCTCAAAGTGCTTTGAGATCAGCCCAGATCACGGCCACCTTTCCCCACGAACTGCAGTGACAACTGCGGTCCCCCCCCAGAAGAGCGGAGGTGCCAGGGCACAGCCAGCCCCAGTGGGGACAGGGACGGGGGCTGGCTTGCCAGAGGCCTGACTACGCATCAGAGCAATTTGAGGAGTAGTGTAAAATGTCCCCTGCAGCTTCACCTATCCCACAGGTATGTCGGGGGAGGGATCTTCATATAGTATGAAGGAAGGACCAGGAAAAGACCAAGAAAGAGAATGCAAATCTTCAGATACTGATAATCTGGAAAACCTATCAATCCCATTAGTGACTGTAGGATAAATATGCAGGAAATGCAACTGGGTACTATCATTTCTTGTTCATATCCCAGTGACAAACATATGAGGACAGCCAGTGGTATGGACACCACTGCTGGAAGATGTATGGGAGGCAGGGTCAGTGACCTCCGTGTGCCACATGCCCCTGGGGCACGGGAGGCTGAGTACTGTCCCTCCGAGGACTGCACCTTTGGCCCTCTCCTGTCAGTGCTTTCCATCACTAACTCCTCCCCTGCGTTTGTTCAGGACCCTTTTTTCAGCATCCCTGCGATCACAGACATTTTTTGCTGATTCCCCGCTAGGTTGCCTGCTATGAAAATAACACTTTGTCACAGCTGCTGGTTGATTGGGGGAGTGAGAGACCTCTGTGTAAAGCTATGGGAAAGGGCCCCCTAGCACTCTTGTCTGCCTTAAAAGTCTTGCTTTCAGTTTGGAAAGCAACTTGAACTAAAACCATCGAAAAGCTATCCAGAAAACACTGACTGTACGTTAAGTCTTGTGATTGTTCCCACATCCCTCGTAATTCTCAACCGCCGCTCCATACTAGAGGCTAGATGCACGTGGTGGGCATTTTTCCTCTTGCTAGCAGTGGGATAGCAGGAATGTAAGCTTCCCTTTCAAGTCCAAAATCAAAGTACTGACAAACAGTAAGAGAGGAATGTGAGTTTTGAGGTTGTATCACCCCTCAAAACAAGAAAACTGTCTCAACTCCAAGGCTTTTCCCAATACAGTTCTTCTCACATATTTGTTTGTATCATTTTACTTTCCTCCGCTCCGTACAGGAAACAAGCCTACGGCTCTCTCACACTTTAATATGCTTGTCATGCTATCTGTACAGAAACATTTCAGACTCTTTGTACTCAGCACTTTTTGTTTCTCAGCCATGTCTTTTCAAGAACTGGCAGCCTGCAGGGTAACTTTAAAAATAATTTATTTCATATTGCAGCAATCCCGCATACTGGAGCTGTCTTGACCCTCTCCTGCTTTCTTCTAGTGCCACACTGTAATAGGGATCTTATTTCTGTCTTCTCACAGGTGTTTGGTTTGCTTGCAGGGCAGCAGGAACTATACTACAGTCTGCAGCATGGGTGAGCAGATGGGGTGGGTGCATGCAGCAAGACAGCCGGTGGAATTTCTGAACAGATCCCTTGCTCGTGTGGTCACTTTCGGTTTGCAGGGGACTGAAGTAAGACCACCCTTCTGGCCTTTTATTTCTATGTTCCTGTTCTGTTCTTATTTTTAAATAACAATTGTTCAGGTTTTCCTATTAAATAACAAATGCAAGTGTTTTGCAAAGTTTTGGCTTCCTGAAAAGGGACCTTTCCCTTTGTAAAATGCTTTTCAAAATGTGCTAAGTCATTCCCTGGGCAAGTTTCTGTTTCAGTTTCCACTTGCTTTTCTGATGCTGGGTTTCCATGAAACAAGAGAGTTTCTGTTTTCAAAGTCATTTCTGTTGCTTTCATTTTTTTCTTTTTTATTCTTTTCCCCTACCTAATGCTGAGAAAAGTTACTTTACCCTACTCACAACACAGCCTTGTTGTTTGGGAGAAAGAAGCTGGTCATGGCAAGTGTGCAAAGTGCAGAGCATAAAGACATCAGAACTGTATTTCAGCAAGCAGCTAAGGTGGCGGCAGTTGTCGTGCTTATCAGCATGAGACTCCGCGTTGACTCTCCTTCTGAGAATGAAAGGTGAGAGCAAAAGATGAAACAGTGCTAACATAACCTGCTTGATATGATTTTCCTGTGCAGCCCTAATTTGAAAATGAGGCCAGAAGCAGAAGGCAATGGAAAGCTGGATGTGTTACCATGGGTCAGCAAAACTACATCACTT
This sequence comes from Aviceda cuculoides, assembly GCA_035590195.1. Taxonomy (NCBI): domain Eukaryota; kingdom Metazoa; phylum Chordata; class Aves; order Accipitriformes; family Accipitridae; genus Aviceda; species Aviceda cuculoides. The sequence continues at coordinate 23,322,991 of JAVJGG010000094.1, read as the reverse complement.
CTGGTCCCTGTTCCAGGTACTTTAAGCTCAACCTGATAGCTCTACGCTGCTCTGCTGACTGCGATGTAGACACATATGCAGTCCTTTGGAAAACCAACTGCACAATATAATCAATCCTCTTATTTGACGCATAGTGTTCGAGTTAAGAAAAAAAATTATGATGTATGCTAACCACTAGAGTTAATGGCAGCCTGGGTTCAGCCTTGCAGACGTCTCCTAAGGAGAATATGACTCATTGCTCAGGGACTTTTTTTATTTTTAACCATCCTCATTATACTGAGGTTGGGCGATTCCGGTGTGATGAAAGAAAAATTTCGCATTCTGTTTCACTGCCACAAATTTGTGAGGTTTGGTGCCTCCATTTTAAGATCTGCCTAGTTCAGATCAGTTATACTAACTAACCCACTGAATCCCTGAGAGGTGTACAACCTTAGTTTCTGGTGGCCAGATGCCTCACTCTGAGAGATAAAGCTGGAAGCCAAGAAAGCCAAAGTTTAAGCCAAGCACCTGCCAACATACCTTTAAACTACATCTATGCCTTCCTGGGTGGGACATGGTGCAGGGAACAGCCTGCCTACCAGGGCTTGTGAGAACATGGAGCTTTCCTTTCTTCCTGTCTTGGCTGTGCTTCTACATAACCGCAACCTAGGAAAGATGGCATAGCCAACACCGCTGCCATGCTGCTTTTCTGAAAGGCAGACATTTTATTCTCTTATATATGTGGAGCCTAGCCAAAACATGGCAATGAGCAACACACTGTCACAGCATGTCAGATCTGTACACGGATAGCACAGACGCAAGTCATTTATACAATGCTATGCCTTAATCAGTCCATAGGTGCACAAGTTCGGTGCATGGTTATTAAACGATCCAGCTACTGCAGCCTCAAGGTTTTCCTTTGAAAAGCATCAGTGTGGCAATTTTGGCAGTATCATAGTGGCAAGCTGATTGATTAGACACTTAGAAAATGCAGAAAGGTTAGAGGCGAGAGGCTCCAAAGCGGAGTGGAAGGTTTTTCTGATCACTTAACATCTATGTGGTGCTTGAGGACCTGGGGAAGAACCGCACAGCCTAAATTGGGCCTGGGCTTAGCAACAAAACATGCTATGTGTCCTTCAGACCTTCGATGGGTCAAGTCTATGAAAGACTTAAAGATTTTGAAGCTGATCTAAGCCCTGCCTTTCCTTTCAGGCTCCCGCTTAATGCCGTACACAGATTTCTAGCTCTTTTCAAGGGCCACACACTGCCCTCCCAGACACCTCACTTCTAGCAACGTGACCTTTTGGAGCAACCCCACACAGCTGTGGGTGCCCGGCGCTGCCCGGAGGTTGATTGCCAGCACCTGGCACCCTGCTGCCAGACCTGCCCTGCTCTTTCCACAGCCCTGGGTCCAGGTGGCAGCAACTGGAACCTACCCCACAGACGGGTACACCCTGGTGGCAGCAAGCCCAGGCAGGGCTCCTCATGTTTTGGCTGAGTCTTGACACCGGCTGGAGAGTCTCTCTAGGGAACTGATGGCACAGCCAGAGAAGAAAGTCACCCTGCTTACTGTGTGACCTGGAAAAATCAAACCTTTCCACTGAAGTTTCCTCTTCTGTTGAAAGATTTTGTGAGGCTTTGCATAAACGGGTGTGTGAGTGGGAAAGGCCTTGCTGCAAAGCAGCCAGCACTACTGGTCCTTTGAATTCAGAAGCCGAGCCCTGTGATGGAAGAAAGGTTAGGTGGGTTTTTTTCAGGAGAGTAATCTCCCTTTTTGCGATTTACTAATCTAACCTGAGTAAAAGAAAACCTAAACATGACATCTATAGGTTGCATGATAAGAAGGAAAGGCAGAAGTCATGCACTATGTGGATTTTTTTTTTTTAAGGACAATGATGTTTTCATTGTATCAGTTCCTGCATTAGAAAAGCTAGTGTTGCACACTTGCTTGTGGGGACGTAAATAGCTTCTGCAGGTTGCCTTCCAAAAATCATGGTTCTGCTGTGCTGCTTCAGCTCCTGCTTCTTTGAAGGGTTTTAACATTAGAAAAGACTTGTAATCATTGCAGAGAACAAGGGAAATAACACTTTTTACTTAGCACTGGGAACTTTTGCATAGAAAACTTGCACATATATACACACATAAATACACGCACACAAACTCTGTATACACACAAAGGTCCTTTTATACAAGGGAGAAATCCCATTTATAACAGAGTAGAATTTAATTACACAGCAACACCTATATTCAAAATTAGTTAGGTATATATTATATATATACTTCCTTTTCGTTCAAGTCTTCTTCCTGGTACACTTCATAGACTCTTAACACCAGAGTTTTCACTTTGAAAAATACAACATCCCACAATTTTAATGTATGCAAAACACTACATTGATTAAGTAATGCAGGACCATACATTTAGACTAAACCTTTTCTTTAAATAATGACTATTTTCTTCTTGTAGTGAATCCTATAGCTGGATTCTTATATTGTACCTTTTGGTAAATGATCCATAAAACTTCTCTTCCCACTTAACAACTAAAAAAAAAGCTAAAACTTTTTTAAAGGAAAGATACTGCTACAAAAATCATAATTATTCCTTGTTCATATTAACACTTCTTTCAATCAATCAGAACTGCCAATGACAATGGCATTTAAAAGCTTTGTTATTTATATTATTATAAAAATACTAGTTCGGTCAGAAATAAGTTTCAAATGACTCTGTGCTATGTCTCTTCCAAACTACCAGAATACGTTTTACTTAGCTCAGCACTACCATTGTAAGAGTTTCTACATTCCTGAGTGCAGGTTTTGCTTTGCTCAGTGTCATCATTGTAAGACTGTCCCCCTTCCTGACAGCTGGAAACAGCTGCCTTCAGTTTTTCCTCAATTTTATCAGCTGCAGTGCACATTTTAAAGTCTCTCAAACTGCTTATTAGGGTTCCATAGGCTCCTTTCATCCCATGTCTTTGATACCAGACTTGAAACAGCTTAATCTTCTGTTCAGATGTATCGCTAAAATAATCCCGAAGAGTTTGATCTATGACAGGTTCTGGTACTTTGTGATTACGAACAAATGTCTTGACTTCCTGGAGCGTCATCTCCTCCACAATACCAGCAACATGGCTGCTCAGGTCAACATCTAGAAGCATAAAAGAAAATTAATGCTCTTGGCACTTTTATCTTACTGTTTTTTATCACCTGTGCTCAGAGTTGATACTTTTCGTATCCAAAATAGATTAAGTTTCAGGTATTCATTACTCAGTATGTTTTATGTGTGATTTTTTTACAATGTATAGCAGGTCTGCTTCCACATGTTCCTACCAAATAGGTAATTCAAGTATTTGGGGTTGCATCCATATTGCTTTTTACCACTTGAAATAGAATCTCAGTTCCCTCTGTAACCTACTCTGTCCTTCTCTATCATTAAAGTCTGGTCATCCCTCAGGTACCTGTTTTGCTCAAAATAGTGTTGGGAGAGGTCCTGGAACAGGACAGGTCTTTTGTTGTGATACAGCCTTGGAGCTTATGGTCTTTTGCTATTGTGTGTTACTATTGTGGATTTGCCCTTGAACATAAGGTACATTTGTGTTTCTGTGATCCCACTGCTGGGTGTGGGACTACTCCATTATCACAATTATCCGTGATTCTAGAAATCCAGCTTGCTGCCTGCTAGTGTCTGTACCACATGCAGAACAGAAATTCACCTGTTGTCAACAAGTAATTGCTTCCTACAGGACACAAATTCCTCCTGAGGCAAAACTTTCACAATACCACTAAATGCCTTAAAAAGCACAATATGAACTGGCATTTCTTTATTAAGTGTTCACTGTTGTGCTAGAATGACAGCTCTAGGCCGTAGCAAAGCCTACACAAAAAATACCCTTTTTTTAGTGTAGGATTTACAGGCATGTATTTTTTTTCCTTCTATTGAATTTTGAGAAAGTACTTATCTCTTACCTGTGTATATGAGAGGTACATTCTCCTGAAAAGAGAAGCAAGAGAGAAATTAGTAGAAAAAATTATTGTAAAATACCAACCTTATATAACAGGATAAACACATTTCATGATGCTTGACTTCTGTAAATTTCATTTAGTTTTCTCCATGAGTTCCCTGTTTTATGAGTGAGGGAATCAGATTGGACAGACAGACCTCTCTTGACTTGCGTAAGCTTGGGGAATCACTTCACAATTGATACTGCTGAAAAGTACGCATGGGGACAGGTAACCTGTGTCAGTGGAGGCCTGATGATTTATGAAGTTTTGATCTTGGTCACGTAACTTAGGAAACGTGTCAACAAATCCTGAAGAAATAATGCCAGGTTTCTCTTACTTTTCCCAAAAGAGTCCTCATGGTGAAATTTACTTTGTTAATGTCATAGAAGAGAGGCATGCACATGCTTGGGAAGTCCCAGTGTAATTTAAATGGAATAAAGTTCCTTGCATGAAGCTGAGTTTTTTGTGATCTAAGCAACAATACTTACATAAGAAGCCTCTGCTTTGGGGACTACTTCACCTAGGTTCTCCTTGCTAGTATGACCCTTCTGTTTTCTCCTGTCTGAAGCAAAAAAGCATTTTTAAAATCCAGGACAGTGTATCTCTCCTCTGGACTCCAATAATATAAAATTACACCTAATTAAGCAGCTGAATATCTTATTCAGAGCATGACAGGAATAAGGAATAGGGAATCACTTACACCAGAATGTTGCTCCAGCTATTGCTAGTAGTGCTAACGCAATTACCAAAGCAATGGCCAACCATGGTGCTCCTGTTTATGTTGGAACATTGGAAACATTACATGAAAGTTAAGTCAAGAAATGCAATACAGCATCACACTAAATTTTAAGCAAGATTGTGTCAGATTATAAAAGCCTTTCCATTGTCTTGGAACAGACAGAAGCTACCTCTTTGTAAAAGTCTTACCTATCGTGAGTCTCCCCTAGAAAAGGAGTAATAGTTCCTACATCTGCATAGTGATCAAGGGAAAAGAGCAATCATGCTCTGCAGTTCAGTACAGGGCCAGTAGATATGATGCCCTTAGCTGTCAGGAATCACTATGGGCCATTGTGTAGGACAGTGCAATTGCAATAGCCACTAAAAATACAGTAGATGCTAGGCCATGCTAGATTTTAAACCAGTACCTTTCATTCCACACACAGTGTCTGAAGTTGAAGTACATTGTTTTTCAATTACGCCACTCTCACATCTGCAGAAAACATGAACAAAAAATTATTATGGGATTTGTTTCTCTCTTTCTAAACTCTGTCAAGAGCAAATAAAAATCTTCTAACATTTTTTATCAGCTAAATATTTCATATATCAAGACATTGGAGTTTGGAATTTAATAGGTATGAAAATGGTACGGAAAGGTATGAGAGTGGAAAAAGGTGGGGACATTGTTTTCTAGCTGTAACAGTAGATCACACAAAGATAACAGGAAAGCTCAGATACTTCATTACATTTTTTGAAAAGCATATACAGATGTGGTGGATGTATACAAGTTTTTCTGCATGCCTTTGGAAAGCCTGCATGGATGCAAGTTAAGTTGACTGAGTTAACACAGCTCAACAAGCTAAGTGTAAAGGAAAACTAGTATGTTTTCCCTCAGATTATACATTACCTTAGCCTCTGTCTTGAAACTGGCTGGAAAAAAGTGTGATAACATACGATATTAAAAATTTCATATTCAAGGATGAAGGCATAAACTTACACGGTACATGGATCGCAATGCCTACATGGCACAGAAGAATTGCAAAAATAGTCCTTTGCACAGGTGCATTCTGTGTTCTGTGCTGGGGTACAGTTTTTTGCAACCTCCAAACCTAAAATAAATTTCTTGAAGTTTGTTAGTTTGAAAAAGTAGGCCTTAAAAGCAAGCCTCTGCTCACATGCTCTTGTCCCGAAACTTATGTGCTTTCAGCTCTACCCCTGCTGGCACTGGTGAGGTAAATTTTAAGAACAACATAGCTTTTACAAGGGGCTCTGCTCCTGGAGTACTGGAAGTAGGGAGATGGCAAAGAGACCTCTGCTGGCCAAGGGCTCAAACAACTGATCACGCCACAAAGTACTTGCTAGAAGAGGAGTCATTTAGCACTGCCAAATGTTGGCAGCTTTCTTACAGAAGTGTAAGGCCAGAAGGAAACTTGGAAGATCACGTAGCCCATCTCCCTGCTTGATGTCAGAGACAGGGTCTTTACTCTCCCTGACAGACAAGTTTTATCTCTTCTTGAGGACCTCAAGTGGTAAGGAATTCCACTGTCTCTTTTTAGCTAATGTATTCCCTGCTTAAGCATCAAAACAAGTGAATTAATTTTCTCCTATACTCAGTGTATATGATGAAGCTATCTCCATCTATGAAATATTATTTTTGCATTAAAAATTACTGTAAGTATCTACCTACTATGAAAGCTATTTTCATAGGCATATAGGAGGAACAGAAGTGAATTTTTGAGTTATCACATTCAGTGCCCTGCTGTAATGGGAAACCCTGTTATCTTTCAAAATTTGATGCTCTACTGTGAAACCAGTGCTGAAGCCATTCGTGGAAATATCAAACGTGAATGATGCTAAGAATGGTTCTTGTGGAACTTCAGTGGTAATTTTCCTCCAGCGTAATGTCTTCTACTGACTTCTCTTCAACTACATTATTGTTCATGGGATAATGTGACTAGTCATCCCATTACCCTTTTTTTCCCATACAGTTTAACTAATAGTTTCCTTTGTGGTACTGTACAAAATACTGAAAAGTTTTGTTGTACTCAACTTCATTACCCATCCAAAAATGCTTATTATAGTAGCTAATGAGAGGAAAATTCTCTACGCATGTGGAGGTGTTGCAGGAAGGGAAAAGTACTAAAGATTGATAGTCCAGCAGGTGATCTGAGTACAACCATATCAGAGTTAAGAGCTGTTTCTCCGCTCACCAAACTCAATTTTGGATACAAGGACTGTAGAACTATCATTCCCTAAAACCAAATATACTAGAACTACAGGACACCTGGTGGAACTTGTAGAAGATCAGTTTAATGGATTCAAACAGAAAAAAAAAATCTACGATGGGTATTTATGCAACAGGTAGTGAATTTCTGGAACCTGGTGTCTCCCAGCAAGTTCATGCACAAAGGGCTTATAAATAGACACTAAAATGACTAGGTAGAGATGTACCTTCTAATATCCTTTCCCACAACTGTGGATGCTGGTAGACTTTGCAGGGGACAGACCACAGAAAGTAGATGGTTTTGTGTTTTCTCTTAATACCATCTCTTGCCTCCACTGCTGAATGCAGAATACTGGGGTAGGTGGACCACTGGTCTGACCCAGTAAGGCATGCCTCATAGTTTCATAATTTGACCCTATATCCCACACAGCATCTTGAATGCATGAAATACATCACTCTATCAGCTCTAGCAATTTTAAATAATATTATTGATGACAAGAAAGATTACAAAAGGAACTATTGGGAATTCTCCCATCCCTGCTTCTTACAACACCCTTCTTTAAATAGAGGGTGAAGAAGAGAAAGTGCTTTTTCTTCCTTGACTCTAACCAGTTTGTATAAGGTCTGCTTTGCAAGGACTGCTTTGGCTGAGCAAAGGCAGATATAAGGAGAAATAATGGACCAACAGAGCTTGTTCTTCTTTCTACTTTGTGCTTGATGAAAGGGAACCGGAGGATAAACTTATGACTTTGTTATAAATTCTTTCATGTACTACCACTAAAACACTTTAATCTGCATGCTACCCACTATTCAGGGATTGTGGAGAATTTTCAGTCAAATCCTGTATCAAAGAGTCGTCACTGCTAGAGTTCCTATTTCTACAGACGTACCGAATATGCTGTCACATGAATAGCATCTCAAACACTTGTCCAAATCATTGACATGATCTATGTACTCCTTTCCATTTTTACATGGAATGCAGTGTTTGCTAGTATCTGTTGGGCAGCTGGTATTTTTAACAAAACCTGTACAGACAGAAAAACAAGAATTAAGATTTGCAATGCCTTTGGACAGAAGCCATCAGCTCTAAGACCTATGTCAGACTTTTCTTTTTAATCTCTAATACTTTTTGATTTACAAATATGGACAGAATCTATATTCTTTACACGTACGTATATGCTCTTCAGGAATGTAGTATACGTAAGATCTAATTATCCCCCCCTCTTCCTCCAGTTTAGGACTGAAGGAGAACGGTACATGCAAAATCGGAAAACTCGTGAATATATGGAGTCTTGTAGGCAAAAGCCTGTGCTTTCACTTTTTTAACCTCTTTCAAAGATGTGTATGTAGTTCTTGGCTCTTTTGTGACAAGCATGTTATGCGAGAACTACTACCTGTAGTGAAAAATTATTGGTGTATTGAGCTCAAGAAATACTTTTTAAGTGTCTGATGTCCTGTAATAGAAAGATACAGCTAGAATGAAGCATTGCATCCAGGAAATCACAGCATACTGCTTAGCTATCCCAGTAGAAAGCAATTGTGCATGTTGTGGTTTCCACTCTTAATGACTTTTCAACACAGTCTTAAAATGATACTCACCACGTTCACATTTCTTGCAACATTGAACACCTAAATTGTACTCGTCCAGGTTACACTTAATTCCCCTCTTAGCAATGATCCTCCTTGTAATTAATTTCTTGTATGGTCTGTGCATTAGAGCTTCAGTATCATTTTTGCACTGTGTTTCAATAATTAAGACAACCACCTAGGAGAGAAGAACAGCAAGTTACGAAAAAAACCTGTCAAGGACTGTAGGTGTGTTTTACTACTAGCACAGAGTTAAATCAGTGGTGTTATTCTATTGCTAAACATATTGATATTCACCCCCTTATTAAAGTTGTTCATTACTTCAGAAGAGTTAATGGACAATGAGGACAAATATTAGATTTAATGCTATCAACCCTGCCACTACAGGTACTGATCATTTGAACATTAATGCTTGAGAACAGGCCCATACATCTGAGTTGTAACAAATGACCTCATATGACTAATTATAGTGCAAAGCAAAGGAACTCCCATTATTTTCTGGAAGAGCTTTCTCTGCCTCAGATTACTGTGCCTAAATCTGCCCTTTCTTAGCCCGTAATAATAATCTTCCATACAGAACTTCCTAAAATCAAATTATATCTTTCTTAATTTCTTGCCATCCTACTGTTGCTTGCAAACTGAACAGTGTTAATGTATCTTTGAAGAAAAAAAAAATCTAATGTTTTAATCTTGGCCAAAATACCTGATTTATAAAACGATCTTGTTCTCAGCTTGTTTTCCAATTCAATTGTTTTTCTTCTTAGTAGATGATGCCTATATATTCTGGAAAGATGTATCACTCTCAAATTAATTTACACCCTGATCAATTTCTTTGAATGCACTGTCAAGTTAAATTGCATAGTACTTACTTTTTTTTTTTTCTTACTAGTAGTAACATTACTAGCTGTCACTGTCCTGCCTCTTCATAGTAATAAGAAAGCACTGTGCACCGGAGGCCAAACCATTCTTTTTTTCTACGTTAGGAGTAAGGCAGGAAAATAAGAAGGGTAGATCTGCTATAGTTTGCTACCTTCTTGGCAATGGTTTGTGGGGAATTCTGTATATACTTTGCATGCACGAAGTATGAGATGTCTGTATAATGGAACTATGTATTACTTGCTGGCAGGGGAACTAGATTCCCTCCTAGAAATATTATTGTGCAGGACAGCCTGGCTTTACTTAACCCAGTTTCTGTGGATAGTCTGGAGTGGTTTGAACATCTTCATGATTTATTTTACTTATGTGTTACTATCTGTGTGGAGCTGTAACAGAAAAAATTAAGACAGTCCTGGTCTTGAAGAGTGTGAAGTCTTAACATCTAAGCTGAGCTCTAAATTCACTGTTCTTGCTCCTCTTTAATTAAAATACTGCTTCGTACTTTACAAAAGACTTGAGTATGCACTGTGAGGGATGCTGAGGAAGGGGGGAAAAATTATGCCTGGGAAGAAATGGAGCAATGCTATTGTCCTTGGCAAAATGAAAGAGCAGGACAAGTTGTGAAGGAGAGGGGTAGCAGGGTACCTTTCTCAGAAAGGAGATTAGTGGGGAATGAGGTGCAATATAAAGAAACTGCCAAATCCTTACACCAATGGCACACTGTATGGACGAAAAGTCCAAAGGACTGATCACAGATTGACTCACATTTTAAATCAGCATGCAAAACACCTTGACTAGAATAATTTATTTTTAATTTTGTCTTGGATATTTAAAAGAGGTTAATTCTGAATGGTTGGTTATCTCTGAATACTTTTGAATTGCATCTTAATACAAATTTGACTGTATCTGTTAATGCTAATAACAAGGGACATACATATTCAAAGAATTCTCTAATAATTTGAGGACTGGTTATTTTTACTGTTACAGTTTGGGGTTTTTTTTCCCCATGCCAGAGGGTGATATTTAATGGCTGATTAATTCAATCTTCATGATTTTGTGTAAAACTGCTTGGATGCTGACCGTAACTTTAGTTAGATGCAGAAAACTCTTTAATTATCTTAAATATTAACTTACTGAAAAACTGGTTTGGATTTCAAACTGGGGTCTCAAGTGAAGGAAGTGTTATCTGGGGCTAATTAATTGAAGTAACCAATATGACCACTGCCTGCTGACTTCTACAAGTAGCCACTTCTTTTGATCCTCCAGTCTATTCAGAGATGGTAAGGTGAAAAGCATTTTCTTTCCTTAGCAGCCATCTGTTTTAAAATTTATATAACATTAGTTACTAGACTGAAATTAAGAAGGCCTTTCTTTGCACCTGTAGGAGAAACTTCAGCTGCTAAAAAAGCAGTTTAGCACTTCAGAAACTGTGGGTACAGATGCTCAGCCGGTCACTTCCCCAGTTCAGCACTCTGAGTCTCTTCCTTTGCTGCCAAAGCTTTGAGGGTGCTCTTCTCCGAATCCCAGTGTAACGATGTTAAAAGGCTAAAGTTAATGTAAGGCCCTAACAGAAGCTGTCAAATGGATGTGCCAAATTAGCGTGATGTGTTTTGCTTTTGCCTGGGAGAACTGTCTTACTAAAAACTGGGATAGCAAGTTTGATTGAAAAATAATTACTAAAATGTAGTCAGGGACGTGTGCCCAGTCTAATTTGGCTTTCCCCGAAGCAGGGTGAAGACCTGTACCTCCATGGCTCCTCTGTCACATGTTGGACTGGGCCGAGGCAGGGGATGGCCACGGGACAACACTGGGGGACGTGCCTTGCCCCGGCTCTCGGAGCTGGAGGGTCGTGACACCCTGCCCCGGCCTGCCTGCCGTGAGGCCTCGGCCAGCAGAAGGGTCCGGAAGCGAGGCAGCGGCGGGGGCGGGGAGGCCCTGAGGCGGCACGATAGAACTTTGGTCGCCCCAGGAAAGCTGATGGTGACAGAAGGCTTCCAGCCCTGAAGGCATGTGGCTGGGGCATGTGGCGGGCCAGCGCAAACTCCGCTCATGGCGAGAGGAAGTTGGTGGGGCAATGAGTCCTTCACCTCCCCGCTGACGGAGGAACCGTGACTCAGCCCGCTCCCCGCTGCGCTTGAACGCCACCACAGCCGACGCTCTGACTAACCTGCCCTGGCTCAGCGGCGCCCGCCCCGCTGTGAGGGCCGGGCTCCCGCCGCCTCGCCTGCCCTCACAGCCGCACCTGGCGAAACTCTGCACCCACCGGGACACCCGGCATCTTGATTTCGGCACCCAAATCTCCCCTTTTTAGTCTGGAGAAGTCAAGCTTTTTTTTTTTTTTTGGGGGGGGGGGGGCGGGTAGGGGCA
>JAVJGG010000094.1:23267986-23306258 GCA_035590195.1 Aviceda cuculoides | reverse complement strand
ACCCCGAATGAGCCGGCAGGCTTGGGGCGGGCGGGCCGCCGCTCTCCGCGCTGAGCTGCGCTCTGCGGAAGGCAGGCAGGGGCGCGCCGTCTCCTTTTGGGTGTCCACGCTGCCCACGGGGCTCTTGAGTGTTTGGGCTGGACGGGCGTGGGTGCACCCGCTTGGCAGGTTGAGACTGCCGGGGGCGGCCCCGAGGTGATGAAGCAAAGTGCCGACAGACTTTGGGGTGGGCATGAGGCGTTTGCTTCGTGTGCTTCAGCTGCTGGGTAGAGCAATTGCCTCGCCACCGAGGGCAGAAACTCCACAACTTGGCAGTTTTGGTAAGGACAGGCGTGGGGCAGGGAGTCCTGAAGCCGTGGAGTGGGGCAGTCATTCCGAGTAGGCTAAATTTACTGCAGCAGAGGATGCTGCCTTTTGCTGTCCTATTGAAAGGATTGCTCAGGCCTGTGACCACTATTTCGTAGCTATTTCCAGTCACTCCTTGTGTTTTTCCTGTAAGCTTTCAGTGCTTTGAAATGCTGGTAGTCTGGCCTCCTTTGTAGTGTTAGAAATAGGGTGGTGGTGTCAGTTATCAATACGTGTTTTGATCTTTCAGGTTTTGACGTGATGCCGTTGCCTTGGGAAGACCATGGTTGCAATTGAGCTGGCGTTTTCATTTTAGACACCTTTTTTCAGTGGTTTATGACTCAGATTTTCAGAAACCCTTCAGATTTTCTCCATGTATGGCTCTTAGCTGCCATACAGATGAGCTGGGTTCATAACATCATCAAAAAATAGCTGCTGTTTTAAATATTGCAGGCTTTTTAACCACTTCCGGATAAAACAAAACGTACTGCTGACACATTTTTAGAGGTGCTGCCTCTGGAGTATCCTTCAACAACCAACTTTTTGCCTTTCCAGTGGCAGTACCAAGTATGACGAACGAGAGGCATCTCTCTTGGGTGCAGTGCCTGTGTTACACGTCTGTAGTTCCTACTGGGCAAACCCCAATCAGTGTGTACCCAAGGCTGTTAATTTTAGCAGAAATTTGCGTGCGGGTAGGGGTGGAGTAGGGACTGTGAGCAGCGTTGTCCGGATCTGGATGGCTGTTGCAGCAGAAAGCTCAGCTGTTTCCAAATTCATCACTTGGGGGATTGTTTTTTTGTCCTAAACCCAAAACCTGACATGACTGGACTCTCGTCAGGCATCACTTAGCATTAAGTAACACCTTGGTGTGCTTCTTGCTCTAGTTACCCAATATCCTCCAGTAATGTAGCTAAGATCAATTAGGCACATGTGTTTTACACTCTTCCCCGCCCCCATGGAGGTGTGATGACTGCATGCACATTATCTGTTTTGCGGTGGAGTGTTTTTTGTCTTGGTAGGGAGTTTTGAGAGACATTGAGAAGCCACCAGATTCTTGTCAAAACAAGTGTCTGCATATGACTTGGAGTCATACCTTGTGTACTTAATAAGCGTAGCTGTTTGGGGTTTTTTTGTATATATAATGGATGCAAACTGAGAGGCAGCAATATGTTTTTGTTTGTTGACTATCCTGAGTTGGCATGGGTCAGCACTGTAAGGTCAGTGTTTTCATCTTTTCACTGTTCCTTGGGTTGCAGCAGCTTTTTGGGGGCTGGTAAAAGTGGCAGCCTTGTCTATTTTATTTACTCACCCTTCACCTAAACCTTAATTCAGGAGTACAAGACACTGCACTGTTTTTCCTTCCAGCAGGTGGCCTTGTGCCTTTCCTAATGTGCAAAGAGGGATCAGACAGTGGCAGGATCAAACTCCAGGAACAGTTAACACACAGGAGACTGACTTGTTAGTGCCTTTGCAATTCCAGCTTTAAAAATGTAAGGTTTTGTGATTAAAGTGAAGTTCTGGGGTTTTTTTACTATGCTGTTTTAATTTTTGCGGGTTTTTTGGGTTTTGTTTGTTTGTTTGTTTTTGGTTTTGGGGTTTTTTTTGTTGTTGTTGTTATTGTTGTTCTGTGTCCACATGTGTGCACTGGTCATAGGAAATTCTGTTCAAGATAGCTGTAAAAACACACAAGGAATAATTTTGGACACACACGACTGCAGTGTTCTGGCTCTGAGAGTCGCTGAGTTGGAATCTGTATTTATGCCTTAACTGGCATAAAACCTTTTCTTCCCTCTCCAGAAGCCTTCTTGCACCTAGAGAAACTGAATCCATCAGGGTATTATGACCTTATGAATTGCTAAGTTTTTGAGAAGGCTAACTTAGTCTCTCCAGGTGAAGAAGAATTTGTCAAGGTGAAATAAAACATGACCGAGGTCCTGTGCCTTGTATTGATCTCATCTCAGAATGTTGAAGCCATATTTATATTCCAGGGAGAAAATAACAGGGGGGGAAGCATAAGATCTGACTTGCTTTCTACTGCTTCTTCTTTCTTTGCTAAATTGTTACAGATTTTTTTTTTCATTTAAATATACTGGGGGGGGGGGTGTTAAATACTTGGTTTAGATTTGTTTTGGCATATTGGTAATTATTTAGCAGTTCTTCTGTACTAAGATTGGGCAATTAGATTAATGTAGTGTAACTTAACCAAAGTAGTTCCATCAAACTTAAATTCTCTTTTGACCTACAATACACTTTAGAAGATTGTTGTTGCACAGAAGACTTGCACTGGGATACCTTAATATCATAAATGTAAGAGGTGTTGAATTTGAGATGAGTTATGAGCTCCTCACTACAACTGTCTTCCTGTTAGCTTTGCATTTTCTTGTCTTGTATATGTTTACTTATTCACCTGTCTTCTAGTAGATAGTAAGTTTGCCTCAAAATGTAGGTTAATGGACACAACTGTTGTATTTGGACAACTTGATTAGGCTGTAAGAGGAGGAAAATAGGAGCGAATACAGAATATATGTTTTGGAGATACTTAATGAACATTTTGTTATGTGATTCATGTTTTCTAAATAATCTGAACTTTAAAGGGAAGAGGGAGGGATAAAGCTCAAACACTTAATGATCGGGCCCAAAGTAGAGTTATTTCTGTCTGCATTTTGTTTTATTTTGCTTTTCTGTTTTGCCTCTCCCCACCTTCATGTATGTTCAGAACAATGTGATTTGGGGTTTTGGTTCAAGTACTACTAGACTGAATAATCCGTTACTCACACAGCTCTGTTGCATCACCTTCATCCTTGGTTCAAACCTGTTCCATTCTGTGACTCTTCACAAGCAGCAGATAACCCTATTGGGAAATGGTCGGAGTGGCATCAGTCCTGGAATCATCAGCTCTTAGTGAGTGCAGTTTTTCCCTTTGTTTTGCAAATCTTCAGTGAAACATTAAACTAGTGACCTTGTTCCACCCACCAGCTGCACCCTTTGATCTATGGTCTTGTGGATCAGAAATTATCTGTAACTACTGTAATTATTGGCTATTTTTTTTGCAGTGTGATATGGCTGGATTCTGACAATTCGAGGTTATCCTTCTCACTTTCTAAGATAGTACTTACAGTCACATGGGTTAGTGGTATAGTGAAGAGTTCTTGGTCAGAGGATGTGGTAGCAAAGCACTTTATTGGCCCAAACACCCCATTCTGTGGGTGGAGAAGCTGATATGACAGCATAGAAGTGGGAAAGCAGTGTGTGATCAGAGAGGTTTATGAACACCCTGTGGGTTTTTTTTATAAGGGTGCTGCATGGTGTTACATCAAATCATATCAGGGAGTTCTGGCATGCAGCATGTTCCTATTAGAAGTAATAGTGATCTGATACACAGGCCTGTGGAGCCACAGATGCTAGTGTTTATCTAAAAAAACCCCACACTAGCAACAAAACAGAGTGGAAACACAACAAAACAGAGTGGAAAACGAAACTCATAGCAAGCCACTTGTCCCCTCTAGCAGTTCTCCTCTGGAGAAGGTGATAAAGGAGAATTCGGAATAGTCCCTGTCACTCTAAAAGAAAGCTGAAACAGATGTGTGTTCTTTCTCTTGTAATTCAACTTCTTACCACAACCCTGAATCTGTGCTTTTGTTCAACAGACCCAGCTTGATGACGTCAATGCATTCTTCACAGCAGGGAAAAAAAAATAATTTTTCAAACAAACCGAGCATTTCCTTAGACTGGAAAAGCAAATTGGCTGGATGCCTGGTGGCTCCTACAACCAATCACTATAACCTTACCATAAATGTAGATGTGTTTCTTTCTTAGGGTTGATTATTGACTTTATTTTAGCCATGGGACCATTCTGTCCCAGTCCTCTGTGTGTGCACTCTACCAGCGAGTGCTGAGATCCTGAATGCTGCATTATTAAGCAAATGTCTTGCACATCACATGCACTCACTTAAAATTTGACTTTATGACTTGATATATTGTAAATGCATCTCTTTTTAAATGTTTTGCAGAGCTCTGTCTCCATCCAGAACTTGCAGCAGGCAACTTAGCTTCAGAGGTTGGCTTATGCTCTTTTCTCTTTTTTCAGGCTAGTTGCTCTTAGTTGTTTTTTAATGATGGTATTACTAAGATTATGCTTTATACTTGCAAACCTTGGTGTACAACAAATACTAACCGTCAAATGTGTAATGGATGAACTGTAAAAGCTCTTGAGATAATGTGCTAGGGAGGCTAGATGTTCTCCAGAGGTGAGTGAGGAAGTGTTCAAACCTTTTCTGTTCAGGCACTGCCTGGACAGAGCACAGCTGATTTAGTCTGAGTGTAGTAGTAGTTTCCTGCATTTGTGAGTTAAATCCAAGGCTGAATCCTCCCACTGAGGATGAGACAGGAAAGATCTGTAGAGAAATGTCTGGAGTTAAAAGGTAAATGCAAGTAAAAGGTCTTTAGTTCTTCTTTTAACCTTTGATCTGAAGATGGCAGTAACAGGCGCATCAGATGGCTTTATTTCCGATGTTGAGTAAGTTACAGCCAAACAGCCACCTTTCAAGGAAAAAAATTTTCATAATTATTTTAAGGTTAACTAAGAAAAATTTTATTAAGGGGGGGGAGAAGCTAAAGGAAGGATTTTAAAAGATCTTAGCATACTGTAGTTGATCAGAATTTCTGAAACTAAGAAATGTTATGTCTTTTGGGATTTAGTTCCACCATTTTGCTTTGCTCTGTCATTCTCCTCTTTCTGGGATGTCATCTAACAAGTGAGACTACCACACTCAGATAAAGCAATGCCTTGTGGCTGAGACTCCAAACTCTCTTGGGGTTTTTTTTGGATATCACTTAACCTTTGAAATTCTTGTGGGGGCGGACAGTGATGTGAAAAGTTTTATTCCTCCCACTAACATCTCGGATGCAGTTTGGCATTCTCTGCGACATCAAATGTTCTTCAGGGTGAGAACAGGATGCAGTGATCTTGCTCTGGATGTTTGTCTCCTGCACATTGCTGTGCACTTTTAACCAGGGCTTGTGCTTTTGGTAGATGATCAAGAGCTAAATTCTGGTAGAGAGGGGCTGTTGTGGTAGGAGCAAGGTTTGGAGGTGGTGGGGCTGTCGCTTTTCCCTGCCTTTACCTATTCGCCCACTTCTACCGCACGTCTGCACAAACAGGCAAGAGGCCTGGGTAGCTCATGCAGTTACAGGAGTGAGTCATATCTTCTCTGTTCAGCTGCACAGCCCACTGCATAGTCGAGCTTTTATGAGCATGAAGCAAATGAAATGAGTATGTAGTACAGTTTAATTTATATTTCTATCAAAATGCAGTTGATTGTTTTCTGTTGGTGGTTCTCATCAGCAATTAAATGATGGGCTTAGAAAGCTGTGCATCTCCAGAGGTGGTCATAACAAGAAGGGGCACCCTGATGTTTGCTGTCTGAAGCAGTCTGTGAAGTTCCCAGATAAGAGATTAGTGATCTTTTTCAGCTGAATCATTTCTTTAAATACTTCTTGGAAGCCAAGTATTTTGGAAGAGGCATCCTTTCCACACTGCACAGTAGCTGCCTCTCTGCTGTCAGCCAGCTCACACACAGGAACGGGAAGCTGGATGGGGGACCACAGAGGGATGAACAGCAGAACATGCGTTTCTGGTTTCCTGGGATGGGCCGGAGAGTCTGGTGCCAGCGCAGGCTGCAGCTTTAACAGCCGCAGGTTTCCCATGCATTTCTCCCAGCTCAGGGGTGCTCAGAACCCCCCCTGTCTGGAGGCAGGCTGCTGAGAGGAGCGCAGTTCCTCAGTTTTGTGTGAGAAATGAAGAGGGGCTCGCATCCCTTTGCTGCAATAGTGTAAGGAAATTGTCTTACCTTCTTGAAGTAGAGGTTTTGGACCGCATTCTCAGCTCGCATTGTATCACTTCAGTGAGCCATGGTTTTACTTGAGATCAATGGTAATTTTGATGTTGTTTTGAGTGAAGCTAAGATTTCACTACACGTGCATACAGCAGATGTAAAAATACGTTGCGTCGGCAACTGGGGACTTCTCTCCCTCTGGGAGGCAAGGCTGGCTGCCAGCCCCTTCTCCGCCAGCCCCTTCTCCACCAGCCCCTCGAGGGGGCAGCCCCGTCTACCCTGCACTTGCTGCATGGCAGAGCCTGGAGCATCTCAGCTTGGTGCAGTGCAGGGCTGTTGCTACGGGGAGCTTGTTCCCTGCTCTCCCAGCTACTGTTCCACTATTCCTGAGTGACCTGTTACAAACCCCACATGTTTTCTTTTCAGGGGGCGTACCTGAAAAACAGGATCTGACAAAAACAGGTCTACAGAAGAATAGCTATAACTTATTAAAATCAAGGTAATAGAGAAGGTTTAGCTCTCATGAAAAGAGTAGCTTGTATTGTGTAAGCAGAAAAAAAGAAAACAGAAGTTAGCCCTTTTTCCCAAGTGTGGTGGTCCCCTGTTCCCCCCAGCCCATTTTTCTGAGAAGGCCTGGCCATTTGCAGTGCAATTGGTGCTGAGTTTTTAGTGCTATAAAATACTATAGCAACACTGTTTTATTTAAATGTGATTCAGAAAGGATGTGTTTATGCTGAAGGTGTCCTAATTGCATAATTTTCTCCTTTTATTAAGCAGCGTGTTCATGCTGTGTAATGTAGACTAATCAGAGTGCAGGGGAATGGTTTATATTATGCTGAAGAAGTCTGAGCATTTGACCTTGTAAATGAATTCCCAGAGACAGCTAAATACAGTGCAGTAAGTAACGGGCTCTAATTAGGAAGCTGAAAGAGTTGTATGTAGTTCTGGTATCCTAACGTGGAAACTATCCAGGCATTTTCAGGATCCTTGGGCACCAGTGTTTTGCACCAGTGAAAGGAGTTACTACGTCTATTCAAGAAGTTACTAGCAAGGAACTGAAAGAAAGAGAAACCTGGGAAGTATTTACAGGAATGACAACATCGTAGAAACTAATTCTGATACAGAGATATACAAAACCTTGTCTTTTATTTAGCGCTGTTACTGATGTGCAAGCAGAACAGAACACGAGTCAGCCGGCTCTAGCATTTTCTGCCTGTAGGTACTTGGGTTATTCTTGAAGTCCTGAAAACCGCAGTGAAACCAGGCAGATGTTAGCCTTCCGTCTATGGAATGGAGAACTGTGTGCAGTGAGAGCTGTGTCTGTACTGGTCCCTGTGGGCACACTATATGTGTATGTGCGATACAGGACAGTATCTGTGATCTTATCTTGGTTAAGAAATGGATCAAAAAGGAGCTGAGAAATCTCCAGCTGGGCTATAGGCAGATTAGACCTGAGTCCTGACAGTTTTCATCCTCCACAAGGCCAGCTGTACAACAACTGGTCTTGAAATGGGCTGGAATGACCAAAAGCTTTGCAGGATTCTGTATTTTTCCTTATTTCTGAAGGATGGTTATGTTTATTTCAGAAATGTGTGTCTAAGTCTCTCTTACAGTTATAAAAAGAAAAGAACAAAACATTGTGTCTAAGGTGGACATGTAAAACCCATTTAGTGGACGAGAGGAAAAACCCCTACATTTGGCTGGAAAATGCTGGTGCACTTTCAGAAAACCAACCAAATTATTAAATGAAAATAGCATGTTATCTGTACTTTTCCATGGTTCTTGTGACTGTCTGTAAGAAAGAGGAAGAAGAAACTGCCTTACGTAACTAAGATGCATCTGCAAAGCAAAGGCAAAAAACCTGCCTGTTTCAGTCTTCTTGTGATACTTGAGCATCATTTGGGGAGAGGTTTATAAACTGAATGTGCTAGGGTATGAGTAACAGCTGTGTGCTAAGTTCCTCCTGGCTAAGTGACCAAGCGTCATCAGCTGTCAGTCTCCTTGAGCACCACAGTAGATAACAGGAGGGTCTTCCAGGCCCAAGCAGCATCCAGGGTGGGTGCAGGAAGGTGACAGAGGCAGGTTGACACTGGACACAGGGCAGAGGAGAGCACCAGTGAAGTCCTGTCCTTCCTGCAACCTGCGGTGAGTTAGGCACCACTTTGTCGAGTGTGTTTGTCTGCACCTTGTTTTCATCAGCCAAAATTACATTCAGCAAAAGCGTGATGTATGGGGGTAGAGATCCTTTTGCACAGGTCAGAGATGCAAAGAGTTTTCTAAAGGCTTTGTATTATAAACAGGATTCTGCTGGGGAGGACTCTGTTTTATTCTGGATCTATAACGTAGATTGTAGCAAGTTATAAAAACACATACACACTTTATCTGTGGCATTTATCTGTAACTTATATTATTGTTCAGATCACTGATAAAGGCATTAAGGTGCATAGCCAATGATGGGTAGGGAAAGTCCCGCAGAATTGCACCCACTCAGCAGTATTTCCCTGCACTGCTGTGCTGTGAGACTTCTGCTAGACAGTTCTCATGCTACTCTCCATAGGATGATTCTGCATTTGCCTTATTTTTAATTATTTCGTGTTTTAGAAAGTAAAAGGCTTTAGAGGGCTATTACATTTGTAATATTTCTCAAAAAATTTTTTACAAGAAGTCATTTTTATAAAGCCTTATTCATCAGCATTTATTATATTATCTCCTTTTACTTTTTATTATTTGGATGCTATATTGGCAGCTGTGTTAGTTTGACTTACAGTGGTGTGTTCATCTGGCAAGTTTGTAATTAGCTACTTCTCGCCATTACGTGCTTGAAATTTTTGTTAAACTGCCTTTCTTCCTGTTTCGGGAAAGCCCCTTAAGTATTTTTAAGGACTAATGAAAGTAAGTGTTAATTGTTCTGGAGGCACTTTGGCCTGTTCTCTGGAACACTTGGATGGATGCAGGCTCTCCAGACCTGCTGCACTGTGCGTGCCCAACTTTACTGCTGGCTCTTTTAGCACCCTCCTGCAATGGAGTTGAAATAGAAAACCCCAAAGTGTTTTGCAATCCTTTGAATTGACATCTGGCTTTTTCCTGGTACAGAAAATGCATGTGTATTAAATACGTTTGCATTTGCCATGTTATTTTTGACAATTCCATATAACGGCATATATTTCCATATAATAGCATGCTAGTTCCAGAAATATGTTTCCTTTTTATGCTAAGGTATTTTTAAAAGTATGTGTTCGCTTTTTGTCACACAGGTTGTAGATTTCCCCCTGTAATTTTTGTGCCTTCTTCAGTTTATTGCCACGTAACACTCGTTGCTTCACTGTGACACAGTGGTTCTCGCGTAGATTTGAAAAAAGAGTTCATCTGTGCTCTCAGGAGTTGTTTGTTTACAGGTTGTGCTGCGTGGCTCATACAGAAGACGAGGAAGTTGCAGCAGGGCTGCGTCTCCTTGTCCTGCCTGGCAGCAACACCTGACTGCCCCCAGTGCCCCAGCCCAGGCGCCAGGAGAAGGGGGCTGCAGACCAGCGCTGGGCCATCTGGAGAGGCAGGTACCACTTGTTGACATTTGTGGTGAGAGGGACTCCACAGTTTGTCATCATCAAGAGTCCATGGGCAGAGAAGCTGTGTTGGTCAGAAAAAGTGAAACTCTGTCCCTACAGAAAACTATTAAATTTGGTAGTGAAAGAAATTACCCTGCAGAGGTCCTTTTCCTCAATGTTTGCTGGAGAGCCAGCCGAATTGGCTGATACAGGTACCTGAGCTTGTGAAGCCGAGGGATAGAAGCAGGCATGCAGAGTCCACAGGTTTAATCTGTAAGTAATAGCCTTATGAAACCCACTTCCAGCAAATTTCTCAGTTTGAGAATTGAGATGGGAATGATCTGATTTCTCATAATGTGCAAGCTCACCTTGAAACCTTTCTTTTGGTGAGATAGTAACAGGGCAACAGCTTCCAAAAATGTGGTGGGAACTCAGTCTCCTTGTTACTGTCAGTCTGGCTGGGTAGGTCTGACTTCCTCAGGAGTAAAGGGCTTGGTTTTTGCAGTGGTATGGTGGGAAGATTTCATTTATGTTTTGACAAATTTAGATAGGATGTTACTGGAGAGGTTCCGATAATCGTCCGGGGGAATTTCTTCTCTCTTAGCTCTTAGGAGATGTGCCAATATAACATTATCATGAAGCTTTGTCTACAATGTCATTTAGGACAGATGTCTGCATGAACTGTGAACAAGCTACTGAGGTGCTGCTAAGTGGGGCGGGCTCAGCCTGGGGTAGTGGCTTGAGGGCTTACCCAGGATCTCTGGTGGATTTGCAGCTCTCGGTATAAAGATAGTGTTCCTTTGACTATGCTTCTGATATGTTTGATATTTTCTTTCTAACATTAGGCATGTCTACACCAGATGGAGTGTCAGCTATGGGTGCTGCCTTGCAGATAAAATGTAGAGCTTATTTCCACAAAAAATCATGGAGGGCGCTCTATCTCCAAAACTATGTGGTTAAATAAGGCAAATTTATGGAGGAAAAAATCTGTCTATTATGCATGAAGATAAAGGTGCAAACTCCTGTCTCAAGATATCCTTATGCTGCACATAACGAAGCAGAAAGGATATAGGAAGAAAATTATCGCTGTAGGCATCCCATTTCTTTCCTAAGCATCTGCTCTCAGGAAATCTCGGAGACAGGATACTGAACTAGATGGATATCAGCCTGACCCAGCAGGGCTCATTCTTATGCTCTATTTATTTATCTAAGAAGGGGGGGAGAGGGAGCCATTAGCTCATTTTTACTTTGAATATGTTCCTTGAATGATAACTTTACCACATTACCATGGAGGAAGATACCTGGTCAAGAAGATGAAGGAAGGTTGTGAATTAACACGCTTCATCACCCTGCTCAAGAGGCCCAGGAGGCAAACACTGTATCCTCGAGCTCTTGAACAGCACTGACAAAACTGTTTTCCAAACTTTGTAGGTTGAAAGCTGCCATATTTGAGAATGATTAGAGCTATTTTGTCTTAGTTGTTAGAGAGACACCAGTGCAAGAACCTGACAATCATAGAGAAAGCTAGTCTGTGGGTCTGACAGCTTGTGGTTGATCTGACACTTTACAGATGCATACTGTGTGACAGCTGCAATGAATCAGGTTATTAGAGGGACTTTCTGCTCCCTAAAGCTTATTTATTCCTGTCTTTCTCGAAACAGGGGGTGGGGAAGTGTAAAGCCTATCAATGAGATAGAGGAGAGGGCCTGAAGCCAGACAAACTAAAACATTTAGAGATTCTGCTAATGCTATGAAGATGAAAGGAATCCCCAAATAAAAAGGAGCCAGAGACATATTTAGCAGAGCCTCATTCCTAAACAGCCAATTGGATGTAGGCAGGAAGGTCTCCACGCACGTCTCAGAAGTTGTTTTCCCTTATAAAGTAATGGCTTGTAACGTTATGAGCAAAGGGGTTACTTTATTCCCAGTTTTCTATAGCAGTTGGGATAAGACTGCAGCTTCTGCCCTCCTTTACCAAAAAAGTATGGCATCTATGAACTGGTGCGTGGCCTCTGAGCTGGCATTCTTCAGGCCAGCTGAAGCCCATTTCCTAGGCATCGTGGCTATACAGCTCCCGCTTCTGTGGAGTCCCAAGCACATTTTGTGTCCATATGACAATCTGCAGAAGTTACTGAAAAGCAAAGAATTTAAGGAACATGCAGCTAAGAGTTTCCACTGACATCTTGGAAGATGCTTGAAGTCAATGAGGAAGTTCACGATGTGCATGGGAGCTTTGCTAGTATCACTATAAAGAGATCAGGGAAAAGGGTATGAAAGAAAGAGCCAAAATTATTTTTTCCATTTACTGTCCTTCTTCTGATGGTACTCCAGACACGCTCCTGTGATGGAGACTGAAAAAGGGTTTAGCATGGACAGAGAAGTTCTCAGGGGAAGACAAATAAAAACCATGGCGTTTGGCTATGGATACAATGAAAGAACAGGAACTTCAGGGTGTAGACACACTGGGCAGATTGCGCTGTGGCTGTTTCTATACAAATGAGTGGGATAAGTACTGAAAGATAGGCAGCAGAAAGTGGTGATGGAACTGGCCTCTGGGACGGAAGATAAACTACTTTCAGGAATGGTGTTATGTTCTTTTTCTTGCAAAAAATTATTTATATATTTGGGCTAAGCTGGTATGTGTCTGTAGCTACAGAGGAAGGTTCAGAGGTTTAATCTTCGGCATGTAGGCTTGGTCCTCAGAAGACTTGTTCTGTTCAGTTCTTATTCCTGTCTCATGCCAAGTACATTCTCCACCCCCCCCCCACTCCTCTGGAAGTGACCTATGTTGCTGAGAAGAAAGGTGTAAACTACTAATGTATTTTTTTTCCCCCTGTATTTTTATCTATAGCAATATCTGCGTGATCACAATTCGAGCATGGAATCACTAAAAAGAAAAGAAATACCTTTATTCTATAATGTCCCTTGAGCCAGACTGACCTAACTTCCTTCCATAGTTCACCTGTTTGCCTGCCTTCCTTCCTGCCCCGGGACCTTCCATAACGTAACTCCCCAGAGACGAGCTGCCTGCTGAGCACTGGCTCTCCATTGTGTGCTGAAGGCTCGGCTGTGCAACAGCTCTACCTTTTTCCTGTGCTCTTCTTGTGTATGCATCACTACTGCTCAGTCAGCCTCTGGGCTTACTTCTCCCTTCTAGTCTGCATAACCTTGTCTCTAAGAAATATCCTTCATGTGGTAGATACCTCCATACAACTCCTCTCAGAGTGTTTCCTCTTTATTGCCATATCAACAACTGCCTGCTCTGAATGAGACTCTGTGTCAGCTGTATCTTTTTGATGAGCATCCTGAAAGCTAAGATTCCCACATCTGGAGCCCATGACAGGCAAGGTGATGTGTGATCCCCACCCAAATAACCATTACTCATAGCAGCCAAGGGGCTGCTGCTGCCATCATTGCCACCGCTGGTAATTGTGGTACGTACCAAGCTAAGTTTACAGGAACCGTGATGAAGCTTAAGAGAGTCACGAAGGTGTCTGTGGTATCTGCGCGGCCACTGCCTCCTATAATACCCACAGAGGCCTCTTGCAGAAAACTGTTGCCTGTATTTCTAGCTATGCTGAGGTGCAGTGTGAATGATATACCAGTTCTACTGAAGGGTTGTTGACTTGGATCTGCAGTGCTGTATCCACTACATGGATCCACTTTGTCACCAGTAAGATTTTTTGGGAGTATGAACCTCTTCTCATTAAGGTGAAGATTTTGGATTCTTTTGGATATTTGTCCCAGTCTTGGTATTTCCAAGGAGTAGTAGTAGATGATGCTTCTGAAGACCTTGGTTTATGTTTCCTCCAATCTAGGAGGTAATTGATGTTTTTATCAAAATCAAACATGATACTGCAGTGAAGGGTTCTGCTGTGTGAAATTCTCCTTCCCCTTGACCTGAGTTCCCTGATCTAATACTATATGTTCTATACGAGGTACATAATTTTTCTCAGCTGTGTTTTTTGAGTGTTGTTTGAAAACAAAGAATTTGGTTTGGCTGTCCTTTGAGTGTCAGTTGGAGATATGCAAAAAAGGAGTTGTTTATATCCTCTGTTTTATGTTACTTACCTTGGTGGGGTTCCCCCCTCCCCCCCTTTTTTTAAAAATCTTTTGCCCTGATGCTGGAAGTCAAAAAATAAATAGCTTTTGCAGGGCTCATGTTCCAACACTTGTTAGCTTCTGTTTCTGACCCTCAAAGGCAGTTACATTCCTTAAAAGTTCCTTTCCTTAAAAGTTAAATTCCTTTTGGTCTTCAATCCGTAATTCTGCCTATCTGCTAACTCTACTAGTGGCCTAATCCTTAAATCTCCACATCAGAAAAACTGCCGCTGCGGTTTTATGGGAGATTTTCTTGCATTATGACTACTCAATTAGGCAGCAAACACTCTGTAAGCAAACACATGAAGCCCCTCCCCACTGTAACAAGACCCACAAAGCAAGGATCTCAGTTGGATTCTTACATCTTTCTTGGCTGTGTGCATAGAGCAGTTTTGAATTTGTGATTGTTTAGTACTGGAGTTTAGAGGTGCTGGTTTCTGGTCTTTAGTACAAACTTAATGACAAAACATTGTTGACTACAAAAGGGCTGCTTTGCTAGAATCAGCCTGTCCAGAGAACAGCTGGCTACAGCTGTAAAAATCCAGTCCTGTGCTGAAAATAACTTGTACAGTGAGAACCCTTGCTTTATTTGCTAAAAATATGTTCAACGGAAAAGCTAGCTGGGTTATAAAATTCAACAACTTTATGATGAGCAATTTGAGATGTGAGTTTACGACAGTCCAGGCTTGTGGCCATCAGTGGAGTAGCACTAGGGCAAAGTTGGCCCACAGGTCCTAGGGTTTTGAAAATAAGCTGACAGAGAAACAGGTTGGATTCTAACCCATCGCAATCCAGAGGGGGATCATAACAATCTTTTAACAGAACATTTTCACAACCTTCAAAGAATTCACTGTGAACCCTATACAACACCAGATACTTTTTTCACTACCCTTAAGCCTATGGGCAACATTTAGCATACAAGCAAAATGCCAAGCTTTTAAAGAGACTTTGTAGCAAAATTCAGCAGCTGTTCAGCTTGCCAGAAACATTTTCATTGTTTTTATCAAAATATTTAATGGAAGCAAAGTGTTTCTTTAAAAACGCCTTCTCTGTTATAAATGACTGCTCTTCCAATTTCTCATTCTGCCTCTTGGATGTTACTATGGAGGCCCGGACCTCTCTTGTTTGAACACATGCTCCTCCTGCCAGAGGGTGTCTATTGTGGGCACACTCTCTGCATTTTAGCAACTCTCCTGAAGTTTTAAAGTGTTTACCTTACACAGCTGAAAGTCTCCTCCTGTTTCATGAGCTCTACACTGGAATGCAGTGGAAGAGACCCAGGGCCTGTGGCCACCCAGATTAGAGGTTTTTGTAATAAGGTCCCTATATGGTTTTGTTAGAGACTTCAGCTCTGTCTCTGTCTGTCTCTGCTCCTTGTTTGGGAAGCTAGTGGGAGGAGAAGAGCTGAAGGGGCTATATAACCTCAGAGCATTCAGATACGGAGTGCACCATCCCAGAGCAGCTATCCCCAGCCAAGCGCTGTCAGGGTAAGTGGCACTGAACCAATACCATGATTTACAGATTGCTGGAGGACTTAAAGTGAATAATGTCAAATGGAAGCAAATTCAGGAGGATGCACTCTTGTGCTGTAGTTTGCTTAAGCAAACTTACTTATTAGAATTGAACTGATAAAATGCTTGTAATATCTGTACTGAGTTGTCTTTATTTTATAGCATTTCCGAAAGGGAAGGAAAAGTTCTACCTGATGATTTTCCTGATTCCACCAGCTCTCCAGCAATTGTATAAAGACACAGTCTGTGTAACGCCACAGCTGGAATTACAGCTATATTCATGTTTAAATGAACCCGTGTCACCTTGGGGTGTTAGTTTGGGACAGAACAAAGTTCCTGAAGGGGTGTGTAGTAGTGTTTCTCAGCAGGTTTGCTTCAGTGCTGTTAACTTGGTGTGAGGTGAAGTGAGTGTTTTGGGGAATGTGACTGTAAGAAGAGCTGGAAGTGTGCAAATTAGCAGTGTCTACTAGGATACAATGAGGATGTGTGTGTATTCATCCTTGTCTCTATGTATATGAAAGTATTGTTTTGTAAAATGCCAAACATTTCATTAAGGAACAGGCTACACACAGTATTTCCTGTGGGGCTGGAGTTCTCTTAGTAGCTTGTTGTGGAGATTGGTGAGGTGATTGGTTATCTTTAGATGTAAAGCAGGTAGAAGAAAGAGGCTAAATACTCTACTAATTACTTGGGAGGAAAATTTCCTTCCTTCCACAGTACTGAGTGACATTTGCTGCTGTAAGATGTTGCTACTGCATGCCATGGCAGTCCTGAGCTGTAACTCACTGGTTGGCAGCAGAGTGCCCTGTCTGAAATCATTCAGCTTTGATTTTTCAACTTTTTGTGCTTTGTTACTAAATATGGTTTTCATTTAGAGTCCACTAAGCTCAGAAATGTAGCCTTTCCTGCCCCCTTCTTTCCCCTCCCCCCAGTGATTTTTGGCATTGCATTAGCTGCATGGGTTTGAGCAAACCCCCTGACCTCAAACTCTGTTCCAAAAACAGGCGGTTGAAAAGCCTATTTCCTAATTAGGAAATGGTTTGTCCAAACCAGTCTGTTCATTCATGTGAGATGGCAATTGTACTCCATTCAGTAAATGTTTGAATATAAAGAGCCTGTTTCCCAGGACTTTAATAAATGCAAAAATTGCAACCTACTTTCCTTTTCCAATAATAATGATAAAATATTTGGAGTACATCAAGTTAGGATTTCCCTATCCTTGTCTTCTCCTGGGAGCTATGCCCATGCAGCCTGCAGGAGTGGGGCTGCAGCCATGTCTCATGGCTGCCTGACTGGGGAGAGACAGAGGATCTCAAATGAAGGATTTGGGAGAACTGTCCATGCTCGTTCCATCCATTGTAGAGGCTAAACTGTTTGTGGGCTCCCTTGCTCATCGGCCATGGCTCTCGCTGACCCCATTCCCACATCGTCCTGTGCTTCCAGTATTCCTGTGGCAGAAGGTTTCAGAGACTGCATGTGGAGCCAGCTGGTCTCTGGATGACAGCTGTCTCCTTTAGCTATTAACACATTGCAATTTGTTGAACTCTGCATGAAAGCCGGAGATCAGAGCTAGCCAAGTGATTCCCTACTATGCTATAAATTGTGAGCAAATAGTTCTTCTCAAGTCCTGGTATTCAGTGCTTGTTTCTATAATTCACTTTAATACAAAGCCTTCAAAGCATTTTTATTAGCCATATTATCTTCCTGTTGCCAGAGGAGGAAAACAGTTTCTTTTTACTGAGACAAGGAGCCAACATAAATTACTCTGCCACTCTACAAATTGAGTTTATTAGCTGCTTTGAAATTGTGATAGAGCATATGCTATGGCCTGTTTTTAAAACACATACTGTTCCTGACTTCATTTTAAACGTGGGTTATTTCTTCTGAGTGACTAAGGGAGGGCTGGAAAAGGCTTCCCCCCTCCCTCCCAGTGGGTTAATATCTGCATCGGGAGAACACCCCTGGTACATGCATAGCATTTACTGTGGTTAGTTTTTGGGAAGCTCAAGACTGAATGGGGAAGACTGAACTGCTCTTACCTTTCACAGCTTTCCACATGTCAGGATTTTGTCAGGGTGATAGAAAAGTGGGGGAAGTTGTGCTGAATCCGACGCAAATGGATCTTTGTTTTTACAGCTGTCAGTCTAGCATTCTCTTTTTATCTCCCACCCATCCCCAGTCATGGATTTCTGTGACCAAATTTAGATAAATGTTTCCTGCTCCCTGATCTGTCTGCCCATGCTGCAGGACTGGAAGTCTCCTCTGGAATCCCAGGGATAATCTCTGGTGCATACAGCCCTCCGGCAAACGTGGTTGAAACCTCTTGTGCTTTCAAAAGAAAGCCTCTTCCCCTGCATGGCCCCGCGATTGCCAAACCGCTGCCATATGTCTCTTTGCTGGTGCTGTCTGCTATCATACAGCCATCTCTGCCTTCAAGGGTGGGTCTGCTACCTAGGTATGTTTTTTGGTCTTGTTTTGTTATTTTTTTAAATTCTTTCCTGCTGTTTCATAGGGCCGTTTTCTGTCTGGAGGGCCTGAGGACATTGACGTAGAAGATGTGCGAGGAAGAGGACAGCACTGCCCTTGTTTGTGACAATGGGTCAGGGCTCTGTAAAGCCGGCTTTGCTGGGGATGATGCTCCAAGAGCAGTATTCCCTTCCATTGTGGGTCGTCCCAGGCACCAGGTGATGAACTGCTTTGGTTATTCCATACTGGGCTCATAGAAGGCTTTGCTGCCCCGTCCCCAGCTTTCCACCCCAGGGCCACCTTTTCCTGTGTCTGGGGTTAGCCCAGCCCTGGGTAACACACTATTTCTGAGCAAAATGAGTCCAGCAGTGCACTCACCTGAGTCAAAGCAGGCCTCTTGCCTTGTGAGAGGAATCCTAAAATTTTTCACTCCTTTCTATGCCCTTTTTCCCCTGCCCCTTAATTTTGGATCACCCAGAGAATTTTGGTGAGTAAAGCTAGTTTAAAAAGCCCAACACAGAAGTATCTGGAAATTTTGACTGCCCTAAAAGCTGATGATAGGTGATGTGTGGAAGACTAAAAGAGGAAGAAGAAGTTTCAGTCAGGTTCCTTTTAGCCTTCCTGACTTGATTCATTTAGCTGTATCACAAATGGGCACCTGTCTAGGGTTGAGTTTCTTTAGCTTCAAGGTTTACATTTGAGTATATGAGGTAGTCCACTCAATTTTAATAGTTTGCAAAATACATTTATTATCTGAGCTGTTAAATTAGAGCGTTTCTGAGCCAGATCATCATTAGCGTGAACTAGAGCAGCTTGGCTAGACCACAACAAACTAATCCACCTAATTAGCAGATCCACCTAATTGCTTCTATGCCATCTGAGGCCCTGGTGAAGTGGAAAGAATAAAACTGGTTGTAAGATGTGGCACCTTATATACCCAGCAAATGCATTTTAAGTTCTTCAGGGCTGGAGAAATGTCTGCCTTTCAGTATAGTAGCTAGGACTGGAGGTCTAAGTGAGGCCTCTGGGTATTACCATAATTAAAAAAAATATATTCAAATGCCAGCTTGTCTAGATAGTGTGAAGGGTACTAATTGCTCAAAAACAAGCCATATAGTCACAGTGGAAACAAATACAGATTTCTAGAACCTTTCTTTCCTGATCACATATCACAGATAATATTAGTCCCTTGGAGGAAGGATCATCCCATCAAAAATTGCAAATCCATGTTGCATGTTTTTAAGACAGGGAGACAGAAATGCCAAGGTTTGGAGTCTGTAATGACTAAGTTCTGATAAGAGTGTTATGCACTCAAAACATCCTATTATATACTATTTTTTTCCAGTATTTCTGACTTTAACATAGAGACTAGTGTATATCCAGAGTAGTTTCCAGCTTCTGGTCCATGGACCACTTCTACAGGATACATGAAAATACCTAAAAAGAAGCCTGTACCAGTAGATTTAAATTGTCTGCCTCTAATTACAGTATGATAGTGTTCAAAAAGAAGATTAAAAAATGTTGAAATTTAAGCTTTAGGAAATGTAAAGTGTATATTGCTCTGTCCACCCTTAGTTGGCACAACATTTTCTGCTTTTACTGCACTTTATTATAGTTCAGCAGACAGTTCATCCCTAAATAATAACAAACATTAAAACAACCCTATTTTTCCACTTTATCTTGATGCATTTAATGTTGTACTTGTTCTGTTTACTTAAACTGTAGTGGAAACATGAACTCCAGAGATTTAAGTGAACTAAACATTTAATTGTGGCAATTAAAGAGCAACGAGTAATTCTCCATTCATTAGTATTTGTATTTTCATAGAATAGAATCATAGAATCATTTATGTGGGGAAAGACCTTCAAGATCATCGAGTCCAACCATCATCCATGCCCACCAAACCATGTTATGGAGTACCCCGTCTATGTGCTTTTTGAATACCTCCAGGGATGCTGACTCAACCACTTCCCTGGGCAGCGTGTTCCAATGCCTGACAACCCTTTCAGTAAAGAAATTTTTCCTAACATCTAACCTAAATCTCCCTTGCCTCAACTTGTTGCCATTTCCTCTCATCCTATCTCCAGCCACCCGACAGAAGAGACCAGCACCCACCTCACTACAACCCCCCTTCAGGTAGTTGTAGAGAGTTATGAGGTCTCCCCTCAGCCTCCTCTTCTCCAGACTAAACAGCCCCAGCTCCCTCAGCTGCTCCTCATCAGACTTGTGCCCCAGGCCCCTCACCAGCTTTTGTAACTAGTATAACTGGCAACTGGATTTATTTCACAGCTAATGTTCTACCTACTTTGTGACACCTCTCCCTGAGAGACTAACTCCATTTGTGTTATTTTATAGGGTGTGATGGTTGGTATGGGTCAAAAAGACAGCTACGTAGGTGATGAGGCTCAAAGCAAGAGAGGAATCCTGACCTTGAAATACCCCATAGAACATGGCATCATTACAAACTGGGATGACATGGAGAAGGTATTGCAGCTTTGAAAGTTGATGTATATTGCTGTTAAACAGAACTAAATGAACCAAATGTTTACAGAATACCCACTAAATTTTAGATGAAAACATCATGCTATCAAGTATGGTTTAATTAGAAGCTTGTTACCAGCAAAGGTTAACTTGCATCTAAAGCTGAAGTATCACTAGGAGTACATCAAAATAGTTATCAGGAGTTCTTCTACTCCAGTCTGATCTATAAATCTTTGCTAATTACTGGAGGAGGAGAAAAAAAAAAAAAAAAGGAAAGAAAAGGAGTATCCTCAATTTGCTAGTAAGGAAATGGAATTTAAGAAGGTATCTGTTTCTGCAAAAATGCAAAGCATGTAATTCTGATGTGAAGGGAACTGTTTACACATTTACTTTTTAATGCTTGAAAGATTAGCAATATTGCATCCATTTCAGAGCCAGTATTTAGATGAAAAGGTTCTAGAACCATGTTTAGAATTATAGTGTGTATGGTTGATATAATTTCTAAGATGGTATTTCTGTTTAATGCCATGCTGTGGAAATAGGGCTATTTGGGAGAGTCAGGACATCACAATACACTGCAAGTGTGTGGAGTCACACAGGACTTACTGACATTCATAACATGGTAGGTTTTACTTGGAAGCAGAACCTTTCAGATGCCTAACATATCAACAAGTCTCTAATCACTACCAGCTTGAAAACAAGCTTAGAAAAAAACTCTTGGCCTTTAGAAAATCTCTGGTGGTTTTACTTCTTACTGGTGTATTAACCTCCTCATTGCGGTCCACTTGGCCTCAGATTTTTATAGCTGGTAGGAATGCGTCGTGTGAAGGCGATGAACACAAGTTGGCTTTCAGCCTCACAAACCATTTGCCTTCCTTTCTTTTTATGAATTCTTGGCCTGGCCTCTACAACCCAAAAGATGAAACTGTCTTTGAGACCCATTATCTATTGAACTCTACTACATAGGTCTGCATATGTTCTAGAGTTGGTCAGGAACTGTTTCACTTTCATTCATTATTGAAATAGCTTTGCTGGAACCAAGTCTGTCCTCCTTTGTCTCTTCTACTGTAAGAATAACATATTTATTTTCATTAACTTATGTGTCCTTAAGTCATATATTACTAGCAGTAAAACCTGAGGATAGTGCTTTTACTTCTAAGTTACTTTGGTAATCTCTATGAAGGCAGTAAGAACAACTGCATGAGATACATTACTAGCCTATCTCTAGGCCTGTAAGCAGAGTGCTGGAGCACAATACCTGTCTGGAAGTGATTCTGAGCTGTTGGTTGATGGTGTTCCCTTTGGCTTCTCCCATTGTCCTCAGATCTGGCATCACTCTTTCTATAATGAGCTCCGTGTTGCCCCTGAAGAACACCCAACTCTGCTGACTGAAGCACCACTGAATCCCAAAGCCAACCGAGAGAAAATGACCCAAGTAAGCTCACACTAAAGCTACAGAATAATTCCAACTTTGTGAATTCAACAGGATGTGAACTTCATCATTTCAGTTAGTCATGCTGTCCAGTAGTCTTTCTTAGTTATGGAAGATGGAAAGTGCATAGTGGCCACCTATCATATTTGTATATTATCATATTTACTTTAGAAAAATCAGTGTATCCGCTTCAAATGTGAGTATGTCAGTCTGTGCAAGCTTTATGTCATCTTAATCTGCTTTTATGCCCAGGCCTATTACAAAATTATCTTTAATATGTGCATATGTCTATATACATACATTAAAGATATAGGCCAGATACAGGGACATGTCTTACAGACCAAATATTTTTTTATTTAGATTTTGTATTTTCCTTCCTTGTTATTACCAACCATCAAGAAATATGAAAATCTTGTCTTCCTCTTTCAGTAAATTGCTTCAACTAAGCTAAACCCCCTAGTCTTAAGGCAATTATTTTAATTGCATTTCAGATTATGTTTGAGACTTTCAATGTGCCAGCCATGTATGTAGCTATTCAAGCCGTTCTGTCCCTCTATGCTTCTGGACGTACCACAGGTAGGCCTCTGGGGAACATGACATAGATGTTTGAAATAATTAAGTGTGTTGGTGTGCACCTGGGAATGAATTGTGTGTTATCTTCTCAAAGGGATTGTGCTTGACTCTGGGGATGGTGTCACCCACAATGTGCCAATTTATGAAGGCTACGCCCTGCCACATGCCATAATGCGTTTGGACCTGGCTGGCCGTGATCTGACAGACTACCTCATGAAAATCCTGACGGAACGTGGCTACTCCTTTGTGACCACTGGTAAGGACACGCTGCTGACTGACTGAGGAGGGGAGTTGTTTAATGTGCAACGTTCCTAGTGGCCTTAGAAGAATTAGCAGTGGTTCTGCAGTTGAACAGACACAAGAAGGAATCCAATAGGCAAGTCCCCTGCAAGACTAGCAGAGGACTTGTTTAAAAAATGGGGAGGGTGTTCGAGGATGTAAAGGAACAAACCTATCAACATGTCTGGGTCCTTCCTGAATGCCATTCTAAAGATTGTATCCTCTTTACAGCGGAGCGTGAAATTGTCCGTGACATCAAGGAGAAGCTGTGTTATGTGGCCCTGGACTTTGAAAATGAGATGGCTACTGCTGCCTCTTCCTCCTCTCTGGAAAAAAGCTATGAGCTCCCTGATGGCCAGGTGATCACCATTGGAAACGAACGCTTCCGCTGCCCAGAGACCCTCTTCCAGCCATCTTTCATTGGTAAGTTGAATGATTGTTCTGCCTTGGTAAACTGCACATAAATATTAAACCCCCATTTTCTTTTGATTGTGTCCCATTGTGAATTCTTTCAGCCCTATACACAAGTATGTCCTAGCAGACATTATAAAATGATCTTTTAGTAATAGTATGGCGGGAGGAACCTCATGTCAAACAATAAGGCAAAATGGTTTCCCCAGATAAACCCTGAATGTTTATTTCTGGCTTCTGGCATTGGACCCATGCCATTTTTTGTATGTTATACAGTTGGCTACTACAAGAAGTGTAGCCACAAAGTCACTTATTTATAAATAGTGTGAGGATTGTAGTTTGAATGTGTTTGCAGGGAGGTGGGGGGATGGGCAGGAAGCACTACTTTTATTTTTCAAAAAGACTGCTCCAAATCCTGAATCCATGGTTCATCACATTTGCAGAACAAAGCCAAGACAATGCCATGCTAATCAACAGCCGTGAAGGCAGACTTGCAACGAGGTCACGCAGAAATCCAGTGTTGGTTCTGCCAGTCGTCAGAATTTCAGCTCAGAAATAAAGTAGTTGCATACTTAGAGGTATTAGGACATATTTTGACCGTTCTGGCTCTGAGCTGGCTTAATTAAAAAAAAAAAAGAGAGAGAAATGATTCCAAGACCATATAAGGAATTCTTAGGACATTTGAGATATTGCCTGCAAAAGCCTAGTGGAAACTTTACTATTCCACCCCCCAAGCTTTCTTTTTAAGGATGAGTTGTGTGTGGAAGGGGGAGAGGAGGGCTGTACACCAAGGAACTCCTAAGCAAATAATTTAGGCAACTACAGAATGACTTTCCAGATTTCCACAGCTCTGAAGACTACTGTCTTCCAAAGAGACACTGAAGTCCATGTTGTCAGTTTTGTGTTAACAATTCTAACTCTTTGTATGGAGTTGCTTCCTCGGTATTCTTCTGTACCCTTCCCCAGGCATGGAGTCTGCTGGCATTCATGAAACCACTTA
This sequence comes from Aviceda cuculoides, assembly GCA_035590195.1. Classification (NCBI taxonomy): domain Eukaryota; kingdom Metazoa; phylum Chordata; class Aves; order Accipitriformes; family Accipitridae; genus Aviceda; species Aviceda cuculoides. The sequence continues at coordinate 23,282,283 of JAVJGG010000094.1, read as the reverse complement.
CAACAGCATCATGAAATGTGACATAGACATCAGAAAGGATCTTTATGCCAACAATGTGCTGTCTGGAGGCACTACAATGTACCCGGGTATTGCAGACAGGATGCAGAAGGAAATAACTGCTCTGGCTCCCAGCACTATGAAGATCAAGGTATGGTGCAATCTTGTAGATTATTTGACTTGGCATCTACAAAGTCCTCAAAAACCTAGTGAAACATAGGAACACTTTACAAAGTAAGTGCTTTGTACATATGTTGAATCATGTCTGTACCTTCTAGCAAATAATTACCACCTGGTAGCTTTGTTGCTGGAAGAAGAGAGCCTTCTCTCCTCTCATTTCCTTGTTCATGGTGAATTCTGCAAACTGCCCTAACATGACCAAAGAAGAATAGTGTGGACCCAGCAGCATAAATTTTCCTCTGGGGCTACATGTGAGCTTCTTCAGCCCTTTTCTGGTTGATGGAATTGGGAGAGAGAAAATGCTGGTTTCATCATTGGCCCACAAGTTCAGAAAAGAGCCTCTGACATGCCAATCTTCCTTCTGCTGTTTTAAAGTCTTCTGTTCCTTGCTTTACAAACTTTTTGTCAGCTATACCAATAAAAGTGCTGCATTGGTCACTTGTTTTTCCAAGCCCTCCTGGGCTATCATTATATGTTTCCAGAGCAATTATTTCCCTTTTCTCATAGGCAGCCATTAATACACAAATGCACTACTCTTACTGGGCAGACTAACTCAGGCACAGAAATTGAGGATTTAGGCTCAGACTTTTTAACTTTACTGTTTGTAGTGATGACTTACTGTAATGCCAGGAATAACACTAGCACATAGATACAATGTTTTTGTTAATATCAAACATCACTGCTTTGATATATTTTTACAACAAATGTATTTTATTCACAGTAGACTCTTGTACTTAATGCTTTTATTTCTTAAACAGATCATTGCTCCTCCTGAACGCAAGTACTCTGTCTGGATTGGAGGCTCTATTCTTGCCTCCCTGTCTACTTTCCAGCAGATGTGGATCAGCAAACAAGAATATGATGAAGCCGGCCCATCTATTGTTCACCGCAAATGCTTTTAAATTGCTTTATCTTTCTATGTCTCCTTAGTGTATTACTGTGAATGTATTCAGGAAAATACATTCTTATAATTTCATTCCATAAACCCTTCATCGTAATTACTCTAATTAATTGGATAATGTGTATTTTTTTTAATAAATTTTAAATATGCTATGAAATTGCTGCTCCTATTTAAAGAAAAAAAAACCACAACATGCATTTGTGGAGGTACTATTACAGCTGGTTTGAAGCTCCATCTTGTGGTCTGAATTTGTTACTACACTATACTGGGCTTAAGTGGTACTTTTTGCTCAATGATACAGATGCTAGAAAATGCTCAGCTATCGGGCTGCACGTTGTCAAAGTTTAGCCTCAGAAAACATTTTAGTTTGCAAACAAACAGAGCCAGTCTTGATCTTTCCAAAGTTCTGGGCAGTACCAAAGGAGCATAGTGTCTGTTCAACAGCAGGATGAGCATGTGCACTCTGCTTTACATCTGCTCTATCCAGAAATAGTATCTATCCACACCACTTCTTAATTCATAGCTGTCGTGCTGGAAAAGCTAATTTCTTACAGCATGTGACCCAGAGGTGTATGATGCATACTACCACAATTCTGTGTGTTTTCTTTAAAGAAACGAGACCTGTTCCTTCGGGAGCATATCTAAACACTAATACTAGATTGAACATATGACTTTCCTATCGTATGCCCTCAGGATGAGTGCAGCCTATTATTTTTATGTTGTGATTTCTGGCAAGCTCTAAAGGGTAATTAAGCTGGCTTAATACACTTTCTTTTCAGAACTGGTTTTTTTGGGGGGGGGGGAAGTTATCAAAGTAGATAAAATAATTTAGACACTTTTCTTTTTCTGTGATTTTTCTGATTCCATTTATAGTCTTAAATACATCAGAACTGATATTCAACTAGAAGTATATGCATATAAGCTGTAGCCAGTAATACTGTCTTAAAAGTATATATATGAATAAAGAATTCACCAAGACAGACCTGGAAAAGGTCAGTTCTAAGGAACTTGCTACAATCTCTGTTGGAGTTCAAGATAGAGGATGCTATTTATTTTTGTTACCTATTTTCCTGTCTAAACTCAATAGTTTACCTCACTTGGCTGTTACTTGTTATTTTTCAAACTGTAAGCTCTTTGCAGCACCACCTGTTATTTACCATGTCTGTGTAACCCCTGGGTTCCAGATCTTGTCCAGCTTCTGACTGTTAGCACATGTTTCAAACTTTTTTGTACTAACCTTATTATTTAAAGTATAGGTCATCTAGGTTCTTGGAACAGATACTAAATAAACTCTTGTAAGAGCAAATAACTTCGTATGGTTCTTCCTTCTAACTCTGTCTATCTAGATCTTTTTATCTAACTCTAGATAGATCCAAGGGATCCCTTTCAGGATAAGAACTTGATTTCAAATAAAAGTTTCTACTGGATGGTTGCAGAGGAGACACTTTTCTCCAAGGGACACTGATGCATCTCTGCTATTCCAAGATGGGTCAGCTCTCAGGTAAAGGATTTGTGTTTTCCTAAGTGTTTTCTGCTTAATAACTTAGCCGGAACTTGAGTTATACAAGGATGGAATGGTTAAAAGCATGAAAAAAATCACCCAAACTGATGTATTTGCCTCTACTACATATAATGTAAATTCATAGAAGCAGTGAACAGAGGTACATAGCTGGAGATTACAAAAAGCCAACCACTGCTAAAAATCCCTAATTCTCAGAAAGCAATTAAGGCCAACAAGTGACAAAAGAAACATTACTTATTTCAACACAGTTACTGTTGTTTGAAGTTCATTTTATTGTTATGTTTTATAGGTGAGATTTGTTTACAGATTCAGGGGTAATGCCACTGAACTCCATCTTGACAGAGCAACAAAATAACTCCAAAACAGGCTAGAGCAATAAATATCAAACCATTCAATCTAAAATGTATAAATATAAAAGTAATTTCTGAAAATGTAGGAAAAACAGGAATCCATTTTTCTGTTTTGGCCATTTGTATAGTCTATCATCCATCCGTATCACCTTAGATCCAGCACAATTATCTTTATGTCTTTCCCGACCACATGGGTACATGGCTGCAGAAGAAGTCAACCCATTACTCACAGAAATCAGTTTCAGTAAAATAGCATATGAGGGCTATTGTTTCCTTTCATTTTTCTGAGCCTGCTTAATACTATGTCTGTCTATCCAACTTGATTGTGCCTGTCACTGTGCCTGTTCCACAGGCAAACGTGACTGTCACAGGTATAGACTGCTGAATAAAGCAAGGACTACAACATCCAATCAGAAAAAAAATTCTAAAGACGATATTGTTTAGTGCTTAGCCTGTGAAACAGATTATAGTTCTGTGCTATCCTTTATGTATCACAGCATGGGATGCCTGAAATGGAGAAGGAAGCTGGTGTGTGCTGCATTAGAACAGGTGCATGGGGGACAGCAGCAAGGAAAGTGTGAACTCTGTTCTCTTCCTGCAGTGGTTTCAGATGTGTCTGCATGCATTATGGTTTTTTTTTTTTTTTTTTAAGCATTTAAGACTAGATTTGTGTCTTCAGACACAGTCATCACTAAGTAATAGCTTGTACCAGGACGCTGGAGAAGTGTTTTTACCAGATCACCCCTGGAAACAAGGCTGTGATCTAACCGTTTTTGCTGGAAGATCGATGTGTCTTGGGGATTGTACTTGAAAGGATATTTGTGTTTGATCTGTGATAGCAGCAGTGTGTCTAATGATCATAAATGAGATCAAGTAGCCAGTAACTTCATTAATGAACTAAGTCTGTACAGGACCACTGAAAAGAACCCATCTGGAACAAAAGTCTTAAAATTTTTCAGAGTTGGACTACCTTCTCATTATCCCTACAGTCAATGATAAAAGAACAGAACAAAACAAAACAAAGAACCCCCACCCTCTCCTTTCAGGAGTAATACTGACATTCTGAGAGTCCTGCAACAAAGAAGTAATCTCCAGTGTCTTTCAGTATTACTTCTCTGCATTTGATCATTTTATTTTGAGCTCTATGACATGCTCTGTATCTGAAGAGAGACCCATTAAAAAAAACCCCAAACTTAATTATTCAAAGGTAAACATTGTTGTCTTCTACATAACATTGACATTTCTGATAATTCTGACTGCCTATACTGTTCAGCCATACATATAGCATACTATTCTTTTAAAACATCAAAAGATTTGATGGAGATAAGGTAGTTACTGAGAAAGGCTTATGAGAAGCCAGGGAAAATTACGGACAATGAAGGAAATGGGGCTTAATCTACTCATAGCTGCACTTTTTAGCAGCTAGGATGTTCTTTGGGGACACAAACTGAATTCTTTGTTTAAAAACTGAAGAGCTCAGGAGTAGCCATTTGAAACTGTGGCTTCTGCTTCTTCTGAACGCAGATAAAAGTAGTGACTGATGGTAACTGCCTCTGGTTAGCCACCATTTGAATGGCAGTGTGTAACACTCAACTCAAGGCTGCTGTTGGCTGCTTAAGTAGATTCCTGATGTTTACCTTGGTCACTGAAGGAGGGTAATGAATTATTAAAATGGGGGAAAAATTAGAAAGAAATCTAATCTGAAGTACATACAATCTCTGCTTGCAGCAGAACCACGGGCAAGAATTTTAATAGTCAAAACCATTTTGGATTATATACTTACGTTAAATAGCCTAGGGTCCTTTGTATGTGGATGGAATCCCTTCTTTTTACAAGCAGAAACTTCTAGCATACCAGCATTAGTAAGTCTGAAGATGCCAGTGCTGGAAAGCAAAAGGTGAAACTCATGTTACATACTGCTTCTATAATACAAGTCCAAGGTTTCCAATAGAATGACTGGGCTCAGCTTAACAGATGGACAACAGAACGGTACTCAGGGACCTTTGATACACAGGAACCAAGGCTGAGTTGGATTCTTAAAGGTATTTAAAATCAAGGGGAGTTATATTCCTGTAAAGGAAGGGATGCTGGGGGGAAAGGGAGAGAAACATCACAGTACTGGTGCTATTTCCGTTAGGCAGGTTAGCCTACTAAAGGCCGAGGCTAGTTCATACAGGAACAGATACAAACCAGAAACTTAGATGTTCTGGATTGCATTTCACTCATTGAACTCTAGAGGGGCAACTTAAAGAGAACAGACTTTAAACTAGCTGTGTAAGTGACTAGTGAGAGTACACATCCTCCACACTTTTTTAGGTAATCAAGTCATACAAAGCACTAGAAAAATGCACTGCTCCATAGGTAGGATCTAACACTTTAGTACTGAATAGAACTTTAGAAAAATCACCCTTCTGTAAAGAACATTCATACCTAATAACTACAGAACAGCACCTGATTAATAAATGTTACAGATAGGAGTAACAGGTTAGAGTTAGGTACAGGGTATCAGCATAAACTATGAAAGATGACCAGAGATTTGAAAAGGCATGCAGATGTGCTCTAGGTTGCAAAGCCTAGTGCTTGTGCACTTGCCACTCAGCCTGTATTTACAGCTCTGCTACCTGGATGACCCATATGGGAAGTTAGGCAACCAGAATGGGATTCACAGAAGTCACCTACAGCAGTGGAAGGCCAGAAAGAAAGGCTGAAGAAATGCAGAGTCTAAACTATGGAGTTAGCTCTGCAGCCTTGAAACGCCAAGCACACCAAAGCAGAATCTCAACATTGTTGAGGGTGGAAGGAATCTCTGAAGAGTGTCTAGTCCAACACCCCTGCACCAGCAGAGTCACCTTGAGCAGGTTGTACAGGGCCCTGTGCAGTCAGGTTTTTAATATCTCCAAGAATGTAGAATGTAACCTGTTCCATTATAAACCTTTGCATTAATACTTACACAGCTCATTTTTTTCCAGATACTTATTGTTTGTATTTTATGAAACACAAAATTGGGACCTTATTATAAAAAAATGATCTTTCTCTCTCTACTCCCCAAACTGCAATTTTCATATCATCCTAGAGAAATACATCTAACCTCTGCACTTCCTTCACCAGACAGAATGAAGATAGCGCTGTGGTAGGGCACTGGGAATGACATCTCCGGAAGAACAGCTCCTGTCGTTACTACTTGGTTGAGCAGAGTATGAAAATAAATAAAATTTAAAACCTGAGGCTGGGAAGGGAGGAGGAGAGAGAAGCTAGAAACAATACTGTGCATAGAGACTGACTGGAATGCAAGTCTAAACAGCTTAAAGAAAACAAACTTACAATACAATATTGCTGCCCTTCATCCCAGTTCACATGTGCTGTTTGCACTTGATCAAATTTTACAATAAGGAGCAGGGGAAGATATCTAATGATGAGAAAAATCAGAACTCACTCATTATGCTTTGGTGAACAAACAATTGCAATGGCCTCTGGCAACATTAGCTGATAAGAACAATGAGTATGAAGATCAACACTGGATAAGAATGCAGTTTGTGTTGGATGTGTCTACAAAAAGAAAGGGAAAACTCAACATCATGAAATATTTCTTACAAATCAAGGTCGACATACATTCAAGAAGGAACAATAATTTGTAACAAGTGAAAGCATCAGTAATTCCCCAGGTTGGTTTCTTAAGTTCCTGCTAACCCAGATTCTACATTGTTAGGGGGGCTTTTCAGTACGAGGTTTATGGAGTCACATTCACAACCAGATGTACAAGCAATTTTCTGATCATGGGGGGGAAAGGGTGGAATGAAGAAGCACAAGACAAAGGGAAATGACTTGATTGTCCAAAACCCCTAAGAGTGAAATTAATATAAAGTTTAAACAACACTATAGCTTCCCCCCACATTTTGAATACAGTAGAAAAATAAATGGCATTATGAAGTAATAAAATACCTCTAAATCGACATAAACAAAAGTTGCACTGGCGAAAGAAGGCACATTGTGTCAACAGGATGCCTCAACTGCATTAAGAAATACTCATCTGTGGCAAACATTAGTGCTCATTTACATCACTACAATTAGAATTAAGTAAGCAAGTTAATTTGGATTATTCCAGTTATTTCTTTTTTATTTCCAGGTTGGGTTTTTTTTTCACATAGTATGCAGAGCTGATACAGAAAAGCCAGAATCTATGAGCCGTACGTACATGGATCCAACCCAAAGTGAGGAGATCATACTGATCCTGAATACCAAACAATTCTTCCACATTCTCCATGTCGCAGTAGTCTGGTCCTGCAGATTGCTTTGGCACTATTACATGGGTAATAGTAAATTCATTATGTGTCTGTAAAACAAACATTGACTTAGAGTGGAACAAATGAACTAGTGAATAAATGCTGAATCAGAAAGATGTCAGCCTATCAGCTAAAACAAAGCAGTATAGCTCCACTGATTCCAGTGCAGCTATACTGACTGACTGCACCTGAAAATATGCCTTAACATTTTATCATGAAAACATACAGGGCAGTATTAGTAACGACATGAGATTGTTGTATTGAAATGTTCTCAGAGACCAGTGTGAAAATGTTGTCCTTTAAAATAATTAAAAACATGAAAAAAGAGGTTTGATAATACTATAGCTACTTTCTATGAAACTTGGAACATCACTACTTCTTGCTATTCTTTCTCTTCATGCAATTCAAATACACTTGTACATCATCTTTAAAATTCTTTGTACGTCAGCATCAGCCATGACATCTTTCCCTGCTCTGAAAGGACACGAAGCGTTATCTGGGTCAAAGGAAAAAAACCAGCCTGAAAATCAGACATTCTACAGCTTGACGGGGGGATTTTCTTCTTCTTTTTTGTTGTGCCACTATGAATTTGATGACTCCAGTAGATTCTAACAGTCTTTATATTTCATTGTCCTGTAACTAAACCTCACTTACCTTAGATGAATGCCAGAGAAAGTACTCGAAAAAGCCTGTATTGTACAGCATGCTGAAAAACCTGCTACATTTTATAACAACAGCAGTGTACTTTGATCAGATGTTTCCCCAGTAAGGCAAGCCCACACTGCTGAAGTGACCACTCAGGTTATAATATGAAGTCAATTACATCAAAGACTAATCGTTTAGATCTGCTTTTGCTCTGAAATCGATACATTACAGGAAAATACAGCACTTTCAAATATGTCTTCCATATACAAATGTGAGGGTTAAACTGTACCAGTTTTCCACAGAGAATTCCACATGTCTCTATTCCTCTTACTGTATTTGCCTCTGCTAGCAGCAGAAATTTGTGACAGAGATCCCTGGGCAAAATGACGCCTCTGAGTGCTTCGGCCAATTGAGCTAACAAAAAAGAAAAAAAACACAAACAAAAAACCGAGAAAAAGGTAAAAAGACATTTGCAGCTTACACAGTGAAGTTCCCTAAAATAAGAAAATATACACGGTTACAGAAGATTATTAAAAGTGAAAGAATTATACTTACCACATCACAGATTTCTAATGAGAATAAATCTACGGCACAAGCACTTCACCCTAAATTGAGGTCACCAGCCCATAAGACACACTCAGTAGCCTGCCCCTGAGGTAACAGTGAGCTGATGCCATCTCCCAGGCCAGGGCTTTCCAGGGTGAACCACTGCAGGTTCTGCTTCTGTTCCCTTGAAGTCCACAGCAAGATTCAGATTTCATTCCACAGGATCACTAAGGCTCAACCTCTAGATTCATCTATTGGTACTCAACTGGAAAACGTGAAACTGTGCAACTAATCTCCCTTAAAATGAAGAGACTATATGGAACTGTGTGCACATCAACCTGTTCATGCTTATTTTACTCTGGACATCCTCATGGTGAATAAATACATATGTATATTGCAATATGTGGACTCATATAAACAGCAAAGAGGCAGATAAAAAAGGGAAAAAAAAAAAAAAAGATATCTCTGCACTTACTCTGAACAGCACTTAATGTGGCTGCTGGCTTTAAGACCCGGTTTACTGGAGGTGAATGTCCAGTGCAGCCAGATATGCCGCTCCTCTCTTTTTTCTCTAGCAGTGCAGTAGATAAGGAACTGTTCTGCGGTACAGAAATACAAGATAGCATACTTCCATCTATCTGTTCAGACACGACCATGCTCTCTTTGGTTTTTTGATCTCGAGCTAGTTCTTGCTTCTTTAGTTGATCCTCAAAGAATTGAAACTGTTCTGATTCAAGCTGCTGTTGCCGCATATGTGCAATCCGTTTCTTCTCTGCCTCTATTAGCTTTTGATGCTCTAGTTTCTTCAGAAATTCCGTTTTACATTTGTTCTGAAACATACGCAAAAGAGTGACGTTCTCAGAACACTAAAAAAAGCTACAAAAAATGAAGGGAAAGAAGGAATCTAATTGTTTAAGAAAACCATCAAATCCCGTCATTAAAAATTCAGCTTTTTTGGAACCCATTTGCTCAACTGGCAAATACAACTATATCCCCAAAAGTACTATGATATGGAAGGAAATACAGTAAGTAAGGAATTCCTATCACAAAGCTTCCGATCTGCATAGCTGCGGTGCTTTGCGTTTTTACTTCAGTACTGATAGCGCTGGCCTCGTTTGCCCATTATAATAAAGTCATTAGAAAAAGGCTTTTCAGAACAGTGACGGTAAAGAGACTAGACACAAGCGTAAGCCTTTACAATTTTCAATGCAACAGCAGATCCATAAGCACATGGGGTTTCTGGGTAGGTTTCATAATCCGTTTTGTTATCTGGTTTTGTTGCTTGTGGCTGCTGTTTGGATAGGTTTGTCAACTTTCTTCTGCTACTTTCTTTCCTCAGCTTCCCCTGGGTCGCCTAAGGTGGCTTTGGTGCCTAGCCTCCCCAGCCTCGGACACGCTAGGTGCTTTCCCCACTCTGGTCTGTGCCCCCTCGCCTCCAAGCCGCCTGCTGTTCCACAGACTGCAAGGGAAGCTTCAGGTTTCAAGAGCCCTTCCTGCTCCCTGGCAAAGGAGAGCATCAGGCATCTCCAGAAACAAAGGAAAAAGACCAGAGCAAAGTAATTTCTTAAATGTCATGAACAAAGTAGAACAGGAAAGAAAGCCTCAAACCAGTCAGTGACAGGTGTGGGCCTTGAGTTGGATTGTGTTTTTTTCTTTTCTTCTTAATTCTCTAGGTCCATTTCAAGGGAAGAAAAGAAAAGGTGTTTTTTCTCAGATGCTCTTTCCAAGACAAGTTTTTAAAACTATAGGTCCTGTTTTCAGTGACTTTAATACACAAGATGCAAGTATTTATGGTTACTTAAAGACTCAGAGAGGATCGCTTCAAACTTGAGCACATTCGGAGCCAAGAGACTTTTTCCACATACTCACGTAAGTGTCTGAACAGCATCCTCTTTATAAAACAAAACCGGAGTGTACCCAAGACTATTCAGATATTCATACACTGATATTACATAAATATCACAGCATGTTTGTTTCTAAGCACACACTTTTATTACTTCTTTTCAAATGACTAACTGATTTGATCCTGAGAAGAAGTGAAAAGTCATTCTAAGCAGCCTATGAACTGATTATGTTCTTGTAGAACTGGCATTTTACTGCTTAATTTTTAAGAAGATTCATAGGACAGAAAAAATATTCATACTAAAGATTTAATAACCATATAAAACTTACTTTGTTTTGCATGTATTCTTGATATTCTAAGTTATATTTTTTTAAAAGATCTTTCTTCAATTCATCTGTCCGTGGAAATGCAACTTCCTTCAGTTTCTTTGGGGTGGAGGAAAAAGATAAGTTTATTTTTCACTTTTTAAAAGAACCACCTGGAAGAGAAACTCACCTGTAATACAGATTTCAAAAAATACAAAATATAAAAAAACCCCTGCTTTTCTCCCAGGAAAGAAAGGGAGAAATACACACTAAATCATCAGCTTATGAAACTTCTATAGTACACTGATCTCAATAAAGCTATATCAATTTATGTCAGTGAAAGGTGTGATATGAGTACTTCTTATCTCAAGGAAAGATTAGTCCTTTTTCTAGCAACCTGTTATCTCTGTTTTGTTTAATAGCTGTGCGATGACTAACATTTTTGTTGTAGGTGTAATTTATTAAAAAAAAAGCTAAATCCAACTTTCAGTGTTTCAAGTAGGATCATCACATTTTTCTCTGGGACTCCTTGGACAGAAATATGACTGAATATGCCCATTTCCAGGTGGGGGTGGAGGGATGTTTACTTGCAGAGATAGCTACAAGTGTAGCTTCCTGTGACAGCCCTGACAGACAAAACGATTTTCTTTTGTAAAACAAACACAATGCCCAATGTTTTCTACTGATGTAGAGGCTACTACAAAATAATTTAGAGGCTGTAGGCAAGGGAGGGAGAGAGACCATGTGCTTAATCCTACTAAGTGCCATAGGAGGGAGCATATGTTAGATGCCCGTTCTCAATGGGGGTGTTTTCCTAGATTGTGGGCCACAGTCAAAAATTTGGCATGAAGCATTTTGGCTTTGAATGTAACTTTACTAAGCTGAGAAACAGCAGAGAAAGCATGTCAATATGGCAGCGTGAAGCAAGAGACACTTATGCTTATTCTAATAATTCTCATTGGGCAATTCCAGATGTTTTAAGCTCAGTATAAGGCTGTATTTGAAATTTCTCTTTTGGGGGAAAAAAAACAGTGAAACTATTTTGTATACAAGTAGAGAAAAAAAAATCTGGTAAGAACTAAGTAAATATATATTTGGTAATAAAGAAAGCAAAATATACTTTCATTATTTAGTAGGGTAATCAAATAACGCAGACACCAGTAGTGCCACATATCTCTCTTTTCCTCTGTTTGCAATAGTCAGTTGGGACCATTAGCCACTCACATAATTGGGAGCAGACTCAAACTCTTAAGTGTTGTTAAATTAGTGTATGTTTAACATGTAAACGTCTAGAAGTAGCTGTACCTAGGTTTCCAAAAGTCCACCAACTTATTCAGAGACCATTCTTGTTCACCTTTTAGAACAATAATTTCATTTCCAGTAATGATCAAGTGATTAAACCAAAATAGAACATGAATGACTAGTGCAGAAAGGTATCAGAAACTCAAGCTGTGGTGGTTGCTGTGGACTATGTGCGTACTGGGGGAAGGGGAGTGCTAGGAAAGAATGGACAGATTCTGAGGGAAACATTTCTTAAAGGCTAGGAAACCACAACCCTACCTTAATAATATCTTGTTTTTCTGGTACTGCACATTGATGATAGTCTCGGTGACTAGGCAGCTTTTCTACAAACAACCTAGAAAATTAAACATGCATGTATTCACCTCAGTAGCCAGAGGAATATCCACAATAGCTTTTATGTTGGCAGATAAATAACTTTCACATAACTGTTAAACACTGAATTCCAGGTGACTTGGAGCAGGTTTCTGCACATTTGTTTAAACTAACACTGAAATTCTTGTATAGACTTGTATGAGACACGTACAGTAATGACAGGAGATTATGTTTCTACATCTGAATATATTTTCTTTTTCATTAGTAGTGGGTTGGGTGAAAAAAAGGACTAACTAGCAGACAGCGCTTAAAAACAGCCCTCATAAGCACCCTCCACCCTAGCCAGAGTTAATAAATTCTATTTCTACTGTCTTTATCTGTCCTTAGCTAAAATCCTGGATCTTAAATGGGAAGCCCAGAATGCAGCAGCGACTGCCATTAAAGCAGTTTTTACCAGACCAAGCTGCACAGCCAATTGCAGTATTAATAACTTCCCCAGACATCTGAATTATGGCAACACTCAGCTGCAAAGAGTTTGGAATACACAGCTGCTATCATTCTTTCAGCAATTTGTGCAATGTTCACCTCCAGCCCCTCTTTTTATAGATACATACATTTAAAATTCAGCGGAATAAGAAAGATTTGGTCTAGTTTTCAGAGTATGAGGAAAATAAGGTGGGTGGGAAGGAGGTCTCCTATTATAAGAATTTTAAAATATGCATATAAAAAACCCAACCCTTTCAGAAGTAAGTAAACAAACCGATCAATCCTACAGCAAAACTAGCCAGTCAAAAAGTTTAAATCTGCCACTAGTGTATTTTTCAGCTGGTTATTTTGAGAGTTGTAATGAAAGCTGCCCGGATATGGGTTTTTTTGGGTGGGGAGAATAATCATATAATGAACATATATAGTGAATCTTGCATTTACTCCTGTAAGAAGCAATAAATTATACTTAATCCTTTTGGGGAAGAAAAGTAAAAAGAGGCAAAAAGCCATTTTTTCTTTTTTTTTTAAGTGTTGTGCAATACTACCATCTTTAAAATCAGCAGAAGCTCATAGAGCATAACTATTAAAGGCTCAGAAATCTTACCTAAATATTGCTTTTTAAGCCACATGCTGTATTTAACCAACATGCTGATAGATACAGAATAATCTGTGGAAAACAGTGCTCATAGTACAGCCTGGTACAGTAAACTTAAACCTCTGTATATTAGCCTGGCAGTCAATGGATAGACAGGACTACTATACTAACAGTTGAGATGAATTCGTAACAAAGCCTGTGGTTAAAGATCTCCAGAGAGCAAAGCTATTCTGCAAGAAAACACTAAACATTTTTCTCCTAATCTAAAGGGGTGCCCTGTTTTCATTTCAACTCTTCATTTTGGTTTACTCAGAATTATAAGTTGTAATGTCTACAAATGGCTTCTTACGTTATGAACTTGTTATAGAAAACAAAAGCATTCTCCAGGTTTCCCTCTTCCATATATACTGATGCCATTCGCTCCATCTCTACTCCAGATCTAAAGTAACGGCGTGGAGTGATATCTTCATTGATTGTGATATTGCTGCCAAGTTTGCTTAAGGCACGTACTCTCTCTTCTGGGGTCACAGAGATGTCTGTATGGTCAGGAATAGCTACGAGCTTTTTCTGAGAAAGAACAGATTGATTAGCAAAGAGAACCAGATATTATGTTTCACTTTCAGTAAGTGATCTAATTCAAGAAACTCAAGGGAAATCTTCAGCTTTTTTCTCAAAATGGGCATTGGTTTCCCCATCGCTAGCCACAGGTGAAACATTCCAAAAGTTTCTCAATTGCAAATAAATAGTGATTGCAATTACAAATAAGAAGTGATCTATCCCCCTCTCCAAATCTTCAAACTACAAAAAAATCCTAGGGGAAAAAAAAAAAAAAAGATAAAATTAAGTAAAACCCTGTAGAAATTACCAAAGGCAACATAAACTGTGTCCTCTTTAGAATCCCCCCTCCCGCCCCCAAATTCTATAAGGTTCTGCCTTAAGTCATTGAGATAATTGGTGGAGGGCCTGAATACTCAGACTCATATTACAGGACATATAGGGTATGACTGCTGGGTATAGTTCAGCTAAGAGAGAG
>JAVJGG010000094.1:23220986-23232889 GCA_035590195.1 Aviceda cuculoides | reverse complement strand
ACTCAAAACACAGCACTGTACCAGCTACTAGGAAGACAATTAACTCTATCCCAGCTGAAACCAGGACAGACAGAAATCTAGAGAAGTGCGAATAAGAAAGTGTAAGTTGCCCTTTTTGAGGAGTATGGATTGGATACTAGTGCATTCTTCAGCATCACAAACATTATTTAGACCTTCCTGTTTAGTTCGTAGCATGCCTTTGGATGAATTTTAATGCACAGGAAGAGACTATGGATTGGTTCAGAATATCTGGATCTTATGGAGTGACTCCTTTTTGTCTAAACAACTGCAAAGTGTTGGTGTAACTTGGGCAATCCCCTGCAACCTGTTTTGAGTTGTCTGGGGCAGTCAGGATGCTGGGGCTTATAAATAATGTGGTGTAAGTGAGAGTCACTACTTGGCAATCTCTGTGTTTTGGACTGTGAACCTCTCCAGAAGTTGTGAGCTCAGTTCCCACTCATGCTTTCTTCAGGGTGTTTTGTTGTGGGAGCACCGGCCTTTGTTTCTCACACATGCCTAAAGGAGATGCCATAGACTTTGTGTCTATGCTCCAGTTGCCAGCGCACCTCTAACGAGGGAAGCTTCAGGGGTTCTCCTGGCTGTCCTATGCTGCCATGAGACTTTGTAGTCCTGCTCCTCTCCACAGCTGAGCTCGATGCTGAGACATGAGCTTTGCATTCCTCTGACACTGCTTCCATTTTGTATGTGAAGCCCAGTTACTCTTGAGCACATATCTCATAGGTTTATTTCCCTCTTGTGTGTGATGGGTGGATAACAATAATGTAATAACCATAACACGAATCAAAAGCTGGTTGTTAAGCTACATCATTGCTGAGGTGGTCTTCTAACACCGTAGAAAACTGAGTGAGGGTTTCCAGACTTTTATCCCCCGTGCTTTTCTGTAGGCATAAAGGAAATGTGTTTTCTTGGGGCTTGGATGGAATCTACTGCTTGTACATAACGTTGTCTTAACTCTATAGTTGGCCTCACTGCTGATATTCCAGACATGTGCTGTCCAACTGTGTTTATGTAAGAAACTCTGTTAATTGTCTTCTGAGCAAAGTTTGGAGAATTGTTTAAAACAGTCTTAAGCACAGTTAGTCCTAACTTAGATAGAGCTGCCAGAGTGGTAACCCAAAAAGTGAGAGGTGGAAAAGGAGTTTGTGTCAGAGGCTTGAAAACTCTTGCACACTTCCCAAGATCCAGAGTAGAACCAGTCAGGTTTTGTGTCTGTTCTGCTGCTAGTGGAAGCCTGTTTTGGAGCTTCACTCTGCACGTGGCTAGAAATTTCATTCTAATTTTCATGCTAAACTTCATGGCCAGATATATTGCCTTTTTTACCGTGTTCCTTGAAATTAATTGGCTCTTCCTCTCTAACACTTACCCTTTAATTTATTTTGGAACACTTACAGCCCTGTCTCTTTTCTTCCTAGCCAACCTAAGCAAATCAGTCTGTCTTCAGGCTCTTCACATTCCTCAGTTGTGTAAAGGTTTTACACTCCTGCCATAGTCTGATCTCATTTTTGGACCCAGATGACATGAACTGTATCCACTATCCCATGTAACAGCTCTCTTCTCTTTCTGTGAGAAAGACCACCTAATATTTGCCACTGGTTGCTGTTTCTGATTCATTCTGAGAGAAAGACTGCCTAATATAATGTTTTCCACCAGTTGCTCATTCTGAGGCCTTTCTTACACAGCTGACTGATTGCCACCTATTTGTAATTTTTTCTTTATTCTTTCCTACACGTTGTTGGAAATTGTTTGGATAGTTGTTTGGACTGCTTTGTTTCCTTACTTAAGTATTCTGCTACTATGTTTGCTCTTCCAGTCATGGAGTCACGTTTTCAATTTGGGCAGTATATTGCAAGTCTGATCTATAGGATCTTTTGCCTTTCTTTGATGAAAAGAGGCATTTTCTAGAAAGCAAACCAGCAGATTCTACAAACCATCAATTCTACAAAGAACCCCCACTGCAGTGGAATAATAATAATAACAATTTTAAAAATACTTGAAGTACATCAGTTACCCATGTATTAGCTGTTGGAATGGATGAGAATTGCTTCCTTACATTCTCTGTGCCTTGGATGTTTTCTGAGAACAGCTGGTTTCAGTAGGTGGAAGTGTACGACTGACTCTTGTGTGCCAGTCCTTGTGCGTGACTTCAGTCCCAAATAATGTAGTCTCTTGGGGAGTGTTAAGTGCCCCATCATTATTCATGGCTCTAGAAGTGGGTTGAACAGTAGTGTAAGGTTCAGAAAAAGATCCCATGGGTCAATGAAAGTATCAGTCAGAAATGCCTTGGGCTTAATGGCCTAGCAAGTAAAACTCTTTGAGGTGGTACAGAAATAAAAGTACAAAAGCATATCTGGTAACACGAGCTGCTGAACTAGCAAGAATCAGACTAGAAAGGAGTAAAGTTGTATGGTAAATGGCTGGGATTTGAGCAGGTGTTCAACCAAACTGCAAATCTCCTGCATCTTTAAATAAGCAAAGTGATACTTAAAAGCGAGAATAGTAGGGAAATCAGAGGTGCAAACAGACTCCACTTGATCTTTGCTGGACATGAAGATACAGTACTAGACACCAACATATCAGAGAGTGAGGTTCTAGAGCAAACTGATCCTTTACATGGCACTGATGTCCAAGTCACTTACACCAAGAGGGATTTAAAAGGGGGGTTTGCCTCAAAATCATTAAAACGGTTCTGGTTCTGGAGGAGTGTATAATAGCAAATGGTATATGTAGGCTTTTATAAGAATGCAGACAGATATGCAAACTTACAATATTGCATGTATTCTTTGTAGATTTCTGCCTGATACAATACAAACAAACGAGAAGTGGTGCAAGGTCTGGTAAACATGTAAATACTTTCTTTAGAAAGGAAAATCACTTCTCTTATGCAACTGTGCAGAAGACTAAGCAGCAATGATGCTGGAGGTAACCTTGTGTTGTAGATCAAAGTTTGTCTAAAGCAAAAGTGTAAATAAGATGAATTTAATGTGGGGGAAAAAAAGCTAACTGCAGGGGGAGTGAGGAAAGGGCTCAGACTTCAGGGCTAGATCTTGTTCATGTAGTGTATTTAGGATGTGACAAAAGGAGGACAGGAAGGAAAAACTGCAGATAATATTTAACGAAAATGCCTATGTTAGAAAATGGTGAATAAAACCCTCAGTATCAAAGACAGAAGAAAGAAACTTATTCTCTTGTCCACTGGAGAATGTCAAATGCTACCAGCCTGCCACACTTCCCACTGTTATTTCCCACCTGTATTAGGCCATTAGAAACTCGTAGTACTCCTGCCATTCTCAGCCTCTCCTTAGTCTGAGTTCTTGCTGCCGGAGAAGGAAGGAACTGCAGGTTAGGTCAAGGGGGTGTAGAAATACTGAGCAAAGGCTGGAGCAGCAAGCAGTTCTCAAAAGCCAAGCAGGATCTGAGCTGTGGGCATATATGCATGTATTTTTTAGGTATGAAGTTTAACTTCAAGCCCTAAAAAAGAAACATCACAGGGGTTTCATTTTTCAACTTTCACCTGAAGTGTGGTTCTGTTCTTGGAACTGATGAGTCAGAAGTGGTACCTCTTGTTCAGCAGTGCTCATCCGAAGGGAAAGCCTGTTGTAAACTTAAAGAGGCTTGTCAATACTTGCTGCTTAATGCGGTGACCAACTCCTATGAGATTCGAAGCCAGTTTTTTAATGGCTGAAAATGAACTGGATTGATTTCTTGGATTATAGACACACTGTCCAAAATGAACAGAAAGTTCGTTCCGCTGTGCAAGGGCTGTGACTCCTCAGGCTGAGCGCTGAGAGATGCTGTGTGGCAGCTGCAGGAGTATCTCTTACCACCATCTTCTGGAAGTCACCTAGAACTACAACCTGTCAGAAGTGCTTGGCAGTGTCTTAGGATGTGCAAGTAGTAAGTCAGAATGGGAAGTATGGATGTCTTAGTGAAACGTGTTGATGAATATTATCTTCTCTCTTCAGCCCATTTGTCAGGCAGCTTATAATAACGATTTCAATGAAGTTCAGCTCCTTTTGAAGCGCAACAGCAACTATCTTAACATCCAGGACAGCTTCGGTGGAGACACCCCCTTAATTTGTGCATGTAAACAGGGAAACAACAGGATAGTCAGCTATCTTCTAAAAAGAAATGCTGATGTCAACCTCAGAAACAAGGTAAGTGGCCACTGACTCCTCCTCTGCAGTAACTGTTCTTTCAGATTCTTGGTGTGTGTATGTGGGGACTTTGGCAAGCACACACAAACCTGAGGTTTGTTTCCAACTGAGGCATAAGTGTAACCCCCAAATTATAATTTGATAAACCTATATGTTTCTGTTTGTCTCCTCATTTGTTTTCCTAACTCGCCAATGTGCACAAGATAATAAACATTGCCAACCTGAATTTCTCTCTGTGTTCATGTTCCCTATTTAGGTAACACTGCATGCCAGCTCTGGTCCCCAGTGGGTTCTGTCTGCTTACCCGTGCAGCACTCTTGCATTCATCTTGCCCTCCAGCTTTTATCTGTCCCTTCTGTTGCCTTTCTTTCCCTCCATCTTTTTCTTCACCCTGGTTAAAAGGAAAGTCTGCAGGAGAGCCTGTCCATCTCTCACAAATGTGTCCCTGAGGAGAGACTGACTCTACAAAAACCTTCCTTATTTCCTCTGCAGAGCGCTGCTTTTGTCACGTTACGCAACAGTAGCATGGCACTTAATAGTGTGCTGGGAGGCAAGGAGGGAAGCCTTCCATCTGTTCTTCCCCTGTTCCCTGTTTTAAAAATCCTACCTGCCTTGCCCAATAGCTGTGACTGGCTATTTTCCCTAAGGCGATGAGGAAGTATGTTTTTGTGGTAGATTTCCTTGTAGGTTACAAATAAAAAGTAGCTGAAAGATGTGTATGCTGGCTTCATTAGTAATTTATTCTTATTATGTTAAGGGTGCTAAACAGCCAGGAAAAAACCCCACAACATTGTCAATTCTATTGTATCATCTTGTACTCCACGGCAATGTTTAGCAAGTTCCTACACATTTGTGGGCTTTCTTATGTCTTTGTGTCGTGGTTTAAGCCCAGCCGGTAACAAAGCAGCCGCTCGCTCACCTCCCCGGCCACGGTGGGATGAGGAGAAAATATGAAGTCAGGCTCGTGGGTCGAGATAAGGACAGGGAGGAATCGCTCACCACTTACAGTCACGGGCAAAAGACAGGCTCAACTTGGGGAAGAAACAAAATCAATTTAATTTGTTACGATTCAAATCAAAACAAGGGTAATGGGAAGTAAACCCAAACCTTAGAACGCCTTTCCCCTCCCCTCCCTCCTTCCCGCCTCAACCCCACTCCCGGTTCTCTCCGCCTCCTCCCCGCGGCGGCGCAGGGAACAGGGGACGGGGGTTGGGGTCAGCTCGACACACCTTGTCTCCGCCGCTCCTTCCTCCCCAGGGGGAAGAGGACTCCTCACCCGTCCCCTGCCCCACCGTGGGGTCCGTCCCACAGGAGGCAGTCCTTCACGAACTTCTCCAACGTTAGTCCTCTCCGCGGGCAGCAGTTCCTCACAGACTTCCCTGGCGCCGTTTCCTTTCCGCGGGCTGATCGTCAGTCACACACCGCTGCAGCGCGGGCTTTCCCATGGAGTCACGGCCATCGGGGGCCTCCGCTCCCCTCCGTGGGCTGGGGGGGACAGCCTGGCGTCTCACCACGGGCTGCAGGGACATCCACCTCCTCAGGCTCCCCTCCTCTCCCTCCTTCTTCACTGACCTCTGTATCCGCACAGGTGTTCCTCTCACATCCCAATCCCCCGACTCATTGCAGGTTCCCCCTCTTAAATCTGTTCTCCCAGAGGTGCTACCACCGTCACTGACGGGCTCGGCCTGGGCCAGAGGCAGGTCCGGCTCGGAGCCGGGGAAGCTTCCAGCAGCTTCTCACAGGAGCTGTCTCTGCGGCCCCTCCCCTGCTACCAAGAAAACCCACGCCACACAAACCCATAGCACTCTGGTTTCCAGTGCATTTGTTTATTTCATAGGAGGGCAGCAAATGTTCATAAGGTCAGTGGCATATTCTATCCCATCTGTTGTTCTTCTTGATGCAGAAGGGTCTCCATCTTACCTCAAAGTCCCTTTGAAAGGGTTCAGTATTTTGCATTGAGGTCATTTTAATTGCATTAGCAGCCATTTGCTAGCTGTGCCTGGCTTTCTTAAATGCCTCTCTGCTTCACCTTCACAGGTGGAATCAGGCCCTTGGGTGCAAAGATCAACTCTGGTGCTCAGGACTGGGAATGGGTAGCAGAGCATGGCACAGAAAGGCTTTTCTGCTTATTTTGGGCCCCAGTGTAACACTGTAACTTAGTTTGTCAAACTCCAGTTTGACAACCCACAGGACGTTTAACACAAGTGTTCTTTAACACGCAAGTTTACAGCCCTGGCCTTTAGTTGCTTTGGCACACTCAGGATTCAAAGATTTTTAAAACTCTGTTCTCGCTAGCAATCTGCTGGGGGTGTTGTTGCTTGCCTGCGTTTCTCACATGTGCCGAAGGAGATGCCATAAATGCTCATATGTCTTTGCTTCAGTAACCAGCACCTCTATAAGAAGAGGAGCTGCAGGGACTATGTCCTGTTCATTGACCTTGCTGGGTGGCAGTGGTAGCCACATGAAATGTCCACTCTACCGTCTTTCTCTCTGCAGCCATGTCCAAGTTTGCAGACATACACATGGAATCCTTTGGATCCCATGTTCTCCCTGCATGTGTAGCCCAATTTCCATGAGTCCTGTATGTGTTAAATGTGCTTCTACTTGAAGGAAGCAAAATGCATATCTCTGTTTCTGCTTGAAAACCAGAGAAATATTTCTAGTAACACAAGTAGCACAAGAAAGCTTGTGAAACATAAAATGGTCTACTACTGTCAATATTAAACAAATACAATCAGATCGCTGAACCTGTTACTAAACGGAGTTATTTTGTGTTTAGAAGGACCGCACTTGTCTGCATTATGCTGTGAGAAAACGGTTTACCTTCCTTGACTATGTGCTCATCATAATCCTCATGCCAGTTATGCTTCTTGGGTATCTTCTCATGGTAAGTCTGGATGAAAGCAGGAAAGACCCTGTACCTTTCCTTTTCCCCTTATCAGCTTTCTCACAGCAGTATTTCAGGCCAGGAACCTGTATAGAATATGGATGGCTTTTTTAAAGCAAGGACTGATGGAGAGCAACAAAAGCAGGGATTTTGTTGTGAATATAGCTGATGAAGGAACAGAATTGTGTCACTGCATCAGTCTGGCATTTGCAGAAGCCAGACACTCTTCTTTTTGGAAAAAACACGGTATTTAGCCAAAATCTACTTAGTACTATATGCAGATGAACTGTCTTACTGTGTTACTCTTTCCCTTGCACTTAACAGGTCTCAAAGACTAAACAGAATGAAAACCTGATCAAGATGTTGCTTAGAGCTGGAGCCGATGTTAATGCTGCAGACTTTGTAAGTGGGTTTACAGAAATGCAAATGTGGCTTGTATGCATGCAACAATGCTAAAACCAGACTTCAGAATCGTCTAGCAGCATAGTCCTGCTTTCAGAGTAGGATCTGGAACTGAACTGACTGATTCAGTGATTCCCCTTGATGCTTAGGCAATAGTTTTGTAATGTACACAGAAATAATTCTCCACTGATCAACTAATTCTCCCTTTTTGACCAATGCCCTCTTAAGAGAATTCAGGCAAACTGGGCTGAGATACTTATGTATTAAAACCTGATCCTATAAAGATTCTGGTGATATAAGGGTCTGAGCTTATCACCATTTATGAGTTCTTCGACTGGAGCAGATCTGTGGGCAAAGGTCATGCCACAGTGCTAGATGCTGCGTCTTCACTTGGTCTTCGGAGTGTGCTGATCTGTCATATGTAGAGTTCTGTATCCACTACCCTACCTGGGTGTGGTAAAGAGCTCCTCTAAGGTAGAAAAGGAGAACCCCCAATTTTAGCAGCAACCAAATTGTAAAACACTGAAGTGTGAGCAAGCAGTATTGCTTGACACAGCTGTTGAGACTAAGATCAGGGAATCCTCTGAAATTAGTGAAGAACTATTGGCTTCCTGCTAGAGGTATCAGACCTGTTTTAAGAGCTGCATCCCAGGGAAGGAATGATTTTTTTGTTTCTGTTGCTCTTATGACAATGTATTTGTTTTACTGTGTAGTGTATTGTGACAGGAAATGATATGTGTCTTTTACATCCAGCTGTTAGGGGAAACTGATAAGGCTACAGGTAGTTGTACCTGCCTAAGGTCTACCAAGGAAGTAATAGAACTAAAATTAATCTGATTCTGTTTCCCTTCAGTCTGGTAGCACAGCCCTTCACTATGCTTGTGAAATGAAAAACCAGGCAGTCATTCCTCTACTGCTTGAAGCTCATGCAGACACTTCTGTAAAGAATCAGGTAAGAAGGTGAAGTTGCTAACTGTATTTCCTTATCGTGATGGTGAATCAGCATGTTGTAGGCCTTAGCTGGTGTGCAGCAGTTTAAAAAAAAAAAGGTGCACAGCTTCCTGGCAGCTTACTTGTTTGCTGTGGGGTGTAAAGCAACATTTGCTCCATTGCCTTTGTTGGCAAGAGTAACTTTTAAGTCCAAGTGCTTCACTGCTGGATTTTCGTCACTAAATGCTGCCTGCATGTCCACTGGATTTGCAGATCTCTTAGCTATCTTTACGGTACCTCTTCTTAACTCAGAGCTGCTCTACAGTTGTTCCTAAGATGCAGGCTGCAGGGGAGTGGTAAGAGCCTTCCTAGGGCCACTGGACAGCATTCTTTTGAGAGGGGCTAAGTCAAGCTGCTTCTGTCACCAGAAAAGCTCAAATGTTGTCCAAATAAACATTGATATGGAAGTATCTGCATTACTGAGTTGAGTTTAGCAATGTATTGCCCATGTTGGTCTTGAAATCAGCTCTTAGCTTAGCTCTGGACTGACTTTGGACATTAGTCCCAGGAAAGAGTGGAATCACTGTCACTACTGGAGAGGCGGGGAGGACTCTGCCCCTGGCTTCAGTGAGAGTAGTATGAGACCCAGCACATTCTGAAACCTTTGTTTCAGAGCAAGGATGTGACAGTGAAACTTATGCAGGAGAGCACTGCATCTGGGTGGCACATTCAGGAAAGCTCTTTGTACTTGACCCATCTCTCATATTGCAACATATTTCATCTGTGTCTTTCAGGATGGGGAGACTCCCTTAGATATAGCAAGAAGATTGCAGTTCCACAACATTGAAAGCATGCTAAAGAAAAGTCCATAGTCATCAAGGACTCTTGAACATGCAGAAAATTACCTCATTTGGCAATCCATCTTGCACAGCAGCGGGAGTCCTGCAGAGGGTTGGGGGCTGTTACTTGATAAAGACTTGGTCCAAATCCACCCATGCCTTGCTGCAGACTTCGACTATTTTGTGTGAGACTTGTCAGTACCCCCAAGGCCATGTGGGCTGAAAGGAGTTAATTTGATTTTACTAAGCCGTGAATGATTACAGTAGTGTTCAAAATATTGCTCTTCTCATCTGCTTCCTCAGTTTTATTACTTGACTTGCACAGACTGTGTATTTTGAAAGCCAGCTATAATATTTCTGGAAGTCTAAACATTGCACATGATGGTTGGCAACCAAATGCAAAAATAAAATTTCCTTTAGAGTGTGTGTTACTTGTCCCAGAGGCGATACACCTGACAACTGAACAATGTGCCACAGCAGTTTATACAAAGTCTGGTACCTTTCCTCTTAGTATTTCTATTCCTACAATGGGAGTGACCAGGAAAATAGATCTCTCAGCTTAGCACTTCCTGCTTCCATCCCTGCTACAAGTTTCACACACCTTATTCTCAGTATGTTGCTACAAGGGAAGGATTATCTTCTCTTTTTTTTCATATAAGAAACAGGAAAAAGAGATTCAATGAGTTGCTGGAGACCACAAAGAAAGCCAATTCCCGGGTTGCTTTAATGCATTAGGAAATAATAATGAAAATATGTTTGGCGCGGTAGAGAAACAAGACCCTTGACTACCTTTCCAATATGGCAGTGTACTAAAGAAAAAAAATAATCAATAAATGAAATGATGTTGACGGGAACCAGATATATCCTTCCCAAGGGACTGGACATGATACCATGGTTTTCAGAGTGGTGCATGCAGCAGGGGATGCATACATGAAAATAATAATAAATTCATGAGTCGTCTCTTGTATAGGTGAAGGCAGAAGAAAACCTGCAGTGGTAAGCAATGTATTAATGTGGCCTGGTGCTTTGTGATTTAATAATGCAGCAATAAAGGCTAATCTCCTTTCAAATGCTGCTGTATCTTGCTTTCTTGGTCTAACGGATCTTTATTTTTGTTGACAGTTTTGGCCATTTCCTGTAAGCTGTCATAAGTTCAGAAGATAGATGTCATGATCAGCACTGCTAATGGCTGCTAGACTAGGTGCATGGACCAGCTAGTGTATTTTTCCTGTGCTGCAGAACACAGATGTGTTTTTCAGTGTAACTATTCTATTGGACACTGACTCCAACTACAAAGGGTTTGCTTGGGCAATATGAACTTGAGGCCCCACCCAGAAACACCCCAGGAAAAAAAGCTACCCTGTCTGACCCTGTAATAATGAACACTTCTGGTGTAACCTAGAGACACACACTGTTACCTACCGGATCAGCTTGTAGGTGAGCAAAGGTGAGGCACTTGCACAGGTGATGAAGATGCTATCTCTTTGGGCTCATGACCAGAAAGGGAAAAGAGCTGACTGCTTTCCCATGCTGTAGAAATTGCTTGAACAAAGAATGGTCAAGACACAGAGTTACGTAAAAGTCAAAGCTGACAGCTCAGAATGCTTGCAACGACTTCATTGCCAGTGTCAAGAATAATTCATGGGGTGGAAGCTGTATTGCTTGGAGTGCAGCTTGCCTGACAGATCTACATCTCCTCATTCCTCAGCTGCCATCTATCATCTTTGAAGTTGGGGAGTTTAAAGTGCATGGACAAACCTTTGGGTGGTGTGTAGGCATGGATGGCAGGAGAATATTTCTATGAGTTTTTCTGAAGTTGGGTTCCTTCATGTTTGGAAGTCGTTTATTGCCTGCTCAGTTTCTTGTGTCTGAAGATCTCTTGGTTGTGTTGACACTGTAGGTAAATGTGAGGAGGGAAAAAGAAAAAAAATCCAAGTTCTCTGTCAAGTGGATAAATGATTTAATTTAAACTAAGGTCCATTGTACTTCAACAGAGAAATGAGCAAATCCCACTTTTGGGTTTTCACGGGAAGACACAAATTGGACACAGGAATGCTTCTGTGTGGTACGTAAGATACACACGAGAACAATAGAGTCTAGGCTTAGAAAAATCAGTCTTGTAGAAATAAAAGCTGTCCAAATTAAGTGATCCCTGCAGTGTGTGCTCAAATATACTCATGTTTTCAGCTTTCATTCCTATACACTTCAAAATTCTCAGGAAGACAGCAGTCACAGTAACACCATGGAAAACCTCAAACTACGAGGAAAGCAAGAAACAAACAAATGTGGATAAATACCTATACTGGTATACTACCTATACCATTATGTGTGTCTGTGTGTTTACCTCTTCCTCCTTATCACCCAACAGAAATTTTGGAGAGTTTTACTGAGTGAATCAACACTAGGCATGTGCTTTCAAAAGTATTTTGTTATTAGCTCAATGATTTTCCCATACATTTTCTCAGTTGCATCAAGGCCCCAGATGAAATCAAGATGTCCCCAAGCAGGGAAATGTTCGTGGTAAATGAGATTAGTAATCCGAGGAAGTAGCTTTGCCATGTCTTTGGGATCTGCAAATTTGTCACATCCACCACTCCAAACAGCAATTGGTGTGCTTATCTTCTCTATTGGGTACGCAGGAGGAGTAGACTGCAAGAAAGGGAGGAGACC